>CM065589.1:183606534-184206534 GCA_033119425.1 Bufotes viridis | reverse complement strand
GAAGCCAGTGGGCAGCATACACCTAAATGACAATGGGCCAGGCAAAATAGCATTCCCCTAAATCTGGTGTCCCAGCAGTGGCTGGCTAAGTTTAATAGTGTCCGGCAAAGTATATATTTTGTTCTGGGGTGAAAATCAATAGCCAAAATAGCAATCCCCTAAATCTGGTGTCCCACAAGTGGCTGGCCAAGTTTAATAGTGTCCAGCAAAGGATATTTTGTTTTGGGGTGAAATTAAATTGCCAAAAGAGCAATACCGTAAATCAGTGGTTTCAGCTGTGGCTGGCCAAGTTCAATAGTGTTCGGCAAAGGATATATTTTTTTCTGGGGTGAAATTCAATTGCCAAAATAGTAATACCGTAAATCAGTGGTTTCAGCTGTGGCTGGCCAAGTTTAATGGTGTCCGGCAAAGGATATATTTTTTTCTGGGGTGAAATTTAATTGCCAAAATAGCAATACCGTAAATCAGTGGTTTCAGCTGTGGCTGGCCAAGTTTAATAGTGGCCGGCAAAGGATATATTTTTTCTGGGGAGAAATTCAATTGCCAAATAGCAGTACCATAAATCAGTGGTTTCAGCTGTGGCTGGCCAAGTTTAATAGTGTCCGTCTAAGGATATATTATTTTCTGGGGTGAAATTCAGTTGCAAATATAGAAATACCGTAAATCTGGTGTTCCAGCTGTGACTGAACAAGTTTCATAGTGTCCGTCAAAGGATATATTTTTTTTCTGGGGTGAAATTCAATTGCCAAAATAGCAATACCATAAATTAGTGGTTTCAGCTGTGGCTGGCCAAGTTTAATAGTGTCCATCAAAGGATATATTATTTTTTGGGGTGAAATTCAGTTGCAAAAATAGAAATACCATAAATCAGTGGTTTCAGCTGTGGCTGGCCAAGTTTAATAGTGTCCGGCAAAGGATATATTTTGTTCTGAGGTGAAATTAAATTGCCAAAATAGCAATACCGTAAATCCGGTGTACCAGCAATGGCTGGCCAAGTTCAATATCGTCCGGCAAAGGATATATTATTTTCTGGGGTGAAATTCAGTTGCGAAAATAGAAATACCGTAAATCCGGTGTTCCAGCTGTGACTGGACAAGTTTCATAGTGTCCGTCAAAGGATATATTATTTTCTGGGGTGAAATTCAGTTGCAAAAATAGAAATACCGTAAATACGGTGTTCCAGCTGTGACTGGACAAGTTTCATAGTGTCCGTTAAAGGATATATTATTTTCTGGGGTGAAATTCAGTTGCAAAAATAGAAATACCGTAAATCTGGTGTTCCAGCTGTGACTGGACATGTTTCATAGTGTCCGTCAAAGGATATATTATTTTCTGGGGTGAAATTCAGTTGCAAAAATAGAAATACCGTAAATCTGGTGTTCCAGCTGTGACTGGACAAGTTTCATAGTGTCCGTTAAAGGATATATTATTTTCTGGGGTGAAATTCAGTTGCAACAATAGAAATACGTTAAATCTGGTGTTCCAGCTGTGACTGGAAATTTTTCATAGTGTCTGCCAAAGGATATATTATTTTCTGGGGTGAAATTCAATTGCCAAAATAGCAATACCCTAAATCAGTGGTTTCTGCTGTGGCAGGACAAGTTTTATAGTGTCCGTCAGAGAATAGCTTTTGTTCTGGGGTGAAATTCTATTACCAAAATAGCAATACCATAAATCTGGTATTCCAGCTGTGACTGGACAAGTTTTATAGTGTCCGTCAAAGGTTATATTATTTTCAGGGGCGAAATTCAATTGCCAAAATAGCAATACCTTAAATCAGTGGTTTCAGCTGTGGCTGGCCAAGTTTAATAGTGTCCGGCAAAGGGTAGATTTTGGGGTGAAATTATATTGCCAAAATAGCAATCCTCTAAATCTGGTGTCCCAGCAGTGACTGGCCAAGTTTAATAGTGCCCGGCAAAGGTATGGATTTTGTTCTGGCGTGAAATTTAATTGCCAAAATAGCATTAACGTTAATCTGTGGTTCCAGTTGTGGCTGGCCAAGTTTAATACTGTTCCGGGAAAGGAGAGATTTTAAATTGTTGGGTGAAATATTACCATTTTTGCCCGGTACAAACCCCTGCACTGCATAACTGACAGGGAACTTACAATTAGCGGTTACATTCTTCCATGAAATAATCCTTTTTGGGCCGTGAATCCAAAGGTACAATAAATTAGTGTAGACCCCAAAACATTAGGAAAATATAAAAAATAAAACAAAGTGTAAGTGCACGGTAGTATAACAGTGGTTGGGTGAGGCCGGTATACATGTCTATTTTGCATAAGGTACATACAAGTCCTTTGGGATCCATGCCTGTTTCTTTTTAATAAACAAAAGCTTGCCCACATTGTCTGCGGACAGACGGCTGCGCTTGTCTGTGATAATGCCACCAGCCATGCTAAACACACGTTCAGACAATACAGTGGCTGCAGGGTAGGCCAGCACCTCCAAGGCGTAAAGGGCAACCTCAGGACATGTGCCCAATTTGTTGACCCAGAAGTTGAATGGGGCAGACCCAGTCGCGTAGCTAGAAATGATTGGGCACCACAGCAAATTTTTGAATGGGGCCACCCTCCCCCATTTATTTTTGCGCAAACCCCTTCCTTTCATGCCGTTATGCCTGTGGCTACTAAAGATCGCTCTTTCAGACCAGTCCGAGCAACTGTTCCATTCGCTTTCTACACTGTCTATACTGCCACTGTATATAATTTCACTGTATAATACTGTTAGTCCTCCTCCTCCTCCTGGATGGGCCCTTCCTAGATCACGGCCCCAAAGCAGTTGCTTCCCCTGCTTCCCCTGTAGATATTCCCCTAGGCAGACCCATCAGTTAGTACGTGTACTGTTCCACCATGTTGCTGAAATGCTGCCCCCTGCTAAGATGCTCCAGATCTGCTTGTGGTGCAGGTTGTTGTGGCGTGATGACAAAGCTTTTTCACATTTTGCCCATGCTAATCCTGCCTTCTGAGGTGTTGCTGGTGACCGAGCTGCATTGGCAAATTCTTCCTCCTCCTCTTCTGCCTTCACCTTGTGCTTCCACTGAGTCCCTGGTGTCAGGTGTGAATGCCTTCAGCAGCGTTTCTACTAGCGGGCTCATCTTCCTATTACACTCCTGTGAGGGAATTAAGGACAGCACGTTGTCCTTGTAACAGGAATGCAGCAGGGTTGTCACCCAGTAATCAGCCAAAGTTAGAATGTGGCAGTAACTGGGCGGTCGTTGCGCAGGCACTGCAGCATGTAGTCGCTCATGTCTGCCAGGCTGCCAAGAGGCAAGGACAAGCTATCCTCTTTGAGGGAGGTATATCGTCTGTGTCCTCTGTATCCCCCAGCGTTCCTCCTACTCCTCTTCCTCATCCTCTAGAACTGTGCCCTGGCTAGACAATTGTGTTCCAGGCCAGGGCCTATGTTGGTGCAGATATCCACCCTCAGAGCTACTTGTATTTGGTGGTTGGCCTTAAGTTAAGGATAAGGCATGTATATAGTTTTGTTTCTTTATATGGTTAGTTTAGCTGCCTTATAGTTATTTTAATATGCTTTTAAGTAAATTTGTAAATAGTTTGTTAATGGTTTGAGTGAAAGGGGGGGGGGGGTTGAGTGTGTAGGGTGTGAGGCTGTTTAGGTTTATTTTCCATCTGCTTTCTACACTGTCTATAGTGTATATATTTCATTATATCTATTACTGTATATATTTCATTGTATGATACTGTTGAGGGAGCCCTGACAAAGTCTTTTAGTCCTCCTCCTCTTCCTCCCCCTGGATGGGCCCCTTCTAGGTCAGAGACCCAAAACAGTGTGCTTCCCACGCTTCCCTGTAGCTACGCCCCTGGGCAAACCCATCAGTCAGTATGTGTACTCTTCCACCATGTTGCTGAAATGCTGCCTCCTGCTAAGATGTTCCAGATATGCTGGTGGTGCAGGTTGTTGTGGCGTGATGACAAAGCTTTCCCACATTTCGCCAATGCTAACCTAGCCTTCTGAGGTGCTGAAGGTGACCCAGCTGCCCATGAGCTGGCTTGCGTGCCACCCTGCTGAGAACACGGTTCCTCCTCATCCTACTTATCCTCCTCATCCTCCCGAACTGTGCCCTGGCTGGACAATTGTGTTCCAGGCCAGGGACTATGTTGGTGCAGGAACCCACCCTTCGAGCCACTTAGATGTCACTCACTGGCCTTAAGTTAAGTATAAGGCGTGTATATAGTTTTGTTTGTTTATATAGTAAGTTTAGCTGCATTATAGTTACTTTAATATGTTTTTAAGAAAATTTGTAAATAGTTTGTTAATGGTTTGAGTAAAAGGGGGGTGGGGGGGTGGGGGTGTTGTGTGTGTTCGATTAACTGAATTGATTTCCACTGTCTGGTGTTTAGGAATTTCTGCACCCCAAATTCAGCACATCTGGCAGGCAGCTTTTGTGTGTCAAATCGGCTAGGCACAGACCTGCTAGTTTATTTCGCCCATTAGCGCACACCAGGCCGGGCTGAATGGTCGGTCTGTTGTTCCATGCCTGTCCACAGCTCCTGCGCGGTGCGGGGTTTGTCCCACAAACACACAAGTTTGGGCCAGCCGCTAAATTTACCCACTGTGTTGTTGGTTATGTGGACGTTGCCACAGATAGCGTTGCGCAGTGCGCACTTGATTTTGTCCGCCACTTGGTTGTGCAGGGAAGGGATGGCTCACCTGCAAAAGTAGTGGCGGCTGGGATACACGTACTGTGGGATAGCCACCGCCATAAGGTTTTTAAAACTGTCCACTAGACAGAATGACAGCATTTCAAAGGACCAGGAAGTTTGAAATAAGGCATTCAGAGCCATGGGTAGGGGGGTACTTCCTCTTTCTATTTCTTTTTCTCTCCAGTGTTTGGGAGATGGACAGCTGATAGCTGAACACTTCCATGGGATTTGGTGGAGATGCTTGGTGACAATGACAGATGTGGTGGTGTTGCTGCCACTACCTCTGTTTGCTGGGTGACAGGTCGCACTGTCACTCACTTGGGCTCAAGTTTAGAATGTTTATTTATTATTTTTCTGTATTTTATTTTAAGTCATTTCCCTATTCACATATGTTTGCAGGGCATTTACCTACATTTTGCTGCCTTTTGCAGCCCTCTAGCCCTTTCCAGGGCTATTTTACAGCCATTTAAGTGCCCAAAAGTTCAGGTCCCCATTGAAGTCCACTCTAGCATACAGCTGCAACCACCATGTCTGAAAGAGAGGCCCCTCTCCGTCCCCCACAGAGTCACCCCCCTCCTGCCACCAAGAGCATCAGAAGCCACAGCAGCCATTTCAGTCTCCGCAACATGTGGGAGCAGTTTTTCCTTGTGACCGAGTGCGCCAACTGCAACCCAAAACCCACTTATTTATGGCAAAGTGCCATCATGGCAATTAAAACAGTATACTATATCTTCCATGTACTTTATCATTTAGCTATTATAGCCTGCCTACATTCAATGCACTGCCTGTGCCGTTCATAGTGCGACCTGCCTTAGAAAAGTCTAAGGCATGTTGGTACACCATAGACTTTTTCCAGGGTGCGGGTGCCCACAGAGAGGGCTCTGAGTGCCGCCTCTGGCACCCATGCCATAGATTCGCCACCACTGCTCTTACCAGTCTATGGCACATACCCTGTTCCCTAATCCCAAGGATTTCTGGACAGGCAGATTGGAACAGCGGCTCAAACTTGCACAGCATGATATCTTTCTTCTTTCTTACCCAGCCTCCAGTGTTATCTCAGATAGAGTTTTCAGTGCTGAGGGGAGTGTGGTGACCAAGTTGTCCTCCGTCATTGTCCAAAACAGCACTTTTGTCAAAATGAACCCAGCCTAGTTTCAGGGGGATTTTCATAATAACATAGTTTGTAAGGCTGAAAAGAGGAAGGTAAAAAAAAAATCTATGAGTTAGAAGCCAATTTTCTTTGTTTTAGGGATAAAAATTCCTTCCAGACTCCAATCAGGCAATCAGAATATCTCCCTGGATCAACGACCTCTCCAGAACTCAAATAACTATAACCTGTAATATTATTACACTTCAGAAATACATCCAGGCCCCTCTTCAACTGTTTTAGTGAATTCACCATCACCACCTCCTCTGGCAAAGTGTTTCATGGTCTTACTACTCTTACCATAAAGAATCCTTTTCTATGTTTGTACAGAAACCTGCTTTCCTCTACAAGTACAGGATGTCCCCTCGCCACAGTCACAGTCTGGGGTATAAATAGATCATGGGTAGGGATGAGTGAACCCGAACTGTATAGTTCAGGTTCATACTGAATTTTGGGGTTCTCCCTGACACAGACCCGAACCCGAACATTTACGTAAATGCAAAGGTTCATTGTTTGGCGATTTCTTCCCACTTTCTGAAGGGCTGCACAGCAGCCAATCAGCTAGATTTTTACTTCTGGCCCTAAGAAGCCATCACAGCCAGGCCTACTAATGGTATGGCTGTGATTGGCCAAGTGCATCATGTGACCCAACCTCTATTTTAGCTGGAGTCACGTCACGCCGCACGTCACTCTGCTCTGATTAGTGTGGGGATAGGATGCAGCTGCTGTTAGGGCGAGATTAGGCAGGGATTAACTAAGCGAAAACACTTAATGAAGTGATCGAATCATTCAACTTCTGCTAGTTAATTGCTCACTGTTTGCAGGCTGCCCAGAGCATTTTCTGTCACTTTTTCTGGGGTGATCGGCGGCCATTTTGTGTCTTGTGGTGCGCCAGCACAAGCTGCCACCAAGTCCATTATTCCATCAATAGTAGGTATTTTCTTTGCTATATCCTACATCAGGGGCTTGGCTGTGCCTATTGTCACCCCTAGAAACTCAGTATAGATTTTTCTATATTTTTTTGAGAGGCGAAATTAACTTAAAAAAATAGCAATCCCCTAAATCTGGAGTTCCAACTGTGGCTAGCCAAGTGTAATACTGTCTGGCAAAGAATATATTTTTTTTTTCTGCGGTGAAATTCAATTTCCAAAATAGCAATACCCTAAGTCAGTGGTTTCTGCTTTGGAGAGGACAAGTATTATAGTGTCCGGCAAAGGATAGCTTTTGTTCTGGGGTGAAATTCAATTACCAAAATAGCAATACCGTAAATCTGGTATTCCAGCTGTGAATGGACAAGTTTCATAGTGTCTGTCAAAGGATATATTATTTTCTGGGGAGAAATTCAGTTGCAAAAATAGCAATACCGTAAATCTGGTGTTCCAGCTGTGACTGGACAAGTTTCATAGTGTCGGTCAAAGGATATATGATTTTCTGGGGTGAAATTCAGTTGCAAAAATAGCAATGTCGTAAATCTGGTGTTCCAGCTGTGACTGGACAAGTTTCATAGTGTCCGTCAAAGGATATATTATTTTCTGGGGTGAAATTCAGTTGCAAAAATAGAAATACCGTAAATCTGGTGTTCCACCTGTGACTGGACAAGTTTCATAGTGTCTGTCAAAGGATATATTATTTTCTGGGGTGGAATTCAGTTGCAAAAATAGCAATACTGTAAATCTGGTGTTCCAGCTGTGACTAGACAAGTTTCATAGTGTCCATCAAAGGATATATTATTTTCTGGGGTGAAATTCATTCGCAAAAATAGGAATACCGTAAAACTGGTGTTCCAGCTGTGACTGGACAAGTTTCATAGTGTCCGTCAAAGGATATATTATTTTTTGGGGTGAAATTCAGTTGCAAAAATAGAAATACCGTAAATCTGGTGTTCCAGCTGTGACTGGACAAGTTTCATAGTGTCAATCAAAGGATAAATTTTTTTCTGGGGTGAAATTCAGTTGCAAAAATAGGAATACCGTAAAACTGGTGTTCCAGCTGTGACTAGACAAGTTTCATAGTGTCCGTCAAAGGATATATTATTTTCTGGGGTGAAATTCAGTTGCAAAAATAGCAATACTGTAAATCTGGTGTTCCAGCTGTGACTGGACAAGTTTCATAGTGTCGGTCAAAGGATATATGATTTTCTGGGGTTAAATTCAGTTGCAAAAATAGCAATACCCTAAATCAGTGGTTTCTGCTGTGGCAGGACAAGTTTTATAGTGTCCGTCAGAGAATAGCTTTTGTTCTGGGGTGAAATTCTATTACCAAAATAGCAATACCATAAATCTGGTATTCCAGCTGTGACTGGACAAGTTTCATAGTGTCCATCAAAAGATATATTATTTTCTGGGGTGAAATTCAGTTGCAAAAATAGCAATACTGTAAATCTGGTGTTCCAGCTGTGACTGGACAAGTTTCATAGTGTCGGTCAAAGGATATATGATTTTCTGGGGTGAAATTCAGTTGCAAAAATAGCAATGTCGTAAATCTGGTGTTCCAGCTGTGACTGGACAAGTTTCATAGAGTCCGTCAAAGGATATATTATTTTCTGGGGTGAAATTCAGTTGCAAAAATAGAAATACCGTAAATCTGGTGTTCCACCTGTGACTGGACAAGTTTCATAGTGTCTGTCAAAGGATATATTATTTTCTGGGGTGAAAGTCAGTTGCAAAAATAGCAATACTGTAAATCTGGTGTTCCAGGTGTGACTAGACAAGTTTCATAGTGTCCATCAAAGGATATATTATTTTCTGGGGTGAAATTCATTCGCAAAAATAGCAATACCGTAAATCTGGCGTTCCAGCTGTGACTGGACAAGTTTCATAGTGTCCGTCAAAGGATATATTATTTTTTGGGGTGAAATTCAGTTGCAAAAATAGAAATACCGTAAATCTGGTGTTCCAGCTGTGACTGGACAAGTTTCATAGTGTCAATCAAAGGATACATTTTTTTCTGGGGTGAAATTCAGTTGCAAAAATAGGAATACCGTAAAACTGGTGTTCCAGCTGTGACTAGACAAGTTTCATAGTGTCCGTCAAAGGATATATTATTTTTTGGGGTGAAATTCATTTGCAAAAATAGCAATACCGTAAATCTGGCATTCCAGCTGTGACTGGACAAGTTTCATAGTGTCCATCAAAGGATATATTATTTTCTGGGGTGAAATTCAGTTGCAAAAATAGCAATACTGTAAATCTGGTGTTCCAGCTGTGACTGGACAAGTTTCATAGTGTCCATCAAAGGATATATTATTTTCTGGGGTGAAATTCAGTTTCAAAAATAGCATTGCCGTAAATCTGGTGTTCCAGCTGTGACTGGACAAGTTTCATAGTGTCCGTCAAAGGATATATTATTTTCTGGATTGAAATTCAGTTGCAAAAATAGCAATACCATAAATCTGGTGTTCCACCTATGACGGGACAAGTTTCATAGTGTCCGTCAAAGGATATATTATTTTCTGGGGTGAAATTCAGTTGCAAAAATAGCAATACTGTAAATCTGGTGTTCCAGCTGTGACTGGACAAGTTTCATAGTGTCCGTCAAAGGATATACTATTTTCTGGGGTGAAATTCAGTTGCAAAAATAGGAATACCGTAAAACTGGTGTTCCAGCTGTGACTAGACAAGTTTCATAGTGTCCGTCAAAGGATATATTATTTTCTGGGGTAAAATTCAGTTGCAAAAATAGCAATACTGTAAATCTGGCGTTCCAGCTTTGACTGATCTAGTTTCATAGTGTCAATCAAAGGATAGATTTTTTTCTGGGGTGAAATTCAGTTGCAAAAATAGGAATACCGTAAAACTAGTGTTCCAGCTGTGACTAGACAAGTTTCATAGTGTCCGTCAAAGGATATTTTATTTTCTGGGGTGAAATTCATTTGCAAAAATAGCAATACCGTAAATCTGGCGTTCCAGCTGTGACTGGACAAGTTTCATAGTATCCGTCAAAGGATATATTATTTTTTGGGGTGAAATTCAGTAGCAAAAATAGAAATACCGTAAATCTGGTGTTCCAGCTGTGACTGGACAAGTTTCATAGGGTCAATCAAAGGATAGATTTTTTTCTGGGGGGAAATTCAATTGCCAAAATAGCAATCCCCTAAATTTGGTGTCCCAGCAGTGGCTGGCCAAGTTTAATAGTGTCCGGCAAAGGATAGATTTTGTTCTGGGGTTAAATTCAATTGCCAAGATAGCAATATCGTAACTCAGTGGTTTCAGCTGTGGCTGGCCATGTTTAATAGTGTCCGGCAAAGGATAGATTTTGTTCTGGGGTGAAATTCAAATGCCAAAATAGCAATACCATAAATCAGTGGTTTCAGCAGTAGCTGGCCCAGTTTAATAGTGTCCTGCAAATCATAGATTTTGTTCTGGGGCGAAATTCAATTGCCAAAATAGCAATACCGTAAATCTGGTGTCCAGCAGTGGCTGGCCAAGTTTAATAGTGTCCGGTAAATCATAGATTTTTTTCTGGGGTGAAGTTCTATTGCCAAAATAGCAATATCGTAAATCAGTGGTTTCAGCTGTGGCTGGCCAAGTTTAATAGTGTCCAGCAAATGATAGATTTTTTTCTGGGGTGAAATTCAATTGCCAAAATAGCAATAACCTAAATCTGGTGTCCCAGCAGTGGCTGGCCAAGTTTAATAGTGTCCAGCAAAGGATAGATAATTTTCTGGGGTGAAATTCAATTGCCAAGATAGCAATACCGTAAATTAGTGGTTTCAGCTGTTGCTGGCCAGGTTTAATAGTGTCCGGCAAAGGATAGATTTTGTTCTAGGTTGAAAGTCATTTGCCAAAATAGCAGTACCGTAATTCAGTGGTTTCAGCTGTGGCTAGCCAAGTTTAATAGTGTCCGGCAAAATATAGATTTTGTTCTGGGGTGAAATTCAAGAGCCAAAATAGCAATCCCCTAAGTCTGGTGTCCCAGCAGTGGTTGGCCAAGTTTAATAGTGTCCGGCAAAGGATAGATTTTGTTCTGGGGTGAAATTCAATTGCCAAAATAGCAATCCCCTAAATCTGTGGTTTCAGCAGTCGCTGGCCAAGTTTAATACTGTCCGGCAAAGGATAGATAATTTTCTGAGGTGAAATTCAATTGCCAAAATAGCAATACCGTAAATCTGAAGTTTTAGATGTGGCTGGCCAAGTTTAATAGTGTCCGTCAAAGGATATATTTTTTTCTGGGGTGAAATTCAATTGCCAAAATAGCAGTACCATAAATCAGTGGTTTCAGCTGTGGCTGGCCAAGTTTAATAGTGTAAGGCTTAGAAAAGGTTTTGTTCTGGGGTGAAATTCAATTGCCAAAATAGAAATACCGTAAATCTGATGTTCCCGCTGTGACTGGACAAGTTTCATAGTGTCCGTCAAAGGATATATTATTTTCTGGGGTTAAAGTCAGTTGCAAAAATTGCAATACTGTAAATCTGGTGTTACATCTGTGACTGGACAAGTGTAAATCTGTCCGTAATAGGGTATATTACACTCAGCGTTCATCTCCAAGTGCATTTCTTTCCGTTAAACGGTGCATTACATTAAGTGTTAAAATACAGCATAATTCTCTACATTTGCACTGACTGTTTTGCATTTCTAAGTGTATTTCTTTCAATTAAAGGGTATATTACACAAAGTGTTAAAATACAAGTGCTGAAAGCATAATCCTATATATTTGTTCAGACGCTACTGTGCATCTCCAAGTGTAAATCTGTCCGTAAAAGGATACCTTTCATCCAGGGCCTAAATACTAGGCCTACAATTGATATACCACTAAATCTGTGGTTACTGCTGTGCCTGGATTAGTGTAATACAGTACATAAATAGATAGCCAGATAGTGTTAGATGCCTGTAAAAAAAGGGCTGAATTTGAAATCAATACATTGGGCCAAATAATTTTTTTCTTATTGTGGTGAACGGTAACAATGATTAACACATCTAGTAAGGGACGCGGACATGGTCGTGGTGTTGTTCGTGGACCCTCTGGTGCTGGGAGAGGACATGGCCGTTCTGCCACAACCACACGTCCTAGTGAACCAACTACCTCAGGTTCCAGTACCCGCCAGAATTTACAGCTATATTTGGTGGGGCCCAATGCTGTTCTGGATGGTAAGGCCTGAGCAAGTACAGGCGCTAGTCAATTGGCTGGCCGACAGTGGATCCAGCACGTTCACAACATTATCTCCCAACCAGTCTTCTGCAGAAAGCGCACAGATGGCACCTGAAAACTAAGCCCATCAGTCTGTCACATCCCCCCCATGCATATCAGGGAAACTGTCTGAGCCTCAAGTTATGCAGTAGTCTCTTATGCTGGTTGAAGACTCTGCTGGCAGTGTTTCCTAAGGGAATCCACCTAGCCCTTCCCCAGTGGTGGAAGACATAGAATGCACTGACGCACCACTGATGTTTCCTGATGATGAGGACATGGGAATACCGCATCATCAGAGTCTGCACGTCTCTGACGAAACACAGGTGCCAACTGCTGCGTCTTTCTGCAGTGTGCAGACCGAACAGGAGGTCAGAGAGGAAGACTGTGTGGAAGACAATGCAGGGGACGTTGAGGTCTTAGACCCCATATGGAATGAAGGTCGTTCCACTGACTTTAATAGTTCAGAGGAAGGGGCAGTGGTGAGACCGAGCCAACAGAGTAGCAAAAGAGGGAGCAGGGTGCAAAAGCAGAACAGCCATCGCCAAGAGAGTTCGCCTACTACTGGCTACCGCCAACAGGGACCCAGCACCCCAAAGGGAGCTTCAAGGAGTTCCCTGGCATGGCACTTCTTCAAACAATGTGCTGACGACAAGACCCGAGTGGTTTGCGCGCTGTGCCATCAGAGCCTGAAGCGAGGCATTAACGTTCTGAACCATAGCACAAACTGCATGACCAGGCATCTACATGCAAAGCATGAACTGCAGTGCAGTAAACCTCTGTCACCAAGCATCTCCACCATGTCACACTGCAGCGTTCAGCTCTCCATCTCACAAACATTGGAGAGAAAGAGTAAATTCTCACCTACCCACCCTCGAGCCCTGGGCCTGAAAGCCAGCATTTCTAAACTACTGGCCTTTGAAATGCTGTCATTAAGGCTGGTGGACACAGACAGCTACAAATAGATGATGGCGATGGCTGTCTGACAGTATGTTGTTCCCAGCCGCCACTACTTCTAAAAGAGAGCCGTGCCTTCCCTGCACAACCAAGTATTCTATAAAATCAAGTGTGCACTGCGCAACGCCATCTGTGGCAAGGTCCACCAAACCACAGATACGAGGACCAGTAAGCACGGCCAGGGACGCTATATCTCCCTAACTGCACACTGGGTAAATGTTGTGGTGGCTGGGCTCCAGGTAGAGAGTTCTTTGGCGCATGTCCTTCTGCCGCCAAGGATCGCAGTGCATCAGACTTTGCCTCCTGTAGCCTCCTCCTCCTAATCGGCTTCCTCCTCCTCTTCTTCCACCTCCTCATCCTGTCAGCCACACAACTTCACCACCAACTTTAGCACAGCCCGGGGTAAAGTCAGCAGGCCATTCTGAAACTAATTTGTTTGGGGGACAGGCCCCACACCGCGCAGGAGTTGCTGCCGGTGTGCCTCAAGCCCGGCCTGGAGGTGTGCGATAATGGGCGAAATCTCATCCTAGCTCTGGGACTAGCCGGTTTGACGCACATCCCTTGCCTGCCATATGTGCTGAATTTGGTGGTGCAGAAGTTCATTCACAACTACCCAGACATGTCAGAGCTGCTGCATAACGTGTGGGCCGTCTGTGTGCGCTTCCGGCATTCACATCCTGCCGGTGCTCGCCTGTCTGCGCTACAGCGTAACTTCAGCCTTCCCACACACCGCCTCATATACGACGTGCCCACCAGGTGGAATTCCGCCTTGCATATGCTGGAGAGACTGTGCGAGCAGCAGCAGGCCATAGTGGAGTTTCAGCTGCAGCACGCACGGGTCAGTCGCACTGCGGAACAGCACCACTTTACCACCAATAGCTGGGCCTCCATGCGAGACCTGTGTGCCCTGTTGCGCTGTTTCGAGTACTCCACCAACATGGCCAGCGGCCATGACGGCGTTATCAGCGTTACAATACCACTTCTATGTCTCCTTGAGAAAACACTTAGGGTGATGATGGAAGAGGAGGTAGCCCAGGAGGAGGAGGAGGAGGAAGGGGTGTCATTTTTAGCACTTTCAGGTCAGTCTGTTAGAAGTGGCTCAGAGGGAGGTTTTTTGCAACAGCAGAGGCCAGGTACAAACGTGGCCAGCCGAGGCCCACTACTTGAGGACGAGGATGAGGAGGAGGTGGAGGAGGATGAGGATTAAGCATTTTCACAGCGGGGAGGCATCCAACGCAGCTTGGGCCCATCACTGGTGCATGGCTAGGGGGAAACGGAGGATCATGACGATACGCCTCCCACAGAGGACAGCTTGTCCTTATCTCTGGGCAGCCTGGCACACATGAGCGACTACATGCTGCAGTGCCTGCGCAACAACAGCAGAGTTGCCCACATTTTAACGTGTGCGGACTACTGGGTTGCCACCCTGCTGGATCCCCGGTACAAAGACAATGTGCCCAACTTACTTCCTGCACTGGAGCATGATAGGAAGATGCGCGAGTACAAGCGCACATTGGTAGACGCGCTACTGAGAGCATTTCCAAATGTCACAGGGGAACAAGTGGAAGCCCAAGGTGAAGGCAGAGGTGGAGCAAGCTGTCGCCAATGCAGCTGTGTCACGGCCAGCTCCTCTAAGAGGGTTAGCATGGCAGAGATGTGGAAAAGTTTTGTCACCATGCCACAGCTAACTGCACCACCACCTGATACGAAACGTGTTAGCAGGAGGCAGCATTTCACTAAGATGGTTGAACAGTACGTCTGCACACCCCTCCACGTACTGACTGATGGTTCGGCCCCATTCAACTTCTGGGTCTTCAAATTGTCCACGTGGCCAGAGTTAGCATTTTATGCCTTGGAGGTGCTGGCCTGCCCGGCGGCCAGTGTTTTGTCTGAACGTGTATTCAGCACAGCAGGTGGCGACATTACTAACAAACGCAGCCGCCTGTCCACAGCCAACGTGGACAAGCTGATGTTCATAAAAATGAACCAGGCATGGATCCCACAGGACCTGTCCATCCCTTGTGCCGAATAGACATTTATAACTACCTCCCCTTAACCATATATTATTGTACTCCAGGGCACTTCTTTATTGAATCCTCTTTTTTTAATTTTACCATTATTTCAAAGTTGAATGAACCTCTCCTCCGTCTGGGTGCCAGGGTCCTATATATCTGAAAGTGGCCTTCTCCATTGGTGGGTGACATGAAGCCTGATTCTCTGCTTTGGGACCTCTCTCCTCTGGGTGCTGGTGCCTAAATAACAAAAAGTGGCCTTCTCTGTTAGTGGGTGACATGATGCCTCTTTTGCTGCTATGGGACCTCTCTCTTCTGTCTGGGTGTCAGGGGCTTAACTTTCACGTACTTGCTTGCTGTCTTGGTGGCAGGCATTTAACACTTTTTACTGTCTAATGACCGCCCCATTGTCTGGGTGTCAGGGGCCTATATGTCATTTAATCATTTGTTGTCTTGGTGGGAGATATTCAACTCTTTTTACTGTCTAATGACAGCCCCATTGTCTAGGTATCAGTGGCTTATATTTTGTTTAATTGCTTGCTGTCTGGGTGAGAGATATTAAACTATTTTTACTGTCAAATTGCCTCTCCTATATCTGGGTGTCAGGGGCCTACATAAATGATAATGGCCTGTTCCATTGCAGGTTGACCTGAGGCCTGTGTTGCTGTTACGGGACCGCTCTCCTCTTTGCGGGTGCCATGGCCCTGAGTCTGTGAATGAGGCCTGTGGCACTGCAGGCAGACATGAATCCTTTTTGGCTTTGATGAGAACTTCAACTGCAATAGCATTCCCACCTGATGCCACCCCAACCTCCTATTCCATCTCCTCCTCCTCCAAGTTGCCAATTGATATTGGTTAATTTTTATTTATTTTAATTCATTTCCCTTTCCACATTTGTTTGCAGGGGATTTACCTACATTTTAGTAACATAGTAACATAGTATATAAGGCCGAAAAAAGACATTTGTCCATCCAGTTCGACCTGTTTCCTGCAAGTTGATCCAGAGGAAGGCAAAAAACCCCTGTGAGGTAGAGCCAATTTTCCCCACTTAAGGGGAAAAAATTCCTTCCCGACTCCAATCAGGCAGTCAGAATAACTCCCTGGATCAACGACCCATCTTTAGTAGCTATAGCCTGAAATATTATTACGCTCCAGAAATACATCCAGGCCCCTCTTGAATTCCTTTATTGTACTCACCATCACCACCTCCTCAGGCAGAGAGTTCCATAGTCTTACTGCTCTTACCGTGAAGAACCCTTTTCTATGTTTGTGTACAAACCTTCTTTCCTCCAGACGCAGAGGATGTCCCCTCGTCACAGTCACAGTCCTGGGGATAAATAGATGATGGGAGAGATCTTTGTACTGACCCCATATATATTTATACATAGTTATTAGATCTCCCCTAAGTCGTCTTTTTCTAGAGTGAATAACCCTAATTTTGATACCCTTTCAGGGTACTGTAGTTGCCCCATTCCAGTTATTACTTTAGTTGCCCTCCTCTGAACCCTCTCTAGCTCTGCTATGTCTGCCTTGTTCACGGGAGCCCAGAACTGTACACAGTACTCCATGTGTGGTCTGACTAGTGATTTATAAAGTGGTAAGACTATATTTTCATCACGGGCATCTATGCCCCTTTGATGCAACCCATTATCTTATTGGCCTTAGCAGCAGCTGCCTGACA
The DNA here is from genome assembly GCA_033119425.1 of Bufotes viridis. Classification (NCBI taxonomy): domain Eukaryota; kingdom Metazoa; phylum Chordata; class Amphibia; order Anura; family Bufonidae; genus Bufotes; species Bufotes viridis. The sequence continues at coordinate 184,189,949 of CM065589.1, read as the reverse complement.
CTGGTTTTTACAGCTTAATTTGTAATTTATTAAAATTCCTAGATCCTTTTCCATGTCAGTGTTACTGAGTGTTTTACCATTTAGTATGTACGGGTGACTTGCATTATTCCTTTCCATGTGCATAACTTTACATTTGTCAGTGTTAAACCTCATCTGCCATTTCTCTGCCCAAGCCCCCAATCTATCCAGATCCCTCTGTAGCAGAAAACTGTCCTCTTTAGTGTTAATTACTTTACACAGTTTAGTGTCATCTGCAAAAATTGATATTTTACTGTGCAAGCCTTCTACAAGATCATTAATAAATATATTGAAGAGAATAGGGCCCAATACTGAACCCTGAGGTACCCCACTAGTGACCGTGATCCAATCTGAGTGTGTACCGTTAATAACCACCCTCTGTTTTCTATTACTGAGCCAGTTACTTACCCACATACAGATATTTTCTCCTAGTCCAAGTGTTCTCATTTTATATACTAACCTTTTATGTGGTACAGCATCAAATGCTTTGGAGAAGTCCAGATATACGACATCCATTGATTCGCCGCTGTCAAGTCTAGAACTTACCTCCTCATAGAAACTGATTAAATTAGTTTGACATGACCGATCCCTCATGAAGCCATGCTGATATGGTGTAATTTGCTTATTTTCATTGAGATACTCCAAGATAGCATCTCTTACAAAACCTTCAAACAGTTTACCCACAACAGATGTTAAACTTACCGGCCTATAATTTCCAGGCTCTGTTTTTGGACCCTTTTTGAATATTGGCACCACATTTGCTATACGCCAGTCTGGTGGAACATTCCCTGTCAGTATGGAGTCCGTGAATATCAAAAATAAGGGTCTGGACATCACTTAATTCCCTTAGGATACGGGGGTGTATGCCATCCGGTCCTGGCGATTTGTCTATTTTAATCTTTTTAAGTCGCTGCTGAACTTCTTCCTGGGTCAGACAGGGCACTTTTAAAGGGGAATTTACTTTTACATTTCGCATTTCATCTGACAGTTTATTTTCCTCAGTGAAAACAGTGGTGAAGAAAATATTTAATAGCTTGGCTTTATCCTCATCGCTTTCAGCAACTCCCCCCTCATTGCTATGTAGAGGGCCGACTCCTTCAGGTTTATATTTTTTACCATTTATATAATTGAAAAACATTTTAGGGTTAGTTTTGCTCTCTTTGGCAATTAATCTCTCGGTCTCTAGTTTTACAGTTTTTATTAGTTTTTTACATATTCTATTTTTTTCCTTATAGTTTATCAGTGCTTCCTGGCTCCCCTCCTGTTTTAGTGATTTATATGCTTTCTTTTTGTCATTTATTGCTTTTTTTACGGTTCTATTTATCCACATTGGTTTCTTCTTATTTCTTAGACTTTTATTTCTATAAGGTATGCATCGATCACAATTTGATGTTATAATGCTTTTAAAAATCCTCTCTCTTAGTTGGCTAAATTTTGCTTTTTTGAAGTCCGGTATTCTTATTCCTCCCTGTAGAAACTCTCGTTTGAAGGATAATTGGAAGGTTATTACTTTATGGTCACTATTTCCCAGGTGTCCCCCGACCTGCACGTCTGTTGTTCTATCAGGTCTATTGGTTAATACTAAGTCCAGTATGGCCATCCCTCTAGTTGGGTCCTGAACCATTTAGGAAAGGTAATTGTCTTTGGCTATTGCCAAGAACCTGTTTCCTTTATGGGATGTACAGGTTTCAGTTTCCCAGTCTATATCTGGGTAGTTGAAGTCCCCCATAATAACCACCTCATTATGGTTTGCCGCCTTGTTTATCTTGCCGCCTTTTGCAGCCCTCTAGCCCTTTCCTGGGCAATTTTACAGCCTTTTTAGTGCCCAAAAGTTCAGGTCCCCATTGACTTCAATGGGGTTCGGGTTCGGGTTCGGGATGAATTTCGGGTCGAGTTCGGATCGCAAACCTGAACATTTTCTGGAAGTTCAGCAGAACTTCTCGAACCCGAACATCCAGGTGTTCGCTCAACTCTAATTATGGGAGAGATCTCTGTACTGACCCCTGATGAATCAGTCGCCTTTTTTCTAAATTGAATAGCCCTAATTTTTATAATCTTTCTGGGTACCGTAGTCCAACCATTAAGTCATTACTAGAGTTGAGCGAAAACCTGGATGTTCGGGTTCGACAAGTTCGGCCGGAATCCGAACTCGACCCGAACTTCACCCCGAACCCCATTGAAGTCAATCGGGACCCGAACTTTTGGGCCCTAAAAATACTGTAAAATAGTCCAGGAAAGGGCTAGAGGGCTGCAAAAGGCAGAAAATTGTAGATAATACCCTGCAAATAAATGTGGACAGGCAAATGAATTTAAATAAAATAACATAAATAAAAATTAACCAATATCAATTGGAGAGAGGTACCATAGCAGAGAATCAGGCTTCAAGTCACCCACCAATGGAGAAGGTCACTTTCTGTTATTTTGGCCCCAGCACCCAGACAGAGCAGAGTGGTCCCACAGCAAGGAATAAGGCGTCATATCACCCACCACTGAGGAAGGCAACTGTCAGTTATTTAGGCCCCAGCACCCAGACAGAGGAGAGAGGTCCCACAGCGAGGAATAAGGCGTCATATCACCCACCACTGGAGAAGGACACTTTCAGTTATTTAGGACCCAGCACCCAGACAGAGGAGAGAGGTCCCACAGCAAGGAATAAGGCGTCATATTACCCACCACTGGAGAAGGCCACTTTCAGTTATTTAGGCCCCAGCACCCAGACAGAGGAGAGAGGTCCCACAGCAAGGAATAAGGCGTCATATCACCCACCACTGGAGAAGGCCACTTTCAGTTATTTAGGCCCCAGCACCAAGACAGAGGAGGGAGGTCCCACAGCAAGGAATAAGGCGTCATATCACCCACCACTGGAGAAGGCCACTTTCAGTTATTTAGGCCCCAGCACCCAGACAGAGGAGAGAGGTCCCTCAGCAGATAATCAGGCATCATATCACCCACCACTGGAGAAGGCCACTTTGAGTTATTTAGGCCCCAGCACCCAGACAGAGGACAGAGGTCCCACAGCAAGTAATAAGGCGTCATATCACCCACCACTGGAGAAGGCCACTTCCAGATATTTAGCCCACGGCACCCAGACAGAGAAGAGAGGTCGCTTGGCAGAGGTTCAGGCTTCATGTCACCCACCATTGTAACAGGCCACTTTCAGTTATTTAGGCTCCGTCGCCAAGATTGAGGAGAGGTTCATTCAACTTTGGGTTGCACCGCAAGATCATGGTAAAGTTAAAAAAATGAGGATTCAATAAAGAGTACAAGAGTACAAGAATACATAGTTGAGGGGGAGACAGTTATAAATGTCTATTCTGCACAAGGGAGGGACAGGTCCTGTGGGATCCATGCCTGGTTTATTTTTATGAATGTCAGCTTGTCCACGTTGGCTGTGGACAGGCGGCTGCGTTTGTCAGTACTGACGCCCCCTGCTTTGCTGAATACACATTCAGACAAAACGCTGGCCGCCGGGCAGGCCAGCACCTCCAAGGCATAAAATGCTAACTCTGGCCACGTGGACAATTTGAAGACCCAGAAGTTGAATGGGGCTGAACCATCAGTCAGTACGTGGAGGGGTGTGCAGACATACTGTTCAACCATTTTAGTGAAATGCTGCCTCCTGCTAACACGTTCCATATCAGGTGGTGGAGTAGTTAGCTGTGGCGTGGAGACAAAACTTTTCCACATTTCTGCCATGCTAACCCTGCCCTCAAAGGAGCTGGCCGTGACACAGCTGTGTTGGTGACCTCTTGCTTCTCCTCTGCCTCCGCCTTGGGATTCCACCTGTTCCCCTGTGACATTTGGGAATACTCTCAGGAGCGCGTCTACCAGCGTGCGCTTGTACTCACGCATCTTCCTATCACGCTCCAGTGCAGGAAGTAAGTTGGGCACATTGTCTTTGTACCGGGGATCCAGCAGGGTGGCAACCCAGTAGTCCGCACACGTTAAAATGTGGGCAACTCTGCTGTCGTTGTGGAGGCACTGCAGTATGTACTTGCTCATGTGTGCCAGGCTCCCAAGAGGTAAGGACAAGCTGTCCTCTGTGGGAGGCGTATTGTCATCGTCCTCCGTATCCCCCAGCCACGCACCAGTGATGGGCCTGAGCTGTGTCGGGTGCCACCCCGCTATTTACCTGCTTCATACTCATCCTCCTCCACCTCCTCCTCATCCTTCTCGTCCTCCAGTAGTGGGCCCTGGCTGGCCACATTTGTACCTGGCCTCTGATGTTGAAAAAAACCTCCCTCTGAGCCACTTCTAACAGACTGGCCTGAAAGTGCTAAAAATGGCCCCTCATCCTCCTCCTCCTGGGCCACCTCCTCTTCCATCATTGCCCTAAGCGTTTTCTCAAGGAAACATTGAAGTGTTATTGTAACGCTGATAACGGTGTCATCGCCACTGGCCATGTTGGTGGAGTACTCGAAACAGCGCAACAGGGCACACAGGTCTCGCATGAAGGTGCAATCATTGGTGGTGAAGTGGTGCTGTTCCGCAGTGCGACTGACGCGTGCGTGCTGCAGCTGAAACTCCACCATGGCCTGCTGCTGCTCGCATAGTCTCTCCATCATATGCAAGGTGGAATTTCACCTGGTGGGCACGTCGCATATGAGGCGGTGAGCGGGAAGGCCGAAGTTACGCTGTAGCGCAGACAGGAGAGCAGCGTCAGGATGTGAACTCCGGAAGTGCGCACAGACGGCCCGCACTTTATGCAGCAGCTCTGACATGTCGGGGTAGTTGTGAATGAACTTCTGCACCACCAAATTCAGCACATGCGCCAGGCAAGGGATGTGCGTCCCAGAGCTGCGACGAGATTTCGCCCATTATCGCACACCACCAGGCCGGGCTTGAGGCCCACCGGCAGAAACCACTCGTCGGTCTGATGTTCAATACCTCGCCTCAACTCAACAAACATATGAGTCCCCAAAACATATGAGTTTCAGAATGGCCTGCTGACGTTTACCCCGGGCTGTGCTGAAGTTGGTGGTGAAGGTGTGTGGCTGATTGGATGAGCTGGTGGAATCAGAGGAGGAGGAAGCTGAGTAGGAGGATGAGGCTACAGGAGGCAAAGAATGATGCCCTGCGATCCTTGGCGGCGGAAGGATGTGCGCCAAGGAACTCTCCGCCTGGGGCCCAGCCACCACTACATTTACCCAGTGTGCAGTTAGGGAGATATAGCGTCCCTGGCCGTGCTTACCGGTCCTCGTATCTGTGGTTAGGTGGACCTTGCCTCAGATGGCGTTGCTCAGTGCACACTTGATTTTATCGGATACTTGGTTGTGCAGGGAAAGCACGGCTGTCTTGGAGAAGTAGTGGCGGGTGGGAACAACATACTGTGGGACAGCCATGGCCATCAGCAGTTTGAAGCTGTCTGCGTCCACCAGCCTGAATGACAGCTTTTCAAAGGCTAGTAGTTTAGAAATACTGGCATTCAGGCCCAGGGCTCAAGGGTGGCTAGGTGGGAATTTACGCTTTCTCTCCAAGGTTTGTGAGATGGAGAGCTGAACGCTGCCGTGTGACATGGTGGAGATGTTTTGTGACGCAAGTGGTGGTGTTGGTGGCACATCCCCTGTTTGGTGGGTGGCAGGTGCCAACATTCCTCCCGAGGCGGAGGAAGAAGCTGAGGCAGCAGCAGAATGGGGAGCAGGGGGAGGCTGAGTGAGTTCCTTTTTTTTAAGGTGTTTACTCCACTGCAGTTCATGCTTTGCATGTAGATGCCTGGTCATGCAGGTTGTGCTAAGGTTCAGAACGTTAATGCCTCGCTTCAGGCTCTGATGGCACAGCGTGCAAACCACTCGGGTCTTGTCGTCAGCACATTGTTTAAAGAAGTGCCATGCCAGGGAACTCCTTGAAGCTGCCTTTGGGGTGCTCGGTCCCTAGTGGCGGTGGCTAGTAGCAGGCGAACTCTCTTGGTGGCGGCTGTTCTGCTTTTGCCCCCTGCTCCCTCTTTTGCTACGCTGTTGGCTCGATCTCACCACTGCCTCTTCCTCTGAACTATGAAAGTCATCGGCACGACCTTCATTCCATGTGGGGTCTAGGACCTAATTGTCCTCTGCATCGTCTTCCACACAGTCTTCCTCCCTGACCTCCTGTTCGGTCTGCACACTGCAAAAAGACACAGCAGTTGGCAATGGCATCTGTGTTTCGTCATCATCAGAGACGTGCGGACTCCGATGAGGTGGTATTCCCATGTCCTCATCATCAGGAAACATCAAACATCAGTGGTTGTGCATCAGTGCATTCTATGTCTTCCACCACTGGGGAAGGGCTAGGTGGATTTCCTTGGGAAACCCTGCCAGCAGAGTCTTCAACCAGCATAAGAGACTGCTGCATAACTTGAGGCTCAGACAGTTTCCCTAATATGCATGGGGTTGATGTGACAGACTGATGGGCTTAGTTTTCAGGCGCCACCTGTGCGCTTTCTGCAGAAGACTGGTTGGGAGATAATGTTGTGAACGTGCTGGAACCACTGTCGGCCACCCAATTGACTAGCGCCTGTACTTGCTCAGGCCTTACCATCCTTAAAACGGCATTGGGCCCCACCAAATAGAACTGTAAATTATGGCGGGTACTGGAACCTGAGGTAGTTGGTTCACTAGGACGTGTGGCTGTGGCAGAACGGCCACGTCCTCATCCAGCACCAGAGGATCCACTAACACCACCACGACCGCGTCAGCATCCCTTACTAGATGTTTTCCTCATTGTTACCGTTCACCAAGCACCACAATAAGAAAAAAAATATTTGGCCCAATGTATTGATTTCAAATTCATGCCTTTTTTACAGGCACCTAACACTATCTGGCTATCTATTTATGTACCGTATTACACTAATCCAGGCACAGCAGTAACCACAGATTTAGGGGCATATCAATTGTATGCCTAGTATTTAGGCCCTGGATGAAAGGTATCCTTTTATGGACAGATTTACACTTGGAGATGCACAGTAGTGTGTAAAAAAGTATGTAGGATTATGCCTTCAGCAATTGTATTTTAACACTTTGTGTAATATACCCTTTATAGGACAGAAATACAATGGGAGATGCACAGTAGCGTATGAAGTTATTGAGGATGACCCTCTCAGCACTTGAATATACATGTTGAGTGTAATATGCCCTTTTACGGACATATTAACACTTGGCCTGCAACAGCTGGAACACCAGATTCAGGGTATTGCTATATTGGCTAGTGAATTTCACCCCAGAACAAAATCTATCCTTTGACGGATACTATTAAACTTGGCCAGCCACAGCTGAAACCACTGATTTATGGTATTGCTATTTTGGCAATTGAATTTCACCCCTGAACAAAATCTATCCTTCGCCGTACACTATTAAACTTGGCCAGCAACTGCTGGGACAGCAGATTTACTGTATTTCTATCTTTGCTACTGACTTTCACCCCAGAAAATAATATACCCTTTTACGGACAGATTTAAACGAAGCCTGCAACAGCTTGAACAACAGTTTTACTGTATTTATATTTTTGCAACTGAATTTCACTGGAGAAAATAATATATCCTTTGCCAGACACTATTAAACTTGGCCAGCCACAGCTGAAACCACAGATTTATGGTATTGCTATTTTGGCAATTGAATTTCACCCCAGAACAAAATATATCCTATGCCGGACACTATTAAACTTGGGCAGCCACAGCTGAAACCACTGATTTATGGTATTGCTATTTTGGCAATTGAATTTCACTCCAGAACAAAATATATCCTTTGCAGGACACTATTTAGCTTGGCCAGACACAGCTGAATCCACTGATTTAAGGTATTGCTATTTTGCCTATTGAATTTCACCCCAGAATAAAATATATTCTTTGCCGGACACTATTATACTTTGCCAGCTACTGCTGGGACACCAGATTTACGGTATTGCTATTTTGGCAATTTAATTTCACCCCAGAACATATATATATCCTATGACGGACACTATTATACTTGGCCAGCCACTGCTGGGACACCAGATTTACGGTATTGCTATTTTGGCAATTCAATTTCACCCCAGAACAAAATATATCCTATGACGGACACTATTAAACTTGCCCAGCGTCTGCTGGGACACCAGATTTACAGTATTGCTATTATGGCAATTGAATTTCCCCCCAGAAAAAATATATCCTTTGCCATACACAATTAAACTTGGCCAGCCACAGCTGAAACCACTGATTTATGGTATTGCTTTTTTGGCAATTGAATTTCACCACAGAAAATAATCTATCCTTTGCCAGACAGCAGACAGTATTACACTTGGCTAGTCACAGCTGGAACACCAGATTTAGGGGATTGCTATTTTGGCAATTTAATTTAAGCCCTTAATAAAATATAGAAATTTCTATCCTGAGTTTGTAGGGTCGATAATAAGCACAGCCAAGCCCTTGATGTAGGATATAGCAAAAAAATCCTAGTATTGATGGATTGATTGACTTGGTGGCAGCTTGTGCTGGTGCACCACAAGTCACAAAATGGCAGCCGATCACCCCAGAAAAAAGTGACAGAAAAATGCTCTGTGCAGCCTAAAAACCAGTGAGCAATTAACTAGCAGAAGTTGAATGATTCACAGCTGTAGATCGACACTTTATTAGGTGCTTTTGCTGACTTTTCCCTGCCTAATCTCGCACTCACAGAAGCTGCGTCCTCTCCCTACACTAATCAGAGCAGTGTGACGTGCGGCGCTACTTGACTCCAGCTGAAATAGAGGCTGGAACACATGCTGCACTTGGCTAATCACAGCCAAGCCATTAGTAGGCATAGCTGTGATGGCTTCTTAGGGCAAGAAGTAAAACGCTAGCTGATTGGCTGCTGTGCAGCCCTTCAGAAAGCGGGAAGAAATCGCCGAACAACGGACCCAAACCCGAACTTTTTTGAAAATGTTCGGGTCTGGGTCTGCGTCCCGAACACCCCAAAATTCGGTAGGAAGCCGAACTATGCTCGAACTGTTCGCTCAACACTAGTCATTACTTTAAATGCCCTACTCTGAACATTCTCTAGCTCTGCTATTTCTGCCTTGTTCACAGGAGCCCAGAACTGTACACAGTGCTCCATGTGTGGCCTAACTAGTGGATTGTAAAGTGGCAGGACTATGTTCTCATCACATGCATCTATGCCCTTCTTGATGCAACCCATGATCTTTTTGGCCTTTGCAGCAGCTGCATGACACTGGTTTCTACATAGATTGATTATTTTACACAGTGTAGTGCCATCTGCAAAGACTAATATTTTACTGTGCAAGCCTTCTACAAATCATTGATAAATATATTGAAGAGAACAAGGCCTAATACTGACCCCTGAGGTAACCCACTAGTGACGGTGGCCCAATCTTTGTGTGCACTGTTAACAACCACTTTCTGTTTTCTATCACTGAGCCATTTACTTACCCACATACACACATTTTCTCACAGTGCAAGCACTTTCATTTTATCTGCTAACAGTATCAAATGTTTTGGAAAAGTCAAGACATATGACATACATTGACTTGCCGCTGTCAAGTCTAGAACTTACCTCCTAATTAAAACTGATTAAAATAGTTTGACATGACAGATCCCTCATGAAGCCATGCTGTTACGGTGTTATTTGCTTGTTTTCATTGAGGTAATCCAAGATAGCATCTCTTAGAAAACCTTCCAACAGTTTACCCACAACAGATGTTAAACTTACCAGCCTATAGTTTCCGGGCTCTGTTTTTGACCCCTTTTTGAATACTGGCACCAGATTTGCTAAGCGTCAGTCTTGTGGAGCACTTCTTGTCAAGATAGAGTCATTAAATATCAGAAATAACGGTCTGACTGTTACATTACTTAACTCTCTTAGGTTACGGGAGTTTATGCCATCCGTTCACGGTGATTTGTCTATTTTAATCTTTTTAAGACACTGCTGCATTTCATCCTGGGTCAGACAGTCCGCTTTTAATTGGAAATTTACTTTTACATTCTGCATTTAATCATTCAGATCATTGTCCTCAGTAAATAGAATATAGAAAAAAATATTGAATAGCTTTGCTTTCTCCTCATCGCTCTCTGCAACTCCCCTCTCATCATTCTGTAAAGGGCAAGGTACCTCTCACAATTAGAGATTATGATGCATTTAAAAATACCCCATTTTGTGGCTACATTTTTATTTTTTAGGACATTGTCCCAGTTAGTTAGGCCAATTGCCTCTCTTAGCTGGTCAAATTTAGCTTTTTTGAAGTTTGGCATTTTTGTGCCTCCCTGAAGAAACACTCTTTTGAATGACAATTGGAAGGTTATTATTTTATGGTTACTATTTCCTAGGTGTCCCCAACCTGCACATCTGCTGTTCAGTCTGGTCTATTGGTTAGTACTAAGTCCAGTATGGCCATCCTTCTAGTCAGGTCCTGAACCCGTTAGGAAAGGTAATTGTCTTTATTTATTTCCAATAAGCTGTTTCCTTTATGAGATCTACAGCATTTTGTTTCCCAGGCTATATCCAGGTAGTGGAAGTCCCCCATAATAACAACCTCATTATGATTTACCACCTCATGTATCTCCTTTAGTAGTAGATTTTCTGTGGACTTTGGTATAATAGGTGGCCTTTAACAAACTCTGTGTTCAATGCTTTATTATTGTTTTTCCCTCCATGTATTTATACCTATAGTGACTCCATGTGTTAATTTCCCTCACTTATATCTTTCCAGAGTGTGGGCTTTAGACAGGAATTTACATAAAGGCAAACCCCTTCCCCTCTCAGGTTTTGACGATACTTTCTAAACAGACTGTAACCCCGTACATTAACCTTCATGTTATAGCCATTATCCAGCCATGTTTCTGTCGTTCCCATTATCTCATAGTTCTCCTCAGACTTTAATACTTTCAGTTCACCAATTTTATTAGTCAGGCTTCTGGCATCAGTATACTGGACATACAATTAAGAAGTTTGCACATTTAAAAATAGGGGTGTCTCAATCTAGGGACATCCATGCTTCTAGCCCTTATAAAATGTCTCCAAACCCACATAATCTGGCTCCAGACACTGCAAGCAACAAAAAGAGCCATCCCAGATGTCCCTAGCCAACCGGAGGACCGAGAAACATCTGAGGCCTGACCAGCCAGTCGGATCCCCGGCCTCAATTTCCTGCCTCTGCGTGGCCTGCTCAACGGTGCCCTGCTCTCGTTGCTCACCGTCCCCCCACAGATTCTAACCATCTCAAGAAATAGTGCCGAGGGCACAGTCCCAATTTTCTTTGACCCTTCCTGATCTTCAAGGCCTAATCTTCAATTTAAAGGGCCATATAGCCTATCTATACTTATGTAACAGAGACACAGTGATGATTCTGTAATATAACATTCCTCAGCTGACTGTGGTCACACGCAGAGGAGATTATTTATTCCTTTTCCGCCTTCACGCCCACAAGACGCAATAGATACGCAAAGGACTGGCTCTATGTCACCAGTTATGATGAAAATTGGCCAAACAAATCCAGGAACATGTCCATTCCACACTTTACTGGCTCTCTTGATTCCTATGTGCAGAAGTACCAACCTTCGGCACCCTCTAAATCAAGTCACTCAATCAAATCTTCACCTGGCAGGGCTATCTTCCCCCCTCTAACCTACAGGAGATGAAGAGTGACGGGGATGATATACAAGCTGAACGAGGCCTTCCGATATCCAGAGCCTATTTAGGAAAAGCCCTTTCCAAAGCCTTAGAACCAGTTTTGAAAGAATTACACGATATCAAGCAGGATGTGAGAAGCATTAGGGGCAAGGTGGAACAGCTAGAAAATACACAGCCTCAATTAATTTCCTACACTGAAGCTGCCTCTTCAACATTTAACTCCTGCCAAACACACATGAACAAAATAGTGAATTGGATGGAGGACCAGGAGAACAGGGCATGATGAAACAACCTCCGTCTTAAGGGAATCCATCACATGTGAGGCTATCCCTGATGCTGTCAAACTAATTTTATCTACAATGCTAGGTGACACTTATCCTATAGAGATCTCCATTAAAAGGGCACACCAGTCCCTGAGAGCCAAACCTTCAACATCAGACCCTCAGAGGGATGTAATCTGCCGCTTTTTTCATTCAAAAGTTAAATATGACATCCTATGCTTGGCAAGAACAAAACCCCCCGCTAAAATGGAAGGCTTTACAATATCAATATTCCAAGATCTAGCAAGAGTCACACTATCCAAAAGAAACATCTATTCTTGAGACCAGAGATACTAAGACTTTGGGAGTCGGACATTTCTTACAAATGGCTATTTCCTTTTGGCCCCTCCTTCACTTCAGATGGAAAGAGATACATCCTAAGAGATCACTCAGAATTACCTGAGATCCTTCAATCGCTCAAGATCACAGACCTGGATATACCGGACTGGTCCCCGATACAAGAATTGACTGCCCTACTAGTGATCCCAACACCAATACTATGGGAAACCGTCGGCGCAGAGAAGTACAGCAGAAATCGCAGGCGCCAAGGAAAGGTGACACCCCGACGTATCGACATGGACTCTACGTAAATGTTTCTAATGCTGGGTGATAAGTGATTTGCTTTTACCATTAAGTTCTAGTTTACGTTATCTGTTTCTATATTCTGCTGTTCTAGAAATTTGTGGTCTATCTGGGGGGGCAGCGGGAAGGGGTTGTGACGCAGGGTGGGCTGCTATTCTCTTAACCTGCGGACCTATAGTTAAAGAGTCTACCACTTACTGTCCTGTAACCTGGGGTGCGTGCCCAGAGTATCGTCTATGTCTCGCCTTGACCAACCCCCCCCCCCCCCCCGACTTGACAGTGGAGGTCTCTGACTGGCCCTGACTGGTGAGGTTCAGTCGGTCTACTCCAAGATCTCCTCTCACTTTCACTCTATAATTGATACTCTACACAGAAACTGGCCCCTACGGCTGTCATGTTAACCTGTTTACAAATTAATTTTATGATAGTTATCTTAACTTTATTACTCAAAATATGTGTTTTCCACATTTGTAACCCTCTTTATGTCACCCTCTGCCCTGACACCTACTTCCCCCTGGGCTCAATGGACAACCCACACAACCAGCTTCTACTCTGCAGATTCCAGACTATAGTCTGGATGACCGCTTACTATTTTTTAACATGACTACCATTAAACTAGTCCCGTTTAACACTAGAGGACTAAACTCGGCTGTTAAGCAAAGCCAAATACTTCATAAATAAAAAAATAAAAAAACACGAACAGAGGACCTGTTCCTTCAGGAGACTCATTTTTAAAAAAACAAAACTCTTCTTCCCATAAACATTTTTTTGATAAATGGTTTCACTCACATACCCCTACTAAAAAATCCAAGGGAGTTGCTATTGTACTCTTCAAACATATCTCCTTTGAAATCATCGACTTGCGCACAGATTCAGATGGCAGGAGACTGAATGGGACACTGGTCATGTTATCCAACATTTATGCCCCTAACATACAACAAACCCCATGGATTAGCAACACCATATCAATGCTAGATAGCATTAAAGTAGGAGAACTAGTGGTCGGGGGAGATTTTAATGTGGCCCTAGACCCTCTTCTATATACCTCCTCTGGGAAATCCTCTCTATCATACAAAGCTCTAAAGACATATGAAAAAATCACTACAACTCCTCTCATTAAAACAGGCATCCTCAAACTGCGGCCCTCCAGCTGTTGCAAAACTACAACTCCCAGCATGCCTGACCAGCCTACAGGTATCAGCCTACAGCAAGGCATTGTGGGAGTTGTAGTTTTACAACAGCTGGAGGGCGGCAGTTTGAGGATGCCTGCATTAAAAGATGCCTGGTGCTTCGTTCATCCTTCTGACAAGGACTATACCCTATATTCAGCCCCACATAACTCCTATCACAGGATAGACGATTTATTTTTACAACAGACATCTCTCCATAAAATACCATCCTCAGTCATCAGTTCAATCATCCATTCAGATTATTTCACATTGAAACTGACCATGACTATATTTGACCACTCCCCCGTTAAACCACCTTGGAGCCTAAACGAAACCTTGCTATCTATCTCCTCGATCCACTCCAAAATCCTAGATCGATTAGACCTTAACAACGAAACTTAAACAAAGGACTCTCTATACCAATGGTATGGGTGGTACATAAAGCCACAATTATGGGAGAATTTATTTCAGCGGGCACGTTTTACAAAAAACAGAGAGATTTACAAATACAAAACTTACAATCAGAGATCAGTAAACTTGAAAAATTACATAAACAATCATTGACTTCTACTCCTCTATATATAAATTAAACCCCCCAGAACAAAGAAAAAATTCACAAGAGGGCCACTCTAGAGTTGACTAAACACCTGGATGTTCGGGTTCGAGAAGTTCGGCTGAACTTCACAAAAATGCTCGGGTTCGGGATCCGAACATCGACCCGAACTTCACCCCGAACCCCATTGAAGTCAATGGGGACCCAAACTTTTGGGCACTTAAATGGCTGTAAAATAGACCTGGAAAGGGCTAGAGGGCTGCAAAAGGCAGCAAAATGTAGGTAAATGCCCTGCAAACATATGTGAATAGGGAAATGATTTAAAATAAAATTAAATACAGAAAAATAATAAATAAACATTCTAAACTTGAGCCCAAGTGAGTGACAGTGGCACCTGTCACCCAGCAAACAGAGGATGTGGCAGCAACGCCACCACATCTGTCATTGTCACCAAGCATCTCCACCAAATCCCATGGAAGTGTTCAGCTATCATCTGTTCATCTCCCAAACACTGGAGAGAAAAAGAAATAGAAAGAGGAAGTACCCCCCTAACCATGGCTCTGAATGCCTTATTTCAAACTTCCTGGTCCTTTGAAATGCTGTCATTCTGTCTGGCGGTGGCTATCCCACAGTACGTGTATCCCAGCTGCTGCTACTTTTGCAGGCGAGCCATCCCTTCCCTGCACAACCAAGTGGCTGGCCCAAAGGCAGATAGCATTTTTGCGAATGTCCTTCCCCCCCGAGGATTGCTGGGCATTTCTCTTTGTATCCTGTTACCTCCTCCTCCTCCTCCTCCTACTCGGCTTCCTCCACCTCTACCTCCTCCTCATCCATTCAGCGTAACACCTTCACCACCCACAGCAGCACAGCCAGGGGGAAACGACATCAGGTTGTTTTAAAACTTGTGTGTTTGTGGGACAAACCCCGCACCGCGCAGGAGCTGTGGACAGGCATGGAACAACAGACCGACCATTGGTTGGTGCCTCTGAACCTCCAGCCCGGCCTGGTGTTGTGCGCTAATGGGCAAAATATACTAGCAGGTCTGGGCCAAGCCGGTTTGACACACATCCCCTTCCTGCCACATGTGCTGAATTTGGGGTGCGGAAATTCCTAAACACCAGACAGTGGAAATCAATTCAGTTAATCGAACACACACAACACCCCCACCCCCCCCTTTCACTCAAACCATTAACAAACTATTTACATGTTTTCTTAAAAACATATTAAAATAACTATAATGCAGCTAAACTTACTATATAAACAAACAAAACTATATACACGCCTTATCCTTAACTTAAGGCCAGTGACATCCAAGTGGCTCGAAGGGTGGGTTCCTGCACCAACATAGTCCCTAGCCTGGAACACAATTGTCCAGCCAGGGCACAGTTCTGGAGGATGAGGAGGATAAGTGGGATGAGGAGGATGAGGAGGAACCGTGTTCTCAGCAGGGTGGCACCCAAGCCAGCTCACGGCCAGCTGGGTCACCATTAGCACCTCAGAAGGCTGGGTTAGCGGCGAAATGTGGGAAAGCTTTGTCACCACGCCACAACAACCTGCACCACCAGCAGATCTGAAACGTCTTAGCAGAAGGCAGCATTTCAGCAACATGGTGGAAGAGTACACGTACTGACTGATGGGTTTGCCCAGGGGCGTAGCTAAAGGGAAGTGTGGGAAGCACGCTGTTTTGGGTCTCTGACCTAGAAGGGGCCCATCCAGGAGGAGGAGGAGGACTAAATTACTTTTTGAGGGCCCCCTCAACAGTATTATACAATGAAATTAGATACAGTGGCAGTATAGACAGTGTAGAAAGCGGATGGAAAATAAACCCAAACAGCCTCACACCCTACACGCTCAACACCCCCCCCCCTTTCACCCAAACCATTAACAAACTATTTACAAATTTACTTAAAAACATATTAAAATAACTATAAGGCAGCTAAACTAACCATATAAAGAAACAAAACTATATACACGCTTTATCCTTAAGACCAACCAAATACAAGTGGCTCGGAGGGTGGGTATCTGCACAAACATAGGCCCTGGCCCGGAACACAATTGTCTAGCCAGGGCACAGTTCTGAAGGATGAGGATGAGTAGGAGGAACGCTGGGGGATACAGAGGACAAAGACGGTATACCTCCCTCAAAGAGGATAGCTTGTCCTTGCCTTTAGGCAGCCTGGCAGACATGAGCGACTACATGCTGCAGTGCCTGTGCAACGACCGCCCAGTTACTGCCACATTCTAACTTTTGCAGATTACTGGGTGGCCACCCTGCTGCATCCCCGTTACAAGGACAACGTGCCATCCTTAATTCCCTCACTGGAGTGTAATTGGAAGATGAGCTGCTGATGGCATTCACACCTGACACCGGGACTCAGTGGAAGCACAAGGTGAAGGCAGAGGAGGAGGAGGAAGAATTTGCCAATTGAGCTGGGTCACCAGCAACACTTCAGAAGGCAGGGTTAGCATGGGCAAAATGTGAAAAAGCTTTGTCATCACGCCACAACAACCTGCACCAGCAGATCTGAAACATCTTAGCAGGAGGCATCATTTCAGCAACATGGTGGAACAGTACATGTACTGACTGTTGGGTCTGCCTAGGGAAATAGCTACAGGGGAAGCAGGGGAAGCAACTTCCTTGGGGCCGTGACCTAGAAAGGGCCCATCCAGGAGGAGGAGGACTAACAGTATTATACCATGAAATTATATACAGTGGCAGTATAGACAGTGTAGAAAGCGAATGAAACAGCTGCTGGGACTGGTCTGAAAGAGCGATCTTTAGTAGCCACAGGCATGGCGGCAGGAAAGGAAGGGGCTTTTGCAAAAATTACTTGGGGAGGGGGGCCCCATTCAAAAATTTGCTGTGGTGCCCAATAATTTCTAGCTACGCTACTGCATCTGCCCCATTCAACTTCTGGGTCATCAAATTGGGCACATGTCCTGAGGTTGCCCTTTACGCCTTGGAGGTGCTGGCCAACCCTGCAGCCACTGTATTGTCTGAACGTGTGTTTAACATGGCTGGTGGCATTATCACAGACAAGCGTAGCCGCCTGTCCGCAGACAATGTGGGCAAGCTTTTGTTTATTAAAAAGAACCAGGCATGGATCCCACAGGACTTGTTTGTACCTTATGCAGAATAGACATGTATACCGGCCTCGCCCAACCACTGTTATACTACCGTGCACTTCCCATTTTTTTAATTTTTTTTTTTTATATTTTCCCAATGTTTTGGGGTCTACTCTAATTTATTTAAAAAAAAAAAGTTCGGGTTCGCTCAACTCTAGCTACAAGCAATCTCGAAGCTTTGTCTTCTCATTGTCTGTAGCTACTAGAGGCCTGTTCATGCCAGGCAGGTTCCCCAAGAAGTAGCTGGCTCGATGAGCAGCCGATACTGCACTTGCATCAATCTTGACAGGATTCGTGTCCAGGTGGAGAGAAATTGTTTTATGTAATGCTTTCTCCATTGCAACCGCGTCATCGAATAAATAGAAGACTGGCCGATTCTCTCCTGTCTTAGGCAACACTTTACTAAGTAATCATGGAAAGTCAAAAAACATTTGTCCACTAACCTGCCGGAGCAGGTTACTCACAGATAAGTCATTACAAAGAACTGCCGCCAATTATCAGATCGAATTGTCTCCATTCTTCATTCTGTTTCCTGATTATATTCTGTATGTCTCTCACATATACAATCTCCCCTGGATGGGGTACCCATCCTATCGTGATGGCATCCTCACACACCTCTGATGCCATATATTTTTCAATGTTGATTCTAAGCTTTTTCCATGATGACTGGGAATCGTGATGTTTTCTTTTACAAAGAGACCAGGGGCTGGTAAAGTTTGAATCTTGATGAACTTCGTGACTTTTCCGGGCTTCAAGCAATCTTGAAGCTTTGTCTTCTCATTGTCTGTAGCTACTAGAGGCCTGTTCAGGCAGGTTCCCACAGAAGTATCTGGCTTGATGAGCAGCTGATACCACACTTGCATCAATCTTGACAGGATTTGTCTCCAGTTGGAGAGAAATAGCTTTTTTTTTAATGCTTTCTCCTTCTCAACCACATCGTTGAATAAACAGAAGACTGGTCGATTCTCTCTTGTCTTAGACAACACTTAATTTTTTTTATACATTTTTTTTAATATTTAATGTTAAATTGAACCAAAACTTGATTAAAATTATAAGAGAGTCGTCGTCATGCCACTCTGTGCCTCCTTGTGCTGCTGCCACCTCCGAAATCTCTTGTTGTCGTGCCACTCTGTGACCTCCTCATGCTGCTGCCACCTCCACAATCTCTCCTCGTCGTGTCACTCTGTGGCCTCCACATGCTGCTGCCACCTCTGCAATCTCTCGTCGTCATGCCACTCTGTAGCCTCTTCATACTGCTGCAAACCCCAGATTTTGTCATTTTTCCCCTCGGTGGCCTTCTCCTGATGATGCTGCTGCTGCCGAGACCTCCAAACTCTGTCATTGAGCCACTCAGTGGCTAGTGTTGAGCAAGCATGCTCGTCTGAATACCAGTTCGGCTCAAGCATTGCTATGCTCGGCACATGGCGGTACTAGGCCGAATACCACATGTGCTCGAGCGCAATGCTCGAGTCTCCTCCCCGCACATTTGGCACCTGCTAAGCAGCCAATAAACATGCAGGTAAGTAATGCCCTTTACTGTAATGCTGTAGCCATGTTAGCTACTGGCATGACAGTGATTGGCTGGCCGAAAACATCGTCAAAGGTTATATAGCACCTGATGACACATGCTCGGATCAGTCACAGTCAGGGAGAGCAGAGCGTAGCAAGGGAAATTGTAGGGAGCAAAATTCACAGTTCTTATTCTAAGAAAGCTTGTCAAAGACCCAAAAGTCCTTTTAAAGACCACTGTGTGTTTGATAGAAGCAAAATATTTTTACCTGAGCTAAATTGATCAGTCTCAGGGACATCCATACTGAGGAAGGGACTGATAGTGCAGGGAGATAAATTTGCTGTTTTTGCTACCAAAAGCTTTTCAACTACCCCAAAGTCCTTTTAAAGACTACTGTGTGTGTGTTTGAAAGCAGCAAGATATTTTTATTTAATACCTATTAGTGACATATACTGTACATCATCCGCAGATTGTGTCTTTTTGCGTGAATTTAAATAATCAGTGCCACGTTTATTGTCTATAGTGTGTGCGTTTAATACACATCCGTGACATATACAGTACTCCATCCGAAAACTCTTTCTTTAGCATAAATTTAAATAATCTGGGCCTAATCTAGTGTCTATAATGTATGGCTTTCTGTGACAAATACTGTACTACATCCGAAAACAGTGTCTTTAGCGCAAATTTAAATAATCTGGGCCTAATCTAGTGTCCATAGTGTGTGGCTTTCTGTGACAAATACTCTACTACATCCGAAATCTGTTTCTTTAATGCAAATTTAAATATTCTGGCCCTAATCTAGTGTCCATAGTGTATGGCTTTCTGTGACATATACTGTACTACATCTGAAAACAGTGTCTGTAGCGCAAATTTAAATAATCTGGGCCAAATCTAGTGTCTATAGTGTGTGGCTTTCTGTGACAAATACTGTACTACATCTGAAAACAGTGTCTGTAGCGGAAATTTAAATAATTTGTGCCACATCTACTGTGTGTGCATTTAATACATATCACTGACATTTACTGTACTTTATCCGTAGACGGTGTATGCTAGTCTGTGACATTATCAGGGCTATATCTCCTCTGTAATGCGTGCGCATCCCAAATACCTTTTTTAATTTATTGGCTCATACACTTACAAATCCTACGCTACTGTACGTGTGACATACCTTTAAGCATATATAACATTTAATATTAAGAAGGCGGCCAGTAAGGGCCGTGGAAGTGGCCGTGATGCTGATGGTGCACACAAAGGCTGTGGTCCTGGGCACGAAGAAACTAAGTAAAAGAATGTAGCTGAGGGTCTCCAGGTGCGCTAACCCTCATAAACATTTCTTGGAAGGGCCTTCTGGTCAGCCGACCCTCTAAAACATCATTTGCGAGTGCCTTCAGGTCAGCTGACCCTCTAAAACATCATTTGCGAGTGCCTTCAGGGCAGCTGACCCTGTAAAACATTATTTGTGAAGGCCTGCAGGTGAGCTGACACCAAAAAACATAATTTTCCAGGGCCTGTAGGTGAGCTAACCCTGTAAAACATAAGTGAGGGCCTGGAGGTGAGCTGACTCTCTAAAACATTATATGTGAGGGCCTGCATGTGAGCTGACCCTGTAAAGGATTGTAGGTGAGGGACAGATGCGCTTATTAGTTATTATGCCCCCAGCAGCACTAAATACCTGCTCTGACAAAACGCTGGCGACAGGACAGGTTCGCACCTGTGAGGCGTAGAGTGCCAGTTTGTGCCACGTGTACAGCTTTGACACCCAATAGTTGTAAGGCACAGAGGGATCAGTGAGTACGCTGACATGGTCTGCTATGTATTCCTTCACCATCTTCCAAAATTTTCCCGCCTTGTGACACTAGGCCGCGCATCATGGTGAAGGTGCTAGCGGAGTGTCCCAGGCCTTGGAGAGTGTTGTCCTGCCTCTGTTGGAATTGCTGTGTGTTCCCCTCATCTCCCCTCCTGGGTTGCCCAAGGAACTACGTACTCTGCCGCCAGCGTTGTCAGCTATAAACTTTTCCGCAATTACATTCTGTTATTGCACCATTTTGCTAGTCCTGTCCACCACAGGAATGAAAGATGAGAAGGCATGTTTGGGTGGTTTAACATAGGTCATCCTGTGTATAGGATGGACTTTGAAGTTATTATTATTATGGTTTGAGTTTTAGTTTATGACTAGGTTGTAAAATATGTTATGGTATTTTGGTTATTTAAGAGTGGAAGTGGAGTAGGAGTAGGAGAAGGGGTGTTTGCTGCAACTAATGTAGGTGGTGGTGAAAATCATAATGTAATGGGGGCCCGCAATCCTTGGCATTGGTAGCACCTGTGTCATCCCAGGGTATGAATAGCTATCGGCCTCCACAAGGTTCACCTATTGTGCCATCACAAAAATGTAGCGTCCCTGGCCAAAAGCACTTGTCCGTGTGTCATTCGTTAAGTGGACCTTCCCAATAACTGTGTTGGTCAGGGCACGGTTGATATTACGGGACACAATTTCTGGTGTAATGCGGGGACGGCACACCAAGAAAAATTGTGGCGGCTGGGGACTGAATAACGAGGGACGTCCGCCCCCATGAGGCTGAGGAAAGCCTCAGTGTTCACAGGCCTAAATGGCAACATTTCCAGGGCCAGCAATTTTTAAAGGGGTGCATTTAGTGCTATGGCCTGTGGGTGGGTGCCTGGGTATTTGCGCTTACGTTCAAAGGCCTGGGTTAAGGACATCTGTACGCTGGTCTATTTGGTGTGGCCCGCTTTCCCCCTTTTGCCATCCCACAGCCTCTTCCAGCCTGTTGAAGTGCTGTAGATCCCTCCACCTCTGTACTGCTAGTCTAGTTATTAACTGCATTCAAAGCAGATAAACTTCAAATAATACACCAGGTATGACAGCAGTCATGGTAATTTCTGGAGTTAACTACTTAGGGTGTAATTTATTAAACAGAAATGCACCTAAGGCTACTCTCACACTAGTGTTTTGGCTTTCTGTTTCTGAGATCCATCATGGGCTCTCAAAAGCGGTCCAAAATGGATCAGTTTTGCCCTAATGCATTCTGAATCGAAAAGGATCCGCTCAGAATGCATCAGTTTGCCTCAGTTCAGTTACCATTCTGCTCTGGAGGTGGAAACCAAAACGCTGCCTGTAGCGTTTCTCTATCCGCAATGTGGTGCGGAGCAATTCGTCCTAGCACATAATGTAAGTCAATGGGGACGGATCGGTTTTCTCTGACACAATAGAAAACGGATCCGTCCCCTATTGACTTTCAATGATGTTCATGATGGATCCGTCATGGCTATAAAAAAACATAATACAACCAGATCCGTTCATGGCGGATGCATGCGGTTGTATTATGGTAACGGAAGCGTTTTTGTAGATCCATGATGGATCCGCAAAAAACGCTGATGTGAAAGTCACCTGTTAGGTGCATTTCTGATGCAGAGTGCGGCGCAACGGTCCTTTGTGCCACAATGTGCATCTTCTCCACGCTCAGGCCAGGTCTAAAAAAGTGGGCAGGGAAGCGGACGGGCCTGCAGGCCCAAGTAATTTACTATTTTCTACGCCTGTTTTAGGCATACAAAATGCCGGTCTTAATAAATGTGCACCTTATTTGTTACTTTTACACAAACAAATCTTGTACTGAAGCTGATTAACACATTAAGTAATTTTTTACCGTAATACAAAATCTCAAATGTAAAAGTAAAATGTGCTACAGTGTGAGTAATTACTTTCTCATGGAACCTGATGTGAGCCCAAAAAAATTACAAAACAAACTGTACTATTCAGACTTTCTGATGTCCACACTCAGTTGTAAAAATATGCAGGTCAGTATGTTTCCAATTATATTGTGTGATAGCTATAGTAACACAGACAGCAAGAGTTTAAAACTGTGAAAATCAATATGGGTAAAAAGTATATCATGCCTTGGAAATCATAATCCTTTTGCAATTTTTTCCAAGCACATGCTGCTATGAGCATTAGACAATATAAAATATTGGGACAAAAAGAAAGAAGTTGATATTTTTTTACCCCTCCTTTTAATTTGACCACTCTTTAGATGTGCTCACCCTAGCCAAGTGTTCTTTTATAAATTCTGGAAAAATATCTCATGCAGCCATCGTAATGCTTCACATTTGAGCCAAAAAATCTGTTTTGACTTTGGATTATATTACGAATTTCTCTTATGGTGTTTAAAATTGGCATACAGAATGGGTGTTGAAGCAGGAGGTCATCTGCTCTAGCAACAGTTTCTTCTAAATTGAAAATCTTAATACTTCATGAAAAGTCATCAAAAATTAAGAAATTGAACCGCTCAATTGATTGTAGAACATTGCTATTCTTAAGCCATTGATATCAAAACATTAAATGTATTGCAAGTGGTTAACAAAGACAGTATGAACACTAGAGATGATATCATTGAGTAAAAACATGTATACTACTTATATTTTATTACATCTATTTGCTATTTTTGCATGCATTTTAAAATAAGTGTATATTAAATTATGTTTTCTTCATTTCTGCTTATGTAGGCATCATTCATGTAGCAATGGGTATAGGCACCTAGCTGTTAACAGGAACATTTACAAGGTAATTGATCACCAAATTGTGACCAAATCTGCTATTTTTATTTTTATTTTTGTTAAAACTACACATCACTTTTAATGTTTTTGCTGAATAACATTACCAATTTTACTGTCCTTGGAGAGCTGAATTCATATAGACTCACAAGTGTACCTGCATCTAAAAGAGCTTATGTCACCCAGAGCACATCCCAGCAATGCAATTAGTCAGACTTTGATGCATCTTTTCTGATATAATCATTTGTTGTTGTGAAAGTACTGGATGACATACGGAAAGGCATGGAAGATCATTCTTAGAGTTTTCTTCCATGTATTTTTCAAGTTTAAAAGTAATATTTGAGTTGCTTAAAGGAAATGTGTCATCAGACAATGACCTGCTGTTTAAATCACTCTTTTATGTTTAACATATTTTTTAATAATTTTTAATGATATTTTTAATTTTTAATGTCACTTTTTAAACTAAAGCAAAAAATCCAGTTTTTTCACTGGCCACTATGTGTACTAATTGGCACCACTTGTTGGTTTGTACAGATTACTTTACTCACTCTGCTCTGATTAGTGTAGGGAGAGGACGCAGCTTCAGTGAGGGCGAGATTAGGCCGGGAAAAGTCAACAAAAACACCAAATGAACTGATCGATCTACATCTGTGAATGATTCAACTTCTGCTAGTTAATTGCTCACTGGTTTTTAGGCTGCACAGACCGTTTTTCTGTCACTTTTTTCTGGGGTGATCGGCAGCCATTTTGTGACTTGTGGTGCACCAGATCAAGCTGCCACCAAGTCCATTAATTCATCAATACTAGTTTTTTTTTTTTTGCTATATCCTACATCAGGGGCTTGGCTGTGCTTATTGTCACCCCTAGAAACTCAGAATAGCAATTTCTATATTTTATTAAGGGGTTAAATACAATTGCCAAAATACCAATCCCCTACATCTGGTGTTCCAGCTTTGGCTAGCCAAGTGTAATACTGTCTGCTGTCTGGCAAAGGATAGATAATTTTCTGTGGTGAAATTCAATTGCCAACATAGCAATCCCCTAAATCTGGTGCCCCAGCAGTGGCTGGCAAAGTATAAGTGTCCGGCAAAACATATATTTTGTTCTGGGGTGAAATTCAATTGCCAAAATAGCAATACCCTGAATCTGGTGTCCCAGCACTGGCTGGCAAAGTATAATAGTGACCGCCAAAACATATATTGTGTTCTGGGGTGAAATTCAATTGCAAAAATAGCAATCCCCTAAATCTGGTGTCCCAACACTGGCTGGCAAGGTATAATAGTGTCCGTCAAAACATATATTTTGTTCTGGGGTAAAATTCACTTCCCAAAATAGCAATACCCTGAATCTGGTGTTTAAGCACTGGTTGGCAAAGTATAATAGGGTCCGCAAAAACATATATTTTGTTCTGGGGTGAAATTCAGTTGCCAAAATAGCAATACCCTGAATCTGGTGTCCCAGCACTGGCTGGCAAAGTATAATAGTGTCCGCAAAAACATATATTTTGTTCTGGGGTGACATTCAATTGCCAAAATAGCAATACCCTGAATCTGGTGTCCCAGCACTGGCTGGAAAAGTATAATGGTGTCCGCCAAAACATGTATATTGTTCTGGGGTGAAATTCAATTGCCAAAAAAGCAATACCCTGAATCTGGTGTCCCAGCACTGGCTGGCAAAGTATAATGGTGTCCGCCAAAACATGTATATTGTTCTGGGGTGAAATTCAATTGCCAAAATATCAAATACCCTGAATCTGGTGTCCCAGCACTGGCTGGCAAAGTATAATAGTGTCCTCCAAAACATATATTTTGTTCTGGGGTGAAACTCAATTGCCAGAATAGCAATACCCTTAATCTCGTGATCTAGCACTGGCTGGCAAAGTATAATAGTGTCCGCAAAAACATGTATTTTGTTCTGGGGTGAAATTCAACTGCCAAAATAGCAATACCCTGAATCTGGTGTCCCAGCACTGGCTGGCAAAGTATAATAGTGTCCGCCAAAACATATATTTTGTTCTGGGGTAAAATTTACTTGCCAAAATAGCAATACCCTTAATCTGGTGTCCCAGCACTGGATGGCAAAGTATAATAGTGTCCGCCAAAAACATATATTTTGTTCTAGGGTGAAATTCAATTGCCAAAATAGCAATACACTGAATCTGGTGTCCCAGCACTGGCTGGCAAAGTATAATATTGTTCGCCAAAACATATATTTTGTTCTGGTGTGAAATTCAATTGCCAAAATAGCAATACCCTGAATCTGGTCTCCCAGCACTGGCTGGCAAAGTATGATAGTGTCCGCCAAAACATATATTTTGTTCTGGGGTGAAATTTAATTAACAAAATAGCAATACAATGAATCTGGTGTCCCAGCACTGGCTTTCAAAGTAAAATAGTGTCCGCCAAAACATATATTTTGTTCTGAGGTGAAATGCAATTGCAAAAATAGCAATACCCTGAATCTGGTGTCCCAGCACTGGCTGGCAAAGTATAATAGTGTCTGCCAAAACATATATTTTGTTCCGGGGTAAAATTCACATGCCAAAATAGCAATACCCTTAATCTGGTGTCCCAGCACTGGCTAGCAAAGTATAATAGTGTCTGCCAAAACATATATTTTGTTCTGGGGTAAATGAAATTGCCAAAATAGCAATACCCTTAATCTGGTGTTCTAGCAGTTGCAAGCCAAGTTTAAAGCTGTCCGTAAAAGGGTATATTTTGTACTGGGGTGAAATTCAATTGCCAAAATAGCAATACCCCGAATCTGGTGTCCCAGCACTGGCTGGCAAAGTATAATAGTGTCCGCCAAAACAAATATTTTGTTCTGGGGTGAAATTAAATTGCCAAAATAGGAATACCCTGAATCTGGTGTCCCAGCACTGGCTGCCAAAGTATAATAGTGTCCGCCAAAACAAATATTTTGTTCTGGGGTGAAATTCAATTGCCAAAATAGCAATACCCTGAATCTGCTATCCCAGGACTGGCTGCCAAAGTATAATAGTGTCCGCCAAAACAAATATTTTGTTCTGGGGTGAAATTCAATTGCCAAAATAGCAATACCCTGAATCTGGTGTCCAAGCACTGGCTGGAAAAGTATAATAGTGTCCGCCAAAACAAATATTTTGTTCTGGGGTGAAATTCAATTGCCAAAATAGCTATCCCCTAAATCTGGTGTCCCAGCACTGGCTGGCAAAGTATAATAGTGTCCGCCAAAACATATATTTTGTTCTGGGGTGAAATTAAATTGCCAAAATAGCAATACCCTGAATCTGGTGTCCCAGCACTGGCTGGCAAAGTATAATAGTGTCCGCCAAAACATATATTTTGTTCTGGGGTGAAATTCAATTGCCAAAATAGCAATACCCTGAATATGGTGTCCCAGCACTGGCTGGCAAAGTATAATAGTGTCTGCTAAAACATATATTTTGTTCTGGGGTGAAATTCAATTGCCAAAATAGCAATACCTTGAATCTGGTGCCCAAGCACTGGCTGGCAAAGTATAATAGTGTCCGCCAAAACATATATTTTGTTCTGGGGTGAAATTCAATTGCCAAAATAGCAATACCCTGAATATGGTGTCCCAGCACTGGCTGGCAAAGTATAATAGTATCTGCCAAAACATATATTTTGTTCTGGGGTGAAATTCAATTGCCAAAATAGCAATACCCTGAATCTGGTGTTCCAGCATTTGCAGGCCTAGTTTAAATCTGTCCGTAACAGGGTATATTTTGTTCTGGCGTGAAATTCAATTGCCAAAATAGCAATACCCTGAATCTGGTCTCCCAGCACTGGCTGGCAAAGTATGATAGTGTCCGCCAAAACATATATTTTGTTCTGGGGTGAAATTTAATTGCCAAAATAGCAATACAATGAATCTGGTGTCCCAGCACTGGCTTTCAAAGGAAAATAGTGTCCGCCAAAACATATATTTTGTTCTGAGGTGAAATGCAATTGCAAAAATAGCAATACCCTGAATCTGGTGTCCCAGCACTGGCTGGCAAAGTATAATAGTGTCTGCCAAAACATATATTTTGTTCCGGGGTAAAATTCACTTGCCAAAATAGCAATACCCTTAATCTGGTGTCCCAGCACTGGCTAGCAAAGTATAATAGTGTCCGCCAAAACATATATTTTGTTCTGGGGTTAAATTCAATTGTCAAAATAGCAATTCCCTAAATCTGGTTTCCCCGCACTGGCTGGCAAAGTATAATAGTGTCTGCCAAAACATATATTTTGTTCTGGGGTGAAATTAAATTGCCAAAATAGCAATATCCCGAATCTGGTGTCCCAGCACTGGCTGGCAAAGTATAATAGTGTCCGCCAAAACATATATTTTGTTCTGGGGTGAAATTAAATTGCCAAAATAGCAATACCCTGAATCTGGTGTCCCAGCACTGGCTGCCAAAGTATAATAGTGTCCGGCAAAACATATATTTTGTTCTGGGGTAAAATTCACTTGCCAAAATAGCAATACCCTGAATCTGCTATCCCAGGACTGGCTGCCAAAGTATAATAGTGTCCGCCAAAACAAATATTTTGTTCTGGGGTGAAATTCAATTGCCAAAATAGCAATACCCTGAATCTGGTGTCCAAGCACTGGCTGGAAAAGTATAATAGTGTCCGCCAAAACAAATATTTTGTTCTGGGGTGAAATTCAATTGCCAAAATAGCAATCCCCTAAATCTGGTGTCCCAGCACTGGCTGGCAAAGTATAATAGTGTCTGCCAAAACATATATTTTGTTCTGGGGTAAAATTCAATTGCCAAAATAGCAATACCTTGAATCTGGTGCCCCAGCACTGGCTGGCAAAGTATAATAGTGTCCGCCAAAACATATATTTTGTTCTGGGGTGAAATTCAATTGCCAATATATAAATCCCCTGAATCTGGTGTTCCAGCTGTTGCAGGCCAAGTGTTAATCTGTCCGGAAAAGGGTATATTACACTCAAGGTGTATAAAAAAAGTGCTGAGAGGGTCATCCTCAATAACTTCACACGCTACCGTGCATTTCCTATTGTATTTCTGTCCGTTAAAGGGTATATTACACAAAGTGTTAAAATACAATTGCTGAAGGCATAATCCTGCATATTTTTTCACACGCTACTGTGCATCTCCAAGTGTAAATCTGTCCATAAAAGGATACCTTTCATCCAGGGCCTAAATTCTAGCCCTAAAAGAGATATTCCCCTAAATCAGTGGATACTGCTGTGCCTGGATTAGTGTAATACGCTACATAAATAAATAGGCAGATAGTTTTAGGTGGCTGTAAAAAAAGGCCTGAATTTGAAATCAATACATTGGGCCAAATATTTTTTTTCTTATTGTGGTGCTTGGTGAACGGTAACAATGAGGAAACCATCTAGTAAGGGACGCGGACACGGTCGTGGTGGTGTTAGTGTACCCTCTGGTGCTGGGAGAGAACGTGGCCATTCTGCCACAACCACACGTCCTAGTGAACCAACTATCTCAGGTTCCAGTACTCGCCAGAATTTACAGCGATATTTGGTGGGGCCCAATGCCGTTCTAAGGATGGTAAGGCCTGAGCAGGTGCAGACGCTAGTCAATTGGGTGGCCGACAGTGGATCTAGCACGTTCACAACATTATCTCCCACCCAGTCTTCTGCTGAAAGCACACAGGTGGCACCTGAAAACCAAGCCCATCTGTCTGTCACATCACCCCCATGCATATCAGGGAAACTGTCTGAGCCTCAAGTCATGCAGCAGTCTCTTATGCTGTTTGAAGACTCTGCTGGCAGGGTTCCCCAAGGGAATCCATCTAGCCCTTCCCCAGTGGTGGAAAACATAGAATGCACTGATGCCCAACCACTGATGTTTCCTAATGATGAGGACATGGGAATACCACCTCATCGGAGTCCGCACGTCTCTGATGATGACGAAACACAGGTGCCAAATGCTGCGTCTTTCTGCAGTGTGCAGACTGAACAGGAGGTCAGGGAGGAAGACTGTGTGGAAGACGATGCAGGGGACGATGAGGTCCTAGTCCCCACATGGAATGAATGTCGTGTCACTGACTTTCATAGTTCAGAGGAAGAGGCAGTGGTGAGACCGAGCCAACAGCGTAGCAAAAGAAGGAGCAGGGGGCAAAAGCATAACAGCCGCCGCCAAGAGAGTTCGCCTGCTCCTGGCCACCGCCACCAGGGACCAAGCACCCCAAAGGCAGATTCAAGGAGTTCTCTTGCATGGCACTTCTTTAAACAATGTGCTGACGACAAGACCCGAGTGGTTTGCACGCTGTGCCATCAGAGCCTGAAGCGAGGCATTAACGTTCTGAACCTTAGCACAAACTGCATGACCAGGCATCTACATGCGAGACACAGGCTGCAGTGGAGTGAACACCTTAAAAACAAGGAACTCACTCATGCTCCCCCTGCTCCCTCTTCTGCTGCTGCCTCGGCCTCTTCCTCCATCTCATGAGGAATGTTGTCACCTGCCGCCCACCAAACAGAGGATGTGCCACCGACAACACCACCTGCGTCACCAAGCATCTCCACCATGTCACACGGCAGTGTTCAGCTCTCCATCTCACAAACCTTGGAGAGAAAGCGTAAATTCCCACCTAGCCACCCTCGAGCCCTGGGCCTGAATGCCAGCATTTCTAAGCTACTGGCCTTTGAAATGCTGTCATTCCGGCTGTTGCACACAGACAGCTTCAAACAGCTGATGGCCATGGCTGTCCCACAGTATGTTGTTCCCACCCGCCACTACTTAACCAAGACAGCCGTGCCTTCCCTGCACAACCAAGTATCCGATAAAATCAAGTGTTCACTGCGCAACGCCATCTGTGGCAAGGTCCACCTAACCACAGATACGTGGACCAGTAAGCACGGCCAGGGACGCTATATCTCCCTAACTGCATACTGGCCATAGTGGAGTTTCAGTTGCAGCACGCACGCGTCAGTCGCACTGCGGAACAGCACTACTTCACCACCAATGATTGGGCCTCCATGCGAGACCTGTGTGTCCTGTTGCGCTGTTTCGAGTACTCTACCAACATGGCCAGTGGCGATGACACCGTTATCAGCGTTACAATACCACTTCTATGTCTCCTTGAGAAAACGCTTAGGGCGATGATGGAAGAGGAGGTGGTCAAGGAGGAGGAGGAGGATGAGGGGTCATTTTTAGCACTTTTAGGCCAGTCTGTTAGAAGTGGCTCAGAGGGAGGTTTTTTTCAACAGCAGAGGCCAGGTACAAATGTGGCCAGCAAGGGCCCACTACTGGAGGATGAGGAGGATGAGGAGGAGGTGCAGGAGGATGAGGATGAAGCAGGATCACAGCGGGGTGGCACCCAACACAGCTCAGGCCCATCAATGGTGCGTGGCTTGGGGGATACGGAGGACAAAGACGATACGCCTCCCACAGAGGACAGCTTGTCCTTACCTCTGGGGAGCCTGGCACTCATGAGCGACTACATGCTGCAGTGCCTGCGCAACGACAGCAGAGTTGCCCACATTTTAACGTGTGCGGACTACTGGGTTGCCACCCTGCTGGATCCCTGGTACAAAGACAATGTGCCCACCTTTCTTCCTGCACTGGAGCGTGATAGGAAGATGCGCGAGTACAAGCGCACGCTGGTAGACGCGCTCCTGAAAGCATTCCCAAATGTCACAGGGGAAAAGGTGGAAGCCCAAGGTGAAGGCAGAGGAGGAGCAAGAGGTCGCCAATGCAGCTGTGTCATGGCCAGCTCCTCTGAGGGCAGGGTTAGCATGGCAGAAATGTGGAAAAGTGTTGACATCTGTCAGAACAATAACTCCCAAAAATGGATCCTGTCTATTGAGCATCGCCATTCATTTGGTCAGCATTTGGTCAGTAATCTATCAGTATTGCTAATGCTAAAAAAAAAAAAAAAAACAGGAGTGGATCCAAAACAGAGATGACATGTGAATGAGGAGACCACAGAGTGGCCTAATGACAGAGTCTGGAGGTGTCGGCAGCATCTGGAGGCCACAGAGTGGCACAATGACAGATTGTGGAGGTTGCAGCAGTATAAGGATGAGGCCACAGGGTGGCACAATGACAGTGTGGAGGTGGCAGCAGCAGTATCAGGAGACCACTGAGTTGCAAGGTGACATTGTGTGTAGGTGACAGCAGCATCATCAGGAGACCACAGAGTGTCAAGGTGACATAGTGTAGAGGTGGGAGCAGCATCAGGAGACCACAGAGTGACCCGATGACTAGAGATGTTGCGAACATAAAATTTTCCGTTCGCAAATGGCGAACACGAACTTCCGCAAATGTTCGCGAACGGGCGAACTGGGCGAACCGCCATAGACTTCAATAGGCAGGCGAATTTTAAAACCCACAAGGAATCTTTCTGGCCACAATAAGTATGGAAAAGTTGTTTCAAGGGAACTAATGCCTGAACTGTGGCATGCCGGAGGGGGATCCATGGCAAAACTCCCATGGAAAATTACGTAGTTGACGCAGAGTCGGGTTTTAATCCATAAAGGGCATAAATCACCTAATATTCCTAAATTTTTGGAATAACGTGCTTTGAAACATCCAATGTGTGTGATCAGGTATGATATTGTATCGATCAGGTAGTGTAAGGGTTACGCCCGCTTCACAGTGACAGACCAAACTCTGACAGACCAAACTCCCCGTTTAACGCACCGCAAACAACCGGAAAAAGTCTATTTGTACAACCGCAAACTCCCCATTTGCACAAGGTTGGATACCAAGCAAGCCATGTCCCGTTCCTTGTCTTCACTGACGTCATTGAAGGTCTCTTCCTCCACCCAGCCATGTGCAACACCATGCGTCCCCAAAAGGTGACAACAAGCCCCCTGGGACGCCTGCTGAGGTTGGTCTTCTACCTCCTCAAAGCCACCTTCCTCCTCTGACTCCTCGTCTTCAGACTCCTCTCTCTGCGTTGCTGTAGGTCCAGCAACGACGACAAGGCTGCTTCTGGTGGTGATGGTGACCAAAACTCTTCCTCTTCATGCTCATCTACGGCCTGATCCAGCACTCTTCGCAGGGCATGCTCCAGAAAAAACGCATATGGGATAAGGTCGATGATGTTGCCTTGGGTTTGACTGACCAGGTTTGTCACCTCCGCAAAAGGACGCATGAGCCTACAGAAATTGTGCATGAGCGTTCAGTAATGCGGCCAAAAAATACCCAGCTCCGCAGAGGCTTTTAATTAAAAAAATCTGTTCTTACAAGTTTAATCTCTGTTTTGTCCCCTATCAGGGGCCGTGTATGGAATAGATTTTAGGAACCGGGAGATGGAAAAAGATGGTTGGTCGGTCCTCTTCCTTCCAATTTGGAGCACTGCGCGTGCGCCGTGCAATCTACTGTGCCACCCTATATGAGTGGCGGGCAGTGGGCACAGTACATTCTGTGGGCCTGACACACACTGGCAGACAACTAAAATTATATTAAAAGGTAAATGTTAAATGACTTTTTTATCTGCAAGGTTCTGTGCCACCCTATATGAGTGGTGTGCACACAGTACAGTCTGTGGGCCTGCGGCCTCTCACACACGGGCTGGCAACTGCAACATAATATATGTATATATATATATAAAGCAGACTGATGTATCAGCCCTAAAAAGGGCTTTTTGGGATGCTGTAAGGAAGCTGTCCATACAGCAGATGAGTCTTTGAGGACTGGAGTGGACACATAACACTAGTAGCTAACGCTTTTCCTAGAATCCCTATATTAATTAACCTCTTAAGGACGAAGGGCGTACATGTACGCCCTTCGTCCGCACTTTAAAGATGGCTCCCGCTCCCGCACGGAGCGGGCGCCCGAGCTGCGGGTAAAAGCTTGATTCATCAAGCTGACACCCGCAGCTCATGTCCGCGACCGGCAGCGATGCCGATCGCGGACATTTAACCCTCAGATGCCGTGGTCAATCCTGACCACGGCATCTGATCAGCGCAAAACCGAAAGTTTCACTTTCGGTTTTGCCCGGCTCCCTGATGGCCACAAGGGGGAGCCGGAGCATGCATGTAGTACCCTAGGTTTCTGTGAATGAAACCTAGGTTACTACATAGTATTCCTATGGAGCCTATGACTGTAATAGGCTCCATAGGAAATATGCGATTTTTTCATATATTCCAATGCTATTGCATTGGAATATATGAGAATAGCAATCTGATGATTGCATCTTATAGTTCCCTATGGGAACTATAAGAAAGTGGTAAAAAAAAAAAAAAAAGTTTAAAAAATAAAAATAAAATTTTTTTCCCGTTTCCCACTACATCACATGCAAAAATAAATGGTAGCGTTAAAAAGTACAACTTGTCCCGCAAAAAATAAGCCGTCATATGGCTATGTGAGCGGAAATATAAAAATGTTATGGCTTTTGGAAGGCAGGGAGCGCAAAACAAAAACGCAAAAATCCCAAAACCCCTGGTCCTTAAGGGGTTAGCAGCAGCATTCTCCCTGTTCTAACTAACACTGCAGCTTCAGAATGAATCTAAGATGGATGCTGTCCTTGCTTTTTGATAGGAGGTTGGAGGGTCTGGGAGGGAGGGTATGCTGATTGGCTGGAATGTGTCTGCTGACTGTGAGGTACAGGGTCAAAGTTTGCTCAATGATGAGCTTATGTTCGCCCGCTGCGGCGAACGCGAACAAGCGATGTTTGCCGGGAACTGTTCACTGGCGAATAGTTCGGGAAATCTCTACCGGTGACATGGTGTGGCACCATGGATGATCTAGTCTGATGCATCAGGCATTGGTGGATGGAAATCCTGGCTTATCCAATTCCACACCTGATTCATCTTGACAAATGTCAGTCTATCCACATTTTGGGTGGACAGGTGAGTTCTTCTTGGGGTAACTATGGCCCCCGCCACACTTAACACCCACTCTGATGCCACACTACTGGCCGGGCAGGACAGATTTTCCAGGGCAAACTCTGCTAATACACTAAAACACCAAAAAGGGCTGTAAATTTCCCACTTCAACACACAACGGCTAATAAGCCCTTTTTATTTTTCCCCACTAATACACTCCAAAAAGGGCTTTAGAACATATCCGCTGGACGGCAAACATATATATTTTTTTGCCACTAATACATGCCAAAAAGGGCTTTAGAACATATAACTGCACTGCTGAACGGCAAATAGGCCCTTATTTTTTACGTGACACAAAATGCTTTAGAATATATAACTGCACCGCTGATCTGCAAATATATTTTTCTTTTTTACACTTATACATGACACAAAAGGCTTTAGAACATATAACTTCACCGCTGAATGGCAAATATATTTTTTCTTTTGCCACTCATAAACAGCAAAAAGGGCTGAAATTTTAGCACTTCACCAGACAACGGCTAATAAGCCCTTTTTTTCCCCACTAATACAAGCCAAAAAATGCTTTATAACATATAACTGCACCGCACAATGGCAAATAAGTAGAGTTCAGCGAACACCTGGATGTTAGGGTTTGAGAAGTTCGGCCGAACTTCACGAAAATGTTCGGGCTCGGGATCCGAACTCGACCCGAACTTCACCCCGAACCCCATTGAAGTCAATGGGGACCCGAACTTTTGGGCACTTAAATGGCTGTAAAATATCCCTGGAAAGGGTTAGAGGGCTGCAAAAGGCAGCAAAATGTAGGTGAATGCCCTGCAAACATATTTGAAGAGGGAAATTACTTAAAATAAAATAAAATACAGAAAAATAATAAATAAAAATTCTAAACTTGAGCTCAAGTGAGTGACAGTGTCACCTGTCACCCAGCAAAAAGAGTATGTGGCAGCAACACCACCACATCTATCATTGTCACCAAGCATCTCCACCAAATCCCATGGAAGTGTTCAGCTATCAGCTGTCCATCTCCCAAACACTGGAGAGAAAAAGAAATAGAAAGATAGACACGCTGCTGATGGCATTCACACCTGACACCTGGGACTCAGTGGCAGCACAAGGTGAAGGCAAAGGAGGAGGAGGAAGAATATGCCAATGCAGCTGGGTCACCAGCAACACCTCAGAAGGCTGGGTTAACATGGGCAAAATGTGGAAAATCTTTGTCATCACGCCACAACAACCTGCACCACCAGCAGATCTGTAACATCTTAGCAGGAGGCAGCATTTCAGCAACATGGTGGAACAGTACATGTACTGACTGATGGGTCTTCCTAGGGGAATAGCTACAGGGAAGCATGAGAAGCTACTGTTTTGGGTCCCTGACCTAGAAGGGGCCCATCCAGGGGGAGGAGGAGGAGGACTAACAGTATTATACAATGAAATTATATACAGTGGCAGTATAGACAGTGTAGAAAGCAAATGGAACAGCTGCTGGGCCTGGTCTGAAAGAGCGATCTTTAGTAGCCACAGGCATGGCGGCATGAAAGGAATTTAGGGCATTGCTATTTTGGCAATTGAATTTCACCCCAGAACAAAATATATATCCTTTGCCGGACATTATTAACCACTTCAGCCCCCCTAGCTTAAACACCCTTAATGACCAGGCCACTTTTTACAATTCAGCACTACGCTGCTTTCACCGTTTATTGCTCCGTCATACAACTTACCGCCCAAATGAATTTTACCTCCTTTTCTTCTCACTAATAGAGCTTTCATTTGCAAAAAAAATGACATTTTTCACTTTCAGTTGTAATTTTTTTTTTTTAAACTACATTTCTATATAAATTTTTCGCAAAATTTATTGTTCTACATGTCTTTGATAAAAAAAAAATCCAATAAGTGTATATTTATTGGTTTGGGTAAAAGCTATAGCTTTAACAAACTATGGTGCAAAAAAATGAATTTCCGCATTTTGAAGCAGCTCTGACTTTCTGAGCACCTGTCATGTTTCTTCAGGTGCTAGAATGCCAGGAAAGTATAAATACCCCCAAATGACACCATTTTAGAAAGAAGACACCCCAAAGTATTCGCGGAGGGGCATGGTGAGTTCATGTATCATTTCATTTTTTTCACAAGTTATCGGAAAATGACACTTTCTGAGGAAAAAAAAAAATTTAAGTTTCCATTTCTGCTAACTTCTGGCAAAAATAAATAAAATCTCCCATGGACTCGCTATGCCCCTCAGTGAATACCTTGGGGTGTCAACATTCCGAAATGGGGTCATTTGTGAGGTGTGTTTACTGTTCTGGCATTTTGGGCGGGGATAAATTGTGAGCATCCCTGTAAAACCTAAAGGTACTCGTTGAAATTTGAGCCCTTTTGCGCACCTAGGCTGCAAAAAAGTGTCACTCATGTGGTATCTCCGTACTTAGGAGAAGTACGGCAATGTGTCCGTCATACAACTTACCACCCAAATGAATTTTACCTACTTTTCTTCTCACTAATAGAGCTTTCATTTGGTGGTATTTCATTGTTGCTGACATTTTTACTTTTTTGCTATTAATAAAAATTTAACGACATTTTTGCAAAACAAATTACATTTTTCGCTTTCTGTTGTAAATTTTTTTTTTTTTAAAAACTACATTTCTAAATAAATTTTTCAATAGATTTATTGTTCTACATGTCTTTGATAAAAAAATGCAATAAGTGTATATTTATTGGTTTGGGAAAAAGTTATAGCGTTTACAAATTATGGTGCAAAAAAGTGAATTTCCGCATTTTGAAGCAGCTCTGACTTTCTGAGCACCTGTCATGTTTCTTCAGGTGCTAGAATGGCAGGATAGTATGACTACCCCCCAAATGACAACATTTTAGAAAGAAGACACCCCAAAGTATTGACGAAGGGGCATGGTGAGTTCATGTATCATTTCATTTTTTTTTACAAGTTAGTGGAAAATGACATTTTCTGAGGAAAAAATAATAATAACAAAGTTCCCATTTGTGCTAACTTCTGGCAAAAAATAAATAAAATGCCCCTCAGTGAAAACCTTGGGGTGTCTACTTTCCGAAATGGGTTCATTTGTGGGGTGTGTTTACTGTTCTGGAATTTTGGGCGGGGCTAAATTGTGAGCAGCCCTGTAAAGCCTAAAGGTACTCGTTGGACTTTACACCCCTTTACGCACCTAGGCTGCAAAAAAGTGGAACACATGTGGTATCGCCATAATCAGAAGAAGTAGGGCAATGTGATTTTGGGTTTATTTTTACATATACTCATGTTGGGTGAGAGAAATATCTCCGTAAACTGACAACTTTGTATACATTTTTTTTTAAAGTTATCATTTACAGAGATATTTCTCACACCCAGCATGGGTATATGTAAAAATACACCCCAAAACACATTGCTTTACTTCTCCTGAGTACGGCGATACCAAATGTGTGACACTTTTTTGCAGCCTAGGTGCGCAAAGGGGCCCAAATTCCAACGAGTACCTTTAGGATTTCACAGGGCATTTTTACGCATTTAGATTCCAGACTTCTTCTCATGCTTTAGAGACCCCTAAAATGCCAGGGCAGTATAAATACCCCACATGTGACCCCATTTTAGAAAGAAGACACCCCAAGGTATTCCGAGAGGGGTATGGTAAGTTCATGTAAAATTTTATTTTTTGTCACAAGTTAGTGGAATATGAGACTTTGTAAAAAACAAAAATAAAAATAAAATATATATATCAATTTCCGCTAACTTGTGTAAAAAAAAAAAAAATTCTGAGAACTTGACATGCCCCCCACGGAATACCTTGGGGTGTCTTCTTTCCAAAATGGGGTCACTTGTGTGGTATGTATACTGCTCTGGCATTTTAGGGGCCCTAAAGCGTGAGAATCCAAATGCGTAAAAATGCCCTGTGAAATCCAAAAGGTACTCATTGGAATTAGGGCCCTTTGCGCACCCAGGCTGCAAAAAAGTGTCACTCATGTGGTATCACCGTACTCAGGAGAAGTAGGGAAATGTGTTTTGGGGTGTATTTTTTACATCTACCCATGTTGGGTGAGAGAAATGTCTCTGTAAATTGACAACTTTGTATAAAAAAAATTAAAAAGTTGTCGTTTACAGCGATATTTCTCACACAAAGTATGGGTATATATAAAAATACACCCCAAAACTCATTGCCCTACTTCTCCTGAGTACGGCAATACCAAGTGAGTGACACTTTGTTGCAGCCAAGATGCGCAAAGGGGCCCAAATTCCCATGAGTACCTTTAGGATTTCACAGTGCATTTTTACGCATTTGGATTCTCACGCTTTAGGACCCCTAAAATGCCAGGGCAGTATAAATACTCCACATGTGACCCCATTTTGGAAAGAAGACACCCCAAGGTATTTCGTGAGGAGCATGGCGAGTTCACAGAAAAAAAAATATTTTTTTGGCACAAGTTAGCGGAAATTGATATATATATATTTTTTTTACAAAGTCTCATATTCCACTAACTTGTGACAAAAAATAAAATTTCACATGAACTCACCATACACCTCACGGAATACCTTGGGGTGTCTTCTTTCAAAAATAGGGTTACTTGTATGGTGTTTGTACTGCCCTGGCATTTGAGGGTCTCCGCAATCATTACATGTATGGCCAGCATTAGGAGTTTCTGCTATTCTCCTTATATTGAGCATACGGATAATGAGATTTTTTTTTTCCGTTCGGCCTCTGGGCTTAAAAAAAAAAGAGATGAACTGCACAGATTTTTTCATTCGCATCGATCAATGTGGATGAAAAAATCTCTGCCAAAATCAGTAACTGCGGTGCGGTGGGCTGGGTGCTAACTACCTAACAAGTAGCTAACTAACTGGCGGTGATAAGGGACCCTTAGGCCCCATTCACACGTCCGGAATTCTGTTTGCGGAACGGAATTGCGGACCCATTCATTTCTATGGGGACAGACTTTGTCCCGCTCGGATCCGGAATTGCGGATCCGCACTTCCAGGTCTGCACTTCCGTTCCGCAAAAATATAGAACATGTCCTATTCTTGTCCTGTATAGTTCTGGCAATGTGCGGATCTGTAAAATGCAGAAAGCACATTGCCGGTGTCCGTGTTTTGCGGATCCGCGGATCCGTGGATCTGCGGATCCGTGGATCCGCAAAACAAATATGGACATGTGAATGGAGCCTTACAGGGGGGTGATCAGTGACAGGGGGTGATCAGGAAGTCTATATGGGGTGATCAGGGGTTAACAAAGGGTTAACAAGTGACAGTAGCTTGGTGCTACTTTACATAGCTACCTGGTCCTCTGTTGGTCGATCCCAGCAAATGGGACCACCAGAGGACCAGGTAGCAGGTATATCAGACGCTTTTAACAAAACAGCGTCTAATATACATCTTTGATGCTTTTTATTTTGCATCTACAGCCTGCCAGCGATTGATCATCGCTGGCAGGCTGTAGTATAACTGCCGAGCCACGATCTGCTGTGAACGCGCGCTCGCGTTCACAGCAAATCTCTCCTCTAGCGAGATGATATGCCGCCGCGTCAAGGAGGAACAAGCCTGCCGCCACCTGGACGCAGCTCTGCGTTAGGCGGTTGGCAGGCGGTTAAACTTGGCCAGCCACTGCTGGGACACCAGATTTAGGGGATTGCTATTTTGGCAATTGAGTTTCTTTCACCACAGAAAAAAATCAATCCTTTGCCAGACAGCAGACAGTATTACACTTGGCTAGCCACAGCTGGAACACCAGATTTAGGGGATTGCTATTTTGGCCATTGAATTTAACCCCTCAATAAAATTTAGAAATTTCTATCCTGAGTTTCTAGGGCGACAATAAGCACAGCCAAGCCCCTGATGTTGTATATAGCAATAACAAAACTAGTATTAATGGATTGATGGACTTTGGGGCAGCTTGTCCTGGTGCACCACAAGACACGAAATGGCCGCCGATCACCCCAGAAAAAAGTGACAGAAAAACTCTGTGCAGCCTAAAAACCAGTGAGCAATTAACTAGCAGGAGTTGAATAATTCACAACTGTAGATCGTTAACTTCATTAGGTGTTTTTGCTGAGTTTTCCCTGCCTAAGCTCGCCCTTGCAGCAGCTGCGTCCTATCCCTACACTAATCAGAGCAGAGTGACGTGCGGTGCTACGTGACTCCAGCTTAAATAGAGGCTGGGTCACATGCAGCGCATGGCTGTGATGGCCTCTTAGGGCGAGAAGTAAAACGCTAGCTGATTGGCTGCTGTGCAGCCCTTCAGAAAGCGGGAAGAAATCGCCGATCAACTAACCCAAACCCGAACTTTTTTGAAAATGTTCGGGTCCGGGTCCCGAACACCCCAAAATTTAGTCCGAACCCGAACTATACAGTTCGGGTTCACTCAACTCTACAAATAAGACATAGAAATATTTCCGTGTAATAAACCCTTTTAATGGCTGTATCAAACAGCACTTTCACTCCAATAACAAGAACGGTTTACAGGAATTACAGAGTTGTATAATCGCAATTTGGGTCCCCAGTCACTGCAGCAAAGTGCAATAGGATTGTTCCTATTACCCAGGCAGTAACCTCCCCTACTGATCCCTGTTCTACATAAATGCTGTGGAAGGATTCCTCCCTATCCTTTACCTTGAATAATCTTTCAATGCACTTGTGAATAGAGTTGAGCGGACACCTGGAAGTTTGGGTTTGAAGTCAATAGGGACCCAAACTTTTGGGCACTAAAATGGCTGAAAAAAGGGCTAGAGGGCTGCAAAAGGCAGCAAAATGTAAGTAAGTGCCCTTGAAACAAATGTGGATAGGAAAATTACCTTAAAGAAAAATAAAAAAAATCTTGATCTAGGAGGAGGAAGTGGATGGGGAGTAGGAGGTTGAGGAGGCATCAGGTGGGAATGTGATCAACAGCACGGCTACCAGCGTGCGATTGTAGTGACGCATCTTTCGATCAATAACAGACATTTTTACCAAATTTGGTTCCCTGTTAGCAATGCACAGGAGGGATTTTTCACCGGCAAAACTGGGTTAATATCACCCACCAATAGAACAGGCGATTTATAAAAATGTAGGCACCTGGCATCCAGGCAGAGCAGGGGTTTATTCACAGGAAAACGGGGTTAATGTCACCCACCAATGGAACAGGCAAATTTTTTAAATTTAGGTCCTTGTCAACTATGCAGCGCAGGGGTTTATTCATGGCAAAACGGGGTTAATGTCATCCACCAATGGAACAGGGGATTTTTTGAAATTTAGGTCCCTGTCATCTATGCAGGCAGGGGTTTATTCACTGCAAAACGGGGTTCATGTCACCCACCAATGGAAAAGATGATTTTTAAAAATGTAGGCCCCTGGCACCCAGGCAGAGGAGGGGTTTATTCATGGCAAAAATAGTAATTTTGCACCCAACAATCTAAAAGAAGATCTTTCAAATTTTTGGTCCCTGTCATCTATGCAGAGCAAGGGTTTGTATCCGGCCAAAATGATAATATTTCACCTAACAATTTAAAAGAAGATTTTCCGCATTTTCGGTCACTGTCACCTATGCAGAGCAGGGTTTGTAACCGGCAAAAATGGTAATTTTGCACACAACAATTTAAAGAATATTTTTACAAATTTTCGGTCCCCGTCACCTATGCAGAGCAAGAGTTTTTGGTCACGGTCACCTATGCAGTGCAGGGTTACTTGACAGCAAAAAATTGAAATATGTCAACCACTTAACTCCCAGATGGATTAACTATATTATTGTCCCCTCCACATATGCAACACAGGCCGCAAAGGTAATTCCTGGACTTAAAAAATATGATTTTTTTACCACCCATGAATAACATGGATTTAAGTGGTATATTTTGGGGTGTAGGACCTCATCGTTCTCAACATCATCTTCCACCCAGTCTTCACCACTGCCCTCTTTGTCGGTCTGCACGCAGAAAGCCACAGTAGTTTGCACCTGTGTTTCGTCATCATCAGAGACGTGCTGCGGTGGTCTTCCCTTGTCCTGATCCTCAAACCTAAGTGGTTGGGCATCCGTGCACTCAATCTCTTCCACTTCTGGTGCAGGGCTATGGTTATGGCCCTGGGAAACCCTGCCAGCAGAGTCATCAAAAAGCATAAGAGACTGCTGCCCCATGACTTGGGGCTCAGATTGCTTGGCTGATTTGCAAGGGCATGAGGTGAAAGACTGATGGGCACGGGCTGCAGGTGCCAACTCTGAACTTTGAACAGTGGGAGACAATGTTAAGGTACTTGAGGCACTGTCAGCCACCCAATGTACTAGCACCTGTACTTGTTCTAGCCTCACCATTCGTAGAATGGCATTCAAGCCTACCAAATAAAGCTGCAAGTTCTGTCGCCTACTCACACCTGAGGAAGGTGTTTCACTTGGACCTGTAGATGGCACTGAATGGCCACGTCCTCTCCCAGCAACAGAAGCTCCACAAACACCACCACGACCATGCCCACGTCCCTTATTTGATTTTCTCCTCATTATTTGAATTCACCCAACAAACTAACAGATGGTTTATAACTGGTGTCAATTTAACTGCTAATAGTCAACAATTAAGTTCACTAACAGTAAGGCAGTGCCCGTGCCATAAACAGAATACATTTATTTAGGTCACACAACAGTGTAATGGAGTTCTATGTAAATGCGGAGTTCTACAGGTTACTTAAAATGACTGAAATACAGGGTAGGCTACAGATCTGCTATGTATCACAAAACCAGTGTTTATTGCAAAAAAAATACAGAAAAGCAGTATGTCACTGCTAAATTTTAAAATAGGTTTTTCCCAGTTCTATGCAAAAATGCTCTGTGGAACAACAATACTGGTTTATTTCCCCCAAATACACAAATACTGTATGTCACTGCTAAATTTGAAAATATGGTTTTGTGCGGTGTATGCAAAACTGCTCTGTGAAACAACAATACGGGTTTATTTCCCCCAAATACACAAATGTTGTATGTCACTGCTAAATTTAAAAATAAATTTGTGTGCGTTGTATGCAAAACTGCTCTGTGGAACAACAATATGGGTTTATTTCCCCAAAATACACAAATGCTGTATGTCACTGCTTAATTTGAAAATACGTTTTTGTGCGTTGTATGCAAAACTGTTCTGTGGAACAATAATACGGGTTTATTTCCCCCAAATACACAAATGCTGTATGTCACTGCTAAATTTGAAAATACGTTTTTGTGCGTTGTATGCAAAACTGCTCTGTGGAAAAACCATATGGGTTTATTTCCCCCAAATACACAAATGCTGTATGTCACTGCTAAATTTGAAAATACGTTTTTGTGCGTTGTATGCAAAGCTGCTCTGTGGAACAACAATAGTTTATTTCCCCCAAATACACAAATGCTGTATGACACTGCTAAATTTAAAAATAAGTTTTTGTGCGTTGTATGAAAAACTGCTCTGTGGAACAAAAATACGGCTTTATTTCCCCCAAATACAGGAATGCATTATGTCACTGCTAAATTTTAAAATAGGTTTTTCACCGTTCTATGCAAAACTGCTCTGTGGAACAACAATACGGGTTTATTTCCCCCAAATACACAAATGCTGTATGACACTGCTAAATTTGAAAATACGTTTTTGTGCGTTGTATGCAAAACTGCTCTGTGAAACAACAATACGGTTTTATTTCACCCAAATACAGGAATGCAGTATGTCACTGTTAAATTTTAAAATAGGTTTTTCACCGTTCTATGCAAAAATGCTCTGTG
This sequence comes from Bufotes viridis, assembly GCA_033119425.1. NCBI lineage: Eukaryota > Metazoa > Chordata > Amphibia > Anura > Bufonidae > Bufotes > Bufotes viridis. Next base: position 184,146,055 of record CM065589.1, on the reverse strand, counting down.
GAACAACAATACGGGTTTATCTCCCCCAAGTACACAAATACTGTACGTCACTGCTAAATTTAAAAATATGTTTTTGTGCGGTGTATGCAAAACTGCTCTGTGGAACTACAATACGGGTTTAATTACCCCATATACACAAATGCTGTATGTCACTGCTAAATTTGAAAATACGTTTTTGTGCGTTGTATGCAAAGCTGCTCTGTGGAACAACAATACTGGTTTATTTCCCCCAAATACACAAATGCTGTATGACACTGCTAAATTTAAAAATACGTTTTTGTGCGTTGTATGAAAAACTGCTCTGTGGAAAAAATACGGCTTTATTTCCCCCAAATACAGGAATGCAGTATGTCACTGCTAAATTTTAAAATAGGTTTTTCACCGTTCTATGCAAAACTGCTCTGTGGAACAACAATAAGGGTTTATTTCCCCCAAATACACAAATGCTGTATGTCACTGCTAAATTTTGAAAATATGTTTTTGTGGGGTGTATGCAAAACAGCTCTGTGGAACAACAATACCGGTTTATTTCCCCCAAATACACAAATTCTGTATGTCACTGCTAAATTTGAAAATACATTTTTGTGTGTTGTATGCAAAACTGCTCTGTGGAACAACAATACGGGTTTATTTTCCCCAAATACAGGAATGCAGTATGTCACAGCTAAATTTTAAAATAGGTTTTTCACCGTTCTATGCAAAATTGCTCTGTGGAACAACAGTACAGATTTATTAACCCAACTACAGAAATGCAGTATGTCACCCCAAAAATTTTAAAACTGTTTTTTCAGCAGTGTATGCAAACGTGCTCTGTGGTACGACAGTACGGGTTTATTACAGCAACTACAGAAATGCACTATGTCACCGCAAAATTTTAAAATTGTTTTTTCAGCGATGTATGCAAACGTGCGACAGTACGGGTTTATTACAGCAACTACAGAAATGCACTGTCACCGCAAAATTTTAAAATAGGCTTTTCAGCGGTGTATGCAAACGTGCTCTGTGGTACGACAGTACGGGTTTATTACAGCAACTACAGAAATGCACTATGTCACCGCAAAATTTTAAAATAGGTTTTTCAGCGGTGTATGCAAACGTGCTCTGTGGAACGACTAAAAAGGAATTTTTCCTTTCCTCCACTGAGCTACCAAAAAATAATTAGACTGAAGTCCCTGATAGGCTGGCACAAATGCAGGTCACATGCAGTTCTAAGGACACTGCAGTTGCTAAAATGCCTCCACCTCAGTAACAGATGTTTTAAAAATTATTTTGCAGTATCACTGGGCTCAGTGCTGGGTACAGATATGTAACATAGCACCCTCAATAATTGCTTTAGTTTGAAGAGTTAACACTACCAAGTTCAACAGATTTCTTCCCTAATCTGTCCCTCACAGAAGCGGCAGTATCCTATCCCTACACTGAGAAGAGCAGAGTGACGTGCGGCGCTAAAAGACTCCAGCTTAAATAGAGGCTAGGTCACATGCTGCACTTAGCCAATCACAATATTTATATATGAGAGGGGGTCAGCGGCACTGCCATGCACTGTAATTCGCATCCAAAATTATCGCTACATGCGCATATGTCCAGTTATATTGTTTCCAGTCTGGTGGTGCTCTGCCCGTAATGTATAGATCGATGCAATTTATAATTCAAAGAAAGTGATAGAGAGAGGCGGCACTCACCATGGAAGTCTTCAATCTTTGCTTTATTTTGCTGTAATTACAGCATTAATTCGCAATGCAATAAGGGCTGCGGCGGACGCCAATGCAGGTGGTTAGAGCGGGACGGCCGTTTCGCGCACAAACTTGCGCATCATCCCGCTCTAACCACCTGCATTGGCGTCTGCCCGCAGCCCTTATTGCATTGCGAATTAATGCTGTAATTACAGCGAAATAAAGCAAAGATTGAAGACTTCCATGGTGAGTGCCGCCTCTCTCTATCACTTTCTTTGAATGATACTTAGCGAATCACAACCATGCCAATAGTAGGCATAGCTGTCATGGCTTCTTAGGGCAGAGTATTGAAACGCTTGTTGATTGGCTTCCCTGTAGCATTTCAAAAAGTGGGAAGAAATTGCCGAACAACGAACCCAAACCCGATCTTTTACGTAAATGCTCGGGTTCAGGTCCGAGTGCGAAAAACAATAATGTTTGGTACGAACCCAAACTTTACATTTCGGGTTCGCTCAACCCTACTTGTAAATCATTTTTTTTTTGTCACAATGAAGTTTTTTCTAACACTGTCTCTAGTGCCTGCTGATGTCTCTCCCTGCACTAAGTACACTGGTAAATGTCGGAATCCAAGATGGCTGAGGCTATTTACAGGGCTTTGACATCACAGGGCTGGCTGGCTGCTGATTGGCTGCATGCATGGCATTATGGGTGAACCCGCCTTCCCAGAGTTCCTTGCTCCATGTCCTCAAACGTGCAGCAGCCATTTTAGGAAAAAATATGATTCGTTACCACAAATCAAGAGGAAATTCAGATTCGGTGCAAATCCAATTTTTCCTGAAATTCGGATCGAATTCCACTTCGTCAGCTTCGATTCGCCCAACTCTATACATAATACAACCGGATCTGTTAATGACAGATGCATGCGGTTGTATTTTTGTAATGGAAGCGTTTTTGCAGATCATGATGGATCCACAAAAAACGCTAGTGTGAAAGTAGCCTTAGCAGTTGCTGTTCTGGTATGTAGAGTCATTGTCTATTTTGGGTACCTGGCTTTTAATTTTGTATGACTTATGCCTCGTACAGATGCAGCCGAACTAAACTTGATGTTCCATGCATTAGGTAATAAATGGCACAAAAATGTTAACTAATTCTTTCAATATATTTCAATGGCTTTTGTCACAAAATGGCATGAGATACCAGTGTGAGTTGTGTGATTAGAGTTATCAAAGTCAATTTTAGCTAAGTTCTATCTGTATGTGCTACATGTAGTTAGTTTAATTTCAGCCTATGAAATATGTGTGCTGGATCAATAGCATAGTATTTGCTTTCTTATGAGTGCAGATCACCATATTATACCATAAAAAGTAACAAAACTTTCATTAGACATTATTTAAAAATATTCTAAATGGACTAAAATAAATTTTCTAAAAAAGTCCTTGGTTTCTATCGTGCTTTAGAGTAAGTACATTTGTACTGGTGGAATAGGAGCCAAAGCAAACTTTGTACAGGCAGGAGCCCAAATTGCTTCTCCTGCCTGTGCACCCTTTGCTTGGCTAAATCCTGGCATAGCAAAATTAGCTTCTGCCTTTGCCTGCTCCACTTGGCTTAAAGTCCTACATATGAGCTTTTAGCTGGCAAAGGCAGAATCCCTTTCTAATTCTGCCAAAGCCTATCTATACTGGTATTCTGCTGGACAAAATGCCACTGCATTTCCCCCTGAATCCTCAGAGGCTCTACTGCAAATGTGCAACTACTCTGACAAAAATCTGTGGCCATAAACAGCTGTTTTGCCACAAGACAGGTCTTCGAGATTGAGGGATGCCACTTGGCTTTTAGAGCATGGATTTTGCTGATTTTGACTGTCTCGGTCAGGGCTCATTTTTGTAGTTCAATCTGTAGTTTTTACTAGTACCATTCTGGGGAATATATAACGTTTATATGCTTTGTATTTCAGATTTTAGGAGGAAAGGCAGCCAAAAAATAGCAATTCTGTCACAGTTTTTTATTTTTACTTTTTATGAGGTTTAAAAGGGTTGTCTCATCTGGCACCCCGCACCTATATCGAGAACGGAGCCAGGCAAAGTGGTGGCTGGAGGACTCCGGTCCAGCCACCTCCAAGCCAGCTCCACATAGAAGTGAATGGGAGCGTACCGCACATGCACGGTCCCCGCTCCTATTAATTTCTTTGGGGCCGACGGCAATAGCCGAGCCAGCGCTCGGCTATTTTCGCCAGCCCCTCAGAAAATGAATGGAGGGCGGCTGCGCAGGCGCAGTGCACCATCCCTTACTTTCGGGGCTCCGTTCTCAATATAGGTGCGGGTCCCAGTGGTGGGACCCGCACCTATAAGACATTGGGGGCATATCCTAATGATATGCCCCCATTGTCCATGATGACACAATCCTTTTTAAAACAATTTTTTTTAAACTACACAATTACAGTGATGCCAAATACATATAGCTTTTTATGTTTTACTACTTTTGCCCAATAAAACCCTTTTTTTTATAAAGAAGAAAACGTTTTGTATTGCTACATCCCAAGACCCATATTTTTTATTTTTATTTTTATTTCTATGGAGCTGTGTGAGGGCTTTATTTTTGTATGAAGCCTTGTAGTTTTTACTGGTATCATTTTGAGGTATATAACACTTTTTGATCATATTTATTTCATTTTTTGGGGGCATATAAGCGAAAACTAGCAATTCAGGATAAATTACACAATAATTGTGTAGTGAAAGTTATTATGGAAGTGGCAATTCCAAATACAGTATGTAGAAGATATTTTAGGTTTGCATTTTTTATTAACTATTTAATAGTCTCACAGTGGGACTATAATAAGCAATACATTGCACAATTTGTCTTGTATTTTAATATCAGTGCTATACTGACATTCACCAGCAGGCTGTACCAGAGAGGTGCAGGCTGCTGGAAAACACTGGAGGCAGGCCTGGGACCTGCACTAGGTCCTGGGCCAAATGCAGTGACATTTGCACCCTGCAATCTTATTTGTGGGGTGCTGATGGGAGACAGAGGGAATCCACTCCCACTGCAACAGCTTACATGTACTGGACACTATTGCCTGTGGCATGTAAGGGGATAAACGGCCCAGATCGATGCTTCTGCTGCTTCTGGTACTTAGAGCAGGAGCGTGCTGCACTTAGACAGGGCAGCCATAAAAAGGCAGAAGCCCAACCTAAGGCCCCTTAGTGACCGCTATAAAAAGGGCATTGGTGGTCACTAAGGGGTCAAGGTCTTGTTACATTTTTACAACCTTTTAAGAAGAATGAGTCATAAAGATTATTCAGATAACTGTACAAGAAAGACAAATCAACAGTTCGGTATGTCCTAAAGATTCGGTATATGGGTATATGTTGATGTCAGAGATTAACTGCTTGACGTCACACTAACGCTGATAGGCGTCCGGACGGCAGCGCTCTCAGGTCTCAGCGACGCCTATTGGCGTCATCTTGTGAGACCTGAGATTTGCTGTGAACACGTGCTCACAGGCAGGCTGTAGATGTTTAACCCCTTAAGGACCGGGCTCATTTTCACCTTAGGACCAGGCCATTTTTTCAAAATCTGACCACTGTCACTTTAAGTGTGAATAACTTTAAAACGCTTTTACTTACCTAGGCCGTTCTGAGAATGTTTTTTCGTCACATATTGTACTTCATGACACTACTAAAATTGGGTCAAAAAAGTTAATTTTTTTGCATAAAAAATACAAATTTTACAAAAAATTTTGCAAAATTTGGCAAATTTTAAAGTTTCAGTTTCTCCACTTCTATGATACATAGTAATACCCCCCAAAAAAGTGATGACTTTACATTCCCCATATGTCTACTTCAGGTTTGGAGTATTTGGGAAATGCTATTTTATTTTTTGGGGATGTTACATAGCTTAGAAGTTTGGAAGCAAATTTTGAAATTTTTCAGAAATTTTCCAAATCCCACTTTTTATGGACCAGTCCAGGTTTGAGGTCACTTTGTGAGGCTTACATAATAGAAACCACCCAAAATGACGCCATTTTAGAAACTACACCCCTCAAGGTATTCAAAACTGATTGTACAAACTTTGTTAACCCTTTAGGTGTTTCACAACAGTTCATGGAAAATGGAGATAAAATTTCTGAATTTCGATTTTTTGGAAAATTTTCCATTATAATCCATTTTTCCAGTAATAAAGTAAGGGTTACCTGCCAAACAAAACTCAATGTGGGTTGCCCTGTTTCTCTAGTTTGCAGAAACACCCCATATGTGGTCCTAAACTACTGTTTGGCCAAACGGGAGGACATTGAAGGAGGGGAACGCCATATGGGTTTTGAATGGCAGATTTTGCGGGACTGTTTTTTTAACACCATGTCCTATTGCAAGCCCCCTGATGCACCCTAGCATAGAAATTCCAAAAAGTGACTCCATCTAAGAAAGTACACCCTCAAGGTATTCAAAGCTGGGTTTACAAACTCTGTTAACCCTTTAGGTGTTCCACAACAGTTCATGGAAGATGGAGAAACAATTTTGGAATTTCGATTTTTGGAAAATTTTCCATTATAATCCATTTTTCCAGTAATAAAGTAAGGGTTACCTGCCAAACAAAACTCAATGTGGGTTGCCCTGTTTCTCTAGTTTGCAGAAACACCCCATATGTGGTCCTAAACTACTGTTTGGCCAAACGGGAGGACATTGAAGGAGGGGAACGCCATATGGGTTTTGAATGGCAGATTTTGCGGGACTGGTTTTTTAACACCATGTCCTATTGCAAGCCCCCTGATGCACCCTAGCATAGAAATTCCAAAAAGTGACTCCATCTAAGAAAGTACACCCCTCAAGGTATTCAAAGCTGGGTTTACAAACTCTGTTAACCCTTTAGGTGTTCCACAACAGTTCATGGAAGATGGAGAAACAATTTTGGAATTTCGATTTTTGGAAAATTTTCCATTATAATCCATTTTTCCAGTAATAAAGTAAGGGTTACCTGCCAAACAAAACTCAATGTGGGTTGCCCTGTTTCTCTAGTTTGCAGAAACACCCCATATGTGGTCCTAAACTACTGTTTGGCCAAACAGGAGGACATTGAAGAAGGGGAACGCCATATGGTTTTTGGAAGGCAGATTTTGCAGGACTGGTTTATTTACACCATGTACCCTTTCAAGCCCCCTGCTGCACCCCTTGAGTAGAAACTCCATAAAAGTGACCCCATCTAGGAAACTACAGGATATGGTGGTTGTTGTTTTTGGACTATTTTAGGGTAAATATGATTTTTGGTTGCTCTATATTACACTTTTTTGAGGCAAGATAACAAAAATGGAAATTCTAAAATTATTTCTAAATTCGCCATTAAGTTTTGTGGAACACCTAAAGGGTTAACAAAGTTGGTAAAGTAATTTTTGAATACCTTGAGGGGTGTAGTTTTTTAGATGGGGTCACTTTTTGGAGTTTCTAGTCTAGGCTACATCAGGGGGCTTCTAATGGGACATGGTATAAAAATAAAAATCTGCCTTCCAGAAACCATGTGGCGTTCCTTCGTTCTATGCCCTGCCTTGTGGCTATACAGCAGTTTACGACCACATAAGGGGTGTTTCTGAAAACTACAGAATCAGGGCAATAACTATGTAGTTTTGTTTGACTGTTAACCCTTGCTTTATTACCGGAAAATATGGATTAAAGCGGAAATTTGCCAAAACATGGTTGTTTTGGCACCGTTTTTATTTTATTTTTTAACGCCGTTCATCCGAGAGGCTGGGTCTAATGTTATTTTTGTAGGGCAGAGTATTACGGACGCGTCGATACCTAATATGTCTACTTTTTTGATGTATTTAGATTTTACACTATTTTATCATTTTAGGAAGAAAAATAAATAATTTTACTATCTCCATAGCCTGGGATCTATTTTTTTTTTTGTTGTTGTGGTAACTATCTAATGTAGGGGCTCATTTTTTGCGTGAGGAGATGGCGGTTTTATTGGCACTATTTTGGGGGCATATGACTTTTGATCGCACACTATTACACTTTTTATGATGTAAGGTAACAAAAAAATGGCTTTTTTAACTTTTTTTTTTTTGACAGCGTTTATTTGAGGGGTTAGGTCAAATGTTATTTTTATAGAGCACATTATTACGGACGTGGCAATACCTAATATGACTACTTTTATAAAAGTTGGCTTCAGCATGACATCATTAACCAACTTTGGAAAAAAAAAAAAATTGTACCTCCACATACTGGAAGCCATAATTTTTTTTTTTTTTTGGGCGACTGTCTTATCTAGGGGCTCATTTTTTGCGGGATGAGATGGCGGTTTGATTGGCTCTATTTGGGGGGCATTTGATTTTTTATGACGTGCTATTATAATTTCTGGGATCTAAGGTGACAAATTATTTTTTTAACATGGTTTTTAATTTTTTTTTAAAAGGGTGTTTATCTGAGGGGTTAGGTAATATTTTATTATTATACATAAGATTGTTACGGACGCGACGATGCCCAATATGTATGGCTCCCAGACTTTGGATACACTAAAACAACATTTAAAAAAAAACTTATATACAATAAAATAATTTATGGAAAAAAAAGTTGTTTCCGTGTTTCCAAAGTCTGAGAGCCATAATGTTATGTTTTTTCTAGGGGACTGTAGGGAATTATAATAATTTAGTACTCCATGGAAGTGTGATACTCCTTGAAGCAACCGTCAATGCAGAGGCCCGGATGATCGGGGCAGGTGTCACACTGAGTGGTGGTGTATTTCTGGATCCCCATCTTGCGACACACTCTGCACTTTTTTGGGGATCGTCCCTTTTTTCCAGTATGGGGGACCACACCTGGAAAATGTTGGCCAGGGACGACCCGGGCACCTCCAATTCCCGAGGTACTCCGACCTGCTCTTTCCCGGTCTGAAAAGATCAGGTCCTTGAGGACTGCCTCATAGAACTGGAGGAAAGTCTCTGTGTTGCCAGCGCATCGGCATAGTACAAAAGCGTTGTACAAGGCAACCTGTACCAAGTAGACCGCAACTTTTTTGTACCATGCCCGAGTTTTGCGCATGGCATTATATGGTGTGAGGACTTGATCAGATAGATCAACTCTTCCCATATACCGATTGTAGTCGACGATACAATCGGGTTTGAGGACCGTTGCCGCTGTTCCTCGCACAGAGACTGGGGTGATGCCATTACCATGGATTGTGGTCAGCATAAGGACATCCCTCTTGTCCTTATATCTGACCAGCAACAGGTTGTCGCTGGTAAGGGCACGGGTCTCACTCCTGGGGATAGGTACCTGGAGGGGGTGGGTAGGGAGGCCGCGATGATTTTTCCGCACGGTCCCACAAGCGAACGTGGATCTGGCGGAGAGGGCATGGAACAAGGGAATACTGGTATAAAAGTTATACACGTACAGGTGGTAACCCTTATCCAGCAGTGGGTGCACAAGGTCCCACACAAGTTTCCCGCTAACACCCAGAGTGGGGGACATTCTGGGGGTTGAATACGGGAATCTCGTCCCTCGTAAACACGAAATTTGTAAGTGTACCCTGAGGTACTCTCACAAATTTTGTATAGTTTCACGCCATACCTCGCTCGCTTGCTGGGAATGTATTGACGGAAAATGAGTCTCCCCTTTAAAGCAACGAGAGACTCATCAACCGCGACCTCCCTTCCAGGTACGTAGGCCTGCGCAAATGCTGCCCCAAAGTGATCTATGATCGGCCGTATCTTGTACAGCCGGTCATAGGCAGGATCACCTCGGGGGGGACATGCTGCATTATTTGCATAATGCAGACATTTCCGTATGGCCTCAAACCGGGTACGTGCCATAGCCATACTGTACAGTGGGGTCTGGTAGAGGACGTCCCCACTCCAGTAATGCCTGGCACTTGGTTTTCTTGACCAGACCCATGTGCAGCACGAGGCCCCAAAACGTCCTCATTTCGGCTGCACTGACTGGCGTCCAGCCACCGGGCTTGGCCAAAAAAGAGCCTGGGTGCTGAGCGACGAACTGTTGGGCGTACAGATTTGTCTGCTCCACCATCAGATTCACAAGTGGGTTACTGAAAAAAAAACTGAAATAGTCTATTTCAGTAAATCCCACTGTGGGAATCTGGATTCCTAGATTGCCAACAAATTCAGGAATCGCAGGCTGATAGTCCATTGGGATGCACCAGACTCGTTCACCTGAAGGGGGCTCAGGTGCACTTGGCTGGTGGGCCGGAAAACTAGTACGAGTCCCAGGGCTGCTCGTACTAGTGCTGGCCACGGGGTCCCTAGCATGTGGGGACCCTGGCTCCGCCTGGCGGAATCTCCGCCGCCTTGGGGGCTCATCATCATCAGATGATGATGAGGAGGATGTGGTTGACAGGAGGAATGTGGGGTCATCCTCATCCTCACTTGCGCTCTCGGTGTCGGAGAGCATCTGGGCGTATGCCTCCTCTACCGAGAACAACCGGCGGGCCACGGGTGTGTGTGTTGTGCGTGTGTGTGTGCGTGCGTGTAAAATAAACTTTATTCAAGTGTGCGTGTGTGTGGGGCCACGTGTTCGCGCACTAAAATAACTAAAAAAAAAAGAAAAAAAAAAACCTACCTAAAAAAAAGGAAAAGTGTAAAAAAAGAAAAAAACTGCCTGACTAGCTGATAGCGGTGATCAGCAGTGGGGTGAGCGATGCACTAACAGTGGCCGGACGCTAAGAGCGGGGGGGCACGTCAGCGCACGCAAAAAAAAAAAAAAATGCCCCACAAAAAAATGTGGTGAGGAGGGGGGGGTGGTGAGGAGGGGTGGAGGGTGGACCCCTGGGGGTCTAGGGTCACACAACTAAGTGCTGTGGACCCCAGACACCCAGGTGTACTTACTTAGATGCTGCTGCTGGGGCTGGCTGGGGCTGGAACGCTGGATGGCTGGGGTTGTGGATGGCTGGGGCTGTCGGTGGCTGGGTGAGCTGCTGGGGCTGATCGGGGGTCTGCTGGGTGGGATGGGGTCCTTCTGGGGTCTTCCTGGGGTCCTCCTGGGGTCCTTCTGGGGTGCGATGGGTCCGGCTGGGGCGACGGGCGTCTGGATCCTACGGCGTCAGGACAGGCAGTGTGCAGGGGAGAAGCTCCGGCGGTTAGCGTCTGCCGCCGCCCCTGCACAGCCAATCAGGGCGATTTGTGGCTAATGGTAAGGATGGTGATTGGTGGTGTATTATAGCACCACTGATCACCATCCTGTGTCGGGTTATCGGGTCACCTGAGACCCGAATGACCGGAACCGCAGAAAACCGCAGGTCTGAATTGACCTGCGGTTTTCTGCGATCGCCGACATGGGGGGGTCACAGGACCCCCCTGGGCATTGTGCCAAGATGCCTGCTGATTGATTTCAGCAGGCATCTTGTTCCGATCACCGCCACGTGCGCAGCGGTGATCGGAAATTCACAGGGCGTACATGTACACCCTTGGTCCTTAAGTACCAGGACGCAAGGGCGTACATGTACGCCCTTCATCCTTAAGGGGTTAAAACAACCAATGAAATAGGTATATAAGACGCTATTTTGTAAATAGCGTCTTATATACCTGCTATCTGCTCCTACTACTCCTACTACTAAACTACTTTTCACGCTTTAGGGCCCCTAAAATGCCAGGGCAGTATAAATACCCCTCAAGTGACCCCATTTTAGAAAGAAGACACCCCAAGGTATTCCGTGAGTGGTATGGTGAGTTCATGTAGGATTTTATTTTTTCTTGTCACAAGTTAGTGGAATATGAGACTTTGTAAGAAAAAAAAAAAAACTTTCCGCTAACTTGTTCCCAAAAAAAAAATCTTCTATATACTCGCCATGCCACTCACGGCATACCTTGGGGTGTCTTCTTTCCAAAATGGGGTCACTTGTGGGATATTTATACTGCCCTGGCATTTTAGGGGCCCTAAAGCATGAGAAGTAGTTTGGAATCCAAATGCGTAATAATGCCCTGTGAAATCCTAAAAGTACTCATTGGAATTTGGGCCCCTTTGCCTGCAAAAAAGTGTCACACATTTGGTATCAGCGTACTCAAGAGAAGTGGGGCAATGTGTTTTGGGGTGTATTTTTACATATACCCATACTGTGTGTGAGAAATATCTCTATAAATGACAACTTTTTAAATGTTTTAATCATACAGCATGTGTATATGTAAAAATTCATCACAAAACACATTACCCTACTTCTTATGAGTACGGCAATACCACATGTGTGACACTTTTGCAGCCTAGGTGTGTAAAGGGGCCCAAAGTCCAACGAGTACCTTTAGGCTTTACAGGGTTGCTCAAAATTTATAAACCATCAAAAAATGTGGTGATAAGAAAGCAGGATGCGCTCATACCCATATGCAGTTGTGCATTTCTATAGGGGAGCACATCCTGCACTTGTAGTCCGTTGCTAATGGCAATCACCAGCAAAAAATGCATACAATGGATGATGCCAGCAACGGACTACAAGTACCACAATGGACATCCTACATAAGATGAAATTTATGTGGATGTGGCAAGAATTCAGAACAAACACAGAACCAGAGATAGGTGCACACTGCCGTCACACTAAACCCTCACACTGATGTTAAAAATTGAGAGTTAGTTCGACATATCCTACTAGGAGGACATGTCTTAAGCCTCGGGCACCAGCGTCAAGGTCTCTCAAGTAGCCCGTGGGCCCTAACACTCACCTACCTGCGCCATATGGGCGATATCAGGGGCCAGTGGGCAATTACAGGAGCATTAGGACGACTCACAAACATCTCCTCTGTTACCTCCAGCATGTAGCCATGCTTGCAATGGGAGGTGGGAGGTGTCTATGAGCCCTACCCAAGACTGACTGATATAGCCCAAAGCCTAGCAGGTGCACCCAAATGTGACCTGAAGATGAAAAACAGGCACATTTAAATTGGAGTTTATACACCTCCGTACATATATATATATATAAACCATCAAAAATGTGGTGATAAGAAAGCAGGATGCGCTCATACCCATATGCAGTTGTGCATTTCTATAGGGAGCACATCCTGCACTTGTAGTCCGTTGCTAATGGCAATCACCAGCAAAAATGCATACAATGGATGATGCCAGCAACGGACTACAAGTACCACAATGGACATCCTACATAAGATGAAATTTATGTGGATGTGGCAAGAATTCAGAACAAACACAGAACCAGAGATAGGTGCACACTGCCGTCACACTAAACCCTCACACTGATGTTAAAAATTGAGAGTTAGTTCGACATATCCTACTAGGAGGACATGTCTTAAGCCTCGGGCACCAGCGTCAAGGTCTCTCAAGTAGCCCGTGGGCCCTAACACTCACCTACCTGCGCCATATGGGCGATATCAGGGGCCAGTGGGCAATTACAGGAGCATTAGGACGACTCACAAACATCTCCTCTGTTACCTCCAGCATGTAGCCATGCTTGCAATGGGAGGTGGGAGGTGTCTATGAGCCCTACCCAAGACTGACTGATATAGCCCAAAGCCTAGCAGGTGCACCCAAATGTGACCTGAAGATGAAAAACAGGCACATTTAAATTGGAGTTTATACACCTCCGTACATATATATATATATAAACCATCAAAAAATGTGGTGATAAGAAAGCAGGATGCGCTCATACCCATATGCAGTTGTGCATTTCTATAGGGAGCACATCCTGCACTTGTAGTCCGTTGCTAATGGCAATCACCAGCAAAAAATGCATACAATGGATGATGCCAGCAACGGACTACAAGTACCACAATGGACATCCTACATAAGATGAAATTTATGTGGATGTGGCAAGAATTCAGAACAAACACAGAACCAGAGATAGGTGCACACTGCCGTCACACTAAACCCTCACACTGATGTTAAAAATTGAGAGTTAGTTCGACATATCCTACTAGGAGGACATGTCTTAAGCCTCGGGCACCAGCGTCAAGGTCTCTCAAGTAGCCCGTGGGCCCTAACACTCACCTACCTGCGCCATATGGGCGATATCAGGGGCCAGTGGGCAATTACAGGAGCATTAGGACGACTCACAAACATCTCCTCTGTTACCTCCAGCATGTAGCCATGCTTGCAATGGGAGGTGGGAGGTGTCTATGAGCCCTACCCAAGACTGACTGATATAGCCCAAAGCCTAGCAGGTGCACCCAAATGTGACCTGAAGATGAAAAACAGGCACATTTAAATTGGAGTTTATACACCTCCGTACATATATATATATATAACCATCAAAAAATGTGGTGATAAGAAAGCAGGATGCGCTCATACCCATATGCAGTTGTGCATTTCTATAGGGAGCACATCCTGCACTTGTAGTCCGTTGCTAATGGCAATCACCAGCAAAAATGCATACAATGGATGATGCCAGCAACGGACTACAAGTACCACAATGGACATCCTACATAAGATGAAATTTATGTGGATGTGGCAAGAATTCAGAACAAACACAGAACCAGAGATAGGTGCACACTGCCGTCACACTAAACCCTCACACTGATGTTAAAAATTGAGAGTTAGTTCGACATATCCTACTAGGAGGACATGTCTTAAGCCTCGGGCACCAGCGTCAAGGTCTCTCAAGTAGCCCGTGGGCCCTAACACTCACCTACCTGCGCCATATGGGCGATATCAGGGGCCAGTGGGCAATTACAGGAGCATTAGGACGACTCACAAACATCTCCTCTGTTACCTCCAGCATGTAGCCATGCTTGCAATGGGAGGTGGGAGGTGTCTATGAGCCCTACCCAAGACTGACTGATATAGCCCAAAGCCTAGCAGGTGCACCCAAATGTGACCTGAAGATGAAAAACAGGCACATTTAAATTGGAGTTTATACACCTCCGTACATATATATATATATATAAACCATCAAAAATGTGGTGATAAGAAAGCAGGATGCGCTCATACCCATATGCAGTTGTGCATTTCTATAGGGGAGCACATCCTGCACTTGTAGTCCGTTGCTAATGGCAATCACCAGCAAAAATGCATACAATGGATGATGCCAGCAACGGACTACAAGTACCACAATGGACATCCTACATAAGATGAAATTTATGTGGATGTGGCAAGAATTCAGAACAAACACAGAACCAGAGATAGGTGCACACTGCCGTCACACTAAACCCTCACACTGATGTTAAAAATTGAGAGTTAGTTCGACATATCCTACTAGGAGGACATGTCTTAAGCCTCGGGCACCAGCGTCAAGGTCTCTCAAGTAGCCCGTGGGCCCTAACACTCACCTACCTGCGCCATATGGGCGATATCAGGGGCCAGTGGGCAATTACAGGAGCATTAGGACGACTCACAAACATCTCCTCTGTTACCTCCAGCATGTAGCCATGCTTGCAATGGGAGGTGGGAGGTGTCTATGAGCCCTACCCAAGACTGACTGATATAGCCCAAAGCCTAGCAGGTGCACCCAAATGTGACCTGAAGATGAAAAACAGGCACATTTAAATTGGAGTTTATACACCTCCGTACATATATATATATATAAACCATCAAAAATGTGGTGATAAGAAAGCAGGATGCGCTCATACCCATATGCAGTTGTGCATTTCTATAGGGAGCACATCCTGCACTTGTAGTCCGTTGCTAATGGCAATCACCAGCAAAAATGCATACAATGGATGATGCCAGCAACGGACTACAAGTACCACAATGGACATCCTACATAAGATGAAATTTATGTGGATGTGGCAAGAATTCAGAACAAACACAGAACCAGAGATAGGTGCACACTGCCGTCACACTAAACCCTCACACTGATGTTAAAAATTGAGAGTTAGTTCGACATATCCTACTAGGAGGACATGTCTTAAGCCTCGGGCACCAGCGTCAAGGTCTCTCAAGTAGCCCGTGGGCCCTAACACTCACCTACCTGCGCCATATGGGCGATATCAGGGGCCAGTGGGCAATTACAGGAGCATTAGGACGACTCACAAACATCTCCTCTGTTACCTCCAGCATGTAGCCATGCTTGCAATGGGAGGTGGGAGGTGTCTATGAGCCCTACCCAAGACTGACTGATATAGCCCAAAGCCTAGCAGGTGCACCCAAATGTGACCTGAAGATGAAAAACAGGCACATTTAAATTGGAGTTTATACACCTCCGTACATATATATATATATAAACCATCAAAAATGTGGTGATAAGAAAGCAGGATGCGCTCATACCCATATGCAGTTGTGCATTTCTATAGGGAGCACATCCTGCACTTGTAGTCCGTTGCTAATGGCAATCACCAGCAAAAATGCATACAATGGATGATGCCAGCAACGGACTACAAGTACCACAATGGACATCCTACATAAGATGAAATTTATGTGGATGTGGCAAGAATTCAGAACAAACACAGAACCAGAGATAGGTGCACACTGCCGTCACACTAAACCCTCACACTGATGTTAAAAATTGAGAGTTAGTTCGACATATCCTACTAGGAGGACATGTCTTAAGCCTCGGGCACCAGCGTCAAGGTCTCTCAAGTAGCCCGTGGGCCCTAACACTCACCTACCTGCGCCATATGGGCGATATCAGGGGCCAGTGGGCAATTACAGGAGCATTAGGACGACTCACAAACATCTCCTCTGTTACCTCCAGCATGTAGCCATGCTTGCAATGGGAGGTGGGAGGTGTCTATGAGCCCTACCCAAGACTGACTGATATAGCCCAAAGCCTAGCAGGTGCACCCAAATGTGACCTGAAGATGAAAAACAGGCACATTTAAATTGGAGTTTATACACCTCCGTACATATATATATATATAAACCATCAAAAATGTGGTGATAAGAAAGCAGGATGCGCTCATACCCATATGCAGTTGTGCATTTCTATAGGGAGCACATCCTGCACTTGTAGTCCGTTGCTAATGGCAATCACCAGCAAAAAATGCATACAATGGATGATGCCAGCAACGGACTACAAGTACCACAATGGACATCCTACATAAGATGAAATTTATGTGGATGTGGCAAGAATTCAGAACAAACACAGAACCAGAGATAGGTGCACACTGCCGTCACACTAAACCCTCACACTGATGTTAAAAATTGAGAGTTAGTTCGACATATCCTACTAGGAGGACATGTCTTAAGCCTCGGGCACCAGCGTCAAGGTCTCTCAAGTAGCCCGTGGGCCCTAACACTCACCTACCTGCGCCATATGGGCGATATCAGGGGCCAGTGGGCAATTACAGGAGCATTAGGACGACTCACAAACATCTCCTCTGTTACCTCCAGCATGTAGCCATGCTTGCAATGGGAGGTGGGAGGTGTCTATGAGCCCTACCCAAGACTGACTGATATAGCCCAAAGCCTAGCCGGTGCACCCAAATGTGACCTGAAGATGAAAAACAGGCACATTTAAATTGGAGTTTATACACCTCCGTACATATATATATATAAACCATCAAAAAATGTGGTGATAAGAAAGCAGGATGCGCTCATACCCATATGCAGTTGTGCATTTCTATAGGGGAGCACATCCTGCACTTGTAGTCCGTTGCTAATGGCAATCACCAGCAAAAAATGCATACAATGGATGATGCCAGCAACGGACTACAAGTACCGCAATGGACATCCTACATAAGATGAAATTTATGTGGATGTGGCAAGAATTCAGAACAAACACAGAACCAGAGATAGGTGCACACTGCCGTCACACTAAACCCTCACACTGATGTTAAAAATTGAGAGTTAGTTCGACATATCCTACTCGGGCTACTTGAGAGACCTTGACGCTGGTGCCCGAGGCTTAAGACATGTCCTCCTAGTAGGATATGTCGAACTAACTCTCAATTTTTAACATCAGTGTGAGGGTTTAGTGTGACGGCAGTGTGCACCTATCTCTGGTTCTGTGTTTGCTCAAAATTTAGCCACGCCCAAAATGCCAGAAAAGTAAACATACCCCACAAATGACCCCATTTCGGAAAGTAGACACACCAAGGTATTCTCTGAGGGGCATAGTGAGTCCGTGGGAGATTTTTTTATTTTTTATTTTTTGCTAGAAGTTAGCAGAAATGAAAACTTTATTATTATTTTTCCCTCAGAAAGTGTAATTATCCGCTAAATTGTGAAAAAGAATTGTCCATGTCCCTCAGCCAATACTTTGGAGTGTCTTCTTTCCAAAATGGGTTCATTTGGGGGGGTATTTATATTATCCTGGCATTCTAGCACCTCAAAAAACATGAAAGGTGCTCAGAAAGTCAGAGCTGCTTTAAAATGCGGAAATTCACTTTTTTGCACCATAGTTTGTAAACGCTATAACTTTTGCGTAAACCAATAAGCATACACTTATTGGATTTTTTTAAATCAAAGACATGTAGCACAATAAATTCTGACACAAACTTGTATAAAAATGTAATTATATTTGAACTATTTTACTAGAAAAAGTTAAAAATACAATTTTTTTGAGAAAATTGCGGTCTTTTTTGATTAATATCAGAAAAACAAAAAATCTCAGCAGCAATCAAATACCACCAAAAGAAAGCTGTATTTGTGAGAAGAAAAAGAGGTAAAATTCATTTGGGTGCCAAGTTGCATGACCGAACAATAAACCGTTAAAGTTGGGAAGTGCCAATTTGTAAAAAAGGGCCTGGTCACTAAGGGGATATAAACCTGGGGTCCTTAAAGGGGTATTCCCATTTTGACTTTTCACTCTTTTCAGCAGTAGATGTCCTGGTAACTTCCTCGTTTGGCTCAGGCAGTTGAGTGAAGGCTGGCCACGCCTCCTCATGACTCACCCTGAGACAGTGTTCCTCAATTCCAGTCCTCAGGGCCCACCTGCGGGTCATGTTTTCAGGATTTCCTTAGTATTTAGCAGGTGATATAATTAGTGTCAGTGCATCAGGACTCACCTCAGGTACTCATTCTGTGGGATATTCTCAAATCATGACCTGTAGGTGGGCCCTGAGGACTGGAGTTGAGAAACACTGCCCTGAGAGCTCAGTCCTTGGTGCTCGTTCATGTGGATGAGTCATCAGTCTGGCAGCCTGCAGAGTATGTAAAGCCCATCCCCCTGCTGGGGAATCACTCAGTGACCAATGCTAGTGAACTAATGGAGTAACTTGTGGCTGTCCTGCATTCTAATACACTTTTATACTTATATACTTTTAATACTTTTAATACTTCCTTCTTTCACTGCTAATATTGATCTGGAGTCTGTCAGCTTCCTGGACACTACCGTGTCCAAGAATCCTGACGGTACACTTGCAATAGACCTTTTTACTAAACCCACCGATAGAAATACGTTGCTGTTATTTTCTAGTAATCATCCGAAAAACACGAAACTTTCACTCCCACGATCACAGTTTATGCGTGTGTCTCGGATAGTGAGCGACCCTGGACAGAAACAACTTCGCTTATCTGAAATGGTCTCTAAATTTACAGCACGAGGTTATCCATATTGATTATTACAAAATTAAATGTTACAAATTAGCCAACCCTAGAGTAGAATCTCTACGGATACCTTTGGTGACCACGTATCATCCGTTCATCTACCGTATTAAATATATAATACAGAAACATTGGACCCTCTTGACTAAATTTTATCCATCGATTCAAGAATTCATGCATCCGCCACGTATGTGCTATAAACGTCCCAAAAATCTATGGGATTCTTTGGTCCACGCCGATGTTGGCTCTGATAAAATATCTAATGTTCAAACCACTCTTAGGGGTCCTAGACAGGACACCTTCCCTTGCCTTAATTGCACTCAATGTACTAATGTCCAGAGAGGGTCCATCTTTACACACCCTCGCTCGGGTAAACAATATAGCATTCGCGGTTTCTACACTTGCTTGACTTCCTATGTGGTGTATTTGATTAAATGTCCGCGCGGTCTCGCATACATTGGTGAGACATCCCAATGTGTATGGGACCGTATATGCAAACATAAGTCTGATATTCGCTGTCGCAAAACAGAGTTACCAATCCCACACCACTTTATACAAACTGGCCACCAAATCAGTCAACTAAAATTCCAGGTGATAGACCATGTCTCTATGCCACGTAGGGGCGGAAACCGCAAGATGTTGCTACGTAAATGGGAATCCTATTGGATCCATGAACTACAAACCATGCATCCATTAGAACTTAACCGTGATTTTGATTTCTGTATGTAATGAATGGTTACTCTAACTAGTCTTCTTTAGTCTATTTTGCAGACTAAATGAATGCTATACAGGTAGAGTTTTTACGTTGCTTGAGACGTCCTATATGGTGTGTTGACGGGAAGCCACTAATAGATAATACATATGTCGTTATTTACTAACAACCAAATATAGAGATGTACTTGATTGATCGAGAAATAGGAATATACAGTGGGAGATCTGATTTCTATAGACATCTATAAGCTCTTGTTGATGGGTTCCCCTCTACATCATACATACATATGATAACATTTGACCCCTATATCTTGGTTCTTAATCCCATAAGCTAAACAGAGATACAATATAAAAAGTCACACCAAGATGAAACCCTATTATACCAGCATGTCCAGTATATATAATATCCCCATGGTTGGTGTTTTATAAATAACAGTAAGTGTGTATTCTGATTGCGAGTCCCCAAACGCTCGATATTGCCAGTATTACATACTGCCCATGCCCTAACTTCTTCTGGCATTAGTGTAACTAATGCGCATGTTCGTGCGACACACTTCCGGTTATGACGCGACCGGAAGTGACTTCACTTCCGGTTATGATGCGGCCGGAAGTGGCGTCACAATACGACTATTTAATCCCGACTGTCGGCGGAGAAAAACACGCCACCAGGATTCTCCCAAACAAGCTGCACAAAGATAAATATGCTGGACTTTGTTAGCTATTACATACTAATGCTTGTACCTATACCCATCGCATGGACACACTGGGCGCCCTTTAATTTATAGGGACCTGCATGATCTTTTGTTTATACTAACATGTACCTTATCCATAGAGAGGATTATACCTCCATATGTTCTAACTATTATATGTGATAGATGATGATCTATAATGACCCCTGCTTACTATACCCTCCTCAGATGGAGTACATTTAGTATAAATCTATAATATATATTTTTTCAGTTGTGTGATTGTATTATAATTCTGATTGCCGCAAATGGCATCTTACGCCTGATTTTCTGTTTGATTCTTATATAATTTAAGACTAAAGTTTTTGCTTTGTATCTGAATTTTGTAGGCCCTGAGAAAGGTCCGGAGTAGGACCGTAATGTAGGCCGCATGTCTGATATACTTCTGTGGTGGCAATCTTGGAAATTAAATATTGCTCAATAAAAATATAAATACATTGAGAAAATCTGTGGAGTGCCGTGTTATAATTCAATACTAATACTCTTTTACACATAAAACCTGTGTTACAAACCCATTCTGTGCAGCAAAAACAATAAATCACTACAGCCCAAATGCAAGTTAGCTAGTAGCCATATGATCTGTGCTAGATATGGATAGATATATTTTCTGACTTATTACCCAGCTTTCCTGATGTCCGATACATTCACAGACTTATTACCCAGCTTTCCCAGTATCAGATATTATCACTGACTTATTACCCAGCTTTCCCAGTATCAGATATTATCACAGACTTATTACCAGCTTTCCCAGTCTCAGATATTACCACTGACTTATTACCCAGCTTTCCCGGTCTCAGATATTATCACTGACCTATTACCAAGCTTATGGGGGGGCGCATCTGTGGATGGCACTAATGGGGGGGGTGTCTGAGGATGGCACTTATGGTGGGCATCTGTGGTTGGCACCTATAGGGTGGGGGGGGGCATCTGTGTACCGCACAATACCGAACCTGCCACGTGCAGTCGGCATTTTTGTTACTCCCAGGTCCTTTAATTTGCAGAACGCCACATGGATCCAAAAACACCCGGATGGGAGCACGCCCAAATAGAAATGAAGAAGTCAGTGTACGGGGAGTACAGGCTGGAAAAACACGGCCGTGTGCATTACAACGACCCTGCGGCTCCTGGACATAGTATCTGCATGGAGTAAGCGGATACTTCACTTACAGCAAGCAGAGATCTTGAAAGCAGGGAGAAATTTAAACATAAAATGTATTAGAAAGTAGCAAATTGACCGGAGGGCCATCACCCACAAGTGCCCAGTGACAGGAGGGCCATCACCCACAAGTGCCCGGTGACAGGAGGGCCTCACCCACAAGTGCCTGGTGACAGGAGGGAATCACCCACAAGTGCCCAGTGACAGGAGGGCATCACCCACAAGTGCCCGGTGACAGGAGGGCATCACCCACAAGTGCCCGGTGACAGGAGGGCATCACCCACAAGTGCCCGGTGACAGGAGGGCATCACCCACAAGTGCCTAGTGACAGGAGGGCATCACCCACAAGTGCCCGGTGACAGGAGGGCATAACCCACAGGGCCCTATATGTGAAAGATTGCATAAAATCTAATCTAATACAAGTTAGCAAAACCAATTTAGAGTCAGTTTGAGTTACGTTGCAGCTTGGTAATCATAAGGTAACTCGTGTAGGTGTCATATTCAGACCACCAAGCCAAGTCAAAGAATTGGATGATCTACTAGTTGAGGAAATGGCTAAAATGACATTGAAAGGGGAAGTTGTCATTATAGGAGACTTTAATCTTCCTGATATAAACTGGAAAACCAAAATAGCTAGTTCTGCCAGGAGTACAGACATTCTAAATTCCCTACTGGGATTATCTCTACAGCAAGTAGTTGAGGAGCCAACCCGAAAGGAGGCCATTTTAGATTTGGTATTCACAAATGGCAATTTGGTATCTGATATTACTGTAGGGGAAAGCTTAGGATCCAGTAATCACCAGTCAGTGAGGTTTACTATAAGTACAGTGACTGAGTCACTCCACACAAAAACAAAAGTTTTAGAATTTCGGAAAACAGACTTTTCTAAAATGAAATCAGTGGTATACGAGTCCCTATCAGACTGGAACAATTTCAATGGAGTCCAAGAGAAATGGGACTACTTAAAATTGGCACTACTGAAGGCAACAGAAAAGTGCATTAGGCTTGTCAGTAAAGGCAAAAAAAGGAAGAAACCACTGTGGTACTCAGCAGAAGTGGCCTAAATCAATAAAAACAAAAAGATGGCATTTAGCAAGTATAAAAACACCCAAAACGAGGATGACAGGGAAATCTATAAGATGAGGCAGAGAGAGGCCAAGCAAGTTATAAGAGCCCCTAAAGCTCAGGCAGAAGAGAAATTAGCTCAGTGAGTGAAAAAAGGTGATAAGACATTCTTCAGATACATAAATAAAAAAAGGAAATTAAAACAAGGAATTACCAAATTAAAAACAATAGAAGGAAGGTATATAGAAGAGAATAAAGAACTAGCTGACTGCCTCAATGAATACTTCTGTTCAGTTTTTACAAAGGAAAATGAAGGAGAAGGACCTCAGTTAGGGAGGAAGACTAATGAATCCTTTGATGCATGTGTCTTTACAGAGGAAGAGGTTCTAAGTCAGCTGTCTAAAATTAATACAAATAAATCACAGGGGCCTGATGGGATACACCCAAAGCTATTAAAAGAGCTTAGAGGTGTACTAGCAAAACCATTAACAGATTTATTTAACCAATCACTGGTAACAGGTGTCGTTCCAGAAGATTGGAATTTAGCAAACGTTGTGCCAATTCACAAGAGAGGTAGTAGAGAGGAATCGG
The DNA here is from genome assembly GCA_033119425.1 of Bufotes viridis. Lineage (NCBI taxonomy): Eukaryota > Metazoa > Chordata > Amphibia > Anura > Bufonidae > Bufotes > Bufotes viridis. Next base: position 184,122,753 of record CM065589.1, on the reverse strand, counting down.
GCAACTATAGGCCAGTAAGCCTGACATCAATAGTGGGGAAATTAATGGAAACCATACTCAAGGAGAGGATTGTGGAACATCTAAAAACCCATGGGTTGATTGATAAAGAACAGCAAGGGTTTACTTCAGGGACATCATGTCAAACTAATCTTATTGACTTTTTTGATTGGGTGACTAAAATAATAGATGGCGGAGGTGCAGTAGACATCGCTTATCTGGACTTTAGTAAGGCTTTTGAAACTGTCCCACATAGAAGGCTTATCAATAAACTGCAGTCTTTGAGCTTGGGCTCACATATTGTTGAATGGATTAGGCAGTGGCTGAAGGACAGAAAACAGAGGGTTGTAGTCAATGGAGTATATTATGGGACCCATATTGTTTAATATCTTTATCGGCGAAATTGCAGAAGGCCTCAAAGGTAAGGTGTGTCTTTTTGCTGATGACACAAAGATTTGTAACAGGGTTGATGTTCCTGGAGGGATACACCAAATGGAAAAGGATTTAGGAAAACTAGAGGAATGGTCAAAAATCTGGCAACTAAAATTTAATGTCGATAAGTGCAAGATAATGCACCTGGGGCGTAAAAACCCAAGAGCAGAATATAAAATCAGTGATACAGTACTAACCTCAGTATCTGAGGAAAGGGATTTAGGGGTCATTATATCAGATGACCTAAAGGTGGGCAGACAATGTCATAGAGCAGCAGGTAATGCCAGCAGAATGCTTGGGTGTATAGGGAGAGGCATTAACAGTAGAAAGAGGGAGGTGCTCGTGCCGCTCTACAAAGCACTAGTGAGACCTCATTTGGAGTATTGTGTGCAGTACTGGAGACCATATCTGCAGAAGGATATTGAAACTTTGGAGAGAGTTCAGAGAAGAGCTACTAAACTAGTACATGGATTGCAGGACAAAACTTACCAGGAAAGGTTAAAGGACCTTAACATGTATAGCTTGGAAGTAAGAAGAGACAGAGGGGATATGATAGAAACTTTTAAATACATAAAGGGAATCATCATGGTAAAAGAGGAGAGAATATTTAAAAGAAGAAAAACTGCTACAAGAGGACATAGTTTTAAAATAGAGGGGCAAAGGTTTAAAAGTAATATCAGGAAGAATTACTTTACTGAGAGAGTAGTGGACGCATGGAATAGCCTTCCTGCAGAAGTGGTAGCTGCAAATACAGTGAAGGAGTTTAAGCATGCATGGGATAGGCATAAGGCCATCCTTCATATAAGATAGGGCCTGGGGCTATTCATAGTATTCAGTATATTGGGCAGACTAGATGGGCCAAATGGTTCATATCTGCCGACACATTCTATGTTTCTATGTTTCTAAGTAACTTGGGAGGAGATCACCCACAATGCCCGGTGACAGGAGGGCATCACCCACAATGCCCGGTGACAGGAGGGCATCACCCACAAGTGCACGGTGACAGGAGGGCATCACCCACAATGCCCGGTGACAGGAGGGCATCACCCACTAGTGCCTGGTGACAGGAGGGCATCACCCACAAGTGCCTGGTGACAGGAGGGCATCACCCACAATGCCCGGTGACAGGAGGGCATCACCCAAACTTGTGGGTGATGCCTTCCTGTCACCGGGCACTTGTGGGTGATGCCCTCCTGTCACCGGGCACTTGTGGGTGATGCCCTCCTGTCACCGGGCATTGTGGGTGATTCCCTCCTGTCTCCAGGCATTGTGGGTGATGCCCTCCTGTCACCGGGCACTTGTGGGTGATGTCCTCCTGTCACCGGGCACTTGTGAGTGATGGCCCTCCGGGCATCTGTGGATGGAACTTGGGGGGGCATCTGTGGATGGCACTTATTGGGGGGAGGGGGGGGCATCTGTGAATGGCACTTATGGAGGGGGTAGTCTGTAGACGGCACTTGGGAGGGGGAACTGTGGATCGCCGCCTGGACTCCTTCTAGGCACCAGAGTACACAGCGTCCTCAGTTGCTATGATGCTGTGCGCTCCCTCCTACTGCCGGAATACAGTCATACACTCCTATGATCTATAAGAGTGTATCACTGTATTCCAGTGGCAGGAGGGAGTGCACAGCGTCTGAGAACTGCATAGCAACTGAGAGCGCCATGCGCTTTGTAGTCGGGACCATATGTGATGGCACGTGGGGGGGGAGACTGTAGATCCGCTCAATCCGCCGCTACCGCTCCTCTACCCGGAAGTCCGCGCTGCATACAGAGCATGCGCGGCTCTGTAGCAGACGCGGTAGGGAATTGCACAGAACGCGCATGCGCGTCTAGCGCGCGTTCTGGTGCAGAAGACTGGCTGCCTGGGTGAAATGTAAGTTAGATCTGCGCAAGCGCGGCTCGTAGATGCGGCCCTGGAGAAGTGCCGTATCTATGGGTTACTAACCATAAACAAATAAATAGATTATGTCTAATATCTCTCTAGGGATTCATTTTTGCTAAAATAATGTAATTACAAAATTCATACTTAGCAGAAGGGGCATAATTTAAGATTCAATCAATAAGATGGGAATATCCCTTTAAGTGGTTAAAGAGGCTATCCAAGATTTTGATATTGATGAACTATTCTCACGATAGGTCATTAATATCAGATTAGCAGGGGGCCAACTCCCCACAGTCTTGTTGTTTAGCAGTTTGAAGAGCCAGTGGCACTCTTGTGACTGGTCACTTTTGTTGGTCACATGGCCTTAGTGCAGTTCAGTGACATTCAAGTGAATAGAGCTGAGCTGGAATACCAAGCACAGATGCTAAACAATGGATGCACCTGTCCTTGGTAAGTTGAGAGGAGTGACGGTGTCAAACTCCTGAAGACTTTGTATTGATAACCTGTCCTGAGGAAGGGACATCAATAGCCTTTAGTGAATCGAGCTTTGGATCATTGATCTGAATTTGATTTGTTCAAAAACTGTATGGAGACAGTGGAGCCAAACTTTGTTTCACCTGAAGTCTCGCAAGACTTTAGTGAATTAATTTGTTATTCACATCTGCATCTTTAAAAACATTTAAAATTCAGATCTGAAGTTGGGCTTAGTGCTGAATTACCAGTCGTTACCAAACTCAACTTCGTATTCCTAATTTTTAACCTGTATATGTACGGCTTTGGTGGGGTCTTTAAATATGTTAAAATGGCAGAGGCCCGTAGCTAATGTCTGCGAGCAGCAATAATGCCGATCGCAGACATTACAGATTTTAGATGCCATGTTCAAGTGTGATTAATGCATCTAAAGGGTGAAAAACCCAGAAGAGTGTGCTTCTGGGTTAAGACCAGCATCCCCGCGCACTGATCAGGGATGCCAGTCATTATTTCTAACAGGCTCAACTTTCTGAAGAGCTGCAGTTCCTATGTTGGTCAGCAGGTGTCAGGCCAACATAGAAGATCACCAATTAGAGAATTACTAAAGTCTTTATGGGAGTATAGTATTATTCTCTATAAAACAAAGTAGTGGACACTGTAGCCTCCTAGACGGACTAAAGAAAAAAGAAAATAAAAAATATAGAAAAATATAAAAATGTAAATCACCTGCCTTTCCTTAAAATTAAAAAATAAATACATAAATAATAAAAATATAAACATCAAGGGCATCACCGAGTCTGAAAATGCCCATACTATTAAAATATGATACGGTGAATGGTGTAACGGAAAAAAGCTGATGCACCATTTTATCATCACCTATCTTAACAACATTTTTTTTTATAAAATATGATTAAAAAAAGACACACGCTCCAAAAGTACAGATCATCCCGCAAAAAATGAGCCCCCACACAGCTCAGTGAACATAACTTTAAAAAAGTATGGGGGTCAGAATATTGTCAGGTTAAAAAAAATCTTTTCAAAGTTTTAATTTATTATTTCAGTATTTAAACATATAAAACCCATACATATGTAGTATTGTTGTAATCATACTGACCCAGAGAATGAAGGGCACAGGTCAGTTTTGCCACATAGGGAACGTCGTAAGGACAAAAAAAATTGTGGAGGAATTGGGTTTTTTCCTATTGTACACCATTTGGAATGTATTCCCACTTCCTACTACATTCTATATCATATTAAAGGTGTCATAAGAAAGTACAACTTATCTCACAAAAAACAAGCCCTCATATGGATATGTGAATAGAAAAATAAAAATTTTATGGTTTTAGGAAGACAGGGAAGAAAAATAAAAACACAAAAATGAAAAAACCTCTGTTGTACTAAGGGTTAAATCAATCAAGGGGGGGGGGGGTGCAGAGATCAGGCAGTGTTGCAAAGCAATACTCCAATGGTTCATCACCATCTTTACAAGACTTCAAAAAGGTCTCATGTAGTATGTAAGAATTTGGCATTCACACTGACATATTTTATAAATACTTCTCACATCCTGATGGACCTTTAAAGGAAAGCATACATCTCTGGGTTCTCGCTATGTGGGCTACTGCTGTTTTCACTGTTATGGTCCCTGCATATAAACTTCCTAAATGGAAGTCATATGTGCCACGGCAGCCAATGGCTGGTATCAGTGGTAATGTGTCCCTAAATGACAATCATTGGTCCAGTGGGGTGGGAGTGGTATTTGAAAACCATATCAGTGTTGGACAACCCCTTAAGTCATGTATGTTACTAGGCGGGGCTTGAGATGGACTAGTTATTTCTAGTACATGCTATAAATCTTGGAAATTTGGAAGTCAAGTCAAAATATTGAGCTACATGTCATGCTCCTCAAACCATTCCATATCAGTTTTTGATATGTGACAGGGTACATTATTCTGATAAAATAGTTAAGTACTTTAATACTGCATGGTTAAATAGTTAATAAAGTTAAAAAAAAGACACAGACTCATCTAGTCCAAACTTTAATTTGACAGTGTTCATTCAGAGAAAGGTAACCCTCCCCACCCTTCCCTCATGATGTGGTCACCAATTATGCCATTTTCAGGAGAAAAATTCCTGTCTAATCCATCTCATCTCCAGAAATCTAGTACCAGTAACTTCATATTACATAGTAACATAGTACATAAGGCCGAAAAAAGACATCTGTCCATCCAGTTCGGCCTGTCATCCTGCTAGTTGATCCAGAGGAAGGCAAAAAAAAAACAGTGAGGTAGAAGCCAATTTTCCCCACTTAAGGGGAGTAGTGTTGAGCGAACAGTTCGAGCATCATTCGGGTTCGTACCGAATTTTGGGGTGTCCGTGACACGGACCCGAACCCGGACATTTTCAAAAAAGTTCGGGTTCGGGTCCGGTGTTCGTCGATTACTTCACGCTTTCTGAAGGGCTGCACAGCAGCCAATCAGCTAGTGTTTTACTTCTTGCCCTAAGAGCCCATCACAGCCATGCCTACTAATGGCATGGCTGTGATTGGCCAAGTGCAGCATGTGACCCAGCCTCTATTTAAGCTGGAGTCACGTAGCGCCGCACGTCACACTGCTCTGACTAGTGTAGGGAGAGGATGCAGCTTCTGTGAGGGCGAGATAGGCAGGGATAAAGAAGTAAATGATCTACATTTCTACACCTGTGCATCAGAACAACTCAGCTGAGCTGTTCACTGAAAGTCACTATTTTGTTTAGACTGGCCAGAGCGATTTTTACTGGCACATGTAACTGGGCTGACCGGCGGTGGCCATTTTGGGACTTGTGGTGCGCCAGCACAAGCTGCCACAGAGTCTAAACCAAAGCTCCAAAGAAGTGAAAAATCTACACCTGTGAATCAGAACAACAGCGATTCAGCTGCTCAGTCAAAGTCAATTTTTTTTCTGGCTGGGCAGACCATTTTCTGGCACATGTTACTGGGCTGATAGGCGGTGGGCATTTTGGGACTTGTGGTGCTACAGCAAAAGCTGCCACAACGTCCATTAATCTCATGTAATAGTCGATTTTTTCATAGATATACTACATCAGGGGTTTGGCAGTGCTTGTGTCACCCATACTAACTGAAAAGATATTTAATATATCAGTGGTGAAACTGAAAGTAACCCACTTGGATAGCAAATCCCATGAATGTGCTGTTCCAGCTAGGCTAGCCAGTGCCACTACAGCCAAGTCCAATACTGTCAGCCAGAAATATTTTTTTTTTTTATGTGCCAGAAATATAAATTAAAAAAAGCTTTCACCGTAATAATAAAATTATTCTTGTGTTAGACCAGAAGAAGCACTCCTGTTGTAATTAATACTGTAAAAAGGCTTAGGCAATATTTCTCCCAGTGTGGGAAATTTATCTAGCAAAACTAGCATTTTAAAAATTCCGGTGTTCTGAAATACCAGCAGTCCTCTTGTAATTAATACCGCAAAAAGGCATTATATCATCCAGTGTTGTAATTTTGGTGAAAAAAAGGCCAATTTAATCAATCTGGTGTTAGTTACACCAGAAACAGTAGGCCTCACGTTTTTACTCCTGTAAAAAGGAATTAATACCGGAAAAAGGCATTACATTGTCCACTGTTGTAATTTTGGTGAAAAAAAGGCCAATTTAATCACTCTGGTGTTAGTTAGACCAGAAACAGTAGGCCGCACGTTTTTACTCCTGTAAAAAGGAATTATACCTCCCCGTGTGGGAATCTATGTACCAAAACTAGCATTTTAAAAATTCTGGTGTCCAATTTGCAGCAGTTTTCTTGTAATTAATACCGGAAAAAGGAATTATATCTTCCAGTGTCGGAATTTATGTACACAAACTAGCATTTTAAAAATTCTGGTGTCCAATTAGCAGCAGTCTTCTTGTAATTAATACCTGAAAAAGGCATTACATTGTCCAGTGTTGTAATTTTGATGAAAAAAAGGCCAATTTAATCAATCTGGTGTTAGTTAGACCAGAAACAGTAGGCCGCACGTTTTTACTCCTGTAAAAAGGAATTATATCTCTCCGTGTGGGAATCTATGTACCAAAAGTAGCATTTTAAAAATTCTGGTGTCCAATTTGCAGCAGTTTTCTTGTAATTAATACCGGAAAAAGGAATTATATCTTCCAGTGTGGGAATTTTGGGGCTAAAAATTAATATATTTTATTGTGGTGCGAGTTGAATCGCAACAATGAGGAAACATTCTATTAAGGGACGAGGACGCGGTCGTGGTGGTGTCCGTGGAGCCTCTGTTGCTGGCAGAGGACGTGGCCGTTCGGCCTCAGGCGCACAAAGTAGTGAACCAGCTCCCTCAAGTAGCCGGCAGAATTTACAGCCATATTTGGTGGGGCCCAATGCCGTTATGAGGATGGTAAGGCCTGAGCAGGTACAGGCATTAGTCGATTGGGTGGCCGACAGTGCTTCCAGCATGTTCACCACATTGTCTTCCGCCCAGTCTTCTGCGGAAAGCGCACAAGTGGCACCTGAAAACCAAGCCCATCAGTCTGTCACATCACCCCCATGCATATCAGGGAAACTGTCTGAGCCTCAAGTTATGCAGCAGTCTCTTATTCTGTTTGAAGACTCTGCTCGCACGGTTTCCCAGGGGCGTCCACCTAGCCCTTCCCCAGCGGTGGAAGACATTTCATGCACTGACGCACAACCACTTATGTATCCAGATGATGAGGACATGGGAATACCACCACAGCAGAGTGACCGAGTCTCTGATGATGACGAAACACTGGTGCCCACTGCCGCGTCTTATTGCAGTGTGCAGACTGAACAGGAGGAGGTCAGGGAGGAAGACTGGGTGGAAGACGATGCAGAGGACGATGAGGTCTTAGACCCCACATGGACTGAAGGTCGTGCCGCTGACTTAAATAGTTCAGAGGAAGATGCAGTGGTGAGACCGAGACAACAGCGAAGCCAAAGAGGGAGCAGGGGGCAAAAGCAGAACAGCCGCCGTCCAGAGAGTTCGCCTGCTATTGGCCAGCGCCAACAGGGACCCAGCACCCCAAAGGCATCTTCAAGGAGTTCCCTGGCATGGCACTTCTTCAAACAATGTGCTGAGGACAAGACCAGAGTGGTTTGCACGCTGTGCCATCAGACCCTGAGGCGAGGCATTAACGTTCTTAACCTGAGCACCTCCTGCATGATCAGGCACTCCAACTGCAGTGGAGTACACACCTTAAAAACAAGGAACCCGCTCAGGCTCCCCCTGCTCCCTCTACCGCTGCTGCCTCGGCTTCCACCTCGAGAGGAATGTTGCCACCTGCCGAGCAGCAAACAGAGGATGTGCCACCGACACCACCACCGCCACCGTCACCTAGCGTCTCCACTATTTCACACAGCAGCGTTCAGCTCTCCATCTCTCAAACCTTTGAGAGGAAGCGCAAATTCCCACCTAGTCACCCTCAAGCCCTTGGCCTGAATGCCAGCCTTTCTAAACTACTGGCCTTTGAAATGCTGTCATTCCGGCTGGTGGACACAGACAGCTTCAAACAGCTGATGGCCATGGCTGTCCCCCAGTATGTGGTTCCCAGCCGCCACTACTTCTCCAAGACAGCCGTGCCTTCCCTGCACATGCAAGTGTCCGAAAAAATCAAGTGTGTACTGCGCAGCACCATTTGTGGCAAGGTCCACCTAACCACAGATACTTGGACCAGTAAGCACGGCCAGGGACGCTATATCTCCCTAACTGCACATTGGGTAAATGTAGTGGCGGCTGGGCCCCAGGCGGAGAGTTCCTTGGCGCACGTCCTTCCACCGCCAAGGATCACAGGGCATCATTCTTTGCCTCCTGTAGCCTCCTCCTCCTACTCGGCTTCCTCCTCCTCTGCTTCCACCAGCTCATCCAGTCAGCCACACACCTTCACCACCAACTTCAGCACAGCCCGGGGTAAACGTCAGCAGGCCATTCTGAAACTCATATGTTTGGGGGACAGGCCCCACACCGTGCAGGAGTTGTGGCGGGGTATTGAACAACAGACCGACCAGTGGTTGCTGCCGGTGGGCCTCAAGCCCGGCCTGGTGGTGTGCGATAATGGGCGAAATCTCGTGGCAGCTCTGGGACTAGCCGGTTTGACGCACATCCTTTGCCTGGCGCATGTGCTGAATTTGGTGGTGCAAAAGTTCATTCACAACTACCCAGATATGTCAGAGCTGCTGCATAAAGTGCGGGCTGTCTGTGCGCGCTTCCGGCGTTCAAATCCTGCCGCTGCTCGCCTGTCAGCGCTACAGCGGAACTTCGGCCTTCCCGCTCACCGCCTAATATGCGACGTGCCCACCAGGTGGAACTCCACCTTGCACATGCTGGAGAGACTGTGCGAGCAGCAGCAGGCCATAGTGGAGTTTCAGTTGCAGCACGCACAGGTCAGTCGCACCGCGGAACAGCACCACTTCACCACCAATGATTGAGCCTCCATGCGAGACCTGTGTGCCCTGTTGCGCTGTTTCGAGTACGCCACCAACATGGCCAGTGGCGATGCTACTGTTATCAGCGTGACAATACCAATTCTATGTCTCCTAGAGAAAATGCTTAGGGCGATGATGGAAGAGGAGGTGGGCCAGGGCCAGGAGGAGAAGGAGGAGGATGACGGGTCATTTTTAGCACTTTCAGGCCAGTCTGTTAGAAGTGGCTCATAGGGAGGTTTTTTGCAACAGCAGAGGGCAGGTACAAATGTGGCCAGCCAAGGACCACTACTGGAGGACGAGGAGGATGAGGAGGAGGTGGAGGAGGATGAGGATGAAGCAGGTTCACAGCGGGGTGGCACCCAGCACAGCGCAGGCACATCCCTGGTGCGTGGCTGGGGGGATACAGAGGATGATGACGATACGCCTCCCACAGAGGACAGCTTGTCCTTACCTCTGGGGAGCCTGGCACACATGAGCGATTACATGCTGCAGTGCCTGCGCAACGACAGCAGAGTTGCCCACATTTTAACGTGTGCTGACTACTGGGTGGCCACCCTGCTGGATCCACGGTACAAAGACAATGTGCCCACTTTACTTCCCGCACTGGAGCGTGATAGGAAGATGCTCGAGTACAAGCGCATGCTGGTAGACGCGCTCCTGAGAGCATTCCCAACTGTCACAGGGGAACAGGTGGAAGGCCAAGGCAGAGGAGGAGCTAGAGGTCGCCCACGCAGCAGTGTCACGGCCAGCTCCTCTGAGGGCAGGGTTAGCATGGCAGAAATGTGGAAAAGTTTTGTCTCCACGCCACAGCTAACTGCCCCACCACCTGATACGGAACGTGTTAGCAGGAGGCAACATTTCACTAACATGGTTGAACATTACGTCTGCACACAACTCCACGTACTGATGGATGGTTCAGCCCCATTCAACTTCTGGGTTTCCAAATTGTCCACGTGGCCAGAATTAGCATGTTATGCCTTGGAGGTGCTGTCCTGCCCGGTGGCCAGCGATTTATCTGAACGTGTATTCCCGTGCGGCAGGGGGCGTCATTACTGACAAACGCAGAAGCCTGTCCGCAGCCAACGTGGACAAGCTGACGTTTATAAAAATGAACCAGGCATGGATCCCACAAGACCTGACCCTCCCTTGTGCAGAGTAGTCCTTAATAACTGCCTTAAACCATGTTGTCTTGTACTCCTGGCCACTTCTTCATTGAAAAATCAATTTTTGAAATTAAGTAGGATCTTGGGGTGCAACCCAGAGTTGAATGAACCTTCCCTCTGTCTGGGTGCCGGGGCCAAAGTACATGAAAGTGTCCTTCTCCTGTGCTGGGTGATATGAATGTTATACTTGTGCTGTCTGACATGTCTCCTTTGTGTGGGTGCAGGGGGCCAAAGTCACTGAAAGCGGCCTTCTCCTGTTGTGGGTGATCAAAATGCCTGACTCTCTGCTGTGGGACCTCTCTCCTCTTTCTGGGTGCAGGGGTCAAAGAAACAAAAGGTGGCCTACTCCTGTGGTGGTTGACATGATGCCTGATTCTCTGCTGTGGGACCTCTCTCCTCCGTGTGGCTGCAGGGGTCAAGGTCTCTAAAAGTGCCCTTCTCCTGTGGTGGTTGATGTAAAACTGATGCTTGTGCTATCTGACCTGTCTCCTCTGTGTCGGTGCTAAGGCCTAAGTCACTGAAAGCGGCCTTCTCCTGTGCTGGCTGATATAAATGCCTGAATCTCTGCTGTGGGACCTCTCTCCTCCGTGTGGCTGCAGGGGTCAAAGTCTCTAAAAGTGCCCTTCTCCTGTGGTGGTTGATGTAAAACTGATGCTTGTGCTATCTGACCTGTCTCCTCTGTGTCGGTGCTAAGGCCTAAGTAACTAAATGGTGGCCTTCTCCTGAGGTGGTTGATATGATGCCTGATTATGTGCTGTGGGACCTCTCTCCTCTTTCTGGGTGCAGGGGTCAAATTAACTAAAGGTGGCCTACTCCTGTGGTGGGTGATCTGTAAAACTGATGCTTGCGCTATCTGACCTGTCTCCTCTGTCTCGTTGCTAAGGCCTAACTCACTGAAAGTGGCCTTGTCATGTGCTGGGTGATATAAATGTTATACTTGTGCCATCTGACATGGTTGCCGGGGTCCCATTAAATGGTGGCCTACTCCTGTGGTGGGTGATCTAAATGCCTGATTCTCTGCTGTGAAACCTCTCTCCTCCGTCTGGGTGCAGGGTCAAAGTCTCCTCAAAGTGGCCTTCTCTTGTGCTGGGTGATGTAAAACTGATGCTTGTACCATCTGACATGGTTGCCGGGGTCCCATTAAATGATGGCCTACTCCTGTGGTGGGTGATCTAAATGCCTGATTCTCTGCTGTGAAAAGCTCTCTCCTCCGTCTGGGTGCAGGGGTCAAAGTCTCTAAAAGTGGCCTTCTCTTGTGCTGGGTGATGTAAAACTGATGCTTGTACCATCTGACATGGGTGCAGGGGTCAAATTAACTAAATGGTGGCCTACTCCTGTGGTGGGTGATATGATGCCTGAATATGTGCTGTGGCGCCTCTCTCCTCTTTCTGGGTGCAGGGGTCAAAGTAACTAAAAGTGGCCTTCTCCTGTGCTGGATGGTATAAATGTAATGCTTGTGCTATCTTACATGTCTCCTCTGTCTGGGTGCTAAGGCCTAAGTCACTGAAAGTGGCCTTCTCCTGTGGTGGTTTATATGATGCCAGATTCTCTGCTGTGGGACCTCTCTCTCCTTTGTCTGGATGCTGGGGTCGAATTAATAGGAAGCGACCTTCTCCATTGGTGGGTGATTTGAAGCCCGATTCTGTGCTATGGGACCTAACTCCAATTAATATTGGTTAATTTTTATTTATTTTATGTTAAGTCATCATTTCCCTATCTACATTTGTTTGCAGGGGATTTACCTACATTTTGCTGCCTTTTGCAGCCCTCTAGCCCTTTCCGGGAGTCTTTTACAGCCTTTTTAGTGCCCAAAAGTTTGGGTCCCCATTGACTTCTATGGGGTTCGGGTTCGGGATGAAGTTCGGGTTGAGTTCGGATCACGAACCCGGACATTTTCCGGAAGTTCGGCCGAACCTCTCGAACCCGAACATCCAGGTGTTCGCTCAACTCTAAAGGGGAGTAAAAAATTCCTTCCCAACTCCAATCAGAATAACTCGCTGGATCAACGACCCATCTCTATTAGCTATAGCCTGTGATATTATTACACTCCAGATATACATCCAGGCCCCTCTTGAATTCCTTTATTGTAATCACCATCACCACCTCCTAAGGCAGAGAGTTCTATAGTCTCACTGCTCTTACCGTAAAGAATCCTCTTCTATGTTTGTGTACAAATCTTCTTTCCGCCAGACGTCTCCTTGTCACAGTCACAGTCCTGGGGATAAATAGATGATGGGAGAGATCTCTGTACTGACCCCTGATATATTTATCCATCGTCATTAGATCTCCCCTCAGTTGTCTTTTTTCTAAAGTAAATAACCCTAATTTTAATAATCTTTCAGGGTACTGTAGTTGCCCCATTCCAGTTATTACTTTAGTTGCCCTCCTCTGAACCATCTCCAGCTCTGCTATGTCTGCCTTGTTCACAGGAACCCAGAACTGTACACAGTACCTCATGTGTGGTCTGACTAGCGATTTGTAAAGTGGTAGGACTATGTTCTCATCACGGGCGTCTATGCCCCTTTTGATGCAACCCATTATCTTATTGGCCTTGGCAGTAGCTGCCTGACACTGGTTTTTGCAGCTTAGATTGCTGTTTTAAAAAATTCCTAGATCCTTTTCCATGTCAGTGCTACTAAGTGTTTTACCATTTAGTATATACGGGTGACTTGCATTATTCATTCCCATGTGTATAACTTTACATTTGTCAGTGTTAAACCTCATCTGCCACTTATCTGCCCAAGCCTCCAATCTATCCAGATCCCTCTGTAGCAGTATATTGTCCTCTTCCGTATTAATTACTTTACACAGTTTAGTGTCATCTGCAAAAATTTCTATTTTACTATGCAAGCCTTCTACAAGATCATTAATAAATGTATTGAAAAGAATAGTGCCCAGTATTGACTCCTGAGGTACCCCACTAGTGACAGTGACCCAATCTGAGTGAGTACCGTTAATAACCACCCTCTGTTTTCTGTCACTCAGCCAGTTACTTACCCACTTACAGACATTTTCTCCCAGTCCGAGCATCCTCATTTTATATACTAATCTTTTATGTGGTACAGTGTCAAATGCTTTAGAGAAGTCCAGATATACGGCATCCATTGATTCGCCGCTGTCAAGTCTAAAACTTACCTCCTCATAGAAACTGATTAAGTTAGTTTGACATGTCCCATCCCTCATAAAGCCATGATGATATGGTGTTATTTGCTTATTTCCACTGAGATCCTTGAAGATAACATCTCTCAGAAAACCTTCAAACAGTTTCCCAACAACAAATGTTAAAGTTACCAGACTATACTTTCAAGTCTCTGTTTTTGGACATTTTTTGAATATTGGCACCACATTTGCTCTGTGCCAATCCTGTGGAACATTCTCTGTCAGTATAGAGTCCACAAATATCAGAAACAAGGGTCTGGCTATGACATTACTTAATTCCCTTAGGATACAGAGGTGTATGCCATCTGGTCCTGGCGATTTGTCTATTTTAATCTTTTTAAGTGGCTGTTGTACTTCTTTTTGGGTCAGTAAGGATACTTTTAATGGGGGATTTTTTTTTACATTCAGCATTTTATCTGACAGTTTATTTTGCTCTCTGAATACATTGGAGAAAAAAATATTTAACAGCTTTGCTTTCTCCTCGTTGCTCTCTGCAACTCCCCCCTCATTACTCTTTAAAGGGCCGACACCTTCAGATTCATACTTTTTAACATTTCAATAATTGAAGAACATTTTAGGGTCAGTGTTACTCTCTTTGGCAATTATTCTCTCGGTCTCTAGTTTGGCCGCTTTTATTTGTTTTTTACATGTTCTATTTTTTTCCTTATAGTTTTTCAGTGCTTCCTCGCTACCCTCCTGTTTTAGTGATTTATATTCTTTCTCTTTGTCATTTATTGCTTTCTTTACATTTCTATTTATCCACATTGGTTTCTTTTTGTTCCTTAACCTTTTATTGCAATACGGTATGTACCTCTCTCATTGAGATTTTAGGATTCTTTTAATTCTTTTAAAAATATCCCATTTTGTGGCTGTATTTTTGTTTTTGAGGACTTTGTACGAGTTAGTTAAGCCTATGGCCTCGCTTAGTAGGCTAAATTTTGCTTTTTTGAAGTCTGGTATCTTTGTTCCTCCCTTTAGAAGCTCTCGTTTGAAGAATAATTTGAAGGTTATTACTTTGGTCACTATTTCCCAGTTGTCCCCCAACCTTCACATCTGTTGTTCTGTCAGGTCTATTGGTTAATACTAGGTCCAGTATGGCCGTCCCTCTAGTGGGGTCCTGAGCTAGTTGGGAAAGGAAATTGTCTGTGGTTATTGCCAAGAACCTGTTTCCTTTATGTGATGTACAGCTTTCAGTTTCCCAGTCTATACCTGGGTAGTTGAAGTCCCCCATAATAACCACCTCTTTATGACTTGCTGCCTTGTTTATCTCGTTTAGTAATAGATTTTCTGTGGACTCTGCTATATTAGGTGGTTTATAGTAAACTCCTATTAGTAATTTATTATTGTTTTTAGCTCCATGTATCTCTACCCACAGTGACTCCACATGTTCATGTCCTTTCCTTATATCTTCTCGGACTGTGTGCTTTAGACAGGACTTTACATAAAGGCAGACTCCTCCCCCTCTCCGGTTTTGATGATCTAAACAGACTGTAACCTTGTACATTAACGGCCCAGTCATAGCTATCATCCAGCCATGCCTTAGTTATTCCCACTATGTCATAGTCCTCCTCACACATCACTAATTCCAGTTCCCCAGTTTTGTTAGTCAGGCTTTGTGTACATACAATTAAGAGTTTTTTGTATATTTTGAACCCTTCACCTTTCATTCTGAACTGTTTTAGTCCCTCCTTCCATTCCTCCCCCAGTCCCACTTGCCCCCGGTCTCTATCTAAACTATCTTCCCCTCCTATAACATAAGTACCCTCCCCCCCAGTCCCTAGTTTAAAAACTCCTCCAACCTTCTAGCTTTCTCCCCAACACAGCAGCCCCTTCCCCATTGAGGTGCAGCCCGTCCCTACGATAGAGCCTGTAGCCGACAGAGAAGTCGGCCTAGTTCTCCAGGAACCCAAACCCCTCCTTCCTACACCAGTTCTTGAGCCACTTGTTAACCTCCCTAATCTCTCACTGCCTTTCTTGTGTGGTTCTTGGTACAGGCAGTATCTTGGAAAATAGTACCTTTGAGGTACTTGCCCTAAGCTTTTGACCTAAATCTCTGAAATCATTTTTAAAGATGCTCCACCTACCTCTATCTTTGTCATTGGTTCCGATATGGACCATGACCACTGGATCTTCTCCAGCCCCTCACAGTAATCTATCACCCCGATCCGCGATGTGTCGAACTCTAGCGCTGGGAAGACAGCACACTGTTCAGCGATCACGGTCTTTGTGACAGATTACCCTATCTGTTCCCCTAATAATGGAGTCTCTCACTACCAGCACCTGTCTGGCCTGCCCTGCTCTCCTTGTCCCCACCTTACTGGTGCCGACATTCCCCTGACTGGCAGAGGAAGCGCCTGGCTGCAGCACTGCCGTCCCTGAACTGACACCCCCCTCATCTGCCAAACATGCAAACTTGGGGTGTGTCAGATCAGGGCTAGCCTCCTTGGCACTCTTCCCTCTACCCCACTTTCTAACTGTTAAACCAGCTAGCTACAAAGAGTGTTTGCTCGGTGAGAAGCAAATTCTTTTGCAAATTGTCAACGCTTCTCAGTTTTGAAACTTGCCTGTTTAGAGACTTGATTAGCGATTCCAAACGGGTAATTTGATCACATTTTGAACAAAGATATACACCCTCGAATGGCTGTTCCAGGACTGCATACATCATACAAAATGTGCACTGGACGGTGTTGTCAATTGTGCAACACATACTAAATGGGGATCATACAAAAAAAGCAAAAAATACAATATAATGTAGTAATAATAAACTGACAAATTGCAGTCCCCCACTGAAGTCCCTGAATCGCAAGTCACCTAATCTTAAGGAACACACTTATACAAACACACACTTAATCAAACATGCGCCGCTCAAACTCGCGTTATATGCCTGCTTTAAATGGAGTTCTGAGAACCAGCCTGTTTTTCCTCTGGATTTAAAGGCATCAATGCCTTGTTTAGTGAATCAACCAGTACAACATCTTGTGGCAGAAAGTCATATGATGTCATTCCTTAAACAGTATATATCCTTATCTATGTTGATGGTGAAACCTTTTTTCCTCTAAATGTAGAGGATGCTATCTTATAGCTATAGACCATGTTCGTTCTGGTTTAAACTGGTGACATTTAATGGATAATTTACATTTCCCCTCATTATGTCATATATAATTGCAGAAGAAGGAACCTAATAGATTGCCCTTCATATTCCTCATCTTTTTCCAACATTACGCCTAGATTATTTCTAAAGGGGCAACAGCTTTATTTATTTGTTTTACTTTCTCTGGCATTGATTAATTCTTTCTGATTCAATCTTTGCTACCCTTAATTTGTGGTTTACTCAATTAATTAATTCATTATTAATTAATTAATTAATTAATTAATTTATTTATTTATTTTGTAGCACATTGTCCCAGGTTAGGCCATTAAGATCATATTTTACCCTGTGAAAATTGGCCCTTCTGTAGTTTAAAGATTTGTATCCCCTCTATGAAACTTCTTACTAAAGAATATTGCTACATTAACAAGTGTTTCAGGAATTTATTTTCTTTCCTCTTAGGGGCTAGTCTATTTTTGGCCTTAATGACAAAAAATTTGTTTCATTTTTTCTTTGTTACATTATTTCTACGGATTTGTGTGAGGATTTAATTATTTCTGGACAACTTTGTAGTTTTCATTGTTACCATTTTGGGGTACTTGGTCCGGTACACTTGGCCTCCGGTGTCCTGCAAAGAACATTGTGTCTGTGTGCACCTCTGCCTGTGACCGCCATATGTCATTCTAAATGGCGTCCAGGCAGCTACTTGGTTACTGATTCTTGCTTCTACAGTCTTATTGGTCCTGTGCGGTTGCTTGGGTTCCAGTCCTGTTTCTGTTGACTACTGTTGCTTTTCCAGCAGTCTCTGCAGGTAAGGGACCATCCTGGAGGTGCAACTAGTGAGCATCTGCTAAGATCATCCCTACCATCTGGGGCTCTGTGAAGAACAGGGCTCGCTGTGTTTCTGCCCTCTGGGTTTGGCCCCAAGAAAATCTAGTGCACTTGGTCCAGTGGTAGTTCCAGTGATCCAGTTTCTAGCTTACTATCATGTCTTGTCTCTGCTTGCCCTGTGTGCTTGTTTAGATATGTTCTAGCAGTGGTTGTTCTTCGTTAGAACATGACAGTATGACATAGTAGGTAGCCACACAAACAGGGCAGAGGGAATCACCCAGGTAAGGTGCATAGCTCCAGCCCCTAGTAAGGCTGGAGACAGACTCCCTTAAACCCAGGCACACTGGTTTATAAAGAGCACATAGTGACCACGCCCAGATCAAGACCATTAACCCCATCAGAACCAAACAGGCAGGGGAGCCTGCATAAACACAGAAGGGGAAGCACAGGCTGCAGTACTGGACATTGCCCCTGGCAACCAGTCTACTTGGAATCCACCGCAGCCAGTATGCCCGGGAGCTACTAAAGCGAGCAACATGGCAACCAATGTCACAGTGAGCTACACTGTAAAAATGATCTTCTATGATTGCTTCTATATTACACTGTACTACTTATGCAGTGCAGTGAAATATGCTGTCAGTAGAATATAGACAGGCAATCTATTAGGCTGTGACTCTAGAATAGCCTAATAGTAATACACTGAAGGCAGGCTTGGGGGGGGGGGGGGCTTAATTAGGTCATTGGCTTCCATGTAAAGACATCGGCACTATGCTATCTTATTTGTGGTGGTGTGATGCCTGATAGAGGGAGCACCCTCCCTCTGAAACCACTTAGATGCCATTGTCGCTATTGGCTGCTATATACTGTATAAAGGTTTAAATGGCAGGGATCAGTGCTTCTGCCAATTCAGGTCATTAGAGCAGGAGCCTGACTGTCAAGTGAGAGCCAAGATCCTGCTCTATAAAAAGGCTGCAGGCCCTTTAGTAACTGACATAAAAAGTTGTATTGGTGTTGAATAAGGAGTTAAAGGGGTTTCACTGGATAAGAACAAACATTTTTGCTGTATTCTAAAAGCATTGTCACACTTTTCTAGATTATCTGTATAGTATTGCAGTTCAGCCCCATTCACTTCAATGGACATGGTGGCAGAGTTTTTATGTATACATAGAGCAGCTATGTTTTTCTAAACTTGTATAACTCTTTTAAACACGAAAAAGTCTAGCCAGTTTGCCTATTGTTATGAACCCAAAATCCATGGGTTAAATTTATAAACTTATTTAGTAAAGCTTTAACGTTTGGACATCAGCAGTTATTGCTGGTGACAGGCAAATACATTGTCAGTTTGTAGAAGAAACTGCTCCATTATTTATTCAAAAAGGGTTGGATGGGATGAACCTTAGCAAATGTTCATGAGAAGTTATTTTGATTAAGACATGGAAAATTATTGAGGATCACAATTAGAGATGAGCGAAACAGTCTATTTCCGGGCTGCAGAGAGCCTTTATAGGAGAGTAGAACACTGTGCTTTGCAGTTACACGCATAGGGAGTCTGCTGTAGTAGTGAAATAATACTGTGAGTCCATATGACATGCAGATGAGAGGCGTCGCTCTTAGAATCACTGCATACTTCATTTATTTGGGCAGTCACAGGGCCAAAACTGACCAAATAACTCAAGTATTAACTCAGCCTCACAGGTAGATGTTAGCGTCAAGAAGAAGCACACTCCTTTTACACCCTCGTCAGCTGATTCCACATAGATGTCTACAGAACCTGTTTTATTAAACGCTTATACAAGAAGATTCCCCCGGACAGAGTGGAGAGGGTGTCAGCAGTACAGCAGCAGCAGTTTCTGTTGACGTCACTGATTAATTTTCCCCATTCTCTGATCCGTTAGAACAATAACCAAGAAAAAACGGATCCTGACTATGGAGAATATGCCTTCACTCGGTAAGTATTTGCTCAATAATCCATCAGTATTGCTAAAGGCAACAAAAAAAACAGGGGTGGATCTAAAACAGAGATGACACGTGAATGGAATATTTGCATGTCTTCAGTGTTTTCTGACAGATCATAAGAAGAGTCAAATAAATTATGATGTCAGCCAGGCTGAAAGCCAAAATAGTGGACCAGTCATGAAGTGGGGAGGGTGGATGCAGCATGAGGAGACCATAGAGTGGCCCAATGATAGGGTCTGGAGATGGAAGGAGTATGAGGAGGCCACCAAGTGGCACAATGACAGAGTCTGTAAGTGGCGGCAGCAGCAGCATTAGGAGAAGACCACCGAGTGGTTCAATGACATAGTCTGGAGTTGGCAGCAGCATGAATAAGCCACATAATGGCACAATGACAGAGTGTGGAGGTGGCCGCAGCATCAGGAGACCACAGAGAGCAACGTGACATAGCGTGGAGGTGGCAGCAGCATTAGTACACCACAGAGTGGCACAATGACAGAGTCTGGAGGTGGCAGCAACATGAATATGCCACAGAGTGGCGCAATGACAGAGTCTGGAGGTGTTGGCAGCAGCAGAATCAGGAGAAGGCCACAGAGTGGCACAATGACAGAGTCTGGAGTTGGCAGAAGCATGACTAGGCCACAGAGTGGCACAATGACAGAGTCTGGAGGTGTCAGCAGCATCAGGAGGAGGACACAGAGTGACACAATGACAGTGTGGAGGTGGCCGCAGCATGAGTAGGCCATAGAGTGGCACAACAACAGAGTCTGGAGGTGGCAGCAGCATGAGTAGGCCACAGAGTGGCATAATGACAGAGTCTGGATGTAGCAGCAGCAGCATCAGGAGAAGGCCACAGAGTGGCACAACAACAGAGTCTGGAGTTGGCAGAAGCATTACTAGGCCACAGAGTGGCACAATGACAGAGTCTGGAGGTGTCGGCAGCATCAGGAGAAGGACACAGAGTGACACAATGACAGTGTGGAGGTGGCCGCAGTGTCAGTAGGCCATAGAGTGGCACAACGACAGAGTCTGGAGGTGGCAGCAGCATGAGTAGGCCACAGAGTGGCATAATGACAGAGTCTGGATGTAGCAGCAGCATCAGGAGGAGGCCACAGAGTGGCACAATTATAGAGTCTGAAGGTGGCAGCAGCATGTGGAGGCCACAGAATGGCACAATTACAGAGTGTGGAGGTGGTCGCAGCATGAGTAGGCCACAGAGTGGCACAATTATAGAATCTGGAGGTGGGAGAAGCAGCAGCATCAGGAGGAGGCCACAGAATGGCACAATGTCAGAGTGTGGAGGTGGCAGCAGCATGAGAAGGCCACAGAGTGGCACAATCACAGAGTGTGGAGGTGGCAGCAGCATGAGGAAGCCACAGAATGGCACAATGACAGATCGACCAAAATATTTCCGGGGTAACCTGCCTGGCATGAACAAGCCTCTAGTAGCTACAGACAGTGAGAAGACAAAGCATCAAGATAGCTTTGAGCCCGGAAGAGCCGCGAAGTTTATCAAGATACGTCACTAAAGATTTTACCACATATACCAGCAGTGTTGACCGCTGAATAAATTTAGTTTTTTCGACCAACAAACTTCACTAAAGATTTTACCACCTATACTAGCAGCGCTGACCGCTGAATAAATTTAGTTTTTCGACCAACATACTTCAATAAAGATTTTAGCGCATATTACTGCAGCACTGACCACTGAATTAATTTTGTTTTTCGATCGAAATACTTCAAAAAAGATTTTACCACATATTACTGCAGCACTGAACACTGAATAAAATTTGTTTACAACCGAAATACGTCACAAAAGATTTTGCCACGTATAACTGCAACGCTGAGCGCTAAATACAATTAGTTTTTCCACCGAAAAATGTCACAAAAGATCTCACCACATTTTACTCATATTTGTTTTTCGGCCGAAATATGTCACTAAATATTTTGTCACATATAGCTGCAACAGTGAACGCTGAATATATTTAGTTTTTCTACCGAAATATGTCACTAAAGATTTTACCACATATAACTGCAAAAGTGAACGCTGGATATATTTTATTTTTGTACTGAAATGATAATAACTGCGGAAGTGAAATGTGTCAATATTTTTCATTTTATACTGAAATAAGCCACTAAACTCTTTCACCACAAATAAATGCAACTGTGAAGTGCGTACATTTTTTACCTTATTGGACTGAAATAGGACGCTGAACGCTTTTACCACATATAGGCCCCTTTCACACGGGCGAGTTTTCCGCGCGGGTGCAATGCGTGAGGAGGACGCATTGCACCCGCACTGAATCCGGACCCATTCATTTCTATGGGGCTGTGCACATGAGCGGTGATTTTCACGCATCACTTCTGCGTTGCGTGAAAATCGCAGCATGTTCTATATTCTGCGTTTTTCACGCAACGCAGGCCCCATAGAAGTGAATGGGGATGCGGGAAAATCGCAAGCATCCGCAACCAAGTGCGGATGCGTTGCGATTTTCCCGCATTGTTGCTTAGCAACGGGACTCAATCTCTATTATTTCCCTTATAACATGGTTATAAGGGAAATAATAGCATTCTTAATAAAGAATGCTGTGTAAAATGAAGAGGAAGGGGTTAAAAATAATAAAGTTAACTTACCTTAGCCACTTGATCGCGTAGTCGCGATCTGTCCTCTCTTTCCCTGCAGCATCGATGATCTAAAGGACCTGTGATGACGTCACATCACATGGCCCAATCACCTGCTCCATCACTATGGTGATGGAGCATGTGATTGGTCCATGTGACCATGTGACATCATCCAAGGTCCTTAATCACTATCCTCAGGCTGTGGCTAGTGCTTAGGACCTTGGATGATGTCACGTGGTCACATGGACCAATCACATGCTCCATCACCATAGTGATGGCGCAGGTGATTGGGCCATGTGATGCTGTGACATCATTACAGGTCCTTTTCATCTTTCAAGCTAACGGAGAGGAGGCCGGGCTTCGCGATCAAATGGACCAGGTAAGTTATGATTAGTTTATTATTTTTAACCCATTCTGCACCTGTTTAAACATTAGGGAGATGGCCAAGGGTATTATTTTACATTATAACTATGTTATAATGTGAAATAATACCAGCGGGACAATTTCTGACCCAAACATGCACTTCTGTGAAGAAGTGCAGGTTCGGGTCTGGGTACCAAAAGTGCCGATTTTTCTCCCGCGCGTGCAAAACGCATGACAGCGCTTTGCACTCGCAGGGAAAAATCGCGGCGATTCCCGCAACGCACCCGCACTGTTTGACGGAGTGCACCCGCAACGCCCGTCTGAAAGAGGCCATAGAGTTGAGCGGACACCTGGAAGTTCGGGTTCGCCGAGTTCGGCCGAACTTCCAAGCAAAGTTCGGATTCGGGAACCAAACTTGACCCGAAGTTGACCACGAACCCCGTTGAAGTCAATGGGGACCCGAACTTTGGGGCACTAAAATGGCTCTAAAAGAGTCATGGAAAGGGCTAGAGGGCTGAAAAAAGCAACAAAATATGAGTAAGTGCATGATAAGTGCCCTGCGAACAAATGTTGGTAGGGAAATCATTACTGATTTAGAATATTCTTCATTATTTAACCCCTTAAGGGCACAGCTCTATTTCACCTTAAGGACCAGGTCATTTTTTGAAAATCTGACCAGTGTCACTTTATGTGGTGATAACTTTAAAACGCTTTTACTAATCCTGGCCATTCTGAGATTGTTTTTCGTCACATATTGTACTTCATGACACTGGTAAAATGGAGTAAAAAAATGTATTTTTATTTATAAAAAAATACAAAATTTACCATAAATTTTGAAAAATTAGCAATTTTCTAAGTCTCAATTTCTCTATTTCTATAATACATAGTGATACCACCAAAAAGTTGTTAATTTACATTCCCCATGTGTCTACTTCATGTTTGGATCATTTTGGGAATGCCATTTTATTTGTTGGGGACGTTACAAGGCTTAGAAGTTTAGAAGCAAATCTTGAAAATTTTCAGAAATTTTCAAAAACCCACTTTTTAGGGACCATTTCAGGTTTAAAATCGGTTTGTGAGGCTTACATAATAGAAACCACCCAAAATAACCCCATTCTAGAAACTACACCCATCAAGGTATTTAAAACTGATTTTACAAACTTTGGTAACCCTTTAGTTGTTCCACAAGAGTTAATGGCAAATAGAGATAAAATTTCATTTTTTCGATATTTTGGCAAATTTTCCATTTTAATCCATTTTTTCCAGTAACAAAGCAAGGGTTAACAGCCAAACAAAACTCAATATTTATTGCCCTGATTCTGTAGTTTGCAAAAACACTCCATATGTGGTCGTACACTGCTGTATGGCCAAACAACAGGGCTCAGAAGGAAAGGCATGCCATATGGTTTTTGGAAGACAGATTTTACAGGACTGATTTTTAGACACCATGTCCCATTTGAAGCCCCCCTGATGCAAGCCTAGAATAGAAACTCCAAAAAAGTTACCCCATTTTGGAAACTACAGGATAAGGTGGCAGTTTTATTGGTACTATTTTAGGGTAAATATGATTTTTGGTTCCTTTATATTAGACTTATTTTGAGGCAAGGTAACAAAAAATAGAAATTCTGAAATTTCACCTCCATTTGCCAATAACTCTTGTGGAACACCCAAAGGGTTAACAAAGTTTGTAAAATCAGTTTTGAATACCTTGAGGGGTGTACTTTCTTAGATGGGATCACTTTTATGGAGTTTCTACTCTAGGCGTGCATCAGGGGGGCTTCAAATGGGACATGGTGTCCAAAAAAACAGTCCAGCAAAATCCGCCTTCCAAAAATCATATGGCGTTCCTTCCTTCTACGCCCTACCGTGTGCCCGTACAGTAGTTTATGACCACATATGGGCTGTTTCTGCAAACTACAGAATCACGGCAATAAATATTGAGTTTTGTTTGGCTGATAACCCTTTGCTTTGTTACTCAAAAAATGAATTCAAATAGAAAATTTGAAAAAAAATAGCTGTTTTGGGACCGTTTTTATTTTTTGTTATTTACATAGTTGATCTAACAGTTTAGATCGTGTGCTATTTCTATAGAGCAGGTTGTTACAAACGCGACAATACCAAATATGACTACTTTTTGGGAATTTTTGTTTCAGTTTCATAATAAAATATTTGTGAAAAAAATGATTTTTTAGTGTCTCCCCATTCTGAAAGCCATATTTTTATTTTTTGGGAGACAGTCTTATGTAGGGGCTTATTTTTTACGGGATGAGATGGCGGTTTGATTGGCACTATATTGCAGTGCATATGACATTTTGGTCCCTTGCTATTGCACTTTGTGTAATGTAAGGTGACATAAATGACTTTTGACACCGTAATTATATGTATTTTTTTGCTGTGTTCATCTGAGGGGTTAGTTCATGTGGTATTTTTATAGAGCAGGTTGCTACAGACGCGGAGATACCTAATATGTATGCTTTTATTTATTCATTTAAGTTTTACACAATAATATCATTTTTGAAACAAAAAAAAAATCATGTTTTCATGTCTTCATAGTCTGAGAGCCATATGTTTTTTTATTTTTTTGGGCTATTGTCCTATGAAGGGTATCATTTTTGAGATGACGGATTGATTGGCACTATTTTGGGGTTCATATAAATTTTTGATCGCTTGCTATTACACTTTTTTGTGATGTGTGGTGACAATTTATTTTTTTGACACAGTTTTTATTTAATTTTCTTACGGTATTTACCTGAGGGGTTAGATCATGGGATATTTTTATAGAGCATGTTTTTACGGATGTGGCATTACCTGATATGTTTATTTTTTATGTATTTTACTTTAACACAATAACGGCATTTTAGGGAAAAAAAAAATTCATGTTTTAATGTCTGCATAGTCTGAGAGCCATATTTTTTTTATATTTTTGGGCGATTGTCCTATGTAGGGGCTCATTTTTTGCGGGATGAGATAGCAGTTTGATTGATACTATTTTGGGAGGCATACACCTTTTTGATCGCTTTATATTTTGCTTTTTGTGATGTAAGGTGACAAAAATGGCTTTTTTTACACCTTATTTTTTTATGGTGTTTACCTGAGGGATCAGGTCATGTGATATTTTTATAGAGCAGGTTTTTACAGACGCGGCGATACACAATATGTGTAGTGTATTTTATTTTTTTTATTTTTATTCAGTGATATGTTTTTTTTTATTTTTAATTTGTTTCTTTTTTTACATTTTTTATTTGACCCAGACCCTCTTGGTTCTTGAAGATTCAGTGGATCTGGTGTCTGTATAATACAGTAAAGTACACTATATATATTTTGCCTTTAGCAGAAGTCTGTTCAGAGTTTCGGCACCATGGATAGCAGGACGCTTCTGAAAGCGTCCTGCTGCCATGGTAACCATCACCTGCTGCCAGAACTGAGCAGCGGATGATGGGGAGGGAGGGGGGCTCCCTCCCTCTGTGATCCCATCTTTTCGGGGGGCTGAAAAGGCACAGCAGCCCCCCGATGGGAGAGGGAGGGAGCTCCCTCCCAGTTAACACCCTCTATGCCGCGGTCTGTATGGACCGTGGTATGGAAGGTGTTAAACGGCTGGCAGCTGAACAAACACAGATGCCAGCTTTTTCTATCAGAGTGTCAGCAATGTGCTGACACTCTGATAGATCCACCATACCGCCAACGATGTTAGAGAGGAGACGGGCGGGGGATCTCTATTGCGATCCCGCCTCCCACACCGTCTCCCGTTGCCCGCAACCACCCCCATGATTGGGGGCTTCAGGGGGGCTAAAAATTTAACACTTTGGGGGCATTTAGTCTCTGATCCTTGCGGTCACAGACCGCGGGGATCAGAGATCGCACAAATCGCTGCAAACATATGTCCTGTGTCCTAAAGAGGTTAATATAGTTTAAGTTATGCGAAAAATTGGTAGAATTGTCGAATATGTAGAATATAGCTCTATATTATACATATTCGACAATCCTACCAAGCCAACCCAATAGTAAAGCTGCTTAACGCCCTTTCGCGATTCGATTAATGCGCATATTTAACCCCTTAAGGACTCAGCCCTATTTCACCTAAAGGACTTGGCCATTTTTTGCAAATTTGACCACTGTCACTTTATGTGGTGATAACTTTAAAACGCTTTTTCTTATCCAGGCCATTTTGAGATTGTTTTTTCGTCACATATTGTACTTCATGACACTGGTAAAATTAAGTCGAAAATTTTTATTTTTATTTATAAAAAAATATCAAATTTATCAAAAATTTGGAAAAATTAGCAATTTTCCAAGTTTCAATTTCTCTACTTCTATAATACATAGTAATACTGCCCAAAAAAGTTATTGTTATTGATTTACATTCGCCATATGTCTACTTCATGTATCGATCATTTTGGGAATGCCATTTTATTTTTTGGGGACGTTACAAGGCTTAGAAGTTTAGAAGCAAATCTTGAAATTTTTCAGAAATTTTCAAAAACCCACTTTTTAGGGACCAGTTCAGGTCTGAAGTCACTTTGTGAGGCTTACATAATAGAAACCATCCAAAAATGACCCCATTCTAGAAACTACACCCCTCAAGGTATTCAAAACTGATTTTACAAACGTCATTAACCCTTTAGGTTTTCCACAAGAGTTAATGGCAAATGGAGATAAAATTTCAGAATTTCGATTTTTTGGAAAAGTTTGAATCCATTTTTTCCAGTAACAAAGCAAGGGTTAACAGCCAAACAAAACTCAATTTTTATTGCCCCGATTCTGTAGTTTTCAGAAACACCCCATATGTGGGCGTAAACTGCTGTATGGCCAAACGGAAGGGCACAGAAGTAAGGGAACGCCATATGGTTTTTGGAAGACGGATTTTGCTGAACTGGATTTTTGACACCATGTCCCATTTGAAGCCCCCAGATGCACCCCTAGAGTAGAATCTCCAAAAAAGTGACTCCATCTAAGAAAGTACACCCCTCAAGGTATTCAAAACTGATTTTACAAACTTTGTTAACCCTTTAGGTTTTCCTCAAGAGTTATTGGCAAATGGAGATGAAATTTCGGAATTTCTATTTTTTGTTACCTTGCCTCAAAAAAAGTGTAATATAGAGCAACCAAAAATCATATTTACCCTAAAATAATACAAACAAAACTGCCACCTTATCCCGTACTTTCCAAAATGGGGTCACTTTTTTGGAGTTTCTACTGTAGGGGTGCATCAGGGGGGCTTCAAATGGGACATGGTGTCAAATAACCAGTCCAGCAAAATCTGCCGTCCAAAAACCATATGGCGTTCCCTTCCTTCCACGCCCTGCAGTTTGGCCATACAGCAGTTTACGACCACATATGGGGTGTTTCTGCAAACTAGAGAATCGGGGCAATATATATTGAGTTTTGTTTGGCTGTTAACCCTTGTTTTTTACTGGAAAAATTGAATAAAATGGAAAATTTGCTAAATTTTCGGACCGTTTTTATTTTTTGTTATTTACATCGTTGAACTGACAGGTTAGATTGTGTGCTATTTCTATAGAGCAGGTTGCTACGGACGCGGCAATACCAAATATGGCTACTTTTTGGGGGGTTTTGTTTCAGTTTTACATAATACAGCATTTTTGAAAAAAATTATATTTTTAGTGTCTTCACATTCTGAAATCCATATATTTTTTTTTTTTTTGGGCGACTGTCTTATGTAGGGGCTCATTTTTTGCGGGATGAGATGGCGGTTTGATTGGAACTATCTTGGGGTGCATATGACATTTTGGTCGCCTGCTATTTCACTTTTTGTGATGTAAGGTGACAAAAATGGCTCTTGACACCGTATTTTATTTTTTTTTTTTTTGTGTTCACCTGAGGGTTTTGGTCATGTGTTATTTTTATAGAGCAGGTTGCGACGGACGCGCCGATACCAAATATGTATACTTTTTATTTATTTATTTATTTAAGTTTTACACAATATTATCATTTTTTAAAACAAAACAAATCATGTTTTAGTGTCTCCATAGTCTGAGAGCCCTATTTTTTTTGGGGGGGGGAATGATTGTCCTATGTGGGGTATCATTTTTTGCGGGATGAGATGACGGTTTGATTGGCACTATTTTTGTGTGCATATAACTTTTTGATCGCTTGCTATTAGTTTTTGAGATGTGAGGTGACAAATGTTTTTTTTTTACATTGTTTTTATTTTAATTTTTTTAACAGTATTTACCTGAGGGGTTAGATAATGTGATATTTTTATAGAGCAGGTTTTTACGGACGCGGAAATACATAATATGTATACTTTTTATTTATTTATTTTACTTTAACACAATAATAGCATTTTAGAAAAAATTAATTATGTTTTAGTGTCTCCATAGTCTGAGAGCCATATTTTTTTTATTTTTTTGGGCGATTGTCCAATATAAGGACTCATTTTTTGCGGGATGAGATGGCGGTTTTATTGGTACTATTTTGGGAGGCATACGCCTTTTTGATCACTTGGTATTACACTTTTTGTGATGCAAGGTGACAAAAAATGGCTTTTTTACACCATTTTTTTGTGATTTTTTTTACGGTATTTGCTTGAGGGGTTAGGTCACGTGATATTTTTATAGAGGAGATTTTTACGGACGCGGCGATACCTAATATGTGTAGTTTATTTGTTTTTTTGAATTTTTATTCAGTGATATGTATTTTTCTTATTTTTACTTTGTTTTTTAACTTTTTTGACATTTTTTTGACCCAGACCCACTTGGTTCTTGCAGATCCAGTGGATCTGGTGTCTATATAATACAGAACAGTACACTATATAGTGTACTGCACTGTATTTTTTTACTTTTCACAGTCTGGTCAGACTTCTACCTTTAGCAGAAGTCTGACCAGAGTTCTATACCATGGCAAGCAGGACGCTTCTGAAAGCGTCCTGCTGCCATGGTAACCATCACCCGCTGCCATTACAGAGCAGCGGGTGATGGGAAGAGAGGTGAGCTCCCTCCCTCTACTATCCTATCCCATCGGGGGGGCTGCAAAGGTAAGGCAGCCCCCCAATGGAAGAGGGAGGGAGCTCCCTCCATGTTAACACCTTCTATACCGCGGTCCGTACGGACCGCAGTATAGAAGGGGTTAAACTGCTGACATCTGCAGCACAGATGTCAGCAGTTTATAGCAGGGGGTCAGCAATGTGCTGACCCCCTGCTATACCCACTAGACACCAGGGACATGGATTGAAAGGAGGCGGGTGGGGGATCACAATGGCGATCCCGCCTGCCGCACCGCCCGCCTCCCGCACTGCCCACCCGCAGCACCGCCCGCAAATCCCCCCCCTGCACCGCCCGGGGAGACACTAAGATGGCGGGGTGCAGGGGGGGGGGTTAAAATTTACAATTAGGGGCAGATTTTAGTCTCTGATCCCCGTGGTCACAGACCGCGGGGATCAGAGACTACACATAGCGCAACAAACCGCAGGTCTGAATTGACCTGCGGTTTGTTGCAATCGCCGATACGGGGGGGTCACAGGACCCCCCTCGGCATTGTCACAGGATGCCTGCTGAATGATTTCTGCAGGCATCCTGTTCCGATCACCACCCGCAGCGCTGCGGTGATCGGAACTTCTCAGGGCGTACATGTACGCCCTGAGTCCTTAAGTACCAGGACGCTAGGGCGTATTGGTACGCCCTGCGTCCTTAAGAGGTTAATTTGGATTTTTCGCATAACTGATTTAGAATTTTTTTCATTATTTAATATAGTTAAACTATATTAAATAATTAAGAATATTCTAATTCACTAGATGTTGCAGCCTTCTCACATTGGCCCACAAGCAAGAAGCAAGCAGGTAATTCTCGAAGTTGCGATATTAGCGATTAAAATCCGCTATTTGAATATTTGTGCTCAACACTAGCCATTAGTAGGCATGGCTGTGATGGCTTTTAAGGGCACACTAGCTAAACGTTTGTTGATTGGCTGCCATTAAATTTCCGAACACCGAACTCGAACCCGAACTTTTATGGAAATGTTCGGGTCCGGGTACCAAAAACCCTAAAGTTCGGAGCAAACCCGAACTTTACAGTTCCACATATAACTGCAGAAGTGAACTGAGAATATTTTTTCCTTTTTGCACTGAAATAGGCCAGTAAACACTTTTACCAGAAATAAATGCACCAGTGTAGGGGGTATATATTTTTCTTGCTGTACTGACATAGGCCACTAAACGCTTTCAACACATATAACTGCACAAGTGAAGTGCGTATATTTTTTTCTTTCTGTACTGACATAGGCCACTAAACGCTTTCAACACTTATAACTGCAGAATTGAACTGAGAATATATTTTTCTTTTTGTACTGAATTAGGCCACTAAACGCTTTTGCCACAAATAAATGTACCAGTGAAGTGCGTATATATTTTTCTTTTTTTACTGAAATACATCACTAAATGCTTTCACCACATATAGCTGCAGAAGTGAACTGCGTATATATTTTTCTTTTTCTACTGAAATACTCCACTAAACTCTTTCACAACATATAGCTGCAGAAGTGAACTGAGAATATATTTTTCTTTTTGTAATGAAATATGCCACTAAACGCTTTAAATGCATATAGCTGCAAGTGAGTCTGGGTGATCCCGCTTTCCCATACTTCCTTTCTCCATGTCCTCACATGTGCAGCAGCCATTTTAGGAAAAATGTGATTTGTTACCACGAAGCGCGAGGAAATTTGCATTCGTTGTGAATTTAATTTTTCCTGAAATTAGGATCAAATTCCACTTTGTCAGCTTCGATTCACTCATCTCTAATCACAATATACTTTTAATAAAGCTAATAGATATGTAGTTCAAAATGTAGTTGATTATATCATTTTTCTCCATTTTAGTTTTATTGACGAGCAAATATATTCTTCAAATTTACTCATTTTATTGTGTACCCCATTTTTAGCAAATGTCACCACAAAAAAATTTTCATTTTAATTTTATATGAGGCTAGAAATACTATAACACATTCATACAGTACAACTGCATTACAGCTAGAGAGATTGTCATCATGCTGTTTTAATGGGAGCCATAATGAAAATAGCTAGAGCAAGTAGAAAATAATTATTCAGAATCATTAGTAATTTTAGCATAATTTGGAATTATCTCCACACAATTCCTCTTTGATTTATAAGGATCACACTTTCCAAACCCACTGTCTATTACTCATGGACAAACATTTAAAGAATTGCATTACAACAAATGCATTCACATTAATGCTCTAACAGAAGACCAGCTAAAGACATTCAGAAAAGAAAGGTTCCCATTTGCAAAATATGCCAATACCATATGATAATGGAATTGACCTAGATAGTACCAAATAGGGAATGCAAAAGAACATACTCAATTTCTTTTGTACCCACTTTTAATTGCTATCCACAAAGGTCAATTCTATTAACTGGAGGCATTGACAGTATGTATATCTAACTTCTTTGCCTCAGCACATAATGTATTTTTCTAAACATACTGCATTGATATTTTTATTGAACTGAAACAAACAGTAATGGAATTAGCAAAATAAGGTATCACCGAGAGAACATGCTTGCCTTTATATTCACTGCATTCTGAAATAAAATGTATACATAATAAACATTTTAGTATTAGTATAGTGTTAAAAGCAACTTGCAATTATTGTTGGACAGGTTGTGCATGTTCATAAAATGTCATGCTTTTAATTACCTGGGTGGATAAAATAATTTTATATATAAAAATCTGTTATAAGTAGGGTATGATAGGTACAAGATAAGACTACATTCACATGATGTTTTTTTTTTTTTTAATTTAAAGGCCATCACACAACCATTTTAAAAATAAAGGTAGTCTATGGGGTTATTGACATGGCCCATTTTTGACCACCCATGAATAGAGATAAGTGAATTTCTCAAAAATTAGACTGGCCGGTTCGCCAAATTTCGAAAAAAAAATTTGGTTTGATTTGAATTTATTTGTGGCAAATCGCATTAAAAAACATATATTTCCTGGATGTAGAGAGCCTTTATAGTGGTGTAGAACACTGTGCCTTGCAATAACATGTATAGGGAGTTTGGTGTGATAGTGAAACAATACTGTGAGTCAGTATGATATGCAGATGACAGGCGTCATCACTGCACATTTAACTTATTTGGGCAGTTACGGGGCCAAAACTAACTAAATAACTCAAGTGAGAACTCAGCCTTACAGGTCAATGATAGCGTCAAGAAGAAGCGCACTCCTTTTACACCGTCGGCAGCTTATTCCACATGTATGTCTACAAAACCTGTTCTATTAAACGCTTAGACAAGTGGAATATTTGCGTGTATTCTGTGTTTTGTACCCACTCCTGCTTTTGGCTACCAAATCATAAGCCCATTCTGATGCAAAATAGGAACCATGCCATGCAGGCCTTACAGCTGTTACATAGACAGTATCCGTTGTGCGTCTCATTTTTCCTTCCTTCTGACAGATCAGAAGAAGGGTCAAATAAATGATGATGTCAGCCAGGCTGAAAGGCAAAATAGTGAACCAGTCATGAAGTGGGGAGGGTGGAAACAGCATGTGTAGTCCACAGAGTGGCCCTATGACATAGTGGTGAGGTGGAAGCAGCATGAGGAGACCACAAAGTGGCCCAATGTCCCAATGAGTCTGGACGTGGCAGCAGCATCAGGAGGAGGCCACAGAGTGAAACAATGAAAGTGTAATGGTGGCAACATCAGCATCAGGAGGCCACAGAGTGGCACAAGGACAGAGTGTGGAGGTGGAACAGCAGGAGTGAGCCACAGAGTGGCACAATCACAGAGTATGGAGGTGTCGGCAGCAGCAACATCAGGAGGAGGCCACAGAGTAGCACAATCACAAAGTGTGGAGGTGTAGGCAGAAGCATTAGAAGGAGTTCACAGAGTGGCACAATGACAAATACTGGAGGTGGCAGCAGCATCAGGAGGCCACAGAGTTTAACAATGACACGTAGGTGGCAGCAGCAGCAGCATCAGGAGGAGGCCACAGGGGGGCACAATGATAATGTGCAGGTGGCAGCAGCATTAGGAGGCGACACAGTGGCACAATAACAGAGTGAGGAGGTGGAGGCAGCAGCAGCATTAGGAGGAGGCCACAGGGTGGTACAATGACAGTGTGGAGGTAACAGCAGCAGCAGCATAAGGATACCACAGAGTGGCACAATGACAGAGTGTAGAGGTGGCAGCAGCAGCATTGGGAGGAGGCCAAAGAGTGGCACAATGACAGGGTGCAGGTGGCAGCATAAGGAGACCACAGAGTGGCACAATGACAGAGTGTGGAGGTGGCAGCAGTATTATCAGTAGGCCACGAGTGGCAAGGTGACATAGTACTGGGGTAGCAGCAGTAGCATCAGGAGACCACAGAGTGGCAAGTTGACATAGTGTGGAGGTGGCAGCAGCATCACGAGACCACAGAGTGACCCGTTGACAGAGTGGGGAGGTGGGTAACAATACGAGTACCAGCTGAAGATGGTGGGTGAAAAAAGGAACACTTGGCATCAGATGTGTTGCATCAGGTGGGTGGCAGCATCAGAATAGTAGCTGATGCAGGTAGCCAGAAGAAACTGGTCTCTTTTTGTCAAGGTGTTGGTGTGGAACCATGGATGATCTAGTCTGATGCATCAGGCATTAGTTGGTGGAAATCCTGGCTGATCATCATCTAAATCATCTTGTCAAAGGTCAGTCTCTCCATATTTTGAGTGGATAGGCGAATTCTTCTTGGTGTAACTATGGCCCCCGCCACACTAAACACCCACCCTGATGCCACACTACTGGCCAGGCAAGACAGCTTTTCCAGGGCAAACTCTGCCAGTTGTGGCCACAAATCCACTTTGGCTCCCCAGTAGTCCAGCAGATATTCAATGTGGAGTGGCAGGGTGCTGTCCAAGTATGCCATCACATTCTGGTTCAGGTCCTGTTCCAGGCTTAGCTGCTGCTGCTAGGAGGGTGAAGAAAGCTGCTCATCAGTGACTCTAGACTCAAGTTGCTGCTAATGGAGCTTGTACTACTTATACCCCCCCCCCCACCATTCCACAGCAGTCATTGCAGAGTAATGTGAATGCAAAGGGCCCACCCAGTCAGACCTGCGAGAGGATGGACAATGGATCAGATAGGCAGCGGCAAAATGACTACATAGGATGTCTCTATAGTAGTTCAAATTGTCCTCCCTCTCAGTGGGTGTAAAAAAGCCCCCCATTTTGGACCAGTAGCGGGGTTCCAACAGGGGGGAGAGCCAGAAGTCATACCTCTGCCTAATGGTGACAATTCGGCTGTCACTACGCAAGCAAGTGAGCATCGATTGGTCCATTAGTGCAAGTGACTTGGAGGGACTCCCTGCCTTCATCTCCACTGCATATTTCCACAGTGTGTCTGGATCCTCTACCTCATTTTCCTCATTGCCTTGTAGCTCCTCTGGCTGCTCCTGCTCCTCCTCTCCTGTCACCTGTGTAGAAAAATAACCCATTTTGCTACACATTGCTTGTGCTCCAATGTCCTCCTCCTCCTCCTCCACTTCAGCCCCCACAGGACTCATGTGGCCGTGAGTTCATTCCGTAGTCCTGGCGACTGACAAATAACGTGGCCTCCTGAAATGGGCTGAGCAAATGGCAGGTGTTACGCATGAGCGGCCACTGGCTAACATCAAAGTTACACAGGGGAGTACTGCTGTCCGCTTGGATCAAAAAATCATTCATGGCTTTCTCTGTTCATATACTCGGTCCAATATATGGAGGGTGGAATTCCAACAGGTGGAAATGTAACAAATTAGCCTATGTTGGGGGGTGCTGTTCTGCAGCTGCAACTCAAGGAGGGTGTGCTTTGTGGTGTAAGAGTGGCTAAAGTGCATGCGAAAGTTTCCTGCCCATTTGTAGGATGTCTTGCAGATGGATGGAAGACTTCAGGAACTGCTTGACAACCAGATTGAACACGTGTGCCATGCAGGGCACATGGCTCAGCCGTCCTTGATGCAGCGTAGACAACATGTTCTTCCCGTTGTCGGTCACCATGATTCCGATTTTCAGTTGTCGTGGAGAAAGCCAGCATTCAATTTCTTAATGAAGGATATGGAGCAGTTCCTCCCCTGTTTGACTCTGTTTGCCCAGGCAAACGATGGTGCAGAACAGCGTGACACTGCCATGCCCTGCCATGTGGTATGCTGGAGAGGCACTGTGTATTGTCCCTGCAGTGGAGGCTGAGGACATGGCGGAGGATGAGGAGGCAGAGGTGGACATTGTCGCAGGACAAATGTCGTGAAAACGTGGAGGAGTAAGCGGGGTGACCTGGCCAAGTTGCTGTTGTGGCTAGAAAGGAACCACATTCACCCAGTGGGCCGTAAAGGACATGTATTGTCCCTGACCCTAGTTACAGCTCCACACGACGGCACTGCGGTGCACTTTGGCAGACACCAACAGTTACAAGGACTGACCCACCTGTTTTACATACGTAAGCAGGGCTGGTACTGCCTTTTTGGCAAATAAATGACGGCTTGGGACTCTCCACCAGGGCTTGTCACAAGCCATCATTTCTCTGAAAGGTGCAGAGTCCACCACTTGGAAAGGGAGGGACTGCAGCAACAGCAACTTGGCCACCAGCACATTCAGCTTCTGTGCCTTTGGATGAGTGAACGCATACTGTTGTCTCTTGGCAATCGCTTTGGTAATCGATTGCTGACAGAATGAATGACGAGGAGTAGGAGGAAAAGCAGGAGCATCAGGACCAGTAGATGATGGGAAGGACAGACAGCTCCCTTCGGCTGAGGTGGTGGAGACTTGACAGCCTGGGTGATGCAGCGGTTGCTGCATCAGGCTGGACCACCACATCGGAGCCACGGTTCTCCCAGGCCACTTTATGGTGACACTGTGTATGTTGACACAGGGCCATGGTTCCAACATTGGCATCCTGGCGTCGCTTCATTTTCTGCCCACAGATTCTACAAATGGCCATGTTCACCTCCTCTGGTGGCTTAACAAAAAACTGCCACACCGCCGAGTAGGTGATTTTACTCCCAACACTTTGCACTGACTGACTGCTACTGCCGCTGCTTCTGTGATGCCATGCACCACTACTTTGCAGGCAGGTAGGCTCCTGCAAAGCGGATGGTCTACCCTGGGCACGTTTGGCTCCCAACCTTCCTCTGCTGCCACCCTGCTGACTTCCGGCCACGCTAACGACTTGCTGACTCTTCTGCTGCCTCATGGGCAAGCTGCCACCCTCTTCTCCCAATGATAAAGCCCCTAATTCGGCTCCCAAGTGTGATCATCATCATCGAGTATTGTCTGCACATCACTGATGTCCTCCTCAACCGTCTCTGGGTCAGGAGTCTGATCGCTTGCAACACAAGCTCCCACGCTACTCTCCTCATCACTACTTGCCCGCCTACCGGAGGGGCTGTGTCTGACAAACCCACCGACTCTTTGCTGGGGGTGTCTGATGTTAATTGGGACGAAGTGGATGACCGAGTAAACCATTGAAGAACTGCTGGGATGCTGGTCAAGATACGACCGCTGGATGACACCTGGAGCTAAGGCCTCTCATTGCTACTCCTGCTGCCATGCCCCCTTACTTTGCTGCGACCTCTGTCTGCACCAGAAACATTTAGGTCTCTGCCACTCAACTGTGCAGGGCTTGGCACTTCTCTGTCTGACATACTGTTAGATCATTTAAATAAATAAAAAGGAAATTAAAACACCCCAAAAAAGTCTGTAATTTTCTCACTTCACCACACGACTAATAAGCCCTTTTTTCCCCCACTAATGCACACTGTGGTATTGTGGACAGTGCAGGAAGACGTGTGTATCCCACCAAGATACCTCAGCTGGGTGAGATAACTAAAATCCAGAAAGCTGCAGTGGTCTCAGCAAAGTATAGTTTGCTGAGACAGTTTTGTATAAATTTTCTTCTGGGCTGGAGTTTACTTGGATTGGCGGATAGGTTTGGTAGTGGATCTGCCAGTCCACAAACTTCCGACACAGGTATTCCCTTTCACCCGAGGTGATCGCAGGTGGTGACTGCTTTAATCAAGGACGCATAAAGCCAAACCTTCGTGTGTTAGTCAGGGAGAAGGAAAGGCTGAGGAGTTCTGAGAGTGAGAGAGAAAGGCTAAGGAAGCCTGAGTTTGGGGGACCTAGCAACCCCTGCGGAGAGTGGGTCGCATGGCCAGAGCCAGGCGTACTTCTGGGCCACAATCCCCAAAAGGTACTGATGTTGTTGTAGTCACAGCCTGGAGGCTGCTGGACTGTTTGGGCTGAAAAAGCCGCATCTTTATAGGTGATTCAGGGAATGAATTATGTATTATGTAGTGCCTAGACAGGCAGGAGTTATTTTGGTTGCCGTATTGTACTAAAGTGCTAGAAAATAAAGCATTGTTTGTACTTCAATCTGGTTGTCTGCGAGAAATCTGTGATTGAGACCCCCTGAGAGAGAGCAATCCCTTATAATGCCAATCTTTTTGCCTCTAATACACGCTAAAAAGGGCTTTAGAACATATAACTGCACCGCTGAACAGGAAATATATATATTTTTGCCACTTATACATGCCAAAACGGGCTTTAGAAAATATAACTGCACTGCTGAATGGCAAATATATATTTTTTGGCCATTAATACAAGCCAAAAAGGGCTATAATTTTCTCACTTTACCACACAACAGCAAATACTTTTTTGTGTGCCACTAATACATGCCAAAAAGGGCTTAGAACATATAACTGCACAGCTGAACGGCAAATATATATATATATATATATATATATATATATATATATATGTTTGCCACTAATAAAAGGGCTGTATTTTTCTCACTTCACCACACAACGGCTAATAATCCCTTTTTTTCCCCACTAAAACAAGCCAAAAAAATGCTTTAGAACATATAACTGCGCCACATAAGGACAAATAAGACAGAAATATTTCCTTGTAATAAACCTTGTTAATTGCTGAATCAAACAGCACTTGCACCCCAATAACAAGAACGGTTTGCTGGAATTACAGAGCTGTATAATGGCAATTTGGATCCGCAGTCAGTGCAGAAAGGTGTAATAGGATTGTTTCTATCCTGGCTGTAAACTCCTCTACTGAACCCTGTTCTGCTTCAATGCTGTGAAATGATGCTCCCTATCCTTTCCCTGAACCTCTATACAGCAAAATAAAAGTTGTCAAGTCTTTTCTATCACTGTCCCTAGCACCTGCTGATGTCTCTCCCTGCACTAAGTACACTGGAAAATTGCTGAATCCAAGATGGCTAAGGCTATTTATAGGGCTGTGACATCACAGGGCTGGCTGCTGATAGGCTGAATGCATGGCATTTTGGGTGATCCCTTGTTCCCAGAGTTCCTTGTTCCATGTCCAAACACGTGAAGCAGCCATTTTAGGAAAAAATTGCAAATCAAACTTTCCTGAAATTCGGATTAAATTCCACTTTGTCAAATTCGATTCGTTCATTTCTACTTATGAATAACTGCCATAAAAAATTAAAAAAACTGACCATTATTCGTTTTCTAAGTAACGAGTCTCATAACTGGTTAATCCTACTAAAACTAATATATTCTCCATTTAACGTTCTGGCTCTCAGATACCTCTTTTCTTTTGTCTTTAAAACTGGATGTTTTGCTTCTTAAAAAATGCTATTTTTATGTAGTCTAAACGTAGGCAAGAATGCAACTTTGTTACACTTCACCTTTCTGTGTGTGAATTAGGGTTTATTCATTGAGCCTCACAGCACTCTGCAGCACTGTTGGGGTTAACTCATAAATAGCATATCTGAGGAAGTGTGCTAACAGCTCTCACCTGCAGTTGATGTGCTCATAGCAGCAGTAAAAAAGCACAGACAGAGATCCTGGAGGTTGACGCCAGTCTCAACCAATGAAGAAACAAAGAAAGTCCAGCTTTTTTCTTGAAAAAAATCTTATCTTGTCCTTACATTAGTAAATAGCGGTTTTAAAATCCATTCATGGAACAATGCATGTCTACATGTTTCGGACCTTTGCAATATCGGTCCTTACTCATGACTAAGGACCGATATTGCAAAGGTCCGAAACATGTAGACATGCATTGTTCCATGAATGGATTTTAAAACCGCTATTTACTAATATAAGGACAAGATAAGATTTTTTTCAAGAAAAAAGCTGGACTTTCTTTGTTTCTTCATAAATAGCATATGTAATAATTAGCAATAAACTTACTGTTGTAAAATTACTTTAGTAGTTGTATGTACCAGTTTTCAACCAGCACTACAACATTTGTGTCATCAATATCTTTTTTTATAAGTAGGGTCCTTAGATTGAAATAGAATTGCTACAGTTCGCCAAACATATAGTAGTAAATGATTACAATTGCTAACCTGTCCTAGATTGTCTTAAAAGTAAAGATGCTATACAAGCTATACATTTAATGAATTATTTATACAATATTAAAAATATGTAACATTTAAATATTTCTACTGACTCTAACTTCACCCAAAATGGATTCTGACAATAATACCAACTCCTTGGACCTGCATATAATCTCAATAACCTGTGGTTAACTCTGCTTGGGCCATACTAGAGATTTATTTTATATTCTTAGTAGTCAACACCAGAAATTTCCTAACCCGTATATTTTACAAACTCCAATAGACCTCCCCACTCCCCAGCATCCACCCTCGCCCAAATAAGATATCTTGCAGTTTTTATATTTTATATAACACACGCTATGAAACTTAATATGTTTAAAGCCATAGATACTTCTTTTTGAAAGCTCCTATTTGCCTTTAGTAATGTGCAGCAGGGGCAATATTCGAATTTGCGATATTTCACAAATATTTGGTAGAATATTCGTCATATATTCGTGAATTCCCTATTATTTTCTAGATTGCGAAAATCGGCAATGTAATATTCGCATAATGCGCGTGCAAAACAGGCGTGGGTCATTTTTCAAACTGTTCGAAGTTTAATGAGACTGGAGAAAGTGGTTGGCATGGCAGAACATTACATTAGCTTTATATGCAGATAGAGTGCTTCAAT
The DNA here is from genome assembly GCA_033119425.1 of Bufotes viridis. Taxonomy (NCBI): domain Eukaryota; kingdom Metazoa; phylum Chordata; class Amphibia; order Anura; family Bufonidae; genus Bufotes; species Bufotes viridis. The sequence goes on along the minus strand of CM065589.1, from coordinate 184,082,393 downwards.
ATATTCGCAATTGAGCAAATTGGCAATAATGGTGCAAATATTTTGGTGCAATATGTGCAACTTCACATATTAACAGGTCTGACTACATATTAGTGATTGTGCACTAAGTATTGTTGTGAACTTGTGACATCACAGCACTATGTATGTAGCATGTATGTATGGACAGCAGAACCTAACTACACTATATCACTATCTAACCTACACTGACTATCTCCCACTATCTGTATTATATATATATAAACTAACTATTTAATGTAATGTGGAAACAAGAGGGCACAGCAATGACACTGCTGTCTCTCTCAGAACTGCAACAAACTGTAGCAAATGGCTGTGGGGAGGTTCTTATATAGTAAGGGGTAGGCAACTTTCCTATTGGTTGCCAGGGATGCTGCTAGCTAAGCTCAGACAAAGACATTGCAGCCTTCTCATTGGGCCACAAGCAAAAAGGAAGGTTACTGATGAAAAAAAAAAATGTAGAATATTCGAAAATACAAATATATATCACTATATTCTAAATATTCGCAAATTATCGAAGTTGCGATATTCGCCAAAAAAATTCACAATTCAAATATTCACACCCAACACTATTTGCATTCATATACCCTACTATCTGCCAACAATTAGACAAGCCAACTTTAGTTTAAAAATAGAATGCAGTAATTTTGGTCATTGAACACTTGATTAATTAGCATATAATTCTACTGTATGATATGAAGCATACATTTAGTGATTCTTTGCTTGTTAAAAAAAAAAACTTGCAAAAGATAAAATTTGAAATAAACTCGTCACAAGTAAAAAGGAGACAGTGCTTTATAATAAAGACTAAGGTTGAGTGAACACCTGGATGTTCGGGTTCGAGAAATTCGGCCGAACTTCACGAAAATGTTCGGGTTCGGGATCCGAACTCGACCAGAACTTCACCCCGAACCCGAACCCCATTGAAGTCAATTGGGACCTGAACTTTTGGGCACTAAAAAGGCTGTAAAATAGCCTAGGAAAGGGCTAGAGGGATGCAAAAAGCAGCAACATGTAGGTAAATCCCCTGCAAACAAATGTGGATAGAGAAATGACTTACAATAGAGTAAAATAAATAAAAAATAACCAATATCATTTGGCAACTTGAAGGAGGAGGTGGAATAGGAGATTGGGGTGGTGTCAGGTGGGAATGCTATGGGAATTGAAGTTCTCATGACAGCCAAAAAGGATTCATGTCTGCCTGAAGTGCAACAGGCCTCATTCACAGACTCAGGGCCATGGCAACCATACATGGGAGTTGAAGTTCACATCACAGCCAAGAAGGATGCATGTCTGCCACCATTGTCACAGGCCTCACTCACAGATTCAGGCCAATGGCAACCATACATGGGAGTTGAAGTTGTCATCACAGCCAAGAAGGAATCATGTCTGCCTGCAGGGCCACAGGCCTTATTCAAACATTCAGGCCCATGGCACCCACAAAGAGGAGAGTAACAATCATGCCAAATCAGGATTGATTTCACCCAGCAGTGCCACAGGCCTTATTTACTAAGTCAGGAGGACCATGGCACTCGCAAAGAGGAGAGTGGTCCCATAACAGCAACACAGGCCACAACCTGCAATGGAACAGGCCATTATCATTTATGTAGGCCCCTGACACCTAGACAGAGGAGAGGTAATTTGACAGTAAAAAGAGTTTAATGTCTCCAACCAAGACAGCAAGCAATTAAACAAAATATAAGCCCCTGACACGCATACAATGGGGCGGTCATTTGACAGTAAAAAGAGTTTAATGTCTCCCACTAATGCAGCAAGCGATTAAACAAAAGATAGCCCCCTGCCAACCAGACAATGTAGCGGTCATTTGACAGTATAAAGAGTTTATTACCTCCCACCAATGCAGCCAGTGATGAAACAAAATATAGGCCCCTGACAACCAGACAATGTAGAGGTCATTTGACAGTATAAAGAGGAAAATGTCACCCAACAACGCAACAAATGATTAAACGACATATAGGTCCCTGACACCCACACAATGGGGTGGTCATTTGACAGTAAAAAGAGTTAAATGTCTCCCACCAAGACAGCAAGTAAGTAAACAAAATATAGGCCCCTGACGCCCAGGCAGAGTAGAGGTCATTTGACATCAAAAGGAGGATAATGTCACCTACCAAAGCAACAGGCGATTATCTGAAATGTAGGCCCCTGGCACCCAGACAGAGGAGAAAGCAGCTAAAGAGGCATCATGTTACCCACCATTGGAAAAGGCCACTTTCAGTAATTTAAGCCCCAGCACAAAGACAGAGGAGAGAGGTCCCATAGCAGCAAAACAGGCATCAAGTTACCCACCAATGGAACAGGCCACTTTCAATTATTTAGGCCCCAGCACCCAGACAGAGGAGAGAGGTCCCATAGCAGCAAAACAGGCATTATGTTACCCACCAATGGAACAGGCCACCTTCAGTTATTTAGGCTCCAGCACCCAGACAGAAGAGATATGTCCCATAGCAGCAAAACAGGCATCATGTTACCCACCAATGGAACAGGTCACTTTCAGTTATTTAGGCCCCCACACCCAGACAGAGGAGAGAGGTCACATAGCAGCAAAACAGGCATCATGTTACCCACCAATGGAACAGGCCACTTTCAGTTATTTAGGCCCCCACACCCAGACAGAGGAGAGAGGTCGCATAGCAGCAAAACAGGCATCATGTTACCCACCAATGGAACAGGCCACTTTCAGTTAGTTAGGCCCCTGACAAGCAGACAGAGGAGAGGTCATTTGACAGCAAAAAGAGGTTAATGTCACGCACCAAAGCAGCAGGCGATTAGATGAAATGTAGGCCCCTGGCACCCAGACAGAAGAGAGGTTAATTCAACTTGGTGTTGCCCCCAAAATAATGGTACAATAAAAAAAAAGAGGATTGAATAAAGAAGTGCCCTGGAGTACATGAATGTATGGTTGGGGGCGAGGCAGTTATAAATGTCTATTCTGCACAAGGGATGGACAGGTCCTGTGGGATCCATGGTTCATTTTTATGAATGTCGGCTTGTCCACGTTAGCTGTGGATAGGTGGCTGCATTTGTCTGTAATGACGCCCCCTGACGTGCTAAATACACGTTAAGAAAATACACTGGCCGCAGGGCAGGCCAGCACCCCCAAGGCATAAAAGGCTAGCTCTGGCCATGTGGACAATTTGGAGACCCAGAAGTTGAATGGGGCCGAACCATCAGTCAGTACGTGAAGGCGCGTGCACACGTACTGTTCCAACATCCACCATGTTGTTGAAATGCTGCCTCCTGCTAACATGTTCCCTATCAGCTGGTGGTGCAGTTAGCTGTGGCACTGTGACAATACTTTTCCACATCTCAGCCATGCTAACCCTGCCTTTAGAGGAGCTGGCCGTGACACAGCTGCGTTAGCAACCTCTTGCTACTCCTCTGCCTTCGCCTTGTGCTTCCAGCCACTTGTCTCCCCGTGTCAGTTGGGAATGCTCTCAGGAGCGCGTCTACCAGCATGCGCTTGTGCTCACGCATTTTCCTATCACGCTCCAGTGCGGGAATTAAGGTGGGCACGTTGTCTTTGTACCGGCGATCCAGCAGGGTGGCCATGCAGTAGTCAGCACACATTAAAATGTGGGCAACTCTGCTGTCGTTGCGCAGGCACTGCAGCATGTAGTCGCTCATGTGTGCCAGGCTCCCCAGAGGTAAGGACAAGCTGTCCTCTGTGGGAGGCGTATCATCATCGTCCTCCGTTACCCCCCAGACATGCACCAGTGATGGGCTGCGTTGGGTGCCACCCCGCTGTGTACATTTTTCATCCTCATTCTCCTCCACCTCCTGCTCATCCTCGTCCTCCTTGTCCTCCAGTAGTTGGCCTTGGCTGGCCACATTTGTACCTGGCCTCTGTTCTTGCAAATGACCTCCCTCTGAGCCACTTCTAAAAGACTGGCCTGAAAGTGTTAGAAATTACCCCTCTTCCTCCTCCTCCTCCTGGGCCACATCCTCTTCGATCATCACCCTAAGTGTTTTCTCAAGGAGACATAGAAGTGGTATTGTAACGCTGATAATGGCGTCATCGCCACTGCCATGTTGGTGGAGTACTCAAAACAGCACAACAGGGCACACAGGTCTCGCTAGAGGCCCAGTCATTGGTGGTGAAGTCGTGCTATTCCACAGTGTGACTCACCCGCGCGTGCTGCAGCTGAAACTCCACTATGGCCTGCTGCTGCTCGCACAGTCTCTCTACCATGTGCAAGGTGGAGTTCCACCTGGTAGGCACGTCGCATATGAGGCGTTGAGCGGGAAGGCCGAAGTTACGCTGTAGCACAGACAGGCGAGCAGCAGCAGGATGAGAATGTCGAAAGCGCGCACAGATGGCCCGCATTTTATGCAGCAGCTCTGACATGTCGGGGTAGTTGTGAATGAATTTCTGCACCAAAAAATTCAGCACATGCGCCAGGCAAGGGATGTGTGTTAAACCAGCTAGTCCCAGAGCTGCAACAGAATTACACTTGGAGATGCACAGTAGTGTGTGCAAATATAGAGGATTTAGCTTTCAGCCCATTTATTTAGACACTTAGGGCCAGATTTATCATTACACTTACATCTTACTCCACTTTTACATCTGCCCAAAGTCACTTTTAGTTAGTCAGATTTATTAATGGTCCTTTAATACTGTGATAAATGTGGATTGACGGTAACAGTTTATCCTTCAGTAAGCGGCTTTACAAAAGTCGCATGTCTTTACAAAAAAGTCGCATGTTCTATTAAAAAGTCGCATAACATAAGCATGGTCCCCCCTGGAGTGAAATTGCGCATTTTTTTGAGACTTTTTGGCAACTTTTTAAATGGTTGCAATAGTAAATCTGTCTAGAGATTCATTTACATAAGACAACACGCCCACTTATACAAAACTGGAGAGCTTAGTGCAGAGCTTGAAAAAGTCGCAAAAAAATGCGCAATTTTACCGATTGCGCATTTTTTTGCAACTTTTTCACTCCATTAAAGTGACTTTAGCTAATGATAAATCTGGCCCTTAGTGTAATATACCCTTTTACGGACAGAAATACACTTGGAGATGCACAGTAGCATGTGCAAATATAGAGGATTATGCTTTCAGCACTTGTATTTAGACACTTAGTGTAATATACCCTTTTACGGACAGAAATATACTTGGAGAGGCACAGTAGCGTGTGCAAATATAGAGGATTACGCTTTCAGCACTTGTATTTAGACACTTAGTGTAATATACCCTTTTACGGACAGAAATACACTTGGAGATGCACAGCAGCATGCACAAATATAAAGGATTTATTTTTCAGGCCTTGTATTTAGACGCTGACACGCTGAGTGCAATATACCCTATTACGGACAGTATTACACTTGGACAGCCACAGCTGGAACCCCATTTTGGCAATTGAATTTCACCCCAGAAAAAAAATCTATCCTTTAACGGACAGTATTACACTTAGGCAGCCACAGCTGAAACCACTAATTTAGGGGATTGGTATTTTGGCAATTGAATTTCACCCCAGAACAAAAATCTATCCTTTGACGGACAGCATTACACTTGGCCAGCCACAACTGGAACCCCAGATTTAGGGGATTGGTATTTTGGCAATTGAATTTCACCCCTCAATAAAATATAGCAATTTCTATCCTGTGTTTCAAGGTGTGACAATAAGAACAACCCCTGATGTAGGATGTTGCGAACAAAAAGCCTACTATTGAACCCAAAAATGTATGTTGAACTTGGTGGCAGCTCAAGGCATGTGCTTATGCACCAAAAGATCACAAAATGGCTGCCGATCACCCCCGAAAAAAGTGACAGAAAAACACTCTGGGCAGCCTAAAAACCAGTGAGCAATGAACTAACAGAAGTTGAATGATTCACAGCTGTAGATCGATCACTTCCTTAAGTCGTTTTGCTGAGTCTTCCCTGCCTAATCTCGCCCTCACAGCAGCTGCATCCTATCCCTACACTAATCAGAGCAGAGTGACGGGCGGTGCTACGTGACTCCAGCTTAAATAGAGGCTGGGTCACATGCTGCACTTGGCCAATCACAGCCATGCCAATAGTAAGCATGTCTGTGATGGCTTCTTGGGGCAAGTAGTATGACGCTTGTTGATTGACTGCTTTGCAGCCTTTCTAAAAGCGCCATGGAAATCTCCGAACACCAAACCCGAACTTTTACGTAAATGTTCGGGTCTTGGTCCGGGTCTCGAACACCCCAAAATTCGGCATGAACAGGAACTATACATTTTGGGTTCGCACAACACTAATAAAGACCTTAACTTGATAAAGATTACAGATCTGGGTAGGAGAGAGAGAGAGAGAGAGAGAGGCTAGCTGAGAGGCTTACCTCTAGAGTTTGTATAAGAAGAGGCACAATGTTCTTGGAGGCAGGTAAAGTGACTATCCAGCACAGTAGATGAGAGAATAAACAAGGTCCATGCGCTATTCTTCACAAGGTAAGTATAAGTTTATTAGGATATTTTTAATAATGCGTTTCAGAGCCGGACAGGCTCCTTCTTCAGATCACATCCCTAAGGGGATTCTAATGCAGAGTTAGAGTAATTATCCATATACCTTACAATCAGTAAGTTTGATTAGACTGACAAAAACGACTTGTCAAGCATAAAGACCAATAATGGTTCAATGGATTAGTTTTGAGGTCAAAAATGAAATGAATGGGTACACTTTAGGTACCCAATGGAGATAGGTTTGGGAGGAGAGGGTTTTGGTGTGGGAGGAGAAATAATTATTAGTATTTATATTGTTACATTTAGAGGAAAGAACTAGAAAGACTGAGCCCAACAATCAGCTGACAGTCTCATGATCAGCCTTAACCTCTCCCTTAGGTAGCATCCTGGTAACCCTGTCTATGAAAGCAACATAGAGCAATGGGCAGGGTCAAAACTGTTATATGAATAAGGGGCAGCAAATGTTCTAACTGGTAATATCATCCTTCAGCCAACAGTTTCAAAGTGTCTAGACAGTTTCTAGACATGTAAGGTGCACCCTACTTTCTTTAATGGGGTGTGTCTGGTTTAGCTCAAAGTACTGGTATTTTGTACACAAGTACACTAAAGGGCTGTGGAAACCCCTAGTCTCCCCCTAAAAATGTTTATATTACAATATACTGTGAGCATTAGGGATTTTTTTAAATAAATTAAATTATTTAGGTCACATTGGGTTCTTTTATGGCAGATTACTACTGCTAACATTTCTGTGTAGTTTTATTTAATGTTCAAAAATGTAATCAATTGTATTTATTTACTGCATTTTTTTTGGATGAGAAAATAGTCCTTATGTACCACACTGAGCTGAATTTAAGCAGTAACTATTAGAATGTTAAGATGTACTTACAGTATTTCACTGCAGGTAGAGCAGTCTGTGGCCTCTTTCACACAAAACAGTTTTCTGTCAGGGTACGATGCGTGAAGAAAATACATGGCATCTGGACAAAATCCTGACACATTCATTTCAATGGGTCTATGCATACGTTTCATCAATACTGCGTTCAGGAAAAATCGCTGAATTTTCTATATGCTGTGTTTTCCATGCAGTTCTGGCTCCCCAGAAGTAAATGGTGCTTCAGTGAAAAACGGATTGCATCTGAATGCACTTAGTTTTTCACTGATGGTTAGTGGGAGATGTAGATTGGTATTCTTCAGGTTTTTTTCACACTCATGAAAAATGCATCAAAAACTTATTGCACCCATGGTAAAAATTGAAACACTTAACGCATCAAAGACAAAACTGACTGAACTTGCGTGAAAAACCATCAGTATTTTCTTGAACAGACCCTGAAAGAATCCACAGCGCTTGTGTGAAAGAGGCCTGAGAGTGGTCTGGCAATAATGTTTATTTGTCATTTGGCAACCGGCATGAGCAAATGTATGATAACTTTGAGCCAGGTTAACAAAATTACTTTGAACAGCATCTATCTCAAAAGTTGTGGGCACTTTCTGGCCTTAAGCTGTCAAACTACTCATTTTTCAGGAACTTTACATTAATTTTCAGCATTATAACAGTGATCCTGGCCCTTTAACAACCAATGATGGCTTTTAGAGTTGAGTGAATGAATTCTTTAGGAACAAAATTCTACCCAAATTTTCACAAAATTCTGATTTTTCATTTCATTTGATTGGGGAGAATTTTTACAGAGGATAGGAGAGAGAGAAAGTTACACTTGCCACTGCAGGTGTCGGCACCAGGACTAGTTCTAATCCCATCATTTTAACTCCTTAGATGCTATGGATGGTCACCATGGCATTGAAGATGTTTGACTGAGGGAATCCTTTTGTCTGGTCATTGGCACCTTGCAATGGAATCATGTCCATATGAACACTAGAGATGAGTGCATTTTGATTAATTTGTGTCGGATTTGACCAAATTAACTGTATGGTTAGATTCAGACCCAAATCAATTAAACCCAAATTGAAAGTGCCTTGAAAAGGTGTGAATGACATTCTGTTTTCTTTCTCTCTGTCTCTTTCTGTCTCTCTGTCTCTCTCTGTTTCTCTCTCTCTCTCCAGTTCCAGTCTCTAATGGGCATACAGCTTTATGGTTACAGTTTGTGGGCACACTACTTAATGGATGTAGTTTATGTTTAGCTCTCACAAGAACTCTATCTCTATCTCTCTCTTTCTCTTGGTCTCTGGTCACAGTAATAGGAAAAGAGTGATGACTTCCCAATGGTTCAGGAACACACTGTAAGTGGTCTAAAACCACATGTGGGATACATAGAGCCTTTTCTGTTCATGGATAACTTTCCCAGGAAACCCACATAAAGCAGCAGTTAGGTGAAGGATATAAGAAGCAGTCTACAAACCACTCAGCAGTGCAAACCACTCAGAAGGGTTCTCAGGGTCACTACCTCTTCAGCGATTAATTCTCTCCCTCTTTCTCTCTCTCTCTCTCTCTCTCTCTCTCTCTCTCTCTCTCTCTCTATATATATATATATATATATATATATATACATATATATATCAAAACTGCTCTGATCCCCTATTAAAGTCTCTGTCAGTACTCTTTGAAAAGTCTGAAAAGTCAGGATGAATTTTAGAATCAATTTGCTCATCTCTAGTTATCTAACATTTTTAAAGTCACATTTGAAAAGCAAATTTGTGTATTTCTGACCTCAGTAGATATAAATACAAACGTATATCTGGAGTGAAAAACAAAACAAACAAACAAAAAAAAACAAAAAAAAAAAACTGTTACAAAGCCATAATATCACATTCCATTTGCAATCATGAAGGTACATTATATGGGGTGAGACCTAGGAAATGTACCTCTACCTCTTTCTATGCATCAATTTTTAGCATGATTAGTAGCTATTTGTACTGCTTATTGATTTATACTCCTGCCACAGTAAAAATGACAATTACCTCTATAATAAGCTTCATGGTATGTATATCTTCTGAAGTTCTCTTTTACTAAAGTCTAGATCACAAAAATTATTTTGCACCCCTTCCTTTAAAGGTGTTGTTTCATCTCAAACATTAGCGGTAGAGATGAGCGAATCGAAGCTGATGAAGTGGAATTCGATCCGAATTTCAGGAAAAATTTGATCCACACCGAAGCCGAATTTCCTCACACTTCGTGGTAACGAATCACATTTTTTCCTAAAATGGCTGATGCACGTGTGAGGACATGGAGAAAGGAACTCTGGGAAGGCGTTGCCATGCATGCAGCCAATCAGCAGCCAGACAGACCTGTGATGTCATAACCCTATGAATAGCATCAGCCATCTTTCTGCCATTTCTGCCATGCGTGATTCTGCCATTTACCAGTGTACCAGAGACATCTGCAGGCGCTAGGGACAGTGATAGGAAAGGCTTGATTGTGGTGAAAAAAATTGTAGGGAAAAGATAGGGAGGAATCGTTCCACAGCATTTATGTAGAACAGGGTTCAGTAGGGGGAGGCTATAGACTGGGCAATTGCAAATTGCACTGCAGCTCTGTCATCCCAGCAAACCGTTCTTGTTATTGGGGTGCAAGTGCTGTTTGATACAGCCATTAACAGGCTTTATTACAAGGAAATATTTCTACAGTACATCTTATTTGCCCTTGTGCGGTGCCGTGATATATTCTAAAGCCCTGTTGGACGTGTATTGGTGGAAAAACAAATATATATTTGCCGTTGAGCGTTGTATTTATATGTTGAAAATCCTTTTGTATTGTGTAAATGTAGAAATAAATTAGGGCCTAATTGCTGTTCAGCGGTGCAGTGATACATTCTGAAGCCCTGTTTGCCATGTATTAGTGGTGAAACAAAAATATTTTCGCTATTCCGCGTTGCTCTTTGTAACAGCAGCTGTGTTACGCTGCTGATCCTCCGGCCACCGCGTTCAGCAGTGACCTATGGTCGGTGCTTCCTATTTCACCGCTGCAGTCCTGTCCTTTGTTTGTGTATGTTTTATTGCTTCTGATAATTCTGCTCCACAGCTTCCACTCAGCCCTGGACACAGCATGAGTTCAGCACGTCTCGTGTTACACTGCTCTAGCTGCAGAGCGCATCACTCCCTGGGCTGTGTGGGTTGGGTCAGGTGACCTCGCTGACCAAATCTAGCTCTCCTGCATATACTTAAGTGGCTCTGCCCCTTCCCAGATGCCTCAATGTCAAGGTCCTTGTATTAGCTGGATCCTGATACTCACGTGTGCGCCTGATCTATACTTCGTTACTGGACTCTGCTGATAGTCTGATCCCTGCCTGCTTGCTTTGACTCTCCTTTTGCTGATCCGGTTTGCCTGACCGGTACCTGTGCCACCTGCCCTGACCTGCCCTGCCCTGACCTATTGCCTGTCTCTACCTCATCCTTTGTTGCTCCTGGTACCTAGTTGCTCCTGGTAACTAGTGTTGAGCGAGCATGCCAGTTTGGCTCAAGCATCCCTATGCTTGGCACAGGGCAGTATTTGGCCGAATACCGCAAGTGCTCGAGCGGAATGCTTGAGTTTCCTCCCCGTAGCCAATAAACGTGCAGGTAAGTGCTGCCCTCACTGTAATGCCAAAGCCATGTTGGTTACTAACATTACAGTGATTGGCTGGCCAGAAAGCGTCATTGGATGCTATATAGCACCCGATGGCGCGTGTTTGGCTCAGTCTTAGTCAGGGACAGCTGTGCATAGTAAGGGACAGACAGTGAAGGGAATTATATTGGACTATTTTTTAGAAAAACTTTTCAGAGACCCAAAAGTCTTTTTAAGGACTATTGTGTGTGACAGTAGCAATATATATTTGTAGTGCAACCTGCGCTAATTTGCTAAAACTTTACAGACCCAAAAGTCCTTTTAAGGACAATAGTGTGTGGCAGCAGCAATATATTTTTTTAGCGCAACCTGCATTAAATAGCATCTACAGGTTGTATTGGAGTGTCTCTTGCTTGTAATTTTTGGCAGCACTTGTACTTTATATACAAGTAAATATACAGGAAAGAATGTTTCCTAACAATTTTCCTCTAAAATGGATTTTATCTTTGGTTTTGTGCGTATTATTATCAGTCTGCAAAAGTGGTGTACTACTCAGACAACATCATTCTGAGGAGCGACCTGGGAGTCCAAGATGCATCCAGACATCCTCCCCATGCTGTTGCTGAACCATTTCGGTGGTGTTTCCATCAATTTCTGAGGTTTTTCTATGAACCAGGCACCCTCCCCTCTTCAGAGCAGGGGGTGCCTGGTTTAATGCTCGGGTTCTCCCATTGACTTCCATTATACTCGGGTGCTCTGTAACGGCTCAAGTCTATCTTCACCATCAGAGGCTCTAGTGAAATTCAGGTAGTTGCTCAGACATGCCCCTCCAGAGTATAGCTAGTTAGTGGCACATTGGGTTCACACCCGCTGATCCGTGCAACACTTATATGTTGAAAAGCCTTTTGTGTAGTGAAAAAGTGGAAAAAAAATTAGGGCCTGATTGCCGTTCAGGGGTGCTGTGATATATTAAAAAAGCCCTGTTTGCCGTGTATTAGTGGCAAAAGAAAAATACATTCACTTTCAGTGTTGCACTTATATGTTGAAAAGCCTTTCGTGTAGTGTAAAAGTGAAAATAAATTAGGGCCTAATTGCTGTTCAGCGGTGCAGTTATATATTCTAATGCCCTGTCTGCCGAGTATTAGTGCAAAAAAAAATATATTCTCTGTTTAGTGTTGCACTATATGTTGAAAATCCTTATGTAGTGTGAAAGTGGAAAAAAATAAGGGCCTATTTGCCATTCAGGGCTGCAGTTATATGTGGTAAAGCCCTTTTTGCCGTGTATTAGTGGCAAAAAAAATATTCACCGTTCAGCGGTGTAGTTATATGTGGTAAAGCCCTTTTTGTGGTATGGCCTGAATTACGCTGTGGTGAATTTTTTTATGTGAAACAGGCTTTTTTTTGGAAAATTGATGGGTGATTGTAGACTTTCTTCTGTATGAACCGAATTCCATTATCATATATTAGTGAATTTTTTTTTTAAACACAATTTTTTCAGGAAAATTGATGGATAACTGTACTCCTCCTCTTGCTGTATGGACCGAATTACAGTTGTGTTTAAAATTATTCAACCCCCACTGAAATTGAGTGTTTTGGCCAATTTGACATTGATTTTGATCATTTCAGTCATCTTGTTTGCAATTAAATCAAAGAGGCACTTGTAAGTCAGACAAATATAACATAACATTTATAATGAAATAACCACAAATGTCTTTTCTGTGCTCACATCATTATCAGTTTTATTCAACCCCCAAGTGACATTCAATCTTAGTACTTAGTACAACATCCTTTTCCAGTTATAACAGCTTTTAAATGTGAAGCATAGCTTGACACAAGTGTCTTGCAGCGATCTACGGGTATCTTCGCCAATTCTTCATGGGCAAAAGCCTCCAGTTCAGTCACATTCTTAGGCTTGCGCGCTGCAACTGCTTTCTTTAAGTCCCACCAGAGGTTCTCAATCGGATATAGGTCTGGTGACTGCGATGGCCACTTCAAAATGTTCCAGCCTTTAATCTGCAAACATGCTCTAGTGGACTTGGAGGTATGCTTGGGATCATTGTCCTGTTGAAAGGTCCAACGTCTCCCAAGCCTCAGGTTTGTGACGGACTGCATCACATTTTCATCCAATATCTCCTGGTACTGAAAAGAATTCATGGTACCTTGCACAAGCTGAAGCTTGCCTGTACCGGTAGAAGCAAAACAGCCCCAAAGCATGATTGACCCACCGCCATGCTTCACAGTAGGCAAGGTGTTCTTTTCTTTATAGGCCTTGTTCTTCCTACTCCAAACATAGCGTTGATCCATGGGCCCAAACAGTTCTAATTTTGTTTCATCAGTCCACAGAACACTATCCCAAAACTTTTGTGGTTTGTCCACATGACTTTTGGCATACTGCAGTCGACTCTTCTTATTCTTTGGAGACAGCAAGGGGGTGTGCCTGGGAGTTCTGGCATGGAGGCCTTCATTACGCAGTGTGCGCCTTATTGTTCGAGCGGAAACTTCAGTACCCGCATCTGACAAATCTTTTTTCAGTTCCTCAGCAGTCACACCGGGACTTTTCTCCACTTTGCACTTCAGGTAGCGCACAGCAGTCGAAGTCAGCATCTTCTTTCTGCCACGACCAGGTAGCGTTTCAACACTGCCCTTTGCCTTGAATTTGTGAATGATGCTTCCTATGGCGTCTCTTGGTATGTTTAACATCTTTGCAATCTTCTTATAGCCATTGCCCTTCCTGTGAAGAGAAATCACCTCTTCTCTTGTCTTCCTGGACCATTCTCTTGACTTCACCATGTTTGTAAACACACCAGTAAATGTCTAGAAGGAGCTGAGTATCACAGTAATTTTCAATCTGCCTAATTGGTGCTTATTATGCTTGATTGCTGCTCCTTGACATCCAAAGGTGTTTTTAATACCTGATCGAAAACACTTGAATGAACCTCTGTTCTTAAGAGTGGTAGTCTTTACCAAGAAATCACAAAAAAAAACATTTAATACTGTATTACAAAATCAATTGATGTCATTTTAGTTGCATTTGGTTCTTTAAAAAGTCCTTGTAAGATTTCATTCTGAACACAATTACAAATGTACACTAAATTCCCTAAAACCCTTTACAGCATTGAGGGTTGAATAATTTTGAACACAACTGTATGTCATCGTGGGTCCTGCAGTAAACATAATGAAGACGCTGATGACACCGGCAGACTTTGCCTTTAATTTGCCTTTACCATGCATTCACAATTAAATCAAGCAGCTTCAGTAAGTTGAAAATATTCATGTGTTTTTATCTGCTCCGTCTGCATCCGATCAGCACACAAGACATCACAGGAGAGCCTCGGCTTTGGAGTCCAAGTCCTGTTTCTTAAGATCAGGAATTCCATCAGAAATGTGCATAACATTCTTGTTCCCTGTGCAAAGCCATAACAAAAGGACTCCGTAGGCATACATATCAGAGGAAGCTGAAGCTGGTCACCCCAATTTTAATTCAGGAGCAGTAAACAGCAGGAAGCAAATAGAGGTGATTGAACTCTGCTGCTCTGCATCTATTGTGAAGTCAATGTCTCCAACTATGCCCCTCTCGCAATTTATAACAAATACATTATTTTCATTTAGAGATCCAAAAATTATGTTGGAGGCATGTAGTGTATGCAAGTCATTTTATTTAAAACATTTTTTGGGGGGAAATTGATAAGTGACTGTACACCTCCTTTTGCTGTATGTACCGAATTTTGTAGTGGTGAAATATTTTATGTGAAACAGGCTTTTTTTGGGAAAATTGATGTGTGATTGTAGACTTTCTATTGTATGAACTTAATTCCATTATCCTTTCATTGGTGAAACTTTTTATTTCAAACTTTTTTTGGGGAAATTTGATGGGTGATTTTACAACTCCTTTTGCTGTAGGGACCGAATTTACATTGTGGTGAAATTTTTTATGTGAAACTGGCTTTTTTTGGGAAAATTGATAGGTGATTGTAGAATTTCTTCTGTATGAACCGAATTCCATTATCCTTTCATTGGTGAAATTTTTTATTTCAAACATTTTTTTCTGGAAAATTGATGGGTGATTGTACACCTCCTTTTGCTATATGGACCGTATTATGTAGTGGTGAAATTTTTTCTCTGAAGCTGGCGCTTTTGGGGAAAATTAATGGGTGATTGTAGACCTCATCACTCTCACCCTGTTCCGTGCCTGATGTGCCTGGGCAAAATGGAGTAACACAGAGGAGGAACTGCTGCATATCCTCCATCAAGAAATCGAATCTTGCCTGTCTCGATAACTCAAAATCGTAACCATGGTGAGTGAAAAAAGGGAAGAACATTTTGTAGGCGCTGCATCAAGGAGGGCTGAGCCATACGCCCTGCATGGCACACTTGTTCAATCCGGTTGTAAGGCGGTTCCTGAAGTCTTCAACCCATCTGCAAGACATCCTAAAAATGGCCAGGAAACTTTGCATGCACTTCAGCCACTTGTATACCGCAAAGCACACCCTCCTTGAGCTGCATCGGCAGAACGGCACCCCCCAACATAGGCTGATATGCAACATTTCCACCCGTTGGAATTCCACATTCCATACATTGGACCAACTATATGAACAGAGAAAGGCCATAAACTATTTCTTGATGATCCAAGCGGACAGGAGTACTCCCCTGTTTAACTTCGATGTCAGCCAGTGGCAGCTCATGCTTGACACCTGCTATTTGCTCAGGCCCATTGAGAAGGCCACGTTATTTGTCAGTCGCCAGGACAACGGGATCAACAATGTCATTCCACTGCTTCATGTTCTAGAACAGATGCTGGTAAATCTGGCTGGTCAGGTGACAGGACACGTGGCACCTTCTTCTCACAGCCAGATAAGCCCTTTGGGGGCGGAACTGGAAGAGGAGGAGGAGGACATTGGAGCACAAGCAATGTGTACCGAAATGGGTGGTTTTTCTACACAGGTGACAGGAGAAGAGGAGCAGGAGCAGCCAGAGGAGCTACAGAGTGATGAGGAGGAGGAGGCAGAGGACCCAGACATGCCGTGGCAGTATGCAGTGGAGATGGAGACAGGGAGTCCCTCCAACTTACTTGCGTAAATGGCCTAATGCATGCTCATTTGCTCGCGTAGTGACAGCCAGTTTGTCACCATTCGTGACTTCTGGCTCTCCACCTTGTTGGATCCTAGCTACCGGTCCAAAATGGGGGCCTTTTTTACACTCGCTAAGAGGGAGGACAAGCTGAACTACTATTGAGACATCCTATGTAGTCAGTTGGCCGCTGCCAAAATGAGCCATCGTCCATCCTCTCGCAGATCTGACCAGGGGGGCCCTATGTGGTCACGTTCCACTGCCATAGCTGCTGGGGAGGGGAGGGGTGGCAGGAACATTACCAGCTCAATCAGCAGCAGCCTGAGTCTAGAGTCGCTGATGAGCATCTTTCTTTACCTACCTTTAACTGTGAAGAAACTACTCACCAGCAGAAGCAGTTAGACCTGGAGCAGGACCTGAACCAGCAGGTGGTGGCATACTTGGACAGCACACTGCCACCCCACATTGAAGATCTGCTGGACTACTAGGCAGCCAAACTGGATTTGTTGCCGCAACTGGCAGAGTTTGCCCTGGAAATTCTGTTCTGCCCGTCCAGTAGTGTGGCATCAGGGCGGGTGTTCAGTGCAGCGCGAGCCATAGTTACCCCATGCAGAAGTCGCCTGTCCACCCAAAATGTGGAGAGACTGACCTTTGTCAACATGAATCAGGCATGTATCAGCCAGGATTTCCACCTACCAATGCCTGATGCATCATATTAGATCATCCATGGTGCCACACCAACGCTTTGACAAAAGTGAACGGATCCTTCTGGCTACCTGCCTCAGCTACTACTGATGCTGCCTTCCACCTGATGCAAAATATCTGATGCCATGTTCTCCTTCTTTCACCCACCATCTTCAGCTGGTACTGGTATTGCCACCCACCTCCACGCTATGTCACCTTGCCACTCTGTGGCCTCCTGATGCTGCTGACACCTCCACACTATGTCACCTGGACACTCTGTGGTGTCTTCATGCTGCTGCCACCTCCACACTATGTCACCTTGCCACTCTGTGTTCTACTGATGCTGCTGCCACCTCCACACTATGTCACCTTGCTACTCTGTGGTCTCCTGATGCTGCCTCCGCCTCCACACTGTCATTGTGCCACTCTGTGGCCTCCTCTTAATGCTGCTACTGCCACCACCTTCACACTCTGTCATTGTTCCACTCTGTGGCCTTCTGAGGCTACTGTTGCCACCTCCACACTGTCATTGTGCCACTCTGTGGCCTCCTCATGCTGTTCCCATCCTCCCCACTTCATGACTGGGCCACTATTCTGCCTTTCGGCCTGGCTGACATCATCATTTATTTGACCCTTCTTCTGATCTGTCAGAAGGAAGGAAAAATAAGATGCACAATGGATCATGTCTGTGTAGCAGCTTTAAGGCCTCTATGGTCCCATCAGAATTAGCTTGTGATGTTGTAGCCAAAAACAGGAGTGGGTACAAAACACAGAATACATACAAATATTCCATTCACGTGCCATCTCTGTTTTGGATACACTTATGTTTTTTTTTGGCATTAGCAATACTGATGGATTACTGAACAAATGCTGACCGAGTGAAGGCGGATGCTCAATAGACAGGATCTGTTTTTTGGGGGTTATTGTTCTGATGGATCAGAGGTAGGGCATAATAATCAATGACGTTGACACAAACTTACTGTGCACACCCTCTCCACTTTGTCAGGGGGCTCTACTTGTATAAGCGTTTAATAGAACAGTTTCTGTAGACATCTATGTGGAATCTGCAGACGACGGTGTAAAACTGACGCTTCTTCACACTAACATCGACCTGTAAGACTGAGTACATCCTTGAGTAATTTGGTCAGTTTTGTCTCGTGACTGCCCAAATAAGTGAAGTGAGCAGTGATTCTAAGAGTCTAGACGCCTGTCATCTGCATGTCATACGGACTCACAGTATTATTTCAACACCAGAGTAGACTCCCTATGCGTGTTAATGCAAGGCACGGTGTTCTACACCACTATAAAGGCTCTCTGGAGCCAGGAAATAGCTGTTTTTTAATGAGATTTGCTCATGTCTAATTAGTGGCATAGGATTGTAAGCCCTCACGGGCAGGGCCATCTCTCCTTTTGTACCATTTTGTAACTTGTCTTGTTCACGCTTAGTGCATTTGTCTGTATTATGGGACCTGTGCCTATCTCTAGCATGGAGCATCCAAAGTTTTGGGAGAGAGCCCCACCCATGTGCGGCCACCCTCCATTCATTTCTATGGGGGGGGGGGGCAAAAATAGCCTAGCGGTATGTCTGCAATGTTTAAGGTGAGTTAACCCCATAACCTCGCAATTCTTCTGTATTTTGCTACATTTAATAAAAGTGACTTAATATTTCTCAAAAGAGAATACAGTCTGTTTAGAACTCTTATGAGTCTATAAACCCAAAACATACTTTTGTCTGCAATATTTCATGCAATATTTCATGCTTATGCAGGCAATATATTATGAACAGTGGGATAAATGGTTTAAATTAAAAAAATTATTCTGTGTCATCCAGACACATTTTGCTGACCGTACCATAGCATAAAGTACATGCAAAATTAAATAGGAAGATTGGCAATGAAAATATGTATACAGTGTATGATACCAGTGAAGCCTGACAAGCATTAGGATCTACAGTTGTGTTCAAAATTTTTCAACCCCCAATGCTGTAAAGGGTTTTAGGAAATTTAGTGTACATTTGTAATTGTGTTCAGAATGAAATCTTACAAGGACTTTTTAAAGAACCAAATGCAACTAAAATGACGTCAATTGTTTTTGTAATACAGTATTAAATGTTTTTTTTTTTGTGATTTCTTCATTGACACAATTATTCAACCCCTTAAAGACTACCACTCTTAAGAACAGAGGTTCATTCAAGTGTTTTCGATCAGGTATTGAAAACACCTCTGGATGTCAAGGAGCAGAAATCAAGCATAATAAGCACCAATTAGGCAGATGTAAAATGACTGTGATACTCAGCTCCTTCTAGACATTTACTGGTTTGTTTACAGACATGGTGAAGTCAAGAGAATGGTCCAGGAAGACAAGAGAAGAGGTGATTTCTCTTCACAGGAAGGGCAATGGCTATAAGAAGATTGCAAAGATGTTAAACATACCAAGAGACACCATAGGAAGCATCATTCACAAATTCAAGGCAAAGGGCAGTGTTGAAACGCTACCTGGTCGTGGCAGAAAGAAGATGCTGACTTCGACTGCTGTGCGCTACCTGAAGTGCAAAGTGGAGAAAAGTCCCGGTGTGACTGCTGAGGAACTGAAAAAAGATTTGTCAGATGCGGGTACTGAAGTTTCCGCTCGAACAATAAGGCGCACACTGCGTAATGAAGGCCTCCATGCCAGAACTCCTAGGCGCACCCCCTTGCTGTCTCCAAAGAATAAGAAGAGTCAACTGCAGTATGCCAAAAGTCATGTGGACAAACCACAAAAGCTTTGGGATAGTGTTCTGTGGACTGATGAAATAAAAGTAGAACTGTTTGGGCCCATGGATCAACGCTATGTTTGGAGGAGGAAGAACAAGGCCTATAATGAAAAGAACACCTTGCCTACTGTGAAGCATGGCGGTGGGTCAATCATGCTTTGGGGCTGTTTTGCTTCTACAGGTACAGGAAAGCTTCAGGGTGTGCAAGGTACCATGAATTCTTTTCAGTACCAGGAGATATTGGATGAAAATGTGATGCAGTCCGTCACAAATCTGAGGCTTGGGAGACGTTGGACCTTTCAACAGGACAATGATCCCAAGCATACCTCCAAGTCCACTAGAGCATGTTTGCAGATTAAAGGCTGGAACATTTTGAAGTGGCCATCGCAGTGAACAGACTTAAATCCGATTGAGAACCTCTGGTGGGACTTAAAGAAAGCAGTTGCAGTGCGCAAGCCTAAGAATGTGACTGAACTGAAGGCTTTTGCCCATGAAGAATGGGTGAAGATACCCGTAGATCGCTGCAAGACACTTGTGTCAAGCTATGCTTCACGTTTAAAAGCTGTTATAACTGGAAAAGGATGTTGTACTAAGTACTAAGATTGAATGTCACTTGGGGGTTGAATAAAACTGATAATGATATGAGCACAGAAAAGACATTTGTGGTTATTTCATTATAAATGTTATGTTATATTTGTCTGACTTACAAGTGCCTCTTTGATTTAATTGTAAACAAGATGACTAAAATGATCACAATCAATGTCAAACTGGCCAAAACGCTCAATTTCAGTGGGGGTTGAATAATTTTGAACACAACTGTATGTGGCTGATATTTACATCAGAAACAAGGACCCCACTAAGGTTTTTTTTTTTTGTAAGTTAACATTGTATCCAAAAGCTGCAGAATTTAATAAACGAATGATAATAAAACAGTGTGTTTATGTCTTCTGCTATATCAAAAGACTGTTCTTTTGTCATATTTAATGTCAAATTTGATGTCTTACTTCCTTTACTTTTTCCTAATCTACTAAAATGAAAAGCTTGCATGTGGAAGAAAACTGTATCTATGCTACTTGGTGGTGCATTAATCATAATTAAAATTTATAGCATGGTGGCTCAGTGATTAGCACTGTTGCCTTGAAGCACTGGGGTCCTGGGTTCGAATCCGACCAAGGACAACATCTGTATGGAGTTTGCATGGGTTTCCTCCAGGTACTCCAGTTTCCTCCCACACTCCAAAGTCATACTGATAGGAAACCTAGATTGTGAGCACCATTGGGAACAGCTTGATGATAATGTCTGTAAAGCACTGCAGAATATGGATGCGCTATATAAGTGAGTATAAAAAATAACTAAATTGTGACTACATACCTCTAAATATGGTTGGATGAGTAAATCAAATGCATTATTTATATAAAAAAGAGGCTTCTCTGAAATATACAAATGTAGTCTTTAACTATAAGGCTCATGTACTATACCAGCAGTCTCAAAAACTTCCAGGTGTCATTATATGAAGAGTTTGGTATTCTTTGTGAAAGAATGTTGAAGCAGAACAAACTATCAACAGGTACAGAACAAGGTAGAGGTTGGCGGCACTACTCAAACCGCATGAAATCGCCCTCCTCTCTTATGAACGATCAAACCATGGCCAACCAGCGTCCAAGCAAAGCATGTGGTGCTCAGCAAACTAACAAAGAAAGCTCTTCATGAAAGTAGTGGTATGAGAATAAATCTATGCGGCATTCACCAATGCTGATTAAGCTTCAAGACTTTATTTATTTCTTCAAGGAGAAAATTTAACTGCCTGGGAGCAGACATGCCTCTTCACTGGATGTCAGCGGTGACGGCCGTTTCACGCTGACGTAGCGCTTCATCGCGGTCCGACGAAGCGCTACGTGAGTGCAAAATGGCCGTCACCGCTGAGCTCCAGTGAAGAGGCATATCCGCTTCCCAGCCTGTTAATTTGTTTCCTTGAAGGAAGAAATAAAGTCTTGAAGCTTAATGAGCATTGGTGAGTGCCGCAGAACAAACTGTGGTGCTGATTTATCTTGCCTTCACTCCAGAATTCTGGCTTCAAAAAGGCACCAAATAGGGCTTTTTTTACACCCTTCATTTCAATTTTGAAATGTGGGTGTGGTTAATGTTAATGAATTTTACTCCAGATTTATCAGTGAGACTTTTTAAAAAAAAGTCGCACAAAAATGTAGCAATCTCACTCCAGGAGGAATGTGGAATTGAAAAGGTGGAGTAGCTTTTCTAGACAGAAGTATTAGGTTTAAGGATAATTTATCAAACAACATGAGACATTCTATAAATGTGATATATAGTACGCCGATGCACCATCATACAAAATTGACTTCAGATATTCCCCTCATATTAAATTGTCAAGTTATTTTTCACTGATTTTACGCTAGATTACAATAAAATCTTAGCTCTTCACAGGGAGTCCATTACATTAATAAACTTGGAGTTTGAACATTTCTATTATTGAAAAATTTTGAAAGTTATGACAAGAATATTCTGCCTCCATCTATTACACATATTGGCACAGACTGGCCCACAGGGGAGCAAGTGAATCTTCCTAAGGACCCCTAAGCCAGGTTGGATCCCTAGCCCTCTCATCCCCTGCACAAGTAGTACATGGCACAGTATATTGACTGCATTATTTATCAGTATTTCATGTACATTATCTCAAACTGTCTATGCGTTCAAATAGAGACTCCAAGGCATATTATTCTAAGACACAGGATAGGCAGTGGGGTACCACTGAAAAAAAATGTATACCCAAAATTAATTTTACTGGTTGACCATAGGCACCCAATTTGGATACTGTGCCCATAGGGTTGTTTACTGTGACTGAAGCTTTACCATCTGAATCCATGTAATGTATTTGATGCTACTGCATTAGGAAAAGCCTATTTCCATAATTTATATTGCATAGACTGTGAATGGTGTGTGTGTGTGTGTGTGTGTTGGGGGGTTTGCATGTTCAGTCTTTAGAGTCACTTACTGTAGCTCAGATGATGCAATAGAGATAGATGGTGTTGATTGTTGATTGTACGGGACTATCCTACATCCTAGAGCTATTGTCTAAAATATGCAAATCCCATGTATGACATGCCTTTATTCTGCAAACTGTGGGAAACAAACAAATAACACATTCACATAAATTATTGATACGTAAAGATAAATATATATGGAATCATTTATCAAACTGGTGTAAATTAGAACTGACTTAGTTGCCCATAGCAACCAATCAGATTCCACCTTCAATTTTTTGACATCTCCTTTGGAAAATAAAAGGTGGAATCTAATTGGTTGCTATGGACAGCTAAGCCAGTTCTAGTTTACATCAGTTTGATAAATGACCCCATTAATTTCGAATTTTTATGGAATTATTTGTTTAGCTCGGCCAAAATACTCTATAGGGGACATTTGTCAAGACCAGTGTTTTCTTCGCCGGTCTTAATTTCCCTTGAACAGCTGGAGGATGTGCCTAATTTGTGTTGAGGCATCATAGATTTGGTGCACCCTGCAGCAGGCTGTTCACCATCTACAGCAGACAGGCATAAGATAACTGTGCATGGCATGTTAGCCCCACTTCCTTCCCACCGTTGCCATGCCCCCATTTTGGAAAGTGGCAAGGGTGGCACAGAAACACCACTTGAGATAACATTTTGTGACAGTGGTGTTTATAAATAGTGATGAGCGGCAGGGGCAATATTCGAATTTGCGACATTTCGCAAATATTTGGTATATATTCGCCATATATTTGAAAATTCGAATATTTGCGATTACGAGTATATTTCGCAATATTCTAAATATTAAAATTCTCAATTAGATTATTTGTGATCAAAACTATTTATAAAGTTGCAAACACAGGGTTTGCAATTTTTTATGCCACAAAACTGGCATGGATAAATTCCCCCCAATATATTTAAATTAGTCATGCAAATAATCTCCACTAAACTATGGTAAATAGTTTGGTTTCATCACGATTGTACTTTGTGTATTTTTAGAAGATAGTGAGAACAAATGGTCCTGCTCAAGAAGCTTCTACTGCTTTATTAACATATTAGCAAGAGTAATTTTGCCTGAGTCATATTTGCTTTTCCTAATGGTAAATATGAGGCTCGAGAACAAGCACAAACATATTATGTATCTACATCAATGCCAGAAAACAATTTGAATGCTTTGGAATTCTTTGTACTAAGACAGAGAGTTTTCTAGTTTTGAAGTGGAAAGGAAGAAAATGAGAATAAGAAACTGTTTTCCTTCATTTAACTGCACATATATTTAACTCTGCGAAACTAAGTCAGGAGATTCATGGCCACTTGTTGCAGCGAACGTGTTAATGTTCTGTGCAAGACTACATTTATTTCTGTTGTGTATTTAGGCCCTTACATCATGGCTGTGTTATGAAGCTTGGCAGAATGCCATGTTTTATAGCCGCTCGCTCTGTGTAATTTTTGGCAGCAGGGAAGGAAACTTCATTCATGGAATTTGAGGCAGATCAATGTGCTACAAAATGCAACTCCCTTCGCTTCAGACACAGCAGGAAGGAGCGGTGGAGCGCAGCTCCTATCCTGGGATTTAAAGGATTATAGAAAATAAATCCCCTGCACTGAATGTTTGATTAACCCATTACCTGTTCAAATTCAGACTGTGAAAGCAGTCATTTATTATAATATTGATTTCCCATTTGCAAAATACATTCTGTAATGTAACAAAACTTACGTAGCCTGTTAACACTGTGCAAGCTCAGGAAAACTCAGTAAGGAGACCATGTTACTTGTACATGATATGTGAGAAGCTGGTGTAAAGTATCCATTTGAGAGACAGAGGTGTGAGGGTGGATAATATATTTTATTACACTTTTTCAGACATCACTGGGGTTTTTGTTTCTATCTTTGGACCAACAGACACTTGTCAGAGACATTTCTCTGCAAGGGACCTGAAGGGATTTTTTTTGTTCAACCGAAATGAGAGAAAATATGTGTAGGATTATGTTATTAATGAGACAAACGATTTAAGTAGCTAATTCCTATAGGTGGTGCTACATGCATGAGATGTTGTGGTGCTGAAAAGTTCTCTCAGCTTTTGACACAGACTAATATGTAATACACACCATTGCACTTTTTTTTTTAAACCACATAGCTTTGAACATGGGCCAACATTTGCAGCCACACTGGTTATCACTTATAAATGAAAGTATGACTGTCATTTCAGATAACTTTTCAGAATAAGGTATCTCTTGTGTGTACATGTGGAATATCACTACAACAGGTCATTATATGACCTGTATATGGCATTTTTCACAAGTTTTCTCCTTCTGCCGAAACTTGGGGTTATTTATCAAACTGGTGTAAAGTAGAACTGCCTTAGTTGCCCATAGCAACCAATCAGATTCCACCTTTCATTTTTGACAGCTCTTTTGGAAAATGAAAGGTGGAATCTTATTGGTTGTTATGGGCACCTAAGCCTGTTCTGCTTTACACCAGTTTGATAAATGACCCCTAACTGTTTCTATTTGTCAGCTTTAAAATCTCCACAGTGGGCATAGAATAGCTACTATGATGTCTCTTATACACAGCTCACACAGAGAAGAGGAGATTCTGCTTCTCTGTCTCTGTAGCACACCATCAAAAGCAGCAGCTGCAGGGAGGGCATTATACAGGGTGGGCCATTTATATGGATACACCTTAATAAAATGGGAATGGTTGGTGATATTTACTTCCTGTTTGTGGCACATTAGTATATGTGAGGGGGGAAACTTTTCAAGATGGGTGGTGACCATGGCGGCCATTTTGAAGTCGGCCATTTTGAACGCAACTTTTGTTTTTTCAATGGGAAGAGAGTCATGTGACACATCAAACTTATTGGGAATTTCACAAGAAAAACAGTGGTGTGCTTGGTTTTAATGTAACTTTATTCTTTCATGAGTTATTTACAAGTTTCTGACCACTTAGAAAATGTGTTCAATGTGCTGCCCATTGTGTTGGATTGTCAATGCAACCCTCTTCTCCCACTCTTCACACACTGATAGCAACACCGCAGGAGAAATGCTAGCATAGGCTTCCAGTATCCGTAGTTTCAAGTGCTGCACATCTCGTATCTTCACAGCATAGACAATTGCCTTCAGATGACCCCAAAGATAAAAGTCTAAGGGGATCAGATCGGGAGACCTTGGGGGCGATTCAACTGGCCCACGATGACCAATCAACTTTCCAGGAAACTGTTCATCTAGGAATGCTCGGACCTGACACCCATAATATGGTGGTGCACCATCTTGCTGGAAAAACTAGGGGAACATGCCAGCTTCAGTGCATAAAGAGGGAAACACATCATCATGTAGCAATTTCACATATTCAGTGGCCTTGAGGTTTCCATTGATGAAGAATGGCCCCACTATCTTTGTACCCCATATACCACACCATACCATCAATTTTTTTGTTCCAACAGTCTTGGAGGGATCTATCCAATGTGGGTTAGTGGTGCGGTGTTGCTATCAGTGTGTGAAGAGGGGGAGAAGAGGGTTGCATTGACAATCCAACACAATGGGCAGCACATTGAACACATTTTCTAAGTGGTCAGAAACTTGTAAATAACTCATGAAAGAATAAAGTTACATTAAAACCAAGCACACCATTGTTTTTCTTATGAAATTCCCAATAAGTTTGATGTGTCACATGACCCTCTTCCTATTGAAAAAACAAAAGTTGGATTCAAAATGGCCGACTTCAAAATGGCCACCATGGTCACCTCCCATCTTGAAAAGTTTTCCCCCTCACATATACTAATGTGCCACAAACAGGAAGTTAATATCACCAACCATTCCCATTTTATTAAGGTGTATCCATATAAATGGCCCACCCTGTACAACAGAAATGAGCAATGTTACTGTGAATTCAGTAAGTGAGAAATAATCTTATTAGAGGTAGCATCACCACCACAAGACAGTACTGTCTTTCATGATTGATTTTATTTGACATATATACCAGCATATATCAATTTGAATAAAAGCAATTTACTATAAAATGTGCTCAAAATATTGTGTCACCTTTTATACTAAGTAGGTACCATTTGGATGACACATGGCATCCAATTATTACATAACAATAATGTGTATTGGTTTCAGTATCTGAATATTATCCAACACAGACCCCTTACTGTTATGGTCTCATGACTTGGGAGTAGTGTTGAGTGAAGTGAAGCATTCAAAATGGAATTCGGTCCCAAGTTTAGGAAAACTCCAATTCGCAATGAATCTGAAACTCCTTGCACTTTGTGACAATGTATCAGGTTTTCCTAAAATGTCTTACAAAACAAAACTAAGTGTATAGGAGACAAGCCTGGGAACGCATGATCACCCATAATGCCATGTAGCCAGCCAATCCGCATATAGCCATCCCCTATGATGTCTAAAACCCTCATCCTGAGTGTTCTCTGCTATTTTCCTGTGAGCTGAGCATAGGGAGAGACATGGCAATTGCCTATATGCTAGGGAAAAATGATTAATAGAAGAATATTGGAGAGGGAGAGTGCAAGGAGAGTGCAAGGAGAGTACAGGGAGAGTACAGGGAGAGTGCAGGGAGACTTATGCTGCATTAGTTTTATTTATTTATTTATTCCTACATTTACTTATTCCTACATAAGCTATAAATGTAATTCAATAACAATGAGATGGAAGCCTTTATTATTCTACTCCCAGCATGCCAACCGATACCATCCAGTCTGCATCCCTTAGGGAGGGTGAGGTCTTAATGATGACCATACTCATCTTTTGCTGGTTTTATTTCTTCCAAATCATTCTTCCTGGTCTTGATGTCCTTGGAAAATCAGCAAGATGCAGAGAGAGAGAGAGAGAAGAAGCTAGATTTTCCTGATTACATATTCTCCTATGATGATGTGGAAAAGGTGAAAAAGCAGATGGCAGAAGAAGGGATCCCACCTGTAGGGCAGGAGAGCGCTGGGGTTTGAGAAGTGGGTACAGCCCCTGTTTAAAGGTAAATTAAAGGTGCCATGTGGCCATTAACAATGAAGACCGACTAAACAATGTGGTCTTCATTATTAAATGAAAAGCAGCTGAGGGCTAATTGGCCACACGTGTATATACATTATTTATAGCGATATATGACAAATTAATTAGTAATGAATCAAATTTCTGGTGGAACTTCAGCAAAGCTGCTGAATCAATTTTTTTAAAACCTCACTCATCTCTACTTGGAAGCAGTCACATGCTTAATCCACATCTTATCTATATCGTAACACCACAGTACATTATTGCACAGTCTTGCTTGGCTATTTGTGCCTACAATCCCCATTTTCCCTTTTCTTCATATTCTTTATTTTCAGCTCACTGAAGCCATTAGAAAGCAATAATGATTCCCTAAGATATTAGTAATTCTACATGATAAAAAAACATAACTTATTAAAAACCATATAGGATATAACTAAACTTAGATTCATGTGGGGGTCAGGCAACAGGACCCACATGTATGAATTTTTCGATAAGTCTGTATCTAATGTTACACACTATTTGTTATATTTCTTACATTTAACTTGAAATATGTGAATTTATTTTGGTTTACATTTGTAGTTTTATATTTGAATATTATAGTAACATAGTATATAAGACCGAAAAAAGACATTTGTCCATCCAGTTCGACCTGTTTCCTACAAGTTGATCCAGAGGAAGGCAAAAAAAACCTGTGAGGCAGAAGCCAATTTTCCCCACATAAGGGGAAAAAAATTCCTTCCCGACTCCAATCAGGCAATCAGAATAACTCCTTGGATCAACGACCCCTCTCTAGTAGCTGTAGCCTGTAATATTATTACACTCTAGAAATACATCCAGTCCCCTCTTGAATTCCTTTATTGTACTCACCATCACCTCCTCAGGCAGAGAGCTCCATAGTCTCACTGCTCTTACAGTGAAGAATCCATTTCTATGTTTGTGTACAAACCTTCTTTCCTCCAGACGCAGAGTATGTCCCCTCATCACAGTCACAGTCCTGGGGATAAATAGATGATGGGACAGATCTCTGTACTGACCCCTGATATATTTATACATAGTTATTAGATCTCCCCTCAGTCATCTTTTTCTAAAGTTAATAACCCTAATTTTGATAACCTTTTAGGGTACTGTAGATCCCTCATTCCAGTTATTACTTTAGTTGCACTCCTCTGAACCCTCTCCATCTCTGTTATGTCTGCCTTGTTCACAGGAGCCCAGAACTGAACACAGTACTCCATGTGTGGTCTGACTAGTGATTTGTAAAGTGGTAGGACTATGTTCTCATCACGGGCATCTATGCCCCTTTTGAAGCAACCCATTATCTTATTGGCCTTGGCAGTAGCTGCCTGATACTGGTTTTTGCAGCTTAATTTGCTGTTTATTAAAATTCCTAGATCCTTTTCCATGTCAGTGCTACCGAGTGTTTTACCATTTAATATGTACGGGTGACTTGCATTATTCCTTCCCATGTGCATAACTTTACATTTGTCAGTGTTAAACCTCATCTGCCATTTCTCTGCCCAAGCCTCCAATTTATCCAGATCCCTCTGTAGCAGAAAACTGTCTTCTTCAGTGTTAATTACTCTACACAGTTTAGTGTCATCTGCAAAAATAGATATTTTACTGTGCAGGCTGTACAAGATCATTAATAAATATATTGAAGAGAATAGGCCCAATACTGACCCCTGAGGTATCCCACTAGTTACTACAAAGTAAACAAACCGACACACACGGGGAAAACAGTGATTATTTTAAGTGCAAATTCTTTATTAATCAATCACATACATAAAACTGGCAAAATGCTTATGCTGGACTTCGTTAAACTAGTGTATATCCTAAACACGGGAAATCGCCCAGATTGGGAAATATGTTCCCAAACAAATTACTGACCAGTGCTGAGGATGGGGCCTTGTTAAGAGATTGATTCTGCTATAAATCAAGAAGAGAGATATACTTTTCTAGAGATAATGCAATTTGAAACCATATTCTCATCTGTGGTACCACAATATTTATTGTAAGCAAATATGGTAATAAATGATGTTTTTTGCTTACATCTGCACAATGTGTCTTAGATATTTTATAAATGGTCTATGACTAGTTATATGGTGGGGGGCTGATTCATGTTTTCTTAAAGGAGTTGTGCAGCCAGTACATTTTGATGACCTATCCTAGGTCATCAATATCTGATCAACAGAGGTCTAGCTTCCGGTACCCATACCAAAAAGCTGTTTGAAGAGTAGCCAACTCCATCTCGCATGGACAGGCGGCATAGCATAATTACAACTGCAGGACAAGCAGGCGTTGCTGCTGCAAATGAGACACAGTGCAGTGTAATATAAAAAGTGGAAGCAGCACTGTTATGAGCGCTGCCTCCTCTTCAAACAGCTGTTTGATGTGGGTAACGGGAGTTAGACTCCTGCCCATCAGATTTTGATAATCTATCCTGAGTATAGATCATCAATATGTACCTGCTGCACAACCCCTTTAATGTAAAATACTAAAATGGCATTTACATATCATTTAGAATCAGTTAATAGAAGCCATTTTCTAATGTATTGTGATTGTCCATATTGCCTCCTTTGCTGGCTTGATTCTTTTTATATTATTATACACTGCTCGTCTCCATGGTTCCAACTTCGATCCGAATTTCATAATGAATTTGATTTGCCATGAAGCTAAATTTCTTTGTGCTTCGTGGTAGCAAATCAATTTAAACTGAAATAGTGCAACCCCCCTCCGAAAAATCATACTTACCTTCCCCATTTGCTCACGATGGGCCAGCCACTGCCATCTTGCTTGAAGATCTCAGCCAAAATCTCAAGTGCAGTGACATATAATGTCACCACGCCAGCTGGTGTGATGACGTCATCTCGCAAGATTTTGCCAGCTCTTCAAGTAAGATGGTTGCGGCCGGCCTGTCAAGAGTAAATGGCACGATGAAATTCGGCTTTGAGACAAATCAAATTCATTACATTTATTTACACCGTGTTATGTATATCAGATACTGCAGTCATGTATGAACGCAGCATCTGAGGGGTATAATGACAGGGGGGAGATGCAATCGCAGTTCCCTGTCATTGCACCCACTACTTACAAAGAAATCTGCTTTGTGACAAAGTAATTAGTCACAAAGCAAATTTGTTCATAAAATTTGGTGAAGCAGCCAAATTGAATCTTCAAATACTTTGCTCATCTCTAGTTACGACCACCCAGCAATCCAGCAGCAATGGCCATGCTTACAGTACATGCGATAGGAAAAAGCCCTAGCCTCTCTGGTGGTCGAGACCATAGGAGCGTGCATAGGCACTCATGCAACACAGATCTCATCTGGGCCACCTCATATCTGTGCTGCAGCAGTGTCTAATGATAAATGTCATTTGCTGTAGTGAGACAACCCCTTTAAAATAGCTAAATAAATAAACAAGAAGTGCAAGGATCTTTGGGCTGAGACAACTTGAAGAATAACTTTTTGAAAGGGTAAATGATCAACAAGCAAAAAAAAAATTCTAAATGAAAAGGTGCTATTTTTTATCATAAGAAGAAAAGTATTGATACAGTGAAATAATTTTAGCCCTGAACCTAAAGGAAAAGACAGGTGTCTGATTATCAACTATTTTAGATTATAAAACTGTAATATTTTCTGACGGCCTCTCTGAGAACAAATGGATGAGGTGAGTATGTATTTTTTCTTTTTACCACCATTTCAGATTTGTTCATTCAGATTTGTCTATAGATTTGTTACCAAGAAGAAGTATATTTGGCTTCGCAGTGAATCTTATTTTTCCTGAAATTGAGATCGAAGTCAATTAGTTTGGCTTTGATTCGCTGAACACTAATAATAATAATAATAATAATAATAATAATAATAATAAAAACTTCCATTAGTCTAAGATTTAGAACACTGTTGTTGGGTCAACAGTTTAAGACCCATTGCTAGGACTCGGGCTATGAGCCCCTCAGAAATGTCATACTGTTTTTAGCAATTAAATGTCCTTCCAGACATGTCAATTTTAGTAGCTACATTCCCCATGTAGTAAAATTCTGGAGCATCGACTGTGACGTGCCATTTTATTATTTCTACTAGAAGTAATTAAATTGCCAGGAGCTTGCAGCAAAGGTACAGATGGGTGTTACCAGCTTTGGGTGTTTCTTTAGACATTTGATAAATACACTGAAGACTGTATATCACCACATATGTACTGTAAATGATGTGAGTTAGGAAATGATTTTATATTTCACCCACTAGAAATAACTTCTATTGATAGCACAGTCTTCTATTAAAATAATTAAAAGCCAATTCTTACTCACAAGAACACATAATATGCTAAATGTAATAGGCTTGGATTGTTATTTGCTGCATGGTAGAAATGGTTTTAATCAGTTAAACATTGTGTCTGTGGCCAATATTGTAGTTGACATTTCCAATTTTCAGAGTTTGGGCTCTTTAAACCTTTAGTCAGTGAGAACATTGGATTCTCTTCTCAGTTAATGGGTTAAGATAAGGTCTATTTAAACTTTAAAGCCCCGAACAGCATTCTTATTAAGTTTAACTGAGCTTAGAAGTTTCTTGGCTCCAGAATCTTGAAATATAATCTTGTTTCAGATACTTGATGCCTTCATCATGCGACAAAGACACCTTTGAGTCTTTAGTGGCTCAAAGTACATGGCAATTTAATCTACAGCTATATTTTTATGGTTGTATGTAAATGTACATAAGAGCCTAGTATTAATTTAATTGTTCTGATACTGTAAAGAACACATTAAATTAAACAGAATGCAATGCAGAATTTGTCTTGGTATGCGGAAGGATCTTTCTCAGTTCACACCACTATAACTTTTTTTATGTTATTCCTTGATACAATGTCATCCTCAGATTTTTAAATATTTATTTTCATGGTGGGCACCATATAGATGGCACATCCTGGATGCAGAATTTAAGGAAAAATGCATGAATCCATGTGTGTGAAGTCCTGAGTGAAATTTCTTCAGTGGTATGGTAGCATTATGTTTACTCTGTTTTTATTAAGTATTTATGAAATATAACATATGAGAGCCATCAAATAGTTGAACATGCATTCCATGGTGTCGCGCATGACCCATACAGATATTACAAAAAATAATGAAATAAATCAGGACTATTGTTGAGCGAGCATGCTCGGCCAAACATCAGTTCGGCTCGAGCATCACTATGCTCGGCACAGTACAGCTGAACACTTCGTTTGCTCGAGTCAGTGTATTTAAATCTAATTTAGCCTCTATTTCTATGCAGAAGATCACTGTACAGTGAGGGAAACCATCAGAGTGCGTCCACGGCTTAGGAGTCCCTGCTCTGACTCCATATATAGCTATGTCCATATATGGAGTCAGTGCTTGGGGATGCCCCAGTGTATTTAAATCAAATTTAGCCTGTATTTCAGAAAATTTTCTGCTGGGCTTTGAGCTCATGACTCATTAGAGGCAAGGAACTTAACCACTCAGCTATAATAGCTGCATAGCCAGTTGCTTTAAAAAAAAATAATAAATATGAGACTTCTACTGTAGAGGAATACTTACTACTAGTAAGTATTCCTATACAGTAGAAGTCTCATATTTATTTATTTTTTTATTTTTTGTGACTGGCTATGCAGCTATATAGTGTAGTGGTTAAAGTTCTGGGCTGTGATGCAAAATCTGCGAGTTCAAATTCTGTCAAAAACTTTTTCAGAAATAGAGGCTAAACTTAATTTAAAAGGATGATTAGTACCGGAGGGCAGGGAAGCTCTGAGAACATGATACTCACCTCTTGCTGGTCCTCGATACTTACCGAGTTCCACTTGAGCACATGCTGTATTTGGCCAAATACCGCCATGTGCCGAGCATAGCGGTGCTTGAGCCAAACTGATGTTCGGCCAAGCATGCTCGCTCAAAACTATCTATTTGGTCTATTAGGTCAAGAATTAGGGTTTGTGGTATAGTTCAGGTCCCGGGTTTGCTCATCTCTAATTATAACATGAATATAGTACCAGGTTATAGGCAATAACATCTACCCTCCTACACTCACATGTTGTACATAGGCATGCGCACGCTGTGTGCCAGATGTGCCTGGGCACAACCTAATCAAGCCGACTCGAGGTTCTGTCACCTCCGTGCTGCACTGCAGTCTGGGGGTCATTCACATTCAGGTCTGAGCTGGGGCCTTATTGGGGTCTTATTAACATTGGGGTCTTATTTAGGCTGTCAGCTAAGATTTGATTAACATTGGGGATCTGATTGGTGGTCTGACCTCAGGTGTAATGAAAAATATACTTTTCTTATTGTCCCCCTCTAAAACCTAGGTGCATCTTATAGGCCGGAGCGTCTTATATGGTGAAAAATATGGTCAGTTTAAAAATGATTTCTTCTCCCTTTATTATATTGATAGTGCGGGTCTGTATGTATGTATTCAGATTGTATTTGTGTATATATATATGTGTGTGTATGTGTATATAATATATACATACATACACGCGCACGGCGTGTGTGTTTGTGCTTTAGGGTGCACACACTAATGCACTAGGCTGCGCACACCTATGATGCTGTATATAAAAAATCTGATCAGCCATAGTATTAAAACCACTGGGACTGCACTAGACTCCCCCCCCCCCCCTTCTCTTAGACTGAGCATTGCTGAAAGTGTATCTAGAGAATCTCAGGAGGGCTTAGAACCATCACTGATACCTCCTATACACAACCTTTTGGAGAGACTTTCGCGTAATATACCTTAGAACTGTGCCTAAAGCTTCGACATGTACTACAACCTCAAGTATCTGCTCAGTAAAGAGAGACTTTATTTATTATAACCAAGTGGGCCTATTCATTGACTCCACCATCCATCAGCCGGCCCCTCCATCTGCACTCCTGCCTTGCACCCATATACCCAGCACCAAGGGCACCCCAGCTACCACCAAGAAGAGCGCAAGTGAATTTTCTTTGCTGTATTTCCCACACAGAGATAATTGTATGGCAAAATCCTGGAGGATATTTAGTGAAGACAGAAGATTGCTGTATTCAGAACTATGCAGTTATTCCCAGATTATGTCATGCACTGAATAGAGAAAAGAAAATTTCTTAACATTTGAGCTAAATCAAACATGCTCCAATTTGCAGCAAAAAAGAGCCAAAAAATGTGGCACTCATCATAAAAACACTTGTCTTTATTTTTTCATAGAAAACCAAGCAAGTACAGGACACAGTGTAGGCTATCAGGCATCAGTCATTTTGTGCAACCCTCGGCTTCCTCAAGGCTTAGAGGCAGAGCTTATTAAGAGCTCATTTGCATCCCTTTCTTCCCATATTCCAGAGGAGTATGTATGGCCTGTAAGTCTCCTCATGCCAATTAAGGAGCTCTCTCCCCAAGGAGAGATAGTACCCCCCAAATCCTGACTTGGCCTCTCACCCAGTTAAGTCAGTATTCTCTGCTTTGCACTGATGAGGGGCAATAACACTAAAACAGCTGCCTTCACATGAGGTGCTGGCTTATTTAATATCCTAGTCATGTCTCAAGGCCTATTTAAAGGGTCAAACATTGACTTATAGGATAGCTGCATTACATCTGATGGCATTAAAGGCAGAGCTTGTTAAGAGTTTATTTGCATTCCTTTTTTCCCAGAATTCCAGAGGAGCATGAATGGCTAATACATCTTCTCATGCTGATTAAGTTGCTCTCTCCCCAAGGAGAGATGGTACCCCCCAAATCCTCAAGGCTTGACACAGAGCACATACTCTTAAGGCAGTCCTTGTGTAATACTTTTAGAAAGAGGATTACGGCTTTATAGCCAAAACATGTAGACCACAGAATGCAGCCCTTTGTATGGGTTTTTGTATTTTGTTATGAAATAAACTGTTGATTTTATTGGATTGCATCTGGTGCTCTGATGCTAGCTTCTTTGCTATATACAGTTGAAAAGGTTTGCCACTTTGTTGGTATGAAATTTTTTGTAAACTATGCTGCCAACATGAAATTAACATTTTCCATGAGTACACAGTAGTTCTCAACCAGGGCAGATATAGGCTGCAAGCATTAATGGTCTTAGACCTGTTACCAAGCATGATAACCATGACACTATAGTCACTGATCCCATTCATAAGTAAATATTAAATGTTAAATCATTATAGACATCCTTGTTCTGAAGCTGGTAAAACAAGATGACACAATGAGGGTTCCTGGGATCTTCTGTTTACTACATATAGTTACAGCTACATATCCTTAAATATACAAATGTTATGCAAAAAAAGTGATATTCTAAACCCAGTGGAGAATGAGAACACGGTAAAATATAATAGGTCCATACTGAAATGTACACAAAAATGTAGATGTTTGCTTTTTAGAAGGAATACACTGTAGGATTAAGAAGGAAATCCCTGAGAATGGCCCATTTGAATTGTCTTACATTGCTCTGTGTGTAGGACAATATCAATAACATAACTTATGTCAACTAATACTAGAAACATACATTACAAGCAACTGCAATAGATTTTATGCTTGCAGCATTCTATGGAATTCTTTCATGTCCGTAGGAAGTATTAAAGTACATCTGTTCTTGGCTACTTTTCCTAGCAAGTCCCAAAGGCACTTGTTACAAACTGAATCAGTTATCAGCTAGTTAGGCTGGCAGTTTCCAGTGTTATTGCATGAATACTGATAGAGGACCATGCATTATTCAGTGAGAAGAGCAGAAGAAAATGAGCAACACATCCAAAACAAGAACAGCAGTGGCAGTAAGGGTATAATTAGAGAGCTGTCACTTGTCCCTGTCAGTATTCCCTGCCTCAACACATTGAGGGCAAAATGTAAGATCATTGTAGATGCTCTGCTCTTAAAATGGAGCTAGTAGTGTGCAGTGCAATAATAGAGAAAAATGCATTTTTTTTATGGACTAGAATAAAGACCTCACACTACAGGTATAGAAAAGTATTTTGTTTTCTCACTTTCTAATAAGTAATGCAATGTCTATTGTTCAGTAATATATATATGTATATATATATATATATATATATATATATATATATATATTTACAAAAAATGAAACAGCACCTCCTAGGGGTAGTTAGTTTAGAGGCAGGTGCAAACTACATGGACAACTATATAGCAAACCAAATAAATAGCAGCACACTGCTAAATGCACTAAGAATGGGTGAGCATGTGAACAGGGTCAAATACATGACTACCATACTTACTATAACATGAGGTAGAAGCTCTTAGCGCATATAGTTGATCAAAAATATGTCAGGCCCGTCTACCAAGTGTCAAAGTGGCTTCTAATCAGACGGGACCTACGCTAACATGGAGTGTCCAGCTCCACTCTGATACTGTGATAGTACTGATTAAAAGCACCATGCAGATGGGCAAGTGGGCAGGTGGTTGGGAGTGCTAAGTTCTATAGAGGATGCCTATTCCTCAACCATACATACATATCATAAAAATGAAACAGCACCTCCTAGGGGTAGTTAGTCTAGCGGCAGGTGCAAGCATCACGGACAACTATATAGCAAAACAAATAAATAGCAGCACAGTGCTGAATGCACTAAGAATAGGTGCATTCAGCATTGTGCTGCTATTTATTTGGTTTGCTATATACTTGTCCTTGTAGCTTGCACATGCCTCTAAACTAACTACCCCTAGGAGGTGCTGTTTCATTTTTTGGATATGTATATATGGTTGAGGAATAGGCATCCTCTATGGAACTTAGCACTCCCAAGTGTGCCCGCCCACCTGCGTGGTGGTTTTAATCAGTACTATCACAGTATCACAGTGGAGCTGGACACTCCATGTTGGCATAGGTCCCGTCTGATTAGAAGCCACCTTGACGCTTGGTAGACGGGTACGACATATTTTTGATCAACTATATAATTGGGCAAATATTCGCGAAATATCGCAAATTCTAATTTTTGTAATCATGTTTAAAAACACACCCAGTCAGCACATGTGTTATGCTTTTTCATATTCCAAAGCTTCTAAAAATTTTCCCTTAACAGGGGAAGATGATGTTTAAACACAGTCTTGGGACAAAACATAAAAAATAAAACAATAAAAAACGTGCCTTGGGTAACCAATCATGCAAAAATTATGGCTTGACAAAGTCAGAATGCCTGCTCGTATGACAGGCACGTGTTGATTGTCAGAAGAAAAAGTGACTTATTGTGAAAGAGCCGAAAAAAAATAATCCCGTTTAATTGGGAGCAGCAGCCGTGCAATATGGATGTGGAAAGGGTATGGTACAGTACGTATATAGTAGCATAGTGGCAGCAGAAGGAGAAGTATAATATGGAACATGCAAGGCTGTCTATGGGTGGTAGTGGCAATAGTATCAGTGATAGTGGCGGTAGATGCTTTGTGTTAATGGTGTAAAGCAGTAAGGGATTGACAGTGAGGATCTGCAGCAGCTAAGGCAACAGCGACTGCAGCAGTAGCCATATGGTAGATCTTGGCAGATGATGGAAGATGATGGTCGGCATGTCGCAATGATGGCATGATGAAGCAATGGTATGGTGGATGGAGGAGGCGGCAGCAGCAGCCATACAGAACGTAATGGTTGGAAAGTGGTATGATGCCGGCCCCGGCAGAAGCTGTATAGAACGTGATGGTAGTTAGACAGACAGACACACTTGCAACAGTGGCAAAATGGGGAACTGCCAGCAAAGAGATGTGTATTCATCGTAAACTGCTTGAACTATGAGAAAATGTCTGTACTAATGCAATAATCAGATACCAATGCTGCCTCATGAAATGTAACCCCCCCTAAAAATGTTTCATTTCAACCACGTGGAAACTAAATACACAGAAATGGATTTGCATTGGTGACATAATGCAGGCCTCAGCATGCAGCTGTACAGAACATGATGGCAGTTGGGCAGACAGTAACAGTGGCAAGATGGGCACTGCTAGCAAGGCAAGGCAACTGTTAAAAAATGTTGGTCTTGATGTATAAATCACATACATTTATGCTGCTTAAAGAAATTAAACCTAGCATGTTTTGGGCCTATCCCCCCACAGTGTCTGCGACCTCACCAGATCCCTAAGTAGACATGGCCCTGGCTGATCTTTGAGAGGTACCTGGCCTCTGCTCTTTTTTGCTGCTGCTACCGCCCTTCTCCACAAGAAAGGGGTAGTGAAGACTCGGAGGCCTCCACTTAAAGCCTTCTTTGGTGCTACAAGGAGGAGACCTCTGGCTCCAAATCACAGTGTCAGACTCTGTAGTCACCATCATCCTGCTGCAATTGAGAGGAGGCGTGTTCAATCCAATCCATAATCTTATCCTCTTTCTCAACTCTAATGTTGCGCCTTTCTGAAGCCAGCAGGGATAACTGTGGCCTACTACCACTACTTATGGCTAGATAGTTGGTGCTGCTGCTGCCTGTACACATTCTGGCCCTGGGTCTTTTGTTTGGAATCATTCCTTAGCCCAGACATTTTTGGGCCTTTCAGATGTTGTGCACTATGCTGGGTATTGGTGTAGATGTATATATGCTGCTAATTTGCGAATATAGGAAAATGCATTTGAGCCTAAATTCTTTATCACTACCAGATACTATTGTGTGCTACCCTGTCTATTGGAGTAGTAATGATGAATATATATTGCTGCTAGTTTGAATATAATCAGTCCCCAACAAAATCAATTGATTGAAAATGTGTTTGTGAACACATAAATAAAGGGAAACTGGTTTAGGCCTAAATTTGTTGTCCCTCACTGATACTTTTGTGTGCTGGCCTGTGTATTAATGTTGATCACCTACATGCTGGTTTAAATAAATTGAACAAGTCTAAAAAAAAAAGTGTCATTTCAAACCATGTGGAAATAGAATTCTTGGAAACAGAGGATTGAGGCTTGGCGCTCAACTTCTCGTTATCACTCATAGGTAGAGCGCTGCCCTACCCGGGTTCTTGTTGTATTTACATATATATGCTGGCTTAATTATATTTAACAATCAAAAAAATAATTACAGGCATGTGAAAATGGATGCTCAATTTCACTTTGTCCCTCATAGGTAGATTACTGCCCTACCCTGTATCTTTTAGTAATCACATATAAACTGCCCACATACAGTTAGGGATATTTGGCTTTTGGATGAAATTTATGGAAAACTTAAAAGTTCACACTACAGAAATATTATATCATGAAAGTAGGGCATTTAAGTAGAAGCATGCAATGGTGATTTCCTCATCTCAAACAGTTTATTGAAACAAAAGCTAACAACAGTGGGTATACCCCCACAAAAATGTCAATATCTCAAAAACTTGTCATGTGGGCTTCAGCTTTAATTACAGCTTGACAACGACGTATCATGCTGTTCACGTCTCATGCTGAGGCATGGCATCCCACACTTCTTGAAGAGCGGCACACAGGTCATTGAGGTTCTGGGATTCAGAGTTACGAGCCTCTACATGACAACTCAGCTGATCCCAAAGTTTTTCAATGGAATTCAGGTCTAGAGAAAGTGCATGCAAGTTAATTTGAGGTACCTCAGTCTCAAGTAGCTGTTCCCTAATGATGTGACTTCATGACAGTGGTAAAATTGAGTGCAAAAAGTTAATTTTTATTTATAAAATTTAGAAATTTACCCAAATTATTGAAAAATGTGCAAATTTCCAAGTTTCAATTTCACAACTTCTATAATACATAGTACTACCTCCAAAAATAGTTATTAAATTACATTCCCCATATGTCTACTTCATGTTTGGATCATTTTGGGAATGCTATTTTATTTTTTGGGGACGTTGCAAGGCTTTAAAATTTAGAAGCAAATCTTGAAATTTTTCAGATATTTTCCAAAACACACTTTTTAAAGACCAGTTCAGGTCTGAGGTCACTTTGTAAGGCTTACATAATAACATCACCCAAAAATAACCCCATTCTAGAAACTACACCCCTCAAGGTATTCAAAACTGATTTACAAACGTTGTTAACCCTGTAGAGTTAATGGCAAATGGAGATAAAATTTCAGAATTTCAATTTTTTGGCAAATGATCCATTTTATTTATATTTTTCCAGTAACAAAGCAACGGTTAAAAGCCAAACAAAACTCAATATTTATTGCCGTGATTCTGTAGTTTGCGGAAACACACCATACCTGGTTGTAAACTGCTTTATGGCCAAATGGCAGGTTGTAGAAGAAGGGAACACCATATTGTTTTTTTAAGGCATATTTTGCTGGACTGATTGTTAGACACCATGTCCCATTTGAAGCCCCCCCTGAGGGTGTTCACCTGAGGGGTTAGGTCATGTGATATTTTTAAAGAGCAGGTTTGTACAGATGTGGCGATACATAATATGTGTAGTGTATTTAATTTTTTTTATTTTTATTCCGTGATAAATGTGTGTTTTTTTTCATTTTTTTGACCCAGACCCACTTGGTTCTTGTAGATCCAGTGGGTCTGATGTCTGTGTAATACAGTACATTACATGATATAGTGTAATGTACTGTATTTTTTACTTTACAAAGTCTGATCAGACTTCTGCTTATAGCAGAAGTCTGATCAGAGTTACCATTACCATGGAAAGCAGGACGCCTGTGAAGGCGTCATGTTGCCATGGTAACCATTCCCACTGCTAGAACAGAGCAGCGGGTGATGGGGAAGGAGGCCCCCTCCCCGGTGATCCCGTCAAGAATCGGGGACAGCAAAGGCACAGCAGCCCCCAATTGGAGAGGGAGGGAGCTCTCTCCCTGTTAACCCATTCCATACAGAGGTCCCTACGGACCGCAGCATGGAGGGGTTAAACTGCTGGCATCTGCATCACAGACGTCAGCTGTTTATAGCAGAGTGTCAGCAATGTGCTGACTCTCTGCTATACCGCTCACCCATCCTGCACAGCCCGCCGCACTTTTAGCGCCACCCACCGGCCATCTAAAATAGGGCTGTGGGGTGGAAGGAGGAATAAAAACTAAAAAAACACCATTTTCTAAGCCCCGCGGTCACAGACGTGGCACAATGTCCGAGTCTGGAGGTGGCAGCAGCATGAGTAGGCCACAGAATGGCACAATGACAGAGTGAGGAGGTGGCAGCAGCATGAGTAGGCCACAGAGTGGCACAATGACCGAGTATGGAGGTGGTGGCAGCAGCAGCAGAATCAGGAGGAGGCCACAGAGTGGCACAATAACAGAGTGTGGAGGCAGCAGCAGCATAAGTAGGCCACAGAATGGCACAATGACAGAGTCTGGAGGTGGCGGCAGCAGCAGCAGCATTAGAGGAAGGCCACCGAGTGGCATAATAACAGAGTCTGGAGGTGGTGGCAGTATGACGAGGTCACCGAGTGGCACAATGACAGAGTTTGGAGGTGGTAGCAGCATGAGTAGGCCACAGAGTGGCACAATGACAGAGTCTTGAGGTTGCGCGAGCAGCAGCAGAAGGAGAAGGCCACCGAGTGGCACAATGACAGACTCTGGAGGTGGGGGCAGCATGAGGAAGCCACAGAATGGCACAATGACCAAGTGAAGAGGTGGCAGCAGCATGAGGAGGCCACAGAGTGGCACAGTGACAAAGTGTGGAGGTGGCAGCAGCTTGAGTAGGCCACAGAGTGACACAATGACAGAGTCTGGAGGTAGCGACCGAATCAGGAGGCAACAGAGTGGCACGATGACAGAGTCTGGAGGTGGCAGCAGCATGAGTAGGCCACATAGTGGCACAATGACAGAGTCTGGAGGTGGCAGCAGCATAAGTAGGCCACAGAGTGGGATAATTATAGAGTCTGGAGGTGGCAGCAGCTTCAGGATACCACAGAGTGGCATGCTTACATACTGTGAGATGGCAGCAGCATCAGGATACCACAGAGTGACAAGGTGACATACTGTGGAGATAGCAGCAGCAGAAACAGTATACCACAGAGTGGCAAGGTGACATAGTGTGGAGATGGCAGCAGCATCAGGATACCACAAAGTGACCTGTGACAGAGTGGGGAGGTGGGTGGCAATACCAGTACCAGCTGAAGATGATGGATGAAAGAAGGAACACTTGGCATCAGATGTGTTGCATCAGGCAGGAGGAAGCATCAGAATAGTAGCTGAGGCAGGTAGCCAGAAGAAACTGGTCTCTTTTTTCACAGTTTTGATGTGGCACCATGGATGATCTAGTCTGATATATCAGACAATGGTGGGTGGAAATCCTGGCTGATCCACACCTGATTTATCTTCATAAAAGTCAGTCTCTTCACATTTTGGGTGGACAGGCGAGTTCTCCTTGGGGTCACTATTGCCCCGGTGCCACACTACTGGCCTGGCAAGTCAGCTTTTCCAGGGCAAACTCTGCCAGATGCGGCCACAAATCCAGTTTGGCTGCCTAGTAGTCCAGTGGATCTTCATTGTTGGTTGGCAGGGTGCTGTCCAAGTTTGCCACCACCTGTTGGTTCAGGTCCTGCTCCAGGTTCCCCTGCTGCTGCTGGTGAGTAGTTTTTTTCACTATGCGGGTGAAGAAAGCTACTCATCAGTGACTTGAGACTCAGGCTGCTGCTGATGGAGCTGGTATTGCTCCTGCCACCCCACCCCTCCCCAGCAGCCATGGCAGTGGAACGTGAGCGCAGAGAGCCCCCCAGTAAGACCTCTCAGAGGATAGATGATGGCGCAGATAGGCAGCGGCAAACTGACTACATAGGATGTCTCTGTAGTAGTTCAGATTGTCCTCCCTCTCAGTGTGTGTAAAAAGGCCCCATTTCTGAACCGGTAGCGAGGGTACAACAAGGTGGAGAGCCAGAAGTCATCCCTCTGATGAATTTGGCTGTCACTACGTAAGCAAGTGAGCATGCAGCGGGCTATTTGCGCAAGTGACTAGGAGGTAGTCCCTGCCTCTATCTCCACTGCATACTGCCATGGTGTGTCTGGGTCCTCTGTCTCATCTTCCTCATCGCACTGTAGCTCCTCTGGCTG
This sequence comes from Bufotes viridis, assembly GCA_033119425.1. Lineage (NCBI taxonomy): Eukaryota > Metazoa > Chordata > Amphibia > Anura > Bufonidae > Bufotes > Bufotes viridis. The sequence continues at coordinate 184,039,043 of CM065589.1, read as the reverse complement.
CTCATTGCTTCACATTGCCTGTGCTCCAATGTCCTCCTCCCTCTCCTCCTCCTCTTCCAGTTCAACCCCCGCAGGGCTTATTTGGCCATGAGATCTAGGCGCCATGTCTCTAGTCCCCTGACCAGCCTTTGTTACCACCATCTGTTCCAGGACATGAAGCAGTGGAATGACGTTGTTCATCCCGTAGTCCTGATGACTGACAAATAACGTGGCGTCCTCAAAGGTCCGTAGCAAACAACAGGTGTCACGCATGAGCTGCCACTGGCTGACATCGAAATTACACAGGGGAGTACTCCTATCTGCTTGCATCATCAAGAAATTTTTTGATGGCCTTTCTCTGTTCGGAATAGTTGGTCCAACATATTATAGGTGGAATTCAAACTGGTGGAATCGTTGAATATCAGCTTATGTTTGGGGATGCTGTTCTTTAGTCACAACCCAAGGAGGGTCTACTTTGCGGTGTGTGAGTGGCTGAAGCGCATGCAAAGTTTCCTGCCCATTTTTAGTATGTCTTGAAGATTGGGGAAAGACTTCAGGAACCGCTTGACAACCAAATTGAACACGTGTGCCATGCAGGGCAAATGCCTCAGCCTTCCTTGACGCAGGTACCATTCCGTTGTCGGTAACCATGGTTCCAATTTTTAGTTGTCACAGAGAAAGCCAGATTTTGATTTCTTGATGAATCACACAGAGCAGTTCCTCCACTTTTCGTTCTCCCAGGGAAAGAGGTGACGAACAGCTTGACACCGCCGTGCCCTAAACAAGTGGTAAGCTGGTGGGGCACTGAGACTTGTCCCTGCAGTGGAGGCTGAGGATATGGTGGAGGATGAGGAGGCAGAGGCGGACATTGTCACTGGACCAACGGGGTGACAACGTGGAGGCGGAAGCTGCGTGACCTGGCCAAGTTGCTGGTGTGGCTGTGCAGGAACCACATTAACCCAGTGGGCCGTAAATTACATGTACAGTCCCTGACCATAGTTACAGCTCCACACGTCGGCAATGCTGTGCACATTGGGAGACATGACAGGCTCAAAGACTGGCCCACCTTCTGTTCTACATTTTTGTTCAGGGTACTGCCTTTTTCAAAAAGAAATTACGGCTTGGGACTTTCCACCTTGGCTTGGCACAAGCCATAAGTTCTCCAAAAGGTGCGGCGTCCACCACTTGGACAGCGAGGGACTGCAGCACCAGCAACTTAGACAGGAGCACGTTAGGCTTCTGCGCCTTTGGATGCATGCGCGCATACTGCTGTCACTTGGCAATCGCTTTGGCGATCGATTACTAACACTTCCACTGCCAGTCAGGGGAATGTCAGCTCCAGTAAGCAGGGGACCAGGAGAGCAGGGCAGGCCAGACAGGTGCTGGTAGTGGGAGACTCAATTATTAGGGGTACAGATAGGGCAATCTGTCACAAAGATCGTGATCGCCGAACAGTGTGCTGTCTTCCTGGCGCTAGAGTTCGACACATCGCGGATCGGGTTGACAGATTACTGGGAGGGGCTGGAGAAGATCCAGCGGTCATGGTCCATATCGGAACCAATGACAAAGTTAGAGGAAGGTGGAGAGTCCTTAAAAATGATTTCAGGGATTTAGGTCAAAAGCTTAGGGCAAGGACCTCAAAAGTAGTATTTTCTGAAATACTGCCTGTACCACGAGCCACACAAGAAAGGCAGCGGGAGATTAGGGAGGTTAACAAGTGGCTCAAGAACTGGTGTAGGAAGGAGGGGTTCGGGTTCATGGAGAACTGGGCCGACTTCTCTGTTGGCTACAGGCTCTACCGTAGGGACGGGCTGCACCTCAATGGGGAAGGGGCAGCTGTGTTGGGGAGAAAGATGGCTAGAAGGTTGGAGGAGTGTTTAAACTAGGGACTGGGGGAGGGTAATTACGTTATAGGAGGGGAAGATAGTGCAGATAGAGACCAGGGGCGAGGTAGTGTGTCTGGGGGAGGAATGGAAGGGGGACTAGAACAGCTCAGAATGAAAGATGTAGGGTAAAAATACACATAAACCTGTCAAATGTATGTATACTAATGCCAGAAGCCTGACTAACAAGACTGGTGAACTGGAATTAGTGATGTGTGAGGAGGACTATGACATAGTGGGAATAACTGAGACATGGCTGGATGATAGCTATGACTGGGCAGTTAATATAAAAGGTTACAATCTGTTTAGAAAGGATCGTCAAAACCGGAGAGGTGGAGGGGTCTGCCTCTACGTGAAGTCGTGTCTAAATCCCGTAATTCGAGAATACATCTCTGAGGGACATGAACATGTGGAGTCACTGTGGGTAGAAATACATGGAGCAAAAACAATAATAAAATACTAATAGGAGTGTATTATAAACCACCTAATATACCAGAGTCCACAGAAAATCTATTACTAAACGAGATAGACGAGGCGGCAAATCATAATGAAGTCGTTATCATGGGGGACTTCAACTACCCAGATATAGACTGGGAAACTGAAAGCTGTACATCCCATAAAGGAAACAGGTTCTTGGCAATAGCCAAAGACAATTTCCTTTCCCAACTGGTTCAGGACCCCACTAGAGGGACGGCCATACTGGACTTAGTATTAACCAATAGACCTGATAGAACAACAGATGTGCAGGTTGGGGGACACCTGGGAAATAGTGACCATATAGTTATAACCTTCCAATTATCCTTCAAACGAGAGTTTCTAAAGGGAGGAACAAAAATACCAAACTTCAAAAAAGCAAAATTTTGCCAACTAAGCGAGGCCATAGGCCTAACTAACTGGGACAAAGTCCTCAAAAATAAAAATACAACCATAAAATGGGAGATTTTTAAAAGCATTGTAACATCTAATTGTGAGAGGTACATACCTTATAGGAATAAAAGGCTAAGGAACAATAAGAGACCAATGTGGATAAATGGAACCGTAAAGAAGGCAATAAATGACAAAAAGAAAGCATATAAATCGCTAAAACAGGAGGGGAGCCAGGAAGCACTGATAAACTATAAGGAAAAAAATAGAATATGTAAAAAACTAATAAAATTTGCCAAACTAGAGACCGAGAGATTAATTGCCAAAGAGAGTAAAACTAACCCTAAAATGTTCTTCAATTATATAAATACTAAAAAATATAAATCTGAAGGAGTCGGCCCTCTACATAGCAATGAGGGGTGTGTTGCAGAGAGCGACGAGGATAAAGCAAAACTATTAAATATTTTTTTCTCCACTATATTCACTGAGGAAAATAAACTGTCAGATGAAATGCAGAATGTAAAAGTAAATCCCCCATTAAAAGTGCCCTGTCTGACCCAGGAAGAAGTACAACAGCGACTTAAAAAGATTAAAATAGACAAATCGCCAGGACCGGATGGCATACACCCCGTATCCTAAGGGAATTAAGTGATGTCATAGCCAGACCATTATTTCTGATATTTACGGACTCTATAATAACAGGGAATGTTCCACAGGATTGGCGCATAGCAAATGTGGTGCCAATATTCAAAAGGGTCCAAAAACAGAGCCTGGAAATTATAGGCCGGTAAGTTTAACATCTATTGTTGGTAAACTGTTTGAAGGGTTTCTAAGAGATGCTATTTTGGAGTATCTCAATGAAAATAAGCAAATAACGCCATATCAGCATGGCTTCATGAGGGATCGGTCATGCCAAACAAATTTAATCAGCTTCTATGAGGAGGTAAGTTCTAGACTTGACAGCGGCGAATCAATGGATGTCGTATATCTGGACTTCTCCAAAGCATTTGACACCGTACCTCATAAAAGGTTAGTATATAAAATGAGGATGCTCGGACTGGGAGAAAATGTCTGTATGTGGGTAAGTAACTGGCTGAGTGACAGAAAACAGAGGGTGGTAATTAACGGTAGATACTCAGATTGGGTCACTGTAACTAGTGGGGTACCTCAGGGGTCAGTATTGGGCCCTATTCTCTTCAATATATTTATTAATGATCTTGTAGAAGGCCTACACAGTAAAATATCTATTTTTTCAGATGACACTAAACTGTGTAAAGTAATAAACACTGAAGAGGACAGTTTTCTGCTACAGAGGGATCTGGATAGATTGGAGGCTTGGGCAGAAAAATGGCAGATGAGGTTTAACACTGACAAATGTAAAGTTATGCACATGGGAAGGAATAATGCAAGTCACCCGTACATATTAAATGGTAAAACACTCGGTAACACTGACATGGAAAAGGATCTAGGAATTTTAATAAACAGCAAATTAAGCTGCAAAAACCAGTGTCAGGCAGCTACTGCCAAGGCCAATAAGATAATGGGTTGCATCAAAGGGGCATAGACGCCCGTGATGAGAACATAGTCCTACCACTTTACAAATCACTGGTTAGACCACACATGCAGTACTGTGTACAGTTCTGGGCTCCTGTGAACAAGACAGACATAGCAGAGCTGGAGAGAGTTCAGAGGAGGGCAACTAAAGTAATAACTGGAATGAGGGATCTACAGTACCCTGAAAGGTTATCAAAATTAGGGTTATTCACTTTAGAAAAAAGACGACTGAGGGGAGATCTAATAACTATGTATAAATATATCAGGGGTCAGTACAGAGATCTGTCCCATCATCTATTTATCCCCAGGACTGTGACTGTGACAAGGGGACATCCTCTGCGTCTGGAGGAAAGAAGGTTTGTACACAAACATAGAAAAGGATTCTTCACTGTAAGAGCAGTGAGACTATGGAACTCTCTGCCTGAGGAGGTGGTGATGGTGAGTACAATAAAGGAATTCAAGAGGGGACTGGATTTATTTCTGGAGTGTAATAATATTACAGGCTATAGGTACTAGAGAGGGGTCGTTGATCCAGGGAGTTATTCTGATTGCCAGATTGGAGTCGGGAAGGAATTTTTTTTTTCCCCTTAAGTGAGGAAAATTGGCTTCTGCCTCACAGGGGTTTTTTGCCTTCCTCTGGATCAACTTGTAGGAAACAGGCCGAACTGGATGGACAAATGTCTTTTTTCGGTCTTATATACTGTGTTACTGTGTTACTAACGGAATGACTGACGAGGAGTAAGAGGAGCAGGAGCATCTGGACCAACAGAAGATGGGAATGACAGATATCTTCCATCGGCTGAGGTGGTGGAGCCTAGACTGCCTTAAACATGTTTCGTGCCACTGGGTGATGCAGCGGTAGCTGCTGCAGGCTGGACCACCGGATCAGAGCCATGGTTCTCACAGGCTACTGTATGGCGACTCTGCATCTGTTGATGTAGGGCCGTAGTGCCAATTTTGGCACCCTGGTCACTCTTTACCTTCTGCCCACAGATGCGACATATGGTGCTTTGAAAAAAAAAACTGCCACACCGCTGAGTAGGTGATTTTCCCCCCACAAGAGAACAAATTGACTGATTGCTTCCTCGACTGCCTCCGTGAACCACTGCACCACTACTTGCCAGGCAGGGAGGCTGCTGAGAAGCAGGTGGTCTACCCCGGGTACATTTGGCTCCCAACCTCCCAAAGCTACCACCCTGCTGACTCCCAGCCATGCTACCACTTTGCTGGCTCCACGGCTGCCTCACGGGCAAGCTGCCACCCTTTTCTCCTGATGATGATGAAGCCCCTAGTGCACCTGGTTCCCAAGTGTGATCAGCTCCATTATCATTGAGTAGTGTCTGCACATTACTGATGGCCTCCTCAACGCCCTTTGGGTCAGGAGCCTGACAGCTCTCAACACCACCACCCATGCCACTCTCCTCATCACTAGTTGCCCGCCTAGCGGAGGAGGCAGCGGATGTCTCCTCCAGATCTTGGCTGGGCAGTAGCTGCTGACTGTCCTGACTGTAGTAGCTCTTCCTCGCTGAAAAGTGGAGCTGAGCCTACAGCATATACTACTTCTCGCAGTGAGGGAACAGAAAAGTACAGAGGCAGGTTGAGGATAGTTGAGGGAACAGGGCCTGCTCCTGGGCCATGCTAACTAAGAGTTGTGTCTGACGAACCCACCGACTGTTGGCTGGGGGTGTCTGATGTCACTTTGGATGAAGTGGATGACCGAGTTAACCTAACAAGAACAGCTGGGTTGCTGGTCAATACACGACCTCTAGATGACACTGGGAGCTAATGCCTCTAGCTGCGACTCCTACTGCCACCCCCCCTTAATCTGCTGTGACCTCTGCCCACACCAGAAACATTCATGCCTCTGCCGCTCCTCTGTGCATGGCCTGGCACTTCTCTGTCAGACATACTTTTAGCTGAATAAAATCAATTAAAAGCAAATTAAAACACCCCTAAAAGCTACAAATATATTTTAATTTTTGTACTGAAATAGGCCACTAAACGCTTTCACCACAAATAACGACAACAGTGAACTGTGTATATATTTTTCTATTTGTAATAAAATAGGCCACTAAATGCTTTTACTGCAAATAACAGCAACGGTGAACTGCGTATATATTTTTCGTGGAGTACAGAAATACCTCACTAAACGCTTTTAACCTCAAATAACTGCAATAGTGAACTGTGTATATATTTTTTTTTCTGTAATGAAATATGCCACTAAACGCTTTTACCGCAAATAACGGCATCAGTGAACTGCATATATATTTTTCTTGGAGTACTTTACGTCAGTAAACACTTTTAACCCCAATTGAACTGCAAAAATGAACTGCATATGCAAAAAAAAAAAATGAACCGGCCACAAAACGCTTTTACTGTAAATGACGGCAACAGTAAACTGCGTATATATATTTTTTGTACTACAGAAATACGTCATTAAACTCTGTTAACCCTAAATAACTGCAGAAGTTAACTGCGTATATGTTTTTCTTTTTGTAATGAAATAGGCCACTAACCGCTTTTACCGCAAATAACGGCAACAGGGACCTGCGTATATATTTTTCTTGGCGTACAGAAATATGTCACTAAATGCTCTCAGCACATATAGGTGCAGAAGTTAACTGGGTATATATTTTTCTTTTTGCAAAGAAATCAGCCACTAAACGATTTTACCGCAAAAAACGGTAACAGTGAACTGTGTATATATTTTTCTTGTACTACAGAAATACATCAGTAAACGCTTTTAACCCCAAATAACTGCAGAAGTGAACTGTGCATATATTTTTCTTTTTGTAAAGAAATTGGCCGCTAAATGCTTTTACTGCAAATAACGTCAACAGTGAACTGCGTATACATTTTTCGTGGAGTACAGAAATACGTCACTAAACACTTTTAACCCCAAATAAATGCAACAGTGAACTGCATATATATTTTTCTGTTAGTACTGAAATACGCCACTATACACTTTCACCACATACAACTGCAGAAGTAAACTGTGTATACATTTTTATTTTTCCACAGATATAAGCCACTAAAGGTTCTTCAACATAGCACTTGCACCTCAAGAACAAATTGCTGGAATGACAGAGCTGTAAAATTGCTATTTGTATCCACAAATAATCTTTCCCTGCACCTGTAAATCACTTTTTTAGCTCCTCCCGACGTCTCTCCCTGCATTTAGATGCTGTGAAATTATTCCTCTCTATACTTTCCCTGCATCGTTTTTTCAGTTTTTTTTTGACAAGGAGTTTTTTCCAATAGCTGTCCCTAGCGCCTTCTCACGTTTGTCCCCTGCACTCAGAACACTGGAAAATGTCTGTTTTTAAGATGGCTGCCGTATTTATAGGGCTGTTAGATTATAGGCCTGGCAGGCTGCTAATTTGCTGCATGCAAGGCATTATGGGTCATCCCGCCTTCCCAGAGTTCCTTGCCCCATGTCCTCACACGTGTAGCAGCCATTTTATTTTAGGAAAAATTGCGATTCGTTACCACGAAGCGCAAGGAAATTTGCATTTGTTGTGAATCAAATTTTTCCTGATGTTTGGATCGAATTCCACTTTGTCTGCTTCGATTCACTCATCACTCATAGTGACAACAGTGGTTGATGCTTAGCGCTCTCCTTAGCATCTCCAACATTGTTGGCGGCCATCATTTCTGCTTAGTGTGAATTGACTTTCATCACTGAACAGCACTGAAGCCTACTGGTCCCTCATCTAGCATAGATGCTTCCTGGCCCATGCAAGACAATGATGCCTGTGGTCAGGTACCCTTGCAGGTTGTCTAGCATGCAAACCACTCTGATATAAATGGTTTTGAATGTTCTTATGTGACACTTGGGTGCCCCTCACCTCACTTAAAGGGGTTGTCCCATCATAGACAATGGGGGCATATCGCTAGGATATGCCCCCATTGTCTGATAGGTGCGGGTCCCATCTCTGGGGCCCGCACCTCTGCCGAGAATGGAGTGGGGAGATAGGTGGATGGAGGACCCCTTGGAGGTTTCCTGGGTTCTGGCCAACGCCAAGCGCTCCCCCTATACAAGTGAATGGGAGCACACAAAGCTCCCATTCATTTCTATTGTGCCCATGGAAATAGCCGAGCCAGCACTCGGCTGTTTTAGGCAGCCCCATAGAAACAAATAGAGGGCAGCTGCACATGCGCATTGTGCCCTCCACCACCTTTCCCCGCTCTGTTCTCAGTGTAGGTGCGTGTCCAAGAAATATGCCTCCATTCTCTATGATGGTCCAACCCCTTTAAATGTGACTGGAGTTGTGTGGCATTCATCATCCAGTTTCCGCAGGGCATTGTTTACAATTAAGTGGTCATCAATGTGGGATGTAGCCAAAGGATGTCTACTTCTATGCATTTCTGTGACTCTTCCAGTCTCTCTGTAGCTCTGTTGCAACCTGCTGCTGACTCTCTAAAGCTCAGTTGCCACTTCCATTTGAGATCATCCTGCTTTAAGCCATGCAATTGGGTACTGTTGATCAATTGTTAGATGTTAGATGGTCACATTAAGTTCACCTTTAAAGGTGAGAGTGCATTTTAGGTTCATCCTCAAATTTCACCCACAAGCCAAATATCCCTAACTTTTTGTCAGTAGTGTAAATGCTTAATTAAATGTAACAATTAAAAAGAATATATAATTTAATTCCAACCTTGTGGAAATGGATTTAACGGAGACAGAAGATTATGGCTTGATGCTCAATTTAACCTTAATACACAAAGATAGATTGCTGCCACACCATGGGTATTACTATAGTAGTATATCATGTATATTTGCAGCTTAATTAAATTGCCCCCCCCCCCAAAAAAAAAAAAATTGCAACCTTGTGGAAACTTAATATACATAAATGGATGATTGAGGCTTGGCAGTCAATTTCATCTTAATACATACAGATAGATTGCTGCCACACCTTAGGTATTCCTACACTAATCAAGTATATATGCAGCTTAATTAAATTGAACCCCCTCAAAAATATTTCAATTGCAACCATGTGAAAACTGAATATACTTAAACGGATGATTGAGGCTGGATGTGCAATTTCACTTTAATACATACAGGTAGACTGCTATCACAACTTGGGCATTGCTGCAGTAATCATATACATGTGAAGCTTAATTCAATTAAAGCTACAATAAATGGATTTCTGTGAAAAGGGGGATAATAAAAGTATTTGGTTATAGGTAGCTTGTTTTGAGGTTTGTTGCATTGCGCGATCTGCACTTCTGATTTTACACAAAACACACAATTCCTCTTTGGAATCCTTGCCTTTCCCTTCACTCTCTCTGGAAATAAGCTTGATAGATTTCATCCAAGTTGTCTGTCAGTCTGGAAGCCAATCAGGGCAAGATTACCCCCCCCCCCCCTTCCTTTCAGGGTCATGTGAAAACACTTTTTTTTCCTCCGTTGTGTTTTTAGTGGATTCATTTTAAAAGAAACTGAAAATATTGGGTCTGCCGTCGGAAAAATAGCAAAGTTCGGACCAAACCCTTAAATATATATATTATCTTAATCTAAAATATTTTTTTATAAAAATATTATTATTTTTTTGTCTAAAAACGAAATCATATCAGTAAAGATATGCCCGAAGTACAGGCAGTTGGAGCATCAGCACATTGGCACACAGTGACGAAGCAAACAGAATGCAGGAGGAAAGATTTGTTCGGCAGCACATCCCTGATTACCCAAAATGTCCAGAATCCAATGAACAAACATTGGCTAATCGGCTGAACAATTCCACAAGTCAATTGTCTTGAATAAGCATTCCTATGAATGTTTTTTCCCGATAATTTGTGATTTGATCAAAACATGAAACTAAATGAATTTTCTTTTTTTTGGGCTCTTACACTTGATGGTGAGGTGGTTCTCCACAGGTCTATTCCTTGAATAATGCTGGCAGAAAGAACCTACTGTAAGAAATAAATCACTCACTAGAGCAAGCAACTGCCTGCAGCAAAAGGAGAGGGAAATATAGTTGTGAGAAAGGAATGCAGGCCTAAGATCAGGGTCAGAAATACACTTAGGGTGTCTTCACACAGCATTATTGGAAAACAAGCAGTTTTGGTTTAAAATTGTGTTCTAAACTGCAGTGGCATCTTGTAAAATAAATTATATATATATATATATATATATATATATATATATATATATATTTGTAAGAAGATACCTGGAATCATAGTTGATGGAGGGTATGTGTTACCGAGGTTCCTGGCCTCGGTGAAGTAAGAGCCGGTATTTTATGTGTCAACAGCAGCTATTGCTAATTGACACCTTGAGATTTAGCATGGCTTTCATAGCTGATCTAGGGCAGCTCTTATTGGGAGTAGTCAAAGTGCTGGGTGGGTGACTACTCCCCATGTTCCAGGCCGGGTTTTGCCAGGCATAAAAACCAGCCAGCACTGCCAGGTGTGTGGATTTACCTCCCTCTGACAGTGGAGCTCAGGAGTCTGTGTGCTGTGAACTTAGGGCTGTGCTGGGATTTGAGGTTTTAGCCGGTCTGGAGGACTCCAGCCCCTCTAAAGGCAAACAGGCTGCCTATTGACTTGATGAGGCTGAACTGCTAACACCTAAATAAGGAAGGTGTAAATAAAAGACACTTGTCACTGGAGGTGCTGTGGACCCTTCTTTTTTTGTGTGAGAATTGGGACATTGGATCGACCCTACAGCCGCTGGCACTCCGTTGCTGTTTTCTGTGGTGCTGCAAGATTGTTTTATATATATATATATATATATTTATTTATATATATATATATTATTATATTATATATATATATATATATATATATATATATATATTATATCACAACACCATTCTCATGACAGAATACACTTTAATTAGGGGAACCTATAATCTTATTTAATAGGTGGCACCCACCATCCTTTGGAACTAAAGCTTAAAACAATGGCTAACCTGTAAAAGTGTACAAATCTCCTCAATTTGGGAAATAAATATTATTCATCTTTAAAGTGTTCTAATCGCAGCAACATTAATGATTTAGGCTTGCATGATCAAAACATGAAACTAAATGAATTTGTTTAGGATTAACCACTACTGGCAGATACCAATTTACAGTATATACATAAGTTGGACCCAGTTCAAAATCAGCTGTTAGATTTGTTTGAATTCATTTGGCGCGTTTATAGGAGAAATCAAGGAAAACATGGGCCTATAGCTATATTGTTGTAACCCCTCACCTCATATAGAATGCTGACAGTACCTACTTATTAATACTTTAAAAAAAAAAAAAATGTGTTAATATTTCTAATTGCTATCTAAGGGCATGTTGAGAAATCATTTCATATTTGGTGTGTGTGTAATGTAGATAGATAGATAGATAGATAGATAGATAGATAGATAGTCAAAAATTGCAGGACATCATTTTATTTCAGAAACTAAGGAAAAATGAAATATCTGAATACCCCAGAAAGTAATGGGTGAAGGGGCCTATCTTTTAGGCTATGTCTGGAATATGGCCACCATCTTAAAAGCCACCATAGTCGATCAAAAATTGATTTCCGCATCATATTTGTAACATCTCTTGTGGGTCAAACGTTATCAACACAGAAAGTTCAAAACTTCAAAGCTCTTTGTTCAACACCAAGGACAACACATTAAACATGTCAAGTAGTTGTGCATCACAGGGAACATTCCCAGTTGTTGTTGCTTCCATACAGAACCTGTGACTTTTCATTTATATAGGTTTCAAAATTAAATATTTGGTAAACAACAGATTGTAAAAGAAATAAACTACAGTAAATATCTGTGTCTTGTCAACCATGAGTCAGAATATGGGTGGATGTAGTAGTGAAAACAGCAGAAAGCAACACCAGCCATCCAGACAGAAGTAGTAGCAGGACACAGTTCTCCCTGACTTCCGGTAGGCGCCAAAATATTATTGATGACAAAGAGGGTGGCATTGTGGACTGGATGCCTCTCAGTCACAGCAGGCTGATGTCAAAGACAATTCTGAGTCTGACACTATGCCTTGGAGCCAGCGTCTTACATTTAGACAGGCGGTTAATGCGCCAAAGTTATATAGAGGTGTAGAGGCCTGCGTTTCTTCATAACTTCATAAAGTGGATCCACTGCCAAATATAGGGGTTATTAAGACCGGCGTCTGAAATGCCAGTCTTAATAAATGACCCCCAATGTTCCCTAATAAGTTCAGAAACTGAGCCAAATAGATTGGCTATCACGGAACCTAACTTTACTCATATTCCCATATTTCTCCCATTTAATAGAAAATATAATGATGATATTATTGTTGATGGTAGAGTGCACCCAGAAGCATCAATATTTGCAATGCTGACCCTAGGAGCACAAAATACTGTTCACTTTTATTTAGATATCTAATTATTTACCATAAAGGATAGGGACCAATGACAGTCTTCAAACCTTACTGTCACACATAGAATGATCCAGTGCAGAAATATGCTTGTGGTGTTGTCTACAACCCTCCAGTAAATCGCTTACACAGTATGGTGTATACGATTGCTGTTATAGAGTAGAGATGTTTTCAGAACACATACCTCCTGTGCTAAGATATGTCGTACTTTCAGAAAGTATAGTTCTCTGTTTAATAGAATTGCTGCGTGCTTTACACTCCTAGTGTTGAATATAAAAAAAAAAGATAATACCAGCAAATTCCTTTATATCTCCTCTGAGAAAACAACAGTAAAGCAAAAGATTCAGCATTCTCATGGTAACATGGTTTTAAATAAAGCCAAATGTGTTTTGTCTACTTATATCAGTAGTCTCCTTCAATTTGACTACAAAAGCATCTACAAAAGTAGATTTCAATGAGGCATCACATATGTTGCATGCTGAATTAAACACAGATGAAGTATATCTTAAACACGGAATGCTGACTATTTTGTATGTCAGATTTTGGCAAACTCCATCGGCCAAAGTAAATTCCACCAATCATTTTGTATCTACTCTAGTTGTTAATTATAGCTCTGCAAAGTTAAAAGTATTATATATATATATATATATATATATATATATATATATAGTATTGTAGAGATGGTTAGGGAACCGCACACACTTACACACACACACACACCTTTACATGAGAAAAATGTAGCATGATACTTAAATTCTTTCGGTAGGAAAGTCTAAACTTTACAAGATGTAAATATACATAATCTTAATGGTAATCTTCATCCTGCATAATATTTAGAATGGAACTTCTGGGCTTTCTTTTTGTCTGCTATGTTCCTCTTTCACTTTACTTTTTCTGTCCAAAGGATCATTTTTCAGACAGCACTAGTTCTCTACCCTGCAGTCAGACTGTTTAGTCTGGTTTTGGTGACCCTGTCTGACAGTCAGAAACTATGCTCTCAGATTACTCTACTTCTGCAGTCACTATTCTGTTTTATCAATATAATAATGTTCTGTGAATTATACAACTACAATAAAGTTGTGGGTTGTGATAGAAAAACCATGCATGTTGTCACAATGGAAGTGCTGCTTAATAACAAACAGGATTTCACACGATTGGAGTGCTGTCACTTTCCTATACATGGTGCGGTTTAAATTAGACAAGGTGTAAATGCTTAGCTTTAAAAAAGATTAGTAGCTCAATGCATTGGCACAGCTCCCAATAGATTCTAATTTCTAACCATCCAGTAGGTAACATAAACTTTAAAATGCTAATTGTGCTCTCAAAGAAATCCTTATCCGGGCAACCATTTTTATTTGTCCACAATACTGTGTAATATATAAATTGATGAATACATAGTTACCTAGGTTAAAAGTAACATAAGTCCATCACATTCAACCTTTCTCTGATCAATTATTCATCCTTTAGTGCTTCATTAATCATAACCTTTAATGCTATTTGTCACTAGATAGGTATCTAGCCCTTTTTCGAAGTTTGTCATTGTATCTGCCATTACCATTTATTGGGGTAGCACATTCCGTACTCTAGGGTACTTACTGTTTTAAGTGAATTCTCAGTGATGTGTATGTACATGGGCAATTACACTTTATCTGGTCATTATATGACATGTATACTGCACTTATTTAGATTTTTGTTGCTCTGGAGGCTCCATCTCCAATTGTGAGTTTACCTTGTGCTAGTGGGTAGAAACAAGTTAGGTCTCTTCATCAGGCACAGTGTTATTATGCATGATAAAGAGAACTTATTCAAAAGACAACTGGGCACTCCCTAATATCTAGGAATTGGTAAGGTTTATTCTGTAACTGGAACTGTCACACCAATAAAATCAATCCCATAAACAAGAATCGCTTGAACTCTAAATCACAAAAATAATTCACACATATAAATAAAACAGAATGGATGCATAAAATATAGCCAGTTATACTGATTAAATTGTAGCCTAAAGTCAGTGTATGCCAGTAATCAGTGCCTGCCCACTGGCATTTGTTTGCACCGTAAAAATCCACCTTATGGGGTCTCCCACTAATGAATAATTGTGGGTAAAAGTCCTCAATGATACTGTCTCTTTTACAGTATAGCTGAATTGATAATCATTTGATGTCCTCTTTTTAAATATTGCCTCTAAAAATCCTTGAGTATGTATACTGTGTCGAGTGGCATCCCTATGACACAGCTAGCGGCGTCCTGCTACAGTTCACTTTAGTATTCAGCCGACATTGTATGGTTGCGTTGTATTAGAATAAAAAGCCACAGTCTTACCAGGGAAGAAGTCTTCTTAACTCTACCGAGTATGTGATTGTTCCGAACTATCCCCGTCTGAACACACCACGCCGGTCGCTCCACGTGGTTCACAGCACGCAGTCCGATTCCACACAGAGGCGCCCTGTATCGCTAGGCAGACGGTATTCTTACAAGATTATTGTCACTCGGCTGAAATAAAATATTGACTTTTATTCTCCTGGGCTAATGGCTAAAGCGCTAAAAAGGTATTCACCGAGTTCTTGGGGGGATTCCAAACGCGTTTCGGGGTATTGTGTGACCCCTTCTTCAGTGGTAAAACTGAAGAAGGGGTCACATACTACCCTGAAAAGAGGACATCAAATGATTATCAATTCAGCTATACTGTAAAGGAGACAGCATCATTGAGGACTTTTACCCACATTTATTCATTAGTGGGAGACCCCATACGGTGGATTTTTACAGTGCCGACACATACAAGTGGGCAGGCACTGATTACTGGCATACACTGACTTTGGGCTACAATTCAATCAGTATAATCGTTAATTTCTAACGATAATTTGTTTTCCCTTAGAAACTTAAAAACAAAGGTGCAATGGCACACTGCAGCTAGAGCTCCGTCCTGCCACTATGCTGGATGTTAGATGAGGCATTAGTTTATATTTTGGCCAAATTATGTAAGCCACCCACCACTTCACGGTTGCCTCTACGAGTGGTCCCTAACATTAATTCTTACCTTTTATGGGCCATATCAGCCACACAAAATCCAGGGAGTGCAGGTGCAGCATGCATGCCAGATACACTCTGCTTGTAACCCCGTCTGGTGCCATACAGCGTTCATCAGATCAAGGGATGCAAATACCAACATGCATGCTGAGCCCACTAGTACTTCTCCTGGAACCAAATGGCTTCTGGTAAGTTCTATAAAGCAGACTCAGTTTTATACTGACTTTAAAACCAGCCTACAGGGCGGATTCACTAGTCAGGTGTGCATGACTGCATGGAGGTCACCACACCTCCCATATATGCTACAAAGGAATAAAATGGGGATTGCAGTCAGCACAACCCAATACGCAGGTGCACGTTGCTATGGTGAAATACACATACAAACGTAAAAACAAAGGTGCAATGGCACACTGCAGCTAGAGCTCCGTCCTGCCACTATGCTGGATGTTAGATGAGGCATTAGTTTATATTTTGGCCAAATTATGTAAGCCACCCACCACTTCACGGTTGCCTCTACGAGTGGTGCCTAACATTAATTCTTACCTTTTATGGGCCATATCAGCCACACAAAATCCAGGGAGTGCAGGTGCAGCATGCATGCCAGATACACTCTGCTTGTAACCCCGTCTGGTGCCATACAGCGTTCATCAGATCAAGGGATGCAAATACCAACATGCATGCTGAGCCCACTAGTACTTCTCCTGGAACCAAATGGCTTCTGGTAAGTTCTATAAAGCAGACTCAGTTTTATACTGACTTTAAAACCAGCCTACAGGGCGGATTCACTAGTCAGGTGTGCATGACTGCATGGAGGTCACCACACCTCCCATATATGCTACAAAGGAATAAAATGGGGATTGCAGTCAGCACAACCCAATACGCAGGTGCACGTTGCTATGGTGAAATACACATACAAACGTAAAAACAAAGGTGCAATGGCACACTGCAGCTAGAGCTCCGTCCTGCCACTATGCTGGATGTTAGATGAGGCATTAGTTTATATTTTGGCCAAATTATGTAAGCCACCCACCACTTCACGGTTGCCTCTACGAGTGGTCCCTAACATTAATTCTTACCTTTTATGGGCCATATCAGCATATATGGGAGGTGTGGTGACCTCCATGCAGTCATGCACACCTGACTAGTGAATCCGCCCTGTAGGCTGGTTTTAAAGTCAGTATAAAACTGAGTCTGCTTTATAGAACTTACCAGAAGCCATTTGGTTCCAGGAGAAGTACTAGTGGGCTCAGCATGCATGTTGGTATTTGCATCCCTTGATCTGATGAACGCTGTATGGCACCAGACGGGGTTACAAGCAGAGTGTATCTGGCATGCATGCTGCACCTGCACTCCCTGGATTTTGTGTGGCTGATATGGCCCATAAAAGGTAAGAATTAATGTTAGGGACCACTCGTAGAGGCAACCGTGAAGTGGTAGGTGGCTTACATAATTTGGCCAAAATATAAACTAATGCCTCATCTAACATCCAGCATAGTGGCAGGACGGAGCTCTAGCTGCAGTGTGCCATTGCACCTTTGTTTTTACGTTTGTATGTGTATTTCACCATAGCAACGTGCACCTGCGTATTGGGTTTTACTGACTGCAATCCCCATTTTATTCCCTTGTTTTCCCTTAGTCCTAACAGCAGCACAGATGGGGTTAACCACCCCCCGTGGACTGGCAGGACCGGTGGAATGTTTAATGAGCCCAAGACTAATAACTCAATTTAACAATTAAGTATCTCCTTAAAAGGAGGAAGTCAACCCCCAGCCCACTGTGTTTATAGTAAGAAAAAAACTAGACTTACTAGGGTGGGAAATTTGTGTGCTGCTGTTAGGACTAAGGGAAAACAAATTATCGTTAGAAATTAACGATTCCCTTACGTCCTACCAGCAGCACAGATGGGGAGATAGCAAGAAGAAACCCCTAGGGAGGGCCTTCCTGCCTGGCAGAACTAAGAAAAGTCTGCCCAAAGGCCGAAAACTCAGCTAGACTGGCATCTAGTCTATAATAGGAGATGAATGTCAATTCAGAGCTCCAGGAGGCAGCTTTGCAAATCATGTTGAGAGGCAGAAGACTCCTCTCGGCAAAAGAAGTAGCCACAACTCTAGTAGAGTGGGCCTTCACGAATCCCGGAGGGTCCAGAGATCGTGGAAACAAAGGATTCCTTAATAGCCTCCTCAATCCACCGACTGATGGAAGGTTTGGATGCCTTATAGCCTTTAAACTTACCGGCAACAGGATTAGCAGATTCTCGTCTTTCCTGAACTCCTTGATCTATCCACATAGATCCAGAGACATCTCGAGACGTCCAGAGGATGTCTAGCAGGTTCCTAGGAGGAGGTGGTAGATGTCGACAGTACCGGGAGGAATATCACCTGGTTGATGTTCTGGAAGGAAGGAACTTTAGGCCTACAATACAGGAGGAATCTAAGAAGGTCCCGGTCATGTAAGAAAATGGTATAGGGCTCATGTGCTGAGAGAGCTTGAAGCTCAGAGACCCTCTTGACCAAAGTCACTGCAGGGAGAAACACAAACTTCCAAGTGACAAACTTGATGTCCACCTCCTCTAACGGTTCAAAGGGGGGAGATGCTAACCCCTGAGAACTACTGAAAAACCCATTGAAAAAAAGGGGTCTCAGTACTGTAGGCTTTAATCTTTCAGCTCCTTTTAGGAACCGTTTGATCAGCAGGTCCTGAGAAAAAAGCCTGTTAAGGCAAGCTGAGATGGCTGAAACTTGAACCTTCAGAGTAGAAGGGCAAGGCCTCTATCAAGGCCGTCTTGCAGGAACTGAAGGATAGCGGAGAGGGGCGGATCTGCAGACGCCACCTCAGTTGAGGTACAACAGGATGAGAATATCCTCATAATATGAGAGTAGGCTCTCTTGGTAGAGTCCGCTCTAGAATAAGACAGCATTCTCAGGACTGACTCTGAAAGCCCTTCTATTCTGGGAAGGGACTGATCAACCTCCAGGCTGTCAGGTTGAATCTGTGCAGATCTGAGCAGAGGTGAGTGTCCCACGACACCAGGGTTTACCCAGCCTACTTAGGACGCATCCGTAGTCAATATGACCCAGATTGGCTGGGTCATAGACTTCCCATCTAAAAGATGGCACCACCATCTGAGGGAATACCGAGTTTGCCAAGTCAGGGAGCACAGGGAGTTTAGCCCAGCAGGGCTGCCATTCCATTAGGAGAGGACCTCCGACTGTAGAGGGCAGAGGTGCCATAGAGCCCAAGGGACTGCTTCCGCAGATGCTGACATGAGCCCCAACATCTTCATGAGAGTCCAGATTGAAACTCGCCGGGGAAAGGAACTTGCCGTGTTCTGAACCCGGAATCTTCTTTCTGGAGTCAACTGGAGCAACATCCCAGTGGAGTCGATTATGAAGCCTAGATATCTTACTGAAGTCGACGGGCTCACGTTCGACTTCTACCAGCTGATGATCCAACCTAGGTGGAACAGAAAGGAGATTGTTACCTGAAGAAGTTGGGTTAGGACCGCTAGAGCAGAGGCTTTCAAAGCCAGTCGTCCAGATAAGGAATGATGGTCGGTCCTTGAAGCCTCAAAGCTGCCACCACAGAACCACCACCTTGGTAAAAGTGTGAGGGGCAGAAGAAATGCCAAAGGGAAGGGCAACAAACAGAAGATGCCTGACGACACCGGACACCTGGACCGTGATCCTAATATACTTCCTGGAACCAGGATGGATCGGGATGTACAGATATGCATTCTTGAGGTCCTGGGTTGCCATCACGTCTCCAGGATTGACGACGTGAACTACTGACCTGATGGTTTCTACATGAAACTTCACCTTCCTTATAAATCGATTGAAATATTTCAGATCGATAATCATCCGGAGATCTCCTGAAGCCTTGGGAACCAGAAAAACTGGTGAATAGATCCCTAGGCCCCGTTCTCCTGCCGGAACCTCCTCCAGAGCCCCTTTGCAAATGTAGTCTTGAATGTAGGCCTCTAGGATTGCCTCCTTGGCAGCTTGTAGAAGGTTGATCTTGACAAACCTGTCCAGAGGAATAGAGGTGAGGTTGACTAAATAACCGTTGGAAATGATATTCAGGACCCAGGGATCCATTCTTCTCAGAAGTGGGAGAGACGACTCCCGACGGGTACATGAAGCTTAGGAATGGGGAGGCTTATTGGCAGGACGGCAGGAGTAACGAGAATTAACCAAGAGCCTCGAAGAGGCCCGTAGTCAGGAGGTGGATTTTCCATCTTTGGCTCCTCCACGAGAGCACCTCAAACCCTTTCGCTGTGCTCTCCAGTCACTAAAAGAGCTTGTTTGCTGGCCAGACCTGCCACCGCGGTCTTTTCTGCCCTGCCCTCGAAAGGACTGCTGGGGAAGGCTCTTCACCTTCTAGTCTGAAAGGCCCTCCATGATCTTATCTAGCTCCGAACCGAACAAACGGTTGGGCTCGAATGGAAGGCTATATAAGCTGCATTTTGAGGAATTGTCAGTGACCCAAGGCTTAAGCCAAAATGGAATATGGGCCGCCGATCCCAGGGCCATGCTATATATAGGTCCCTGACGTTATTTGATAGTATTGTTACAGGGTGCCAAAGGCGCACTTGGTCTCCCATGAGCCACAGACCTGCTGCTTAGCTTCAAGAGCAAGGATCTGTGTTTGGCCTCATTCCCAGGACTTGCTTTGCTAGCAGGAAAGCTCCCTCGCTAGCTTCGACTGGAGCTGTGCGGTATCGCACAAGAAGTCCGTAGCCAGGTTGATGGTCTTGAAAGCAGCCAGTATGTCGTCCTGGAAAAAACCTCTGGTTCACATCAACTTGAATTTGATCCAGGCGAGATCGGAGGAACGTAGAGACTTCAAAAGTCGCTATGGCTGTGGAATCGGAAGCCGCAGCTGCCGTAACACCCCGTCTTAGTGTGCACTCTGCAAGGGGGTCCTGCAGCTAGACCCATCGTCTGCAGTAACCAGAGTGCGCTTGGACAACTTGGCAATAGCCATGTCCACCTTGGGAATGGATCCCCATGAATCCACCAAGGGTTAAGCCATCGGGAACATGGATTTAAACTTCTTTGTTAAAACCAGACCTTTTCCAGGTTTTTTCCACTCTATATAATGACAGAGAGGAGGGTCTCATCCGCTTTGAAGACACGAGGTGCCCGAGTTTTCACTAGAGGTCAGAAACCTCTAACGGCAGCTGTAACACCTGGTGTAGGTTAAGTCAACAGACCCAGGGATTCCCAACCGGTCTCCCAAGCTGGTCTTAGCCCAGCCTTAAGCTGTTCACCTTCTGCGATCTCACGAGTGCAGGTATGATCAGCTTACAATAACCGTTGACTGCTGCAATGGTAGCAGGATAGATGCTTCCTTTTGGAATCCACTTTCCTGCCTTCCGAATCCCGCGGAGAAGACATCACTGCGGGAAAAAAAGGAACAAATAAAACATTTGTAAACCACCTATTTACGCAGGAAAGGTAGAAAAATAGACCGGAGGCAGCTGAGGAAAAAAACACCACAAGTGGAACAACACCAATTTTAGGACTCTGGGAGCTAGCTGAAAAAGCATATGTAGCCAGACACTGAACTGGAGCACACAGCCTCCCAAAATAGGGGAAGGGAGGGATAGCCAATCCACCCTTCCCCAGTAAATCCTCCACAGGAAGATGCATAAAAAAATCGCATCTATGAAAAAATCGTGCCAGTGAAAAATCACGACCGGATTACCCGGAGGTGATGCAAAGGAGAGTCCCGCGTCACCTCCGGAAGATGGCGGCGCACAGGGACCGGGAATCCTGGACCAAGGACGCCGCCAAAATACTCCCAGCCAGGCGCACTCAGACGGGCCGGCAGCAAATAAGCTGCCGGCCAAGCTGACAAGGTACCTAGGAAAAAGGGCAACGCCGTTACCCAAACAAAAAGAAGGCTCCCCGCACTTTCCATAAGAAAGGGGGGAACAAACCGCCTAGTCCACCTGTCCAGGAGGACAGAAAAAAACACAGTGGGCTGGGGGTTGACTTCCTCCTTTTAAGGAGATACTTAATTGTTAAATTGAGTTATTAGTCTTGGGCTCATTAAACATTCCGCCGGTCCTGCCAGTCCACGGGGGGTGGTTAACCCCATCTGTGCTGCTGGTAGGACGTAAGTAAACTGGCTATATTTTATGCATCCCTTCTGTCTTATTTATATGTGTAAATTGTTTTTGTGATTTAGAGTTCAAGCTGGTGGCTGTGTTTTGCCATTTATGGGATTGGTTTTACTTATTGGTGTGACAGTTCCAGTTACAGAATAAACCTTACCAATTCCTAGATATTAGACAGTGCATAGTTGTCTTTTGAAATAGTTTTTTAAGTGGATTGGGTGAGTCTGCCAACCAAGAGCACCTTATTTTGTACTCACTGTGCGGGCTGCGACACTTGCCTACTTTATTTATGAAGAGAACTTAGTTGCCTTAAGAGCTTGTCATGTTACAGCATTACCTTCAACATCATACAGTATGTGCAAGATTCTCATCTAGGTTCTCCAATTGAGAGCAATAAAACATTTTTACTGGCTAACATGGTATCTAAGGTTTTCTTTATTTTTTTGCCACAGAATTCAGCTATGAATTGTAAAGGGTATAAATTGCCACAGCATACATTAATATCTTGTGGAATTACAAGTGTTGTGTAGCATGTGGGTAGAGTTGAAATAAATCTTATCCAATTTGCTGCTACTGTAAATTGCGGCAGATTTTCCACAAGTTACATACAATGTTCAGGGGCACACACTAACGTATCAGAAAGAAAGAGTGCAATTGATAGTCCAAAACAACTATATGTAACAAAGGGGACCACTAGAGAGTCCAAGAAGTCTATCACTCAAATGCACATCCAATCATATAACTATAAAATTCAATTTATTAGTAGAAACACAAAGGAAGACACACAAAAAACATTAAAAATTGTATACAATGTTGGACGGGTGCGGGTAAGATAACCCTGCACAACGGCGGAGTCCAGGGCACAATACAATAAAAATGGCATCAAAGTACAATGTGCTGGCAACGGCGTGAACGCATATACATACTGAGTCAATATAACAGCATGATGCAGGAAACAATACCTAACAACACGAGTATAGATGAGAATGATCAGTCAAAGTCTGTGCCAGGTACCCCCATATGGACAACCGCCGACAAAAAGAGCCCCACGCGTATCGCCGGCAACGTCCGGCTTCGTCAGGGGTGATCTGCTTAATGTGCATCAAACCTTATATATATACAATGATTGGCTAAATAGTTCTCACCTGCCCATATTATTCACACATGAACAGCGGCATGTTGTATACCAGGGCACAAATAGTGGCGTGTGCCGGAAGTGAGGTGACCGGAAATGAATCAATGACACTAAATGGAACGCATCCGCGTGTCATGCGCCGGAAGTATCGGTCACCTGACCTCCGTTGGAGCGCAAAATGCGTTCCAAATACCGGAAGATCGTATAAATGAACCCATATGGAGATTACCCGGGATAATAGTTGACATATGCAAAAAGATATCAATCACCTGACCTCCGCTGGAACGCAGAATGCGTTCCAAATGCCGGAAGCCAGTCTAAATAGAAGTACATAGAGAATAAATGATATTCAGAAAGTGACATGTAATATATTGCATAAAAAGAAACAGCAAGATATTGTAAATGCAGCGGGCCCACTATGATCAGAACCTATTTAAAGTGCAAGTGCAAACGTGCAAAGTGCAAAGTGACAAGTGCAAAGTGACAAGTGCAAATGTGTCAAAACAATCAATAGATCTTCAAAACAATATTGTGTAGACATGCAGATTATACCAGAAAGATTATGCCAGAAAGATTATTATCTAGTAATGAAAAATATATAGATTAATAAATTGTTTATGTAAATTCATAGTCATTCATCATGAATTCATAATGCTCAACCCTATAAACATAGATTCCATAACCTTATCAGAATCTTATGATAACTAATATAAATTAAAAATCGATCATATTAATTTGCAGAATTGTTGGTCATGAGTTCATGATAATAAATGTAATAAAAATAATTCATATAATTAACATAGACAACTCATCAAAATAATATGAAAAAAAAAAAAATTTGAAAAAAATTATTTAATTAATATATGTATATTGATACATAGACATAATATGTATGTGTGTATATATTATACTGGTGTTATAGCTGCGTGAACTAATGTGTCCTGTGCTAGCCTGTGAGTAAGGGCTGACTGACAGCCAGAAAGCACCCTGAAAAAATTTGCGGTAAAATTTTTTTTATTTTTTTTTTTTGAAGTGACAAAACCATGAATAAAAATAAAAATAAAAATATACAAAGCGTGACATCTAAAAAGTATCGAATCAGAGTGAACCAACTAACCATAGAAACCCACAAATGTGAGTTCCTCATTGAGGCCATTGGGAGTCAGAGAATTCTGTCAGAGAACTCTGATTCTCTGACTCCCAATGGCCTCAATGAGGAACTCACATTTGTGGGTTTCTATGGTTAGTTGGTTCACTCTGATTCAATACTTTTTAGATGTCGCGCTTTGTATATTTTTATTTTTATTCATGGTTTTGTCACTTCAAAAAAAAAAAATAAAAAAAAAAAAAAAAGAATTTTACCGCAAATTTTTTCAGGGTGCTTTCTGGCTGTCCGTCAGCCCTTACTCACAGGCTAGCACAGGACACATTAGTTCACGCAGCTATAACACCAGTATAATATATACACACATACATATTATGTCTATGTATCAATATACATATATTAATTAAATAATTTTTTTCAAAAAAATTTTTTTTTCATATTATTTTGATGAGTTGTCTATGTTAATTATATGAATTATTTTTATTACATTTATTATCATGAACTCATGACCAACAATTCTGCGAATTAATATGATCGATTTTTAATTTATATTAGTTATCATAAGATTCTGATAAGGTTATGGAATCTATGTTTATAGGGTTGAGCATTATGAATTCATGATGAATGACTATGAATTTACATAAACAATTTATTAATCTATATATTTTTCATTACTAGATAATAATCTTTCTGGCATAATCTTTCTGGTATAATCTGCATGTCTACACAATATTGTTTTGAAGATCTATTGATTGTTTTGACACATTTGCACTTGTCACTTTGCACTTGTCACTTTGCACTTTGCACGTTTGCACTTGCACTTTAAATAGGTTCTGATCATAGTGGGCCCGCTGCATTTACAATATCTTGCTGTTTCTTTTTATGCAATATATTACATGTCACTTTCTGAATATCATTCATTCTCTATGTACTTCTATTTAGACTGGCTTCCGGCATTTGGAACGCATTCTGCGTTCCAGCGGAGGTCAAGTGATTGATATCTTTTTGCATATGTCAACTATTATCCCGGGTAATCTCCATATGGGTTCATTTATACGATCTTCCGGTATTTGGAACGCATTTTGCGCTCCAACGGAGGTCAGGTGACCGATACTTCCGGCACATGACACGCGGATGCGTTCCATTTAGTGTCATTGATTCATTTCCGGTCACCTCACTTCCGGCACACGCCACTATTTGTGCCCTGGTATACAACATGCCGCTGTTCATGTGTGAATAATATGGGCAGGTGAGAACTATTTAGCCAATCATTGTATATATATAAGGTTTGATGCACATTAAGCAGATCACCCTGACGAGCCGGACGTTGCCGGCGATACTGCGTGGGGCTCTTTTGTCGGCGGTTGTCCATATGGGGGTACCTGGCACAGACTTTGACTGATCATTCTCATCTATACTCGTGTTGTTAGGTATTGTTTCCTGCATCATGCTGTTATATTGACTCAGTATGTATATGCGTTCACGCCGTTGCCAGCACATTGTACTTTGATGCCATTTTTATTGTATTGTGCCCTGGACTCCGCCGTTGTGCAGGGTTATCTTACCCGCACCCGTCCAACATTGTATACAATTTTTAATGTTTTTTGTGTGTCTTCCTTTGTGTTTCTACTAATAAATTGAATTTTATAGTTATATAATTGGATGTGCATTTGAGTGATAGTCTTCTTGGACTCTCTAGTGGTCCCCTTTGTTACAGATTTTCCACAAGTTATACACCCAGTGGAGGAGGTACTCTTAAAAAATCCTTTTCATATACTGACATCTAAACAGCCTATATTAGTGTATTAGTTGATGGTGTTTATCAGTTTTTTGAATTACAGTACAAATAAAGTTATGTTTCCTCTTAACACGGCCCAGCACAGTTTACTATGATATGTAATTGACATTATTTGATCTTGTGTCTTGTAAATCTAGGAGATGACCATCAGAGCCAATACCTCGGGAGGAACCAAAGCACCGCAACCTGACACCCATGATTATGAAAAGTATTGTACTTTACTCGAGAATTGCCCTGTTGTGATTATTACTGTAACATGGTGATTTCCATTTTGTCAAATATATGAAAGAATTAGGCTTCATGTATACGACTGTGGGGCTGCCATTCCCGTGCCATTCCCATGCCATTCATGCGTTGCAGACCGAAAACTACACATTTGCAAAACACAGACACTGGCCATGTGCACTCCGCATCATGGTGTAAACCCTTTGACTTTAATTGATCCATGATCTGCAAGATGCAGCCAAAGATAAGACATGTCCTATATTTTGCTGCACAGAGGGATGGACCCGCAATCTTATGGAAACACATGGAAGCCCATCCGTGGTCTTTTGGGTCCATGCCTCCTCACCGCAAAAATGGAACATATTATATCTTTTGCCACATCTTGCCAATCTCAGACTCATTGAAATCAATTGTTCTGCACAGTAATGAGAAGTTCGCTCAGCTGGTGGCTGTGTTTTGCCATCCACATCAAGGACAAGGTGGTCCCAAGGTCGTGTGCATGAAACGTTAATATAATAAAATGATACTCTGAATGAAGGTAAATTAATAAAATGAGTGATATTATTAAAAAAAATAGCACAGTTTTTCAATTAACATTCTGTGTACGCCATGATTGGATGTTAGTTTCCACATCATGACGTCCCCATTACTGACCAATCACAGCATGAGCCTGCTTGGCGGCAGGCTCATACCCTACAATGTAGCTCAAATCTCAAACTTGTCAGTGAGTGTTGAGGAGATCGAGGCTGCACTGTTTTGGAGTCCCCAATCCCCTCAATTCAGGTTGGCTAAGCACCCCCCCAATTATATTCAGGATGGCCGAGCGGCATCAAAGTGTCAGTTTAAACATACAGCTGACACTCTGCTATAACGGTTGTCATTGGTGCTGGCACCGATGGCAGCCATTTAACCACTTTCATGCCATGGTCCATAGGGAAGCTCCCTCCCTCTCCATTGGGCCTCTGCGCTGCTGTGGCAGCATCCCAATGGTTTGAAGGATTAACAGAGGGAGGTAGCTCCTTCTCTCCCCCATCAGACTGCTGCGATGCCGTGGCAGCGTCCCAATGGTTACCATGGTTACAGATGCCTCACACAGGCATCCAGCCTTGGCATGGTATCCAGGCTGACAGGGTCCTGCCAGAGACAGGAGCCTGATCAGGCTTATTGTTACACTGCAGTACACTATACAGTATATTACAATGTACTGAAGAGCCATCAGACCCACTGGATCTTCAAGAACCAAGTGGGTCGGGGTACAAAAACTTCTTTCCCATATCTGCAAATTTATAATACATTAAAAATGAAAAAATAAAAATAAAAAAAATACAGTACACATGTTTGGTATTGCCATGTCTGTAACAGCCTGATCTATAAAAGGATCACATTATTTTTCCTGCATGGTGAACACCATAAAAAAAAATAATAACAAAAAATTATATAATATATATATATATATATATATTGGAATTGCAATTTTACCCACCTCACTTCCCAAAAAATAGCATATAAAGTGATCAAAAAAGTTTTATGTACCCCAAAATAGTACCAATTAAACTGGCATCTCATTCCACAAAAAAATTATCCCCTACATGAGACAATTGCTCAAAAAATAAAAAATAAATGAAAATGGAGACACATAAACATGATTTTGTTTTTTCAAAACCAAAAATATTGTTTTAAAACCAAAATAAATTAAAAGATATAGACAGATTCAGTATCACTGTGTCCATAATGACCTGCTCTATAAAAATATCACATAATTATCCTAAGGTAAATGCCATAAAATAAATAGAATAGAAACTGTAGCAAAAAGCCATTTTTGTCACCCTGCATCAAAAAAAGGAATCAAAAATTGTGTAAAACCAAAATAAATTAAAAAATGTAGACACATTCAGTATCGCTGCATCCATAACGACCTGCTCTATAAAAATATCACACGATCTAACCCCTAAGGTCAATGCTGTAAAAATAAAATAAAAACTACCAAAAAAGCTATTTTTTGTCACCTTGCATCACAACAAGTGTAATACCAAAAATCAAAAATCCCAGTATAGACCAAAATAGCACCAATACAAACATCGCCTAATGCCTTAAAAAATGAGACCCGACAAAAATATGGCTTTTAGAAAATGGAGACACAAAAACATGATTTCTTTAAAAAAAATGCTTTATTATGTAAACTAAAACGAAAAATAGACATATTTTATATTGAAGTGTCCGTAAAAACCTTCTCTATAAAAATAGTGCATGATTTAATCTGTCAGGTGAACATTGCGTAAAACAGAAAATAAAAACTGTGCTATAACAGCCATTTTTTGTTACCTTGCTTGACAAAAAGTGTATAATTAAGCAATCAAAAATCATATGTATCCCAAAATAGTACCAATAACACTGTCACTTTAAGGGGAGTTTCTACTGTAGGGGTGCATCAGGGGGCTTTAAATGTGACATGGTGCCAAAAATCTGTCTTCCAAAAACCATATGGTGCTCCTTTCCTTTTGAGCCCTTCCGTGTGCAAGTACAGCAGGTTACAACCACATACGGGGTGTTTCTGTAAACTGCAGAATCAGGGTAAAAGATATTCGGTTTGGTTTGGCTGTTAAAAATGGATTAAAATGTAAAATCTGCCAAAAAAGTGATATTTAGAAATTCCATATACATTTTATTTTAATTCTTGTGGAACACCTAAAGGGTTAAAGGTTAACAAAGCAAAGTTTTTAAAATCAGCTTTTAATAACTTGAGTGGTGTAAGCCCCACAATCTAACTTCATAAGTGAACTAGTCCATAAAAAAGTGAGATTTTGAAATGTTCTTAATTTTTTTTTAAATAATTGCTTCTAAATTTCTAAGCCTTTTAATGTCCTACAAAATATAAATGATATTTTCAAAATGATGCCAACATAAAGTGGGCATAACCTACTTGCAAGGAATTTTAGTTTATTTTAAAGCATCAGAGGATTGAAGCACAAGGCGACGCGTGTTTCGGCTCGAATCCGAGCCTTTCTCAAGTGCCGGTCTTTCCTTCACCACTGAAGAAGGGATCCGTGGTCCCGAAACGCATATGGCATTGGCAGACTGAGAGAGACTTTTTACATTAAGCTTCTTCAACTTATTGCCGACCGGAGTCACTGAGGAACAGCCCAGCCGCTTACGTGCGGTGAAGACACGGTAAAACCGTATATATTTATGTGACACCTTCTGTTGATGCACACCTATGTGACACTCTTATGTGCACACCGGCGATCTTTTATGCTGCAGGATTCCCCCATGTGAATTACACCAGTCTAAACAGTGTATCTAACATCACGCCGCATCTGTGCCTCAGTAAATGATTGGCAACATTGACATCTTTTTCAAGCCTGCGGTAACGCAACATTAATTGACATTACTTCTCCTACCTACGGTAACGGCAATGTTGGCCGACATCACTTTCTAAACTTGCGGTATACGCAAAGTTGATTGACACTAATTTTAAAACTTGCGGTCACGCAACGCTTCACTACAATAATGTGTTTTACTTCTGGTAATTGAGAGAGCTGTATTTGTGTTTATATCTTCATCCATATATGGACTAATCATTTACAGTTGTTTTCATTATATGTTAGATTTTATGCAAGTTCAAATATATTCAGTGAATCACCCAGCATATCAGTTTGAACCCACTTGGCAAACCATCTAATATATGGGTTCGATTGGGTGAATCACTTTATATATGTGGGTATTATTAACATACCATCTTTGCGATTTTTTTAGCCATCTATTAGAAGCTGAATATCCAGATTGACTATCATCGCTATACCCACGTGGGATTTCATTTATTTATAATATTAAAGCTCCAATTTATGTATTATGTATTGATTTTTTATACTTTGTACCTTGGATAAGTAAAAGCATTCAAAATTTATTACCACATAAAATGGCACATATCAGATTTGCAAAAATCAGCCTGGTCACAAAATGGCAAAATGACCTGGCTGTCATTAAAGGGTTATTGTAAAATTAAAGGGGAAAATGCATAAAATATAGACAAAAAAACAACAGTCCATTACTTGTGACAGTCTCATTCATTTTTTATTTATTTTTTATAGCACCACTTCCTTATAGTAAAATAATTATATTTCTTTTATTTAAAAGTTTTCTCTGTTGCACCAGAAATTGAGATTATCATTTGATCTTATTAAGCCATTAATCAAAAAAGAAAATGTTTGTGATTTCTTAAGTGATTCAATGAAATATAATCTCTTCATCTTTCCACAACCACCTTGAAATCTTTTCAAGTGGAGGAGCCTGAAGCTAAAACAATAAACACCTCAACCACAACCTGTGCCTCATTTGCATTGCAGCAGCTTTAATTTTGATGAAATATGCAAATATATGCAAAATGAAATTCATCTTCTAATGACACAAGACGATTAAACAATTTTTATGCTTAAATATTCTGTTTAATGAAATCAAACAGACCTGTGCGTGTGTGACAAATTCGCCTCAGCATGGAGAAATTAGGGGATATCAAAAACTAACTCAGAATCACAAGCACTTTTCCTGATGTGATGGGCATTTAAATGCACTTGCCTTGTAAAAATAAACCTAATTTTTGTTAATTAAATTATGTTGGTATGCATTATTAAATGCATAACTTCATGTTCATATATCCATATGGTTTATCTTACAAGCCTAATATGTACTCAGCCAACATAATGTAATTTCATCAAGTTTTGTTTAAGGAAAAGTCGTGGAATTATGGACATTTCAGGGTTGATAGGCATGTTAATGATATGCAAATAATAAAAAAAATGGAAACAGAATATTCAAAACATCTTAATTTATTTAGTGTTGAGTATGATATCCTGTCCTCTCTCTATCTGAAACGGAATCTTTTGAAAACTGAACTTCTTGTGTTTTCTTCATCTACTAACCTACCAAAACCTGATATCTCCCTCTCATTGTGCGACACCATCATCACTCCTAGGCAGCACGCCCACTTTCTCGTTGTGATGTTTGACACTGATCTCTCCTTCATCCCCTATATTCAGTCTCTCGCCTGCTCATGTCGCCTACACCTCAAAAACATCTCTAGAATCCGCCTCTTTCTCAATATGGAGACAACAAAAACTCTCATTGTCGCCCTGATCCATTCCCACCTTGATTTTTGTAACTTACTATTAATTGGCCTCCCCCTCACCAGACTATCCCCTCTCCAATCTATTCTCAATGCAGCAGCCAGAGTCACCTATCTGTCTAAGCGCTACTCTGATGCCTCTGCCCTGTGCCAGTCATTGCACTGGTTACCCATACAGTATAGAATCCAATTTAAACTGCTTGTCCTGACCCACAAAGCTTTCCACAGAGCTGCACCCCCTTACATCTTTTCCCTCACCTCTGTCTACCACCCTACCCGAGCTCTCTGTTCAGCCAATGAATTCTGACTTAGTTCTCCCAAGCTGCACCAGTTCTCTTAAATGCCCTACCCAAAGAAATTAGGTTAAATGACAATATACACTGATTTAGGTGCTTCCTCAAAACACATCTTTTAGGGTGGCCTATGACATCCCCTGATCTAACTCCTCTCATATATAGACCATTTATTTTTCAACATGAGTGGACCATTGCACAAAACAAGCACTTTTACCTTTTGTGTCACCTCTATCTCATCATAGATTGTAAACTATTGTGAGCAGGTCCTCATTCCTCTTCTTGTAATGATTGATTTGTCTATTGATTTGTTATTTACTGACTTTGTACATGAACCCCTGAACTGTAAAGCGCACGAAATATGTTGGCGCTATATAAATAAAGATTATTATTATTATCATTATGGGTGCACACACAGAAATAAACACACTTACATACAGTATATTGGCATGTTAGTGAGGTGTTGTTAATGGTTATCTGAGGAATGTTTTGCTATGCCGAATACACTTGGCCATACAAATCATCAAGATCTGCTGCTGGCAGCTCCCTTTACAATTGTCACACAGCCATACAGGCTGCTCACAGTAGCATAAGCAACATATGCTCTGGTGTAGTCCTGTTAGTAAACAGCTTCAGGAGCACTTTGGAGAAATAACTCTGTCACTGGTTTCCAAATCATTGAAACGTCTAGCTTTTAGAGTACTTAAAATGAGGACTTATATCACCCCACACTGGGAGTAGGACCAGTGTGATATTTCTTCGTGAAGGCTTCTTTATGGCATTGCCCACATGGCCTTCATACTAATCTCTGGCTATCACTGAAAAATGGGACTCATCGCCAAAGAGGATAAATCTTTATTCTAGCCTTCATTGCCATATTGCTGTGTACCATGATAGCCTTTGAGAGAGGTCGTTTGAGGTCAATGTAGCACCTTTAGCTGGACATCTAGTTTGCAGCTCAATGTTATGTAAGTGCTTTCTGTGAATACACAGTTTGCCCCCCTAGGCTAAATGTGACAGCCAGTTACATTGTAGTTGCTTGAAAATTTATCAGCTGAAAATCTTAGTGAAACCTGCTACTTCCCCGATTTGCATAACCTTACAGTTTGTCCTACTTTGTATTAGAATTTCAATTATGAGGTGTATATTTTATCCACATAGTTACACAAAGTAACATATTTCACTACAAGTGAATGTGGCTTTTAGGAGCAAAACTCTTTGTTAATTTATTTAATTTTTTTTCTTTATAGTGGTTGGATTCACAGTTTTTGATACTGAGCTACAAAGCTAAGCTCTGTCTGTAGCTACTAGAGGCCTGGTCATGCCAGGCAGGTTTCCCCAGAAGTATTTGGCTCGATGAGCAGACAATACCACACTTGCATCAATCTTGACAGGATTCGTCTCCAGGTGGAGAGAAATTGTTTTTTGGAATGTTTTCTCCATCTCAACCACATCGTCGAATAAACAGAAGATTGGTCGATTCTCTCCAGTCTTAGGCAACACTTAATTTTTATTATTAAATATTTATTATTAAATTGAACCAAAACTTTAATAAAATTATAAGAAAGACTTACATTTGCCAATATATTATCCAAATCTTCGAGGGAAATTCACGGAAAATCAATTTGTCAAGCCTTTTGTGGCAGAGAAGGTGTATTATTAAATAATCTTTTAAGCAACACTTTATAAAGTTGAAAAAATGTAACCTTCTGTTCTGTCCCCTATTAACTATAAATGAATAGACGAAGCGGCCACTCTGTGGTGTCCTCATGCAGCTGCCACCTTCCCAATCTCTGTTCGTCGTGCCACTCTGTGGCCTCCTCATGGTGCTGCCACTTCCGCAATCTCTTGTTGTCGTGCCACTCTGTGGCCTCCTCATGCTGCTGCCACCTTTGCAATCTCTTGTCATTGTTTCGCCACCTTCACACCATGTCACCTTGCCACTCTGTGGCCTCATGATGCTGCTGCCACCTCCAGACTCTGTCATTGCACTACTCTGTGGCCTCCTACTGATGCTGCTGCTGCTGCCACCTCCAGACTCTGTCATTGTGCCACTCTTTGGCCTCCTCAAACTGCAGAAGCATCAGGAGATGGCCACCGAGTTGCATATGAGGCCAATGAGTGGTACAATGACCGATTCTGGAGTTTGCAGCAGTATGAAGAGGCCACCTAGTAGCACAATGACCGAGTCTGGAGGTGGTAGTATCAGAAGAAGGCCACCAAGGGGCACAATGACAAAGTCTAGAGGTGGCAGCATCAGGAGAAGGCCACCGAGTGGCACAATGACCGAGTCTGGAGGTGGCAGCATAAAGAGGCCACTGAGTGGCACCATGACAGAGTCTGGAGTTGGCAGCAGTATGAGGAGGCCAGCTATTGGCATAATGACAGAGTCTGGAGCTGGCAGCAGTATGAGGAGGCCACCAAGTGGCACAATGACCGAGCCTGGAGGTGGCAGCATCAGGAGAAGGCCACCAAGTGGAACAATGACCGAGTCTGGAGGTGGCAGCAGTAAGAGGAGGCCACATAGTGGAACAATGACAGAGTCTGGAGGTGGGAGCAGTATGAGGAGGCCAATGAGTGGCACAATGACAGAGTCTGGAGTTGGCAACAGTATAAGGAGGCCTAGCATATAAGAGTAAATCTGGATCACACATCCTCATTACTATGCTTTTGATATAACGACTGTCCTTTACCATAATTACATCGTATCTCAGCCCAACTTGTAATACATACTATGCTGTGCATAAGAGCATTATTATACAGTTTGATCAAAGAGCATAGGCCCACTTACCGCTACAAGGTTGCCTCTACAAGTGGAGACCTACTCTAATTCTATGGCGCAGCAGTGCGCGGAGACCACCGGTGCCCCAGCACCGCACCGGCAGCAGACAGTGGGACCCAGAAGCCACACAGCATCCCCTATATTCAGTCTCTCGCCTGCTCATGTCGCCTACACCTCAAAAACACTCTCTAGAATCCGCCTCTTTCTCAATATGGAGACAACAAAAACTCTCATTGTCGCCCTGATCCATTCCCACCTTGATTTTTGTAACTTACTATTAATTGGCCTCCCCCTCACCAGACTATCCCCTCTCCAATCTATTCTCAATGCAGCAGCCAGAGTCACCTATCTGTCTAAGCGCTACTCTGATGCCTCTGCCCTGTGCCAGTCATTGCACTGGTTACCCATACAGTATAGAATCCAATTTAAACTGCTTGTCCTGACCCACAAAGCTTTCCACAGAGCTGCACCCCCTTACATCTTTTCCCTCACCTCTGTCTACCACCCTACCCGAGCTCTCTGTTCAGCCAATGAATTCCGACTTAGTTCTCCCAAGCTGCACCAGTTCTCTTAAATGCCCTACCCAAAGAAATTAGGTTAAATGACAATATACACTGATTTAGGTGCTTCCTCAAAACACATCTTTTTAGGGTGGCCTATGACATCCCCTGATCTAACTCCTCTCTATATATAGACCATTTATTTTTCAACATGAGTGGACCATTGCACAAAACAAGCACTTTTACCTTTTGTGTCACCTCTATCTCATCATAGATTGTAAACTATTGTGAGCAGGTCCCTCATTCCTCTTCTTGTAATGATTGATTTGTCTATTGATTTGTTATTTACGACTTTGTACATGAACCCCTGAACTGTAAAGCGCTACGAAATATGTTGGCGCTATATAAATAAAGATTATTATTATTATCATTATGGGTGCCACACACAGAAATAAACACACTTACATACAGTATATTGGCATGTTAGTGAGGTGTTGTTAATGGTTATCTGAGGAATGTTTTGCTATGCCGAATACACTTGGCCATACAAATCATCAAGATCTGCTGCTGGCAGCTCCCTTTACAATTGTCACACAGCCATACAGGCTGCTCACAGTAGCATAAGCAACATATGCTCTGGTGTAGTCCTGTTAGTAAACAGCTTCAGGAGCACTTTGGAGAAATAACTCTGTCACTGGTTTCCAAATCATTGAAACGTCTAGCTTTTAGAGTACTTAAAATGAGGACTTATATCACCCACACTGGGAGTAGGACCAGTGTGATATTTCTTCGTGAAGGCTCTTTATGGCATTGCCCACATGGCCTTCATACTAATCTCTGGCTATCACTGAAAAATGGGACTCATCGCCAAAGAGGATAAATCTTTATTCTAGCCTTCATTGCCATATTGCTGTGTAAACCATGATAGTCCTTTGAGAGAGGTCGTTTGAGGTCAATGTAGCACCTTTAGCTGGACATCTAGTTTGCAGCTCAATGTTATGTAAGTGCTTTCTGTGAATACACAGTTTGCCCCCCTAGGCTAAATGTGACAGCCAGTTACATTGTAGTTGCTTGAAAATTTATCAGCTGAAAATCTTAGTGAAACCTGCTACTTCCCCGATTTGCATAACCTTACAGTTTGTCCTACTTTGTATTAGAATTTCAATTATGAGGTGTATATTTTATCCACATAGTTACACAAAGTAACATATTTCACTACAAGTGAATGTGGCTTTTAGGAGCAAAACTCTTTGTTAATTTATTTAATTTTTTTTCTTTATAGTGGTTGGATTCACAGTTTTTGATACTGAGCTACAAAGCTAAGCTCTGTCTGTAGCTACTAGAGGCCTGGTCATGCCAGGCAGGTTTCCCCAGAAGTATTTGGCTCGATGAGCAGACAATACCACACTTGCATCAATCTTGACAGGATTCGTCTCCAGGTGGAGAGAAATTGTTTTTTTGGAATGTTTTCTCCATCTCAACCACATCGTCGAATAAACAGAAGATTGGCCGATTCTCTCCAGTCTTAGGCAACACTTAATTTTTATTATTAAATATTTATTATTAAATTGAACCAAAACTTTAATAAAATTATAAGAAAGACTTACATTTGCCAATATATTATCCAAATCTTCGAGGGAAATTCACGGAAAATCAATTTGTCAAGCCTTTTGTGGCAGAGAAGGTGTATTATTAAATAATCTTTTAAGCAACACTTTATAAAGTTGAAAAAATGTAACCTTCTGTTCTGTCCCCTATTAACTATAAATGAATAGACGAAGCGGCCACTCTGTGGTGTCCTCATGCAGCTGCCACCTTCCCAATCTCTGTTCGTCGTGCCACTCTGTGGCCTCCTCATGGTGCTGCCACTTCCGCAATCTCTTGTTGTCGTGCCACTCTGTGGCCTCCTCATGCTGCTGCCACCTTTGCAATCTCTTGTCATTGTTTCGCCACCTTCACACCATGTCACCTTGCCACTCTGTGGCCTCATGATGCTGCTGCCACCTCCAGACTCTGTCATTGCACTACTCTGTGGCCTCCTACTGATGCTGCTAGCATGCCACCTCCAGACTCTGTCATTGTGCCACTCTTTGGCCTCCTCAAACTGCAGAAGCATCAGGAGATGGCCACCGAAGTTGCATATGAGGCCAATGAGTGGTACAATGACCGATTCTGGAGTTTGCAGCAGTATGAAGAGGCCACCTAGTAGCACAATGACCGAGTCTGGAGGTGGTAGTATCAGAAGAAGGCCACCAAGGGGCACAATGACAAAGTCTAGAGGTGGCAGCATCAGGAGAAGGCCACCGAGTGGCACAATGACCGAGTCTGGAGGTGGCAGCATAAAGAGGCCACTGAGTGGCACCATGACAGAGTCTGGAGTTGGCAGCAGTATGAGGAGGCCAGCTATTGGCATAATGACAGAGTCTGGAGCTGGCAGCAGTATGAGGAGGCCACCAAGTGGCACAATGACCGAGCCTGGAGGTGGCAGCATCAGGAGAAGGCCACCAAGTGGAACAATGACCGAGTCTGGAGGTGGCAGCAGTAAGAGGAGGCCACATAGTGGAACAATGACAGAGTCTGGAGGTGGGAGCAGTATGAGGAGGCCAATGAGTGGCACAATGACAGAGTCTGGAGTTGGCAACAGTATAAGGAGGCCTAGCATATAAGAGTAAATCTGGATCACACATCCTCATTACTATGCTTTTGATATAACGACTGTCCTTTACCATAATTACATCGTATCTCAGCCCAACTTGTAATACATACTATGCTGTGCATAAGAGCATTATTATACAGTTTGATCAAAGAGCATAGGCCCACTTACCGCTACAAGGTTGCCTCTACAAGTGGAGACCTACTCTAATTCTATGGCGCAGCAGTGCGCGGAGACCACCGGTGCCCCAGCACCGCACCGGCAGCAGACAGTGGGACCCAGAAGCCACACAGCATCCCCACTGTGCAGAAAAGCCTCCTTGGCTCTGGGCCCCACCACCCCACCAGCACAGCACTTAGGCAGCAATGGCAGACACGCAGTACTGCACCATGTGAACGAGTGCAAAGAGTTCACCCAGTCACAACCCTCAGGAAATCCATCTGAGAGATAGAAGGAATTTATAGACCCTTTGCAGACTCAGGCTAATTAAAAACACCTAGTCCAAATGTGGAGAAGTGCCGACACCAGAGGGGGAAAAAAGAAACAATACAATTCAAATGTCTAGCAAGAGTGAATCTGGATCGCACATCCTCATTACTATGCTTTTGATATAACGACTGTCCTTCAGCATAATTACATGACATCTCAGCCCAATTTGTAATACATTCTGAGTATGAGGAGGCCACCAAGTGGCACAATGACCGAGTCTGGAGGTGGCAGCAGTATGACGAGGCCAATGAGTGGCACAATGAACGAATCTGGAGTTGGCAGCAGTATGAGGAGGCCACCGAGTAGCACAATGACAGAGTCTGGAGATGGAAGCAGTATGAGGCAGCCACTGAGTGGCACAATGAACGAATCTGGAGTTGGCAGCAGTATGAGGAGGCCACCGTGTAGCACAATGAAAGAGTCTGAACAAAAAAAAAAAAAAATGCAACAGCACTCTGCAACCAGAACTCTGCCCAAGAAGCTGTAAGAGGACATTAGTGTACGTTTTGATCAAAAGGTAATAAGGCACTCGCCACGCCAAGGCTGTCCCGTGAGTGGTCCTAACGCAAAATCTGACCTGTTATGGGCCATGACAGCCACATAAAATCCTTCTAACGCTGAATCTTACCTGTTATGGGCCATGACGGCCACATAAAATCCAGGGAGTCTGGGCCCAGCATGCATGCTGGGATAAACCCTACTTATTAACCCTTTCTGGTGCTGTAACAGCCTCCATTAGATCCAGGGATGCAGGTACCAACATGCATGCTGAGCCCACTGTGCACTCCTCCTGGAGCCAGATGGCTACTAGCTGGTACTGTGAATGCACAGTCAGCTTTATACTTACTCTGATTAAAACCAGCTGGGGCGTGGCCTGTTGCCGAGCAGGAAGGCTGTGTGAGGCTCTCTCCCGCTCCTAGCCTAAAGCAAAAAGCAGCCCAAAGCAGAGAACTTAGCAAAAGCAGCAACAGAATAACTACCCTCAAAGCTGGCTTACCACACAGAAGAAGCAGCCATGACAAGAGGACGCCAGAGAAAGAACAGAACCGGCGAAAATGACTGCCTTCTTCCACCCTGCAGGAGCGTCCCAAGATGGCGCCCGCAGCACAACAGAGAGAGGCGCAGCAAGCGAAGAAGGAGAGGGACTTTGTATCCTCAGCAAGGGCGCAGTAAGTCCATCGCAATCCCAGTCACAGGGCTCACACAATAATAGCCCACAGAAGTCCCCCAAGCAGCATGAGCTTTGCAACCCTGTCAATCGGGATGCAGAGGGAGACAGAGAGACCCAGCATAAGCTCAGCAATGAGGCGGCTATTACAGAATCCTGTATGAGAAATATGCTACAGGAGCTTCGCTCCTCAATACAAGCAGACTTTCAGACAGCTATTCAGGATGTGTATAAAGAAATCAAAGATATAGGGGACAGGACAGCTCATCTTGAAACTAAAATGGATGAGTTTTCCACAGCTCACAATTCCTTAGTGGACGCACAAAACGAGCTATATGATGACATGGGTGCAGTCAAACTTAAACTAGCGGACTTAGAAGACAGAAGCCGCAGAAATAATATAAGGTTCAGAGGAATCCCAGAAACGATTCAAACCGATCAATTAAAAGAATTCCTAATAGACTTCTTTGCAATTCTCTTGCCTCAAACAGAACAAAGAGACATGATCATTGATAGGGTCCATAGAACCCCAAAGGCAAAACAAGCACCTCAATCTGCACCAAGGGATGTTTTAGCAAGATTACATTTTTTCCATTTCAAAGAAAAAATAATGCTGGCAGCTAGAAATAGCAAGGATATACCAGAAAAGTATGCAAATATAACCCTGTATGCAGACCTCACAGCTGCCACCCTCAATAAAAGGAGGGAATTCGCTGAGGTCACAAAATCTCTCAGAGAGAAAGGGATTCAATATCGATGGGGTTACCCTGTGAAATTAATCATTTACAGAAATGGTTCATCTCATGAAATGTACTCTCCTCATGCAGCGGCTAAACTGATGAACAAATGGTTCCAGGAAACACCAATGAGGAACGATACACCATCACCAATCAAAAAACCATCAACGCTGACAAAAGAATGGACCACTGTTGGACCCGCTAGATCATCTAATCACTCTCCGGGTTGATGACATCAAATCCGCCAGCTGAGGACACTAAAGATCCTTCCTATGATGGACAATAGTCTACTTCCTTTAGATGGACTGTCAAACTTCATAAGGAACAATAGCTAAGTTTTCACAACAGTTATCTATCCTCTACATATCAGTTTTACTGATCACTCAAAGCTTTCTTTTTAGTTGTAAAAAAATATAGGCTAGATGGGGTCCCTGGGCAAGAGGTTCAAAGACACTCTCTACCCCCCCACTTGTCTCACCTCGGGGTATATCCATATATCTACGAGGTCAGATAAAGATTATGTGTTATACTTACTTTTCTCTGGTTAACAGTTCCAGTTCATTATCTACACTGTTAATTGTTGATTGTGTTGGTCCAAAATATGAAGTAGGTCTTACGTACTTACGATCTCTTCCATTAATGTAAAAGGACTAAATAGTCCAATCAAAAGATCTTTCCTATGGAAAGAGGCAAAGTCACTTAAATGTGATGTACTATGTGTACAAGAAACCCACCTACATCAAAAAGATACCCATAGAATAAAAAATAAAAATTTCCCTCATGTGTTTACAACCCCAAACACATGTAAAAGAAAAGGAGTGTTGATAGCGGTAAAAAATTCGGTGGCGTTCACATTGATAAATGCATTTACTGACAAAAATGGACGCTACATAATTTTGAACTGTCTCATCAACAACTTACCGTATTGTTTAGTATCTGTATATGCCCCAAATAAAAAACAAAGCAAATTTCTCAAATGTGTATTGAAGCATGTCAGGAGCAAGGGGAAGGGAGCCCTGGTAATTATAGGCGACTTTAACAAAGTACTGATTCCAAAGTTTGATAAATTTCCCTCTAAACCTATTGAAAAGAATACTGACCTATTTTTCTTACTCAATAAGGAGAATATTTATGACACGTGGAGAATCCTACACGAGTCTGAAAAAGACTATTCCTTCTACTCTAACCCTCATAGAGTTTATTCTAGGATTGACCTGGCATTAGTAGATAAAAAACTCTTGCAAAGGGTCACGAAGTCAATTATAGGCAATATAACATGGTCAGACCATGCCCCTATATCCATCTAAATAGAAGAAAATTATAACTCCCTTCCTCAGACTCCTTGGAGAATTAACAATTCTCTTTTGTCGGACATCACATCTCGCGATGCCTTAGAAAAGGAAACAACAGAATATTTTTCACATAACCATAGTGAAGAAACAACAGCTTAAATAAATTGGTGCGCTTATAAAGCTGTTATAAGGGGTAAATGTATCCAACTAGCTTCCATAAAGAAAAAGCAGAAGAGAGAGAAAATCGATAGCCTGTTAAATAAAATTAACACCCTTGAATCAAAAAATAAAACCTCTATATCTCAACAACAAATTAAAGAACTCAAAGAACTACGGGCACAACTATATAGAATCCATCATGACCATTTTGAGTTCCTTTACAGGAGAAATAAGGCTTTATTCTACGCTCAAGGCAACAAAGCGGGGGCGACTCCTGGCCAACAAATTCAAAAATAGATTAGAAAAATCCAAAATCCCATTTATATATAACAAAGAAGGCAAAAAGATCCTAAATCCTAAGGAAATTACTAACGTACTAGCAGAATATTATGCCAATCTCTATAACCTGAATTGCGATCCACTCACTCCACAACCAAATGCGGGTAACATTACTGAATTTCTGAAAACCTTAAAATTACCCTCCCTTTCTTCGGCAGATATAGATCAACTAAATGCCCCTATACCAATTTCGGAAATAGAGATGGTTATTAAAAATCTAAAAATAAATAAGTCACCAGGCCCGGATGGGCTTTCAAATGAGTTTTTTAAAACAATGAGCCATTTATTGTCCCCTCATCTACAAGCGACCTTCCAAACAGTTATGGACACTGGCCAAATTAGACAGGAAATGCTCCATGCCCTAATTGTAACCTTGCCCAAACCAGGGAAAACCCCCGATAAAGCAGAAAACTTTCGCCCAATATTACTCCTTAATGGAGATCTAAAAATTCTCGCAAAAATATTGGCTAACAGACTAATAGATATACTTCCAAGATTACTAAAGGAGGACCAGGTGGGATTCATCAAACACAGGTAGACTATAGACGGCACCAGGAGATTCATAAACCTCATCCACTATGTGGAGCGCACTGGAACGCCTTCTCTGCTTCTCTCCCTTGATGCGGAGAAGGCATTCGACAGGGTCCACTGGGGATACTTGGAAAAAACACTAGAGTCTTTTGGTTTTAGAGGCCCCTATCTTTCAGCAATAATGTCATTATACTCAAATCCATCTGCATCGGTACTCTCCTCTGGCTTTCTTTCACAAAGTTTTGGTATTACAAATGGCACACGACAGGGATGTCCTCTCTCCCCAATGATATTCGCCTTAATTGTGGAGCCACTAGCAGAAACAGTAAGGATTGATTCCCAAATACAAGGCATCCAGATAGGCCGAGTGTCTCATAAGATAGGCCTTTTCGCAGATGATATCCTTCTAATATGTAAAAACCCGCTGGACTCACTTCCAGCTATAACTAAGGTGCTCCATAACTTTAGCAAGGTATCATACTATAAAATGAACCAATCCAAATCCTCTGTCCTGAATATGGGCCTCCCACAGAAAACTCAACTGTGACTGAAATCTCTATACTCCTTCAAATGGGAAACTGAGGCTATTCAATACTTAGGAGTTAAACTAAGTTACCCAGCACGCAAATTATTTGAAACAAATTACTCCAATCTAATATCAGAGATCAAAAAAGAATTGGCTAAATTCAAAAGCGGTGGGGTCTCATGGCTTGGAAAGATAGCGGCTATAAAAATGTTAATCATACCAAAAATATTGTACCTATTTAAAAACGTACCAATCAGCCTGCCACACTCATCCAATCTACAAAAAATCCAATCTACCTTAATGGGTTTCATTTGGAATAACAAACCTCCTAGGGTTAAATCGGAGATTTTATACAAAGATTTAAAAATGGGAGGGGTGGGTTGCCCCTCTATAAGTTACTACTACTATGCTGTTATTTTGGCCCAGCTTAAATCTCTTTGGATAGAGAACTTGTCACATCATTGGGTTTCTATGGAAA
The DNA here is from genome assembly GCA_033119425.1 of Bufotes viridis. Classification (NCBI taxonomy): domain Eukaryota; kingdom Metazoa; phylum Chordata; class Amphibia; order Anura; family Bufonidae; genus Bufotes; species Bufotes viridis. The sequence goes on along the minus strand of CM065589.1, from coordinate 183,995,940 downwards.
CAAAAACGTTAGGTGAAATCAAAATATCCGCAAAGCTTAGAGCAGCATCCTTATTTCACTCACAAATAACCTCCACACACCCACACAAGGCATAAAAGGCTAGCTCTGGCTACGTGGACAATTTGGAGACCCAGAAGTTTAATGGGGCCGAACCATCAGTCAGTACGTGCTGGGGTGTACACACGTACAGTTCAACCATATTAGTGAAATGCTGCCTCCTGCTAACACGTTCCGTATCAGGTGGTTGTGCAGTTAGCTGTGGCGTGGTGACAAAACTTTTCCACATCTCTGCCATGCTAACCCTGCACTCATAGGAGCTGGCCGTGACACATCTGCGTTGGCAACCTCTTGCTCCTCCTCTGCCTTCACCTTTGGCTTCAACTTGTTCCCCTGTGACATTTGGGAATGCTCTCAGAAGCGCGTCAATCAATGTGCGCTTTTCCTCGCGCATCTTCCTATAACGCTCCAGTGCAGGAAGTAAGGTGGGCACATTGTCTTTGTACCAGGGATCCAGCAGGGTGGCAACCCAGTAGTCCGCACACCTTAAAATGTGGGCAACTCTGCTGTCATTGATCAGGCACTGCAGCATGTAGTCGCTCACGTGTGCCAGGCTGCCCAGCGGTAAGGACAAGCTGTCTTCTGTGGGAGGCGATCGTCATCGTCCTCCGTTTCCCTCCAGTCATGCACCAGTGATGGGCCCGAGCTGTGTTGGGTGCCACCACGCTGTGAACATGCTTCATCCTCATCCTCCTCCACCTCATCCTCGTCCTCCTCGATCTCCAATAGTGGGCTCTGGCTGGCCACATTTGTACCTGGCCTCTGCTTTTGCAAAAACCTCCCTCTGAGCCACTTCTAAGAGACTGGCCTGAAAGTGCTAAAATTACCCTCTTACTCATCCTCCTCCTCCTGGGCCACCTCCTCTTCCATCATCGCCTTAAGTGTTTTCTCAAGGAGACATAGAAGTGGTATTGTAACGCTGATAACAGCATCATCGCCACTGGCTATGTTGGGGGAGTACTGAATCAGCGCAACAGGGCACACAGGTCTCGCATGTAAGCCCAGTCATTGGTGGTGAAGTGGTGCTGTTCTGCAGTGCGACTGACCCGTGCATGCTGCAGATGAATCTCCACTATGGCCTGCTGCTGCTCGCACAGTCTCTCCAGCATGTGCAAGGTGGAGTTCCACCTGGTGGGCACGACGCATATGAGGCGGTGAGTGGGAAGGCCGGGTTACGCTGTAGCGCAGACAGGCGAGCAGCGGCAGGATGTGAACGTCGGACGCGCGCACAGACGGCCCGCACCTTATGCAGCAGCTCTGACATGTCGGGGTAGTTGTAAAGGAACTTCTGCACCACCAAATTCAGCAAATGCGCCAGTCAAGGGATGTGCGTCAAACCGGCTAGTCCCAGAGCTGCGACGAGATTTCGCCCAGTATCTCACACCATCAGGACGGGCTTGAGGCCCACCGACAGCAACCACTCGTCGGTCTGTTGTTCAATACCCCGCCACAACTCCTGTGTGAGGCCTGTCCCCTAAATATATGAGTTTCATAACGGCCTGTTGACATTTACTCCAGCCTGTGCTGAAGTTGGTGGTGAAGGTGTGTTGCTGACTGGATGAGCAGGTGGAAGAAGAGGAGGAGGAAGCCGAGTAGAAGGAGGAGGCTACAGGAGGCAAAGAATGATGCCCTGTGATCCTTGGCGGCGGAAGGACGTGTGCCAAAGAACTCTCCGACTGTGGCCCAGCCGCCACTACATTTACCCAGTGTGCAGTTAGGGAGATATAGCGTCCCTGGCCGTGATTACTGGTCCTCATATCTGTGGTTAGGTGGACCTTGCCACAAATGGCGTTGCGCAGTGCACACTTGATTTTATCGGATACTTGGTTGTGCAGGGAAGGCAAGGCTCTCTTGGAGAAGTAGTGGCGGCTGGGAACAACATACTGTGGGACAGCCATCGCCATCAGCTGTTTGAAGCTGTCTTTGTCCACCAGCCTGAATGACAGCATTTCAAAGGCCAGTAGTTTAGAAATGCTGGCATTCAGGCCCAGGGCTCGAGGGTGGCTAGGTGGGAATTTACGCTTTCTCTCCAAGGTTTGTGAGATGGAGAGCTGAGCGTTGCCGTGTGACATGGTGGAGATGCTTGGTGACGCAGGTGGTGTTGTCTGTGGCACATCCTCTGTTTGGTGGGCGGCAGGTGCCAACATTCCTCCCGAGGCAGAGGAAGAGGCGGAGGCAGCAGCAGAAGAGGGAGCAGGGGGAGCCTGAGTAAGTTTCTTGTTTTTCAGGTGTCTACTCCACTGCAGTTCATTCTTTGCATGTATATGCCTGGTCATGCAGGTTGTGCTAAGGTTCAGAACGTTAATACCTCGCTTCAGGCTCTGATGGCACAGCGTCCAAACCACTCAGGTCTTGTCGTAAGCACGTTGTTTAAGGAAGTGCCATGCCAGGGAACTCTTTGAAGCTGCTTTTGGGGTGCTCGGTCCCTGGTGGTGGTGGCCAGTAGCAGGCGAACTCTCCTGGAGGCGGCTGTTCTGCTTTTGCCCCCTGCTCCCTTTTTTGCTACGCTGTTGGCTCGGTCTCACCATTGCCTCTTCCTCTGAACTATGAAAGTCATTGGCACGATTCCATGTGGGGTCTAAGACCTCATCGTCCCCTGCATCGTCTTCCACACAGTCTTCCTCCCTGACCTCCTGTTCGGTCTGCACACTGCAAAAGACGCAGCAGTTGGCACCTGTGTTTCGTCATCATCAGAGACGTGCGGACTCTGATGAGGTGGTATTCCCATGTGCTCATCATTAGGAAACATAAGTGGTTGTGCGTCAGTGCATTCTATGTCTTCCACCACTGGGGAAGGGCTAGGTGGATTCCCTTGGGGAACCCTGCCAGCAGAGTCTTCAAACAGCATAAGAGACTGCTGCATAACTTGAGGCTCAGACAGTTTCCCTGATATGCATGGGGGTGATGTGACAGACTGATTGGCTTGGTTTTTAGGGGCCACCAGTGCGCTTTCTGCAGAAGACTGAGTGGGAGATAATGTTGTGAACGTGCTGGATTCACCGTCGGCCACCCAATTGACTAGCGCCTGTACTTGCTCAGGCCTTACCATACTAAGAACGGCATTGCGCCCCACCAAATATTGCTGTATATTCTGGAGGGTACTGGAACCTGAGGTAGTTGGGTCACTAGGACGTGTTGCTGTGGCAGAACGGCCACATCCTCTCCCGGCACCAGAGGGTCCACTAACAACACCATGACCATATCCGCGTCCATGTCCCTTACTAGATGTGTTCCTCATTGTTACCGTTCACTACAATAAGAAAAAATTATTTGGCCAAATGTATTGAATTCAAATTTAGGCCTTTTTTACAGGCACCTAACACTATCTGGCTATCTATTTATGTACCGTATTACACTAATCCAGGCACAGCAGTAACCACAGATTTAGGGAATATCAATTGTAGGCCTAGTATTTAGGCCCTGGATGAAAGGTATCCTTTTAAGGACAGATTTACACTTTGAGATGCACAGTAGCGTGTGAAAAATATATAGGATTATGCTTTCAGCACTTGCATTTTAACACTTTGTGTAATATACCCTTTAACGGAAAGAAATACACTTAGAGATGCAAAACAGTGTGTGCAAATGTAGAGGATTATGCTGTATTTTAACACTTACTGTAATATACCCTTTAACGGAAAGAAATACACTTGGAGATGCACGCTGATTGTAATATACCCTTTACAGACAGATTTACACTTGGCCTGCAACAGCTGGAACACCAGATTTCGGGTAATGCTATTTTGGCAATTGAATCTCACCCCAGAAAATAATATATCCTTTGACGGATAATATGAAACTTGTCCAGTCACAGCTGGAACACCAGATTTACTGTATTTCTATTTTTGCAATTGAATTTCACCCCAGAACAAAATATATCCTTTCCTGGACACTATTACACTTGGCCAGCCACAGCTGAAACCACTGATTTATAGTATTGCTATTTTGGCAATTGAATTTCACCCCACAACAAAATATATCCTTTGCCAGACACTATTAAACTTTGCCAGCCACAGCTTAAACCACTTATTTACGGTATTGCTATTTTGGCAATTTAATTTCACCCCAGAAAAATATATCCTTTGATGGACACTATTAAACTTGTCCAGTCACAGCTGGAACACCAGATTTACGGTATTTCTATTTTTGCAACTGAATTTGACCCCACAAATAATATATCCTTTGACGGACACTATTAAACTTGTCCAGTCACAGTTGGAACACCAGATTTACGGTATTTCTACTTCTGCAACTGAATTTCATCCCATAAAAAATATATCCTTTGCTGGACACTAATAAACATGGCCAGCCACAGCTCAAACCACTGATTTATGGTATTGCTATTTTGGCAATTAAATTTCACCCCAGAAAATTATCTATCCTTTGTCGGACACTATGAAACTTGTCCAGTTACAGCTGGTACACCAGATTTACAGTATTTCTATTTTTGCATCTAAATTTCACCCTACAAAATAATATATCCTTTGACGGACACTATGAAACTTGTCCAGTCAAAGCTGGAACACCAGATTTACTGTATTTCTATTTTTGCAACTGAATTTCACCCCAGAAAAAAAAATATCCTTTGCCGGACACTATTAAACTTGGCCAGCCAGAGCTGACATCGATTGCAGCTGAATTTCACTCCAGAAAGAATATATCCTTTGCGACACTATTAAACTTGTCCAGTCACAGTTGGAACAACAGATTTACGGTATTGCTACTTTGCAACTGAATTTCATCCCAGAACAAAATATATCCTTTGTCGGACACTAATAAACATGGCCAGCCACAGCTCAAACCACTGATTTATGGTATTGCTATTTTGGCAATTAAATTTCACCCCAGAAAATTATCTATCCTTTGTCGGACACTATGAAACTTGTCCAGTTACAGCTGGTACACCAGATTTACAGTATTTCTATTTTTGCATCTAAATTTCACCCTACAAAATAATATATCCTTTGACGGACACTATGAAACTTGTCCAGTCAAAGCTGGAACACCAGATTTACTGTATTTCTATTTTTGCAACTGAATTTCACCCCAGAAAAAAAAATATCCTTTGCCGGACACTATTAAACTTGGCCAGCCAGAGCTGAAACGACTGATTTACGGTATTGCTATTTTGGCAATTGAATTTCACCCCAGAAAAAAATATATCCTTTTGCGGACACTATTAAACTTGGCCAGCCACTGCTGGGACAACAGATTTAGGAGATTGCTATTTTGGCAATTGAATTTGACCCCAGAACAAAATCTATCCTTTGTCGGACACTATGAAACTTGTCCAGTCACAGCAGAAACACCAGATTTACGGTATTTCTATTTTTGCAACTGAATTTGACCCACAAAATAATATATCCTTTGACGGACACTATTAAACTTGTCCAGTCACAGTTGGAACACCAGATTTACGGTATTTCTACTTCTGCAACTGAATTTCATCCCATAAAAAAATATATCCTTTGCTGGACACTAATAAACATGGCCAGCCACAGCTCAAACCACTGATTTATGGTATTGCTATTTTGGCAATTAAATTTCACCCCAGAAAATTATCTATCCTTTGTCGGACACTATGAAACTTGTCCAGTCACAGCTGGTACACCAGATTTACAGTATTTCTATTTTTGCATCTAAATTTCACCCTACAAAATAATATATCCTTTGACGGACACTATGAAACTTGTCCAGTCAAAGCTGGAACACCAGATTTACTGTATTTCTATTTTTGCAACTGAATTTCACCCCAGAAAAAATATATCCTTTGCCGGACACTATTAAACTTGGCCAGCCAGAGCTGAAACGACTGATTTACGGTATTGCTATTTTGGCAATTTAATTTCACCCCAGAAAAAATATATCCTTTGCGGACACTATTAAACTTGGCCAGCCACTGCTGGGACACCAGATTTAGGAGATTGCTATTTTGGCAATTGAATTTGACCCCAGAACAAAATCTACCCTTTGCCGGACACTATTAAATTTGGCCAGCCACAGCTGAAACCACTGATTTATGGTATTGCTATGTTGGCAATTGAATTTCAGGCCAGAAAAAATATATCCTTTGCCGGACACTATTAAACTTGGCCAGCCACTGCTGGGACACCAGATTTACGGTATTGCTATTTTGGCAATTGAATTTCAGCACAGAAAATAATCTATCCTTTGTTGGACACTATGAAACTTGTCCAGTCACAGCTGGAACACCAGATTTACGGTATTTCTATTTTTGCAACTGAATTTGACCCCACAAAATAATATATCATTTGACGGACACTATTAAACTTGTCCAGTCACAGTTGGAACACCAGATTTACGGTATTTCTACTTCTGCAACTGAATTTCATCCCAGAAAAAATATATCCTTTGCCGGACACTAATAAACATGGCCAGCCACAGCTCAAACCACTGATTTATGGTATTGCTATTTTGGCAATTAAATTTCACCCCAGAAAATTATCTATCCTTTGTCGGACACTATGAAACTTGTCCAGTCACAGCTGGAACACCAGATTTACTGTATTTCTATTTTTGAAACTGAATTTCACCCCAGAAAAAAATATCCTTTGCCGGACACTATTAAACTTGGCCAGCCACAGCTGAAACGACTGATTTACGATATTGTTATTTTGGCAATTGAATTTCAGCCCAGAAAAAAATATATCCTTTGCGGACACTATGAAACTTGTCCAGTTACAGCTGGAACACAAGATTTACGGTATTGCCAATTTTGCAACTGAATTTCACACCAGAAAATAATATATCCTTTGACAGACACTATGAAACTTGTCCAGTCACAGCTGGAACACCAGATGTACGGAATTTCTATTTTGCAACGGAATTTCACCCTAGAAGACAATATATCCTTTGCCGGACACTATTAAACTTGGCCAGTCACTACTGGGACACCAGATTTAGGAGATTGCTATTTTGCTAATTGAATTTCACCCCAGAAAATTATCTATCCTTTGCCGGACACTATTAACCTTGGCCAGCCACTACTGCGACACCAGATTTATGGTATTCCTATTTTGGCAATTGAATTTCACCCCATAAAAAAATATATCCTTTGCCGGACACTATTAAACTTGGCCAGCCACTGCTGGGACACCAGATTTAGAGGATTGCTATTTTGGCAATTCAATTTTACCCCATAAAAAATATATCCTTGCCGGACACTATTAAATATAAAAAAATTAAATCCTAAAAAATATATCCTTGGCCAGCCACAGCGGAAACTACTGATTTATGGTATTGCTATTTTGGCAATAGAATTTCACATCAGAACAATATATATCCTTTGCTGGACACTATTAAACTTGGCCAGCCACTTCTGGGACACCAGATTTAGGGGATTGCTATTTTGCCAATTGAATTTTTTCCCAGAAAATTACCTATCCTTTGCCGGACACTATTAAACTTGGGCAGCCACTGCTGGGACACCAGATTTACGGTATTGCTATTTTAGAAATTGAAATTCACCCCAGAAAATTATCTATCCTTTGCCGGACACTATTAAATTTGGCCAGCCACAGCTGAAACCACTGATTTACGGTATTGCTATTTTGGCAATTGAATTTCACCCCAGAACAAAATCTATCATTTGCCGGACACTATTAAACTTGGCCAGCCACTGCTGGAACACCAGATTTAGGGGATTGCTATTATGGCAATTTAATTTCACCACAGAAAAAAAATCTATTCTTTGCCAGACAGCAGACAGTATTACACTTGGCTAGCCACAGCTGGAACACCAGATTTAGGGGATTGCTATTTTGGCAATTGAATTTAACCCCTCAATAAAATATAGTAATTTCTATCCTGAGTTTCTAGGGGTGACAATAAGCACAGCCAAGCCCCTGATGTAGGATATAGCAAAAAAAAAAAAAAATAGTATTGATGTATTGATGGACTCGGTGGTAGCTGGTACACCACAAGACACAAAATGGCCGCCGATCACCCCAGAAAAAGTGACAGAAAACGCTCTGTGCAGCCTAAAAACCAGTGAGCAATTAACTAGTAGAAGTTGAATGATTCACACCTGTAGATCGATCACTTCATTAGGTTTTTTGCTGACTTTTCCCTGCCTAATCTCGCCCTCACTGCAGCTGCGTCCTATCCCTACACTAATCAGTGACTCCAGCTTAAATAGAGGCTGGGTCACATGCTGCACTTGGCCAATCACAGCCATGCCATTAGTAGGCATGGCTGTGATGGCTTCTTAGGGCAAGAAGTAAAACGCTAGCTGATTGCCTGCTGTGCAGCCCTTTAGAAAGCGGGAAAAAATCGCCAAACGACGGACCCGAACCTAAACTTTTTTTAAAATGTACGGGTCAGGGTCTGTGTCCCGAACACCCCAAAATTTGGTACGAAGCCAAAACTATACAGTTCGGGTTTGCTCATCCCTACTGCCCAGTAGTCCAGCGGATCTTCAATGTTGGCTGGAAGGGTGGACTCCAAGTTTGCTACCACCTGCTGGTTCAGGTTCTGCTCCAGGTCTAGATGCTGCTACTGGTGAGTAGTTTCTTCACTAGGCGGGTGAAGAATGCTGGTCATTGGTAACTGAAGACTCAGGCCGCTGCTGATAGAGCTGGTACTCTTTCTGCCACCCCTTCCCTTCCCAGCAGCCATGGCAGAGGAACATGAACACAGAGGGCCCACCCCGGTCAAACCTATGAGAGGATGGACGATGGTGCAGATAGCCAGCGGCAAACTGATTACATAGGATGTCTCTATAATAGTTCAGTTTCTCCTCCCTCTAGCGGGTGTAAAAGGCCCTATTTTTCACCAGTATCGAGGGTCTAACATGGTGGAGAGTCAGAATTCATCCCTCTGCCGAATGTTGACAATTAGGCTGTCACTACGCAAGCAAGTGAGCATGCAGCAGACTCGGAAGGGACTCCCTGCCTCCATCTCCACTGCATACTGCCACGGTGTGTCTGGGTCCTCTGCCTCATTGTCCTGTAGCACCTCTGGCTGCTCCTGCTCCTCCTCTCCTGTCACCTTTGTAGAAAAACCACCTATTTTGCTACACATTGCTTGTGCTCCAATGTCCTGCTCCTCCTCCTCCAGTTCAGCCCCACAAGGCTCATCAGGCTCTGAGATTTAGGCACCACTACCTCTCTCTTCTCTCAACTCCGTTCTCAACCTGCAGCAAGCAAGAGACTAGTCTCTCTAAAACAGAGACTAGATGGCTTGAATCTGCTCCAGTGTTGGTATATAGCACATGATAAATCTCTTCTAAATTAAACCTACATTGTAATAAAAATATATGCATTATCTTACCACACCTGGAGAACCACAGCATGTTGACCAGTGCTGTACAGTGTGTGAAACACCAGAAGATGACTGGGAGTTGTTGACACAACATTTGTATACTGGAATGTACATATATTTTTACTATATAGTCCAATTATTTCTTTATGAATGGCTTCATTATCATTTATATTCTACAAAATCATATATTTTCACAGTATTCTGATCTAAATAATGCTATAGATGTCATATCAAACGAATTCATGCAGATGTATTTTTGCCAGTGTTCCAGTTGCAATGTCTAAATTCCATATTCATTACTAAAATAATATTTATTGTGAGGCAAACTGACCTAACTTGGAAGCATTTCAAGTATTTTACAGTTCAGCAATTGGAAAATTTGCTATTATTTTTGCTGATATAAAATCTAAACTATGCTATGATGTCCATATACAGTAGTAATAAAGTGGTCCTTAAAAGTGGAAAGAGCGTGGAAAGAAACTCAACAAGGCCTCATGCCATGGAAAAAGTCTAAATAAGGATCTATTGGAAATAGCTAACGTTCACACACTAATGTTATTGTTGTTGTGTATGATTGTGATTCCATTGAAAGCCAAAAGACATGGTGCAGAAAATCATTTTTCACAGTTTTCCCATGACTTACTAAGATGTATCATTCAAGCATCAAAACATAAGTGAAGTTTAAACTGCCAAAGGTGCTCACTCACCCCTTGTGTCCAAGCATCACAAAGAATGCCTTGCCAGCTCTTGGCATTTCCCCAAATGAGAATGGGATCGCTAATGTTTCAGGAGACAGTAAAAAGTGGTGAAAGGCAAAGATGCAGCAGAGCGAATGGGATTTTTCTTCTTGAGAGCGAGAAGGTCACAGCTCTTTAAATCAAGTTGCACGGTTGGCAAATTCCTTTATTAATATGTGCCCCGGCCTGGATTTAAGGGGGTACCATCAAGTATTCATTTGAAATCTTGACATCAGAAATAGCATTACTTCCCACATGCTGTGTAACCACAGGATAATGTTTTTCTGTTGCCAGCCAGTTTCTTACACTGTGCATTTACACTGTAATTCAACAGACTTCTTTGTTCCCAAATTGTGTCAAGTTAGAGGATGTATTGCTTATTAGAAAAACTAAAGATTTATATTTATAGCTAAGTTGGCCCCTAGATATTCTGGAAAGGACATGCTTTTTGGTGTTTGTTATCAACAGATTGTTAAAACGTTCTTTTGTCATTTTGTAGAAGAAGTTCATGTACTCTAGCTCGGATAAAGTTCCCGCTTGGAGTGATATTACTTTATATAGAATAGATTTGCATATGAAGCAGATTCTTATTGGAATCACACCCGATTTTTGGATGCCAGTATTCTTTACATAGTATGCTGAAATACTGTAAATTGTTCTTATATTCCAGTGCTATGAATCATAGAAACCATATTGCATTGAACAAAAAGAAATCTAAGCTTTTTTCATATGGGACACAGATGAAGTTTGGTGCTCTTCCCTCAAAAAAGTAATATATACAAATCTTATACACTTTTCATAATGCATATATATAATGATTCAATATATATATATATATATATATATATATATATATATATATATTGAATGATATGGTTTTATACAGCTCATATTAAAAATAAATTGAATTATAGGGTTTGTATTATTGACAGCTACAAGTTGCATATTGTCTTTTTGAATTATTGAGTTATCATAAAACTCACACTTAACAGGTTGTAGGCACAGGGACCATCCATTAGCCTGTTATTTCAAATGGTGCGATTGGGAGGGATTAAAGGGAATCTAACCATTACCCTAACCTACATACTCCAGCAGAGATCATTATGATTGACAGATTTCTCCATATTTATGCGTAGGTCGAGGGAAAAAAATCACCAAAGAGATCGCTAAAAAATAACAATGCCACACATATAATGTAATAATCGCAATCTTTATTTCACCAGATCCAATAATTATATAAGTACAAACATATATATAAAATTTGTTAGCATCAAAACAGACAAAATGCCACAGTAGGAACACAAAAGTCTCTACACATCCCTCCCCACCCAGTTAGCACATACCACTCATCCAGCAAAAGTTACTGAGACTGTGTGCCCTCACTAACTGAACTGTGCATTTTGCTATTCATAGGACCAAGCGCTCTATACATACAGCTCCCTGTAAATACCAACCGCTGCCTAGAGTCTCAGGTATGGTAACCTATCTCTAGTACCTACTTAAATAGCTCATGCCTATACCTGTATAAAGTACATACCAAACAAGCTGCAAACGGTCCTACTAACGGTTTGGGGCAGTTGTTAGCTAGCAACCATCAGTGAAAAACACACCCGGACTTGCTTGCAGATGCAATGCGTTTTTCACGCAGCCCCATTAACTTATATGAAAAACGCAGAATATAGAACATGCTGTGATTTTAACGCAACGCACAAGTGATGCGTGAAAAAAAAACGCTCATGTACACAGACCCATTGAAATGAATGGGTCAGGATTCAGTGCAGATGCTATGCATTCATGTCACGCATTGCTCCCGCGCGGAAAACTTGCTCGTGTGAAAGGTGCCATCTGCTGTAAGGACAGCGTCCTGACAGCACCCCAAAAATCCCTTTTTAGGGCTGGTATATCAGTCTGCTTTTATTTATTTTTTCTATATATATATATATATATATATATATATATTGCAGTTGCCTGCCTGTGTGTGAGAGGCTGCAGACCCACAGACTGTACTGTGTGCACACCACTCATATAGGGTGGCACAGTACCTTGCAGATAAAAAAGTCATTTCATTTTTACCCTTTATTATAATTGCAGTTGCCTGCCTGTGTGTCAAGCCCAAAGACTGTACTGTGCCCACTGCCAGTGTCCACCACTCATATCGGGTGGCACAGTATCTTGCAGATAAAAAAGGCATTTAATTTTTACCCTTTAATATAATTGCAGTTTCCTGGCAGTGTGTGTCAGGCCCACAGACTGTACTGTGTGCACACCACTCATATAGGGTGGCACAGTACCTTGCAGATAAAAAAGTCATTTCATTTTTACATTTTAATATAATTGCAGTTGCCTGCCAGTGTGTGTCAGGCCCACAAACTGTACTATACCCACTGCCCACCACTCACACAGGGTGGCACAGTACCTTGCAGATAAAAAGTCATTTAATTTTTACCTTTTAATATAATTGCAGTTGCCTGCCAGTGTGTGTCAGGCCCACAGACTGTACTGTGCCCACTGCCCACCTCTTATATAGGGTGGCACAGTACCTTGCAGATAAAAAAGTCATTACATTTTTACCCTTTTATATAATTGCAGTTGCCTGCCAGTGAGTGTCAGGCCCAAAGACTGTACTGTGCCCACTGCCAGTGCCCACCACTCATATCAGGTGGCACAGTACCATGCAGATAAAAAAGTAATTTAATTTTTACCCTTTAATATAATTGCAGTTGCCTGCCAGTGTATGTCAGGCCCACAGACTATACTGTGCCAACTGCCCACCACTCATATAGGGTGTTACAGTACATTGCACGGCGCAAGCGCAGTGACCTAAAATTCAAACGAAGCGGACCGAGCATGGGTCTTTTTCCATCACCCGGTTCCAAAAATCTATTCACTACACCGGCCCTGGCCTGATAAGGGACAAAACAGAGATTATAATGATAGGAATAGTACTTAGTTAACAATAGTTGCATTGGTGGCAAATTCCATTGCAAGTGCCCAAAATTAGAAGGAAGCGGACAGAGCAAGCTTTTTTCTCTATCTCCCCATGCAAGGATTCAATTCAATACACAGCCCCTGATAGGGAACCTAACAAAGATTAAAATGGTAAGAATAGTAGTTCACACTATTTGTATTTGTGGCACAGTACATTGCGCGGCGCACGCGCAGTGCCCCAAATTGGAAGGAAGAGGAACGACCAATTATCTTTTTCCATCTCCCGGTTCCTAAAATCTATTCGATACACGTCCCCTAATAGTGGACGTAACAGGTATTAAACTGATAGGAATAGTATTACTTAACACACCACTCATATAGGGTGGCACAGTACATTGCACGGCACACGCGCAGTGTCCCAAATTGGACGGAAGAGGATGGACCAACCATCTTTTTTCATCTCCCGGTTCCTAAAATCTATTCCATACACCGGCCCCTGATAGGGGACAAAACAGAGATTAAACTGGTAAGAACAGATTTTTTAATAAAAAAAAAGAGGACAGCCTCTGCGGAGCTGGGTATTTTTGGCCGCGTTACTAAGCGCTCATGCACAATGGCTGTAGGCTCATGCGTCCTTTTGCGGAGGTGACAAATCTGGTCAGTCAAACCCAAGGCAACATCATCGACCTCATCCCATATGCGTTTTTCTGGAGTGTGCCCTGCGAAGAGTGCTGGATCAGGCCGTAGATGAGCATGAAGAGGAAGAGTTGTGGTCACTATCACCACCAGAAGCAGCCTTGTCGTCGTTGATTGCTGAACCTGCGGCAACGCAGAGAGAGGAGTCTGAAGAAGAGGAGTCAGAGGAGGAAGGTGGCTTTGAGGAGGTGGAAGACCAACCACAGCAGGCATCCCAGGGGCTTGTTGTCACCCTTCGAGGACCCTTGGTGTTGTACGTGGCTGGGCAGAGGAAGAGACCTTCAATGACATCAGGAACGGGACATACCTAGCTTGGTATCCAACCTTGTGCAAATGGGGCGTTTGCAGTTGTGCAAATGGACTGTTTGCGGTTGTTTGCGTTGCGTTTAATGGGGAGTTTGGTCCGTCAGAGTTTGGTCTGTCACTGTGAAGTGGGCGTAACCCTTACACTACCTGATCGTTACAACATCATACCTGATTATATACACACACTGGATGTTTTAAAGCATTTTATTCCAAACAATTTAGGAATGTTAGGTGATTTATGCCCTTTATGGATTAAAACCCGACTCTGCGTCAACTACGTAATTTTCCATGGGAGTTTGCCCGTTCGTGGACATTTGCAGGAAGCTCACGTTCGCTGTTCGCGAACGGAAAATTTTATATTTGCGACATCTCTGTTCGTGATAATGACGGAGGTGGTGGTGTTGGTGGCACATCCTCTGTTTGCTCGGTGGCAGGTGCCACTGTGACTCCAGAGGTGGCGGAAGAGGCAGAGACAGCAGCAGAAGAGGAAGAAGGAGTAGCCTGAAACCTTTCTTGGCATTTAAGGTGTTTACTCCACTGCAGTTCGTGCTTTGCATGTAGATGCCTGGTCATGCAGGTTGTTCTCAGGTTTAGAACATTTATGCCTCGCTTTAGGCTCTGATGGCACAACGTGCAAATCACTTGTGTCTTTTCATCAGGACATTGTCTGAGGAACTGCCATGCCAATGAACTCCTTGGAGCTGGCTTTGGTGTGCTAGGTCCCTGGTTGCGGTGGGCAGTAGCTGGCATACTGTCTCGAGGACAGACGCTCCACTTTTGCAGCCTGCTCCCTCTTTTGCTGTGCTGTTGCCTCTGTGCAACCACCGTCTCTTCCCCAGAACTGCACATGTCACTAGCATGAACTTAAGTCCAGTCGGGTCTAGGACCTTGTCCTCCACATCATCTTCCACCCATTCTTCACCCCTGGCCTCCTCGTCAGTCTGCACACTGCAGAAAGCCGCAGCAGTTGGCTCCTGTGTTTCGTCATCAACAGAGACGTGCTGCGGTGGTATTCCCATCTCTCTTCTCATCCTGCAACATTAGTGGTTGGGCATCAGTGCATTCAATGTCTTCCACTTCTGGGGCAGAGCTATGTCGATGGCACGGGAAACCCTGCCAGCAGAGACATCATAAAGCATAATAGTCTGCTGCGTGACTTGGAGCTCAGGCTGCTTGGCTGCTTTGCAAGGAGGTGAGGTGAAAGACTGATGAGCATGGGCTGCAGGTGCCAACTCTGAGTTTTATGCAGAGGACTTTGTGGGAGATACTGTGAAGGAACTGGTGCCAGTGTCAGCCACCCAATCTTCTATCGCCTGTAATTGTTCTGGCCTCACCATCCATAGAGCAGCATTCGGGTCTACCAAATAACGCTGCAGGTTCTGTCGTCTACTCGCACCTGAGGAAGGTGTTTCACTTGGACCTGTAGCTGACGCAGAATGGCCACATCCTCTCCCAGCAACAGGAGCTCCACCAACACCACCACTACCATGTCCCTGTCCCTTTTTTGATGTTCTCCTCATTATTTGTGTTTACCCACCAAACATATGGTTTATCTCAGGTGTCAATTTAACTGCCAAAAGTCAACAATTAAGTTCACTAACAGTAAGGCAGTGCCCATGTCTTAAGCAGAATAAATTTCTTTAGGTCACACAACAGTGTAATGGAGCAATTCAATACTTAACTATCAACAAAAAATGTATTTTTCAAACCAACAATGTAACAGCAGAGGTTAACGTACACCGCAAATATGCTATCTACCACAAAACCGGTGTTTTTGCAACCAACTATGTAAATGCGGAGTTCCCCAGGTTACTTAAAATGACTGAAATACAGGGTAGACCTCTGATCTGCTATGTAGCACAAAACCTGTGTTTATTGCAACAAACTACAGAAACGCAGTATGTCCCTCCAAAAATTATAAAACTGTTTTTTCAGCGTTGTATGCAAACGTGCTCTGTGGCACAACAGTAAATGTTTATTAACCCAACTACAGAAATGCAGTATGTGACCCCAAAAATTATAAAACAGGTTTTTCAGTGTTGTATGCAAACGTGCTCTGTGGGACAACAGTACATGTTTATTAACCCAACTACAGAAATGCAGTTTTTCACCTCAAGATTTTAAAACAGTTTTTCAGCGTTATATGCAAAGGTGCAGGCTCGGACTGGCCCACCGGGATGCCGGTGAAATGCCCGGTGGGCCCCTTGCCTGTCTGCTTACACTACAGCCAGAACCACCAGCAGGGCAGTTACTATACTGTCACAGGCACCTGGATGTTATCAGGTGCTGGACTGCAGCACTGGCACACATAGTTTACTTTGGGGAAAATTACAGCACAGTACCTGCAGGGCTTGTTCCTTTCTCCAAAGTAAGGGGAGTCCTGAAGCTACTGCCCCTGCAGATCTTGTGTCTCCCTGTTGTTTCAGCCCCTCACAGACCTCTGACCACCAACTAACTCACCTATACTTTATACGTAGCTAAGAAGTTATGTCTCCCAGTGATCCCCCTTCCCTTTCATCAGTGGCATTTCACATTTTCCCAGCCACTCACTCCCCACATAGGATATAATGTCTCTGGAGGTTATATCAGTACTGGAGCGTTATAAGAGGAGCGGCTGATATCAGTCACATAAGATGTCATCTCTCTGGATGTTATATCAGTGCTGGAGCATTATAAGAGGAGCAGCTGGTATCGGTCACATATGATGTCATCTCTCTGGATGTTATATCAGTGCTGGAGCGATATAAGAGTTGCTGCTGATATCAGTCACATATGATGTCATGTCTTTGGTGGTTATATCAGTACTAGAGTGTTATAAGAGGAGCGGCTGATATCAGTCATATATGATGTCATGTCTCTGGGGCTTATATCGGTGCTGGAGCGTTATAAGTAGAGATGTCGCGAACATAAAATTTTCTGGTCGCGAACAACGAACCCGAACTTACTCAAATGTTCGCGACCAGGCAGCGGAACCGCAATAGACCTCTATTGGCAGGCGAATATTAAAACCCACAGTGACTCATTCTAGCTAACCTATTTTATGATATCTAAATCTACCCTAACATTTTATTTTCTAACCTACTTTTAAATGCTAATTTAGTTATTTAACATATTTTAATTACTTGTAAAATAAAAAAAGTCACTCTACACCATGTCAAAAGCCAGGTATGTGCAGGCTGACTATCTATCCATAAGACAGGGTGTCAGCATACCTTACAATGACAGGTTTGAGCAATTTAGACAAACAAACATAAGTTCTCAATCCAAAAGGAGAGAAATTAGTTAGAATTGGTTGGCTATCTAGAGGGGCCTGGACCCTAGACCATTATCATTAGGGCGACAAAAATTGTAATTTTATATGCCAGCCTAACTCCTCTCTCACTGCCTAAGAGAGCTGCATAAACATTTCCCAACATTTAAATCTCATTTGCATACACATGACCAAGAAATGCTAATGAGCAATATAGCAGTATCTGCCTTGTTTGTAAACTGAAACACGATTTGCATAGCTTTCCCATAGTCCCATGGTATGCAAATGAGTTTATATGACAAAACAGAATAGAAAGATTATAAAGTTAGTCTTTAAAAAATTGCAAAATCAAAAAAAACTGTGCAGCCTTCCTAATCATTGAGATGAGAGCTAGGTGGCATATTAAAAAAAAAAAAAAAAAATGTTGTCACCCTAATGATAATCATCTATGTGCACAGGTCCCCTAGATACCGAACACTAAACAGACAATTTCCCTTCTGGGAAAACTGGTTAATACCCAGGCTGCCTTGCTAAGGTATGCTGATGATCTGTCTGTCTGATGGGTTGTTGGTCCTGCATATACCTGGTGCTTGGCGGCCATAGGGGAGAACTGTTCTGTGTTGTCCATTAAATGTTTTATGTAATAATACAAATAATAATAAGATTTTATGGTAGGCAGGCTAGGGCAAATGTCTGTAAGTCTGTCTTTGTCTGTTTTATAAAATACAAATATAAGTTTTTTTATTCGGCTAACTTACTGTATATGTTTGATTGAGAAATGCTGTTTTACCCTATAGAAATATATATAAATATATATATTACTGTATTAGGATACTTGATATCAGAAAAACTATGCTATTTTCATCAAACACTCTTTGCATAATGTATATAAAACATTTTTATTCATAATTTTTGTACTTTATAAAACAAACAAAGATAAAATTATTATTATTATTGTTGTTGTTGGTATTATTACATAAAGCATTCAATTACCAACACAAAACAGTTCTCCCCTATGGCTGCCGAGCACCAGGTATATGTAGGGCCAACAATCCATCAGACAGACAGATCATCCGCATACCTTAGCAAGGCAGCCTGGGTTTTAACCAGTTTTTCCAAAAGGAAAATTGTCTATTTAGGGTTAGGTATCTAGGGGGACCTGTGCACATAGATGATTATCATTAGGGTGACAACATTTTTTTTTTTAATATGCCACCTAGCTCTCATCTCAATGATTAGGAAGGCTGCAACATTTAAAACTCATTTGCATACACATGGCCAAGAAATGCTAATGAGCAATATAGCAGTATCTGCCTTGTTTGTAAACTGAAACACGATTTGCATAGCTTTCCCATAGTCCCATGGTATGCAAATGAGTTTATATGACAAAACAGAATAGAAAGATTATAAAGTTAGTCTTTAAACAATTGCAAAATCAAAAAAAACTATGCAGCCTTCCTAATCATTGAGATGAGAGCTAGGTGGCATATTAAAAAAAAATAAAAAATGTTGTCACCCTAATGATGATCATCTATGCGCACAGGTCCCCCTAGATACCTAACCCTAAACAGACAATTTTCCTTTTGGAAAAACTGGTTAAAACCCAGGCTTGCCTTACTAAGGTATGCTGATCTGTATGTCTGATGGATTGTTGGTCATAGGGGAGAACTGTTCTGTGTTGGTAATTGGATGTTTTATGTAATAATACAAACAACAACAATAATAACTAGAAAGTGCTGTTTCTGAAGAAACCACAGGATGTTGGCTTGGAATATGATTGGCTGTTTGTGGCTCCACCTACTTTATTGAATTTTAATGCCAGTCCTCAAGTGACCAATTGTGCCAAGTTTGAAGTCTGTGCCAATAACAGGCTACGAGCTGCGGCAGTTTTACATTTGATTGGCTGATATAGACTCCGCCCACTTTTAACAATTTTGACCCCAATGACCCACGGTGCCAAGTTTGGGTATTCTCATTTAAATACTGTGAAAATGGCAGCTTTTTAAAGTTTTCCCATTGAAGTCAATAGGGAAAATCTGATTGGTTGTTTGTAGCTCCGCCCACTTTTTCTAATTTTGAATTGGACGTAACCTACCACCTGATTTCTGTAATTTGAAGCCCCTGACATCAAAAATTTGAGAATTGTAGCATTTTTGGAAGTTAAAATTTTTCAAATTTTCACATTTTTCACACTCAAAGAAATCTGATTGGTTGATTTTGGCCCCGCCCACTTTTCAGAATTCTAATCCCAGTCCTCCAATGACCAACTGTGCCAAGTTTGAAGACTGTGCCAATAACCGTCTACAAGCAGCGGCAGTTTAAAATTTTCCCATTTAAACAAATTGCTGAAATTTGATTGGCCGATTTAGACTCCGCCCACTTATAAAAATTTTGACCCCAGTCACCCAATGACCCACGGTGCCAAGTTTGGGTATTCTCGTTTAAATACTGTGAGAATGGTAGCTTTTTAAAGTTTTCCCATTGAAGTCAATAGGGAAAATCTGATTGGTTGTTGTTAGCTCCGCCCACTTTTTCTAATTTTGAATTTGACGTAACCTACCACCTGATTTCTGCAATTTGAAGCCCCTGACATCAAAAATTTGAGAATTGCAGCATTTTTGGAAGTTAAAATTTTTCAAATTTTCACATTTTTCACACTCAAAGAAATCTGATTGGTTGATTTTGGCCCCGCCCACTTTTCAGAATTCTAATCCCAGTCCTCCAATGACCAACTGTGCCAAGTTTGAAGACTGTGCCAATAACCGTCTACGAGCAGCGGCAGTTTAAAATTTTCCCATTTAAACAAATTGCTGAAATTTGATTGGCCGATTTAGACTCCGCCCACTTATAAAAATTTTGACCCCAGTCACCCAATGACCCACGGTGCCAAGTTTGGGTATTCTCGTTTAAATACTGTGAGAATGGTAGCTTTTTAAAGTTTTCCCATTGAAGTCAATAGGGAAAATCTGATTGGTTGTAGCTCCGCCCACTTTTTAATGTCCCCAAAATGTGACATAAATTTTCAGGTTGACCCCATGACTAAGTGACCCAAGTTTGGTGAGTTTCACTCCGAAGCTGTATGAGTGACAAACGTTTGCATTTTTCCAATAAAACTCTATGGGAAAAAAAGAGGTTTTCGTGGGCCCGTCCCAGGGGCCCGGAGGGTGGGATCGGTTAACAAAGCACAAGCAAGGGACTCGGGTGGGTGCCGACCAAGTCTGCAACGTTTGGAATTTGTACTCCTAAAAATGTGGGAGGAGTAGCAATTTCAACGTCTCATTACAGTCAATGGGGAGATTTTGATTGGTTCTGTGTGGCCCTGCCCACTTTTGGGAGTCCACAAAATGTGCCAAAAATTTTCGGGCTGACCCCATGACTAAGTGACCCAAGTTTGGTGACTTTAACTCTAAAGCTGTTTGAGTGACAAAAGTTTACATTTTTCCAATGAAAGTCTATGGGAAAAATGGGATCTTCGAGGGCCCGCCCCAGGGGCCCGGAGGGTGGGATCGGTTAAAAAAGCACAAGCAACCTATTCGGGTATGTGCCGAACAAGTGTGCAAAGTTTGGTAATCCTAAAACTGTGGGAGGAGTAGCGTATAGAAATTTGCTAAATTTTCATTGGCTGTTGGTAGCTCCGCCCACTTTGGGGTGTCCCCTCAAATTTACCCATTTATTCGGGTTGACACCAACAATATGTGATCCAAGTTTGGGGAGCGTAACTTCAAAATTGTGCGAGTGGGAGCGATTTGAAAATTTTCCCTGTCAAAGTAAAAAGGAAAAAGTGGGTGTTCGGGGGCCTGCCCCAGGGGCCCCGAGGTTGGGATCGCTTAATAAAGCACAAGCAACGTACTTCGCTATAGGCCGAAAAAGTGTGGAAAGTTTGGGGTCTGTAGCACAAAAACTGTAGGAGTAGCGTTTAGAAAAACGGTGGGCGGAGAATAATAATAATAATACTAATAATAATAATAATAATAAGCTGAAATAATCGAATAACAATATGTTGGCTTTGACAAGCAAACATAATA
Organism: Bufotes viridis; assembly: GCA_033119425.1. Lineage (NCBI taxonomy): Eukaryota > Metazoa > Chordata > Amphibia > Anura > Bufonidae > Bufotes > Bufotes viridis. Next base: position 183,974,659 of record CM065589.1, on the reverse strand, counting down.
ATTTTGTCTTTGTCTGTTTTATAAAGGACAACAATTATGAATAAAAACGTTTTATAGACATTATGCAAAGACAGTGTTTGATGATAATAGCATAGTTTTTCTGAGATCAAGGATCCTAATATAGGACTATATATATTTATATATATATCTATAGGGTAAAACAGCCTGTCCTTTAAGGTGTAATACTCAATCAAACATACAGTAAGGTAGCTGACTAAAAAAACTAATCTTTGTATTTTATAAAACAGACAAAGACAGACTTACAGACATTTACCCTAGCCTGCCTATCATAAAATCTTATTATTATTTGTATTATTACATAAAACATTCAATAGACAACACAGAACAGTTCTCCCCTATGGCCGCTAAGCACCAGGTATATGCAGGGCCAACAATCCATCAGACAGACAGATCATCAGCATACCTTAGCAAGGCAGCCTGGGTATTAACCAGTTTTCCCAGAGGAAATTTCCCAGAAGGGAAATTGTCTGTTTAGTGTTCGGTATCTAGGGGACCTGTGCACATAGATGATTATCATTAGGGTGACAACATTTTTTTTTTTTTTTTTTTAATATGCCACCTAGCTCTCATCTCAATGATTAGGAAGGCTGCATAGTTTTTTGATTTTGCAATTTTTTAAAGACTAACTTTATAATCTTTCTATTCTGTTTTGTCATATAAACTCATTTGCATACCATGGGACTATGGGAAAGCTATGCAAATCGTGTTTCAGTTTACAAACAAGGCAGATACTGCTATATTGCTCATTAGCATTTCTTGGTCATGTGTATGCAAATGAGATTTAAATGTTGTGAAATGTTTATGCAGCTCTCTTAGGCAGTGAGAGAGGAGTTAGGCTGGCATATAAAATTACAATTTTTGTCGCCCTAATGATAATGGTCTAGGGTCCAGGCCCCTCTAGATAGCCAACCAATGCTAAGCAATTTCTCTCCTTTTGGATTGAGAACTTATGTTTGAAAGCTCATGATTGTCATTGTAAGGTATGCTGACGCCCTGTCTTATGGATAGATAGTCAGCCTGCACATACCTGGCTTTTGGCATGAATTGAGTGGTTTAAGTTAAATGTGAAAGAAAATGATTATTAATGATATATCATTTTCAGGAAGGACTTTTTTGGGTTTGAGGGTTGGGGTGGACAGAGGACACTAGGTAATATTCTCCCTGCTTTAACATTGTAGCATTGGATTGAATTTACTGTGTCTGGCTTTGGTAGGAAGGTAAGCTGAATGTAAGAATGCAGGGCAAATCGAACATAGCATTATGTTCGCTGGCAGAAGCGAACGCGAAGAGGAACTGCTGATATCAGTCACATATGATGTCTCTGGAGGTTATATCAGTGCTGGAGCGTGAGAAGAGGAGCGGCTGATATCAGTCACATATGATGTAATGTCTCTGGAGGTTATATCAGTGCTGGAGTGTCAGAAGAGGAGCGGCTGATATCAGTCGCATATGATGTAATGTCTCTGGAGGTTATATCAGTGCTGGAGTGTCAGAAGAGGAGCGGCTGATATCAGTCACATATGATGTAATGTCTCTGGAGGTTATATCGGTGCTGGAGCGTTATCAGAGGAGAAGCTGATATCAGTCACATATGACTGTGGATAGATCATCAGTATCTGATCGTTGGGGTCTGACACCCGGGACCACTGCTGATCAGCTGGTTGAGAAGGCACCGGGCTCCTGTGAGTGCTGTGCCCTTCTCTGTGCCTTTCCTAGACCATGTGATGTCATGTTCATTGATCACGTGACCTCAGCCCTATAGAAGTGAAAGATGCAGAGGGTGATACCAAGCACAGCCGCTATACAATGTACGGCGCTGAGCTTGGTGAGCTGTGAGGAGGCCATGGCGCTACTGCCATCACTTCAATACTTATCCTTAGGAATATGCCTGGAAACATTTCCTTCACTTAGGATATTGTTTAGGCTGGGGGACTTGGTGGTTCATCTAGGACAGGCATCCTCAAACTGCGGCCCTCCAGCTGTTGTAAAACTACAACTCCCACAATGCCCTTCTGTAGGTTGATACCTGTAGGCTGTTTGGGCATGCTGGGAGTTGTAATTTTGCAACAGCTGGAACGGCCGCAGTTTGAGGATGCCTGATCTAGGACATGGAATGTCCACGTGTGAGCGCTGTCCAAACTACTGACTTTAAATAACAGACACAGTTATCAACTAAAGTTATCCAAGCAAGTAGAAAAGATCCACGGCACTCACCATCCAATGCTGCTAAAGTCCCTTTATTGCAGAGTATCAGGGGCAAGACTCATATGGAAAGACATGTAAACAGCGACGGCCGTTTCGCGGGGTAACCGCTTCTTCCGGCTGTTCAAACACATTTGAAAAGTCGCGCCAGCGCTGGTTATAAGCGTCACCGGGGGAGGGTAAAACAGCCCATCTCCTGTTAACCCATGCACGCTCAACACCCAGCGCCTGCGCGTTACACAACTTCAAAAGATCCAAAGTTATAAAAAACAAACAACAAAAAACATCCATGCAGCAATGCAGATAGCAATATACATATAAGCTGACAAAACCGCATCCCTATATCCCTAGTATCAAGGCAGGTACACATCGAGGCCGTGTCATATCATATGAGCATTAAATAAAAACAGACATATCATTACGCTCGTTTAAACCCAATTGGCCTGTGGCATCTGCTCTTATTATATGACAAGCCTCCTTCTGGAGCAATAGGCGATGTCTATCTCCCCATGGGCTATTGGGGTACATATTCAAGACCCGCAAACTTCAGTACGTCGGCACTGCCTCCATGTTGGCATCTCACGTGCTCAATGAGGCGTGTCCTACCTTTTCAGTCTTAACTGAATTGCGGTGCTCGCGTATACGCTCCAGAAGGGGTCTTTTGTCTTTCCAATATAGAAGGAACCACAAACACAGATCAAAACATAGACAACAAAACTCGTTTTGCAAGTCATAAACTGATTGACATAATGTTCCATTCCACCGAAAAATAGATGTCGACCCTGTAACATATAGTTACATAATGAGCAATTGCCACAGCGGTGGTTACCTATCGGTTTTCTTACAGATAACCAATCCATTTCTTTTGTTCATTGTACCGACTCCTAACCAGAATATCCCTAAACGTCCTGCATCTTTTAAATGCCAACATAGGTTTCTGCTCCGTTAATTGCCCTAAAGTCTCCTCTGACTTCAGTATTTCCCAATTGTTCAAGACAGATTTCTTTATGTCCTCAGCCATCGGGCTGTGTTGGAACACAAAAACAAATCTATCTTGACTGTCCACTTTTTATTTTCTTAAGCCTACTTGATGTCAAGAGTGCTTTCTGTGTATGGTTTTTGCCTTCTCCAAGGCCTCGTCTAAACGTTCACGTTGATAGCCACGTTGAATTAGTCTATCCTTAAGTTCCTCCGCCTGTCTTAAAAAGACATCATCCTGGCTATTGATACGCCTTAGCCTTAAGAACTGTCCGTATGGGACTGATGCCTTCACGCTACGTGGATGATAGCTATCATGGTGTAGCAGGGTATTGGTGGCAGTGGGTTTTCGGTACCCTTCGGTACACAAAGCCCCATCTACTACGATGGCGCGAACGTCCAAGAATTCGATGGACGAACCCCAAAATTGAGGGTGAACATCATATTCATGTCGTTCGCGCCATTGAGATGGGCTACAAATTGTTCACACTGTTCCTGCGTTCCTGCCCACACCATGAAGATATCATCCACGTAGCGCAAAAAGGCGTATATATCCAAGGTAGGGGTTAGATGTAGTAAAAACATATCTGTCTTCAAATCTGCCTAGGAAGATATTCGCAAAGGTGCATGAGACGGGAGTCCCCATGGCGGTTCCAAATATTTGCCTATACCACTGTTCCGCGAAACGGCCGTCGCTGTTTACATGTCTTTCCATATGAGTCTTGCCCCTGATACTCTGCAATAAAGGGACTTTAGCAGCATTGGATGGTGAGTGCCGTGGATCTTTTCTACTTGCTTGGATATTCGTTTACCTGTTTCCATTCGGCACCCGGTCCTTGGAGGTCTGAGAGGCTTGGATTGAAGCCCCTGCATCAGAGTCAGGTGTGGGACAGTGCCACCTATTATCCTCGCTACATTTGCTATTTGTGTTTTCTTCTGGGTTGAGCACGTCCCTGTTTTCACACCTGCGTTAGTGGTTTGGGGGCTATGGCCGAAGACGAGACCTCGACCTTGGTCACCGGCAGAGAGGGGCGGACTCCTTTTTATGGACTGTAATTCAAAAGATTTGCTACAATCTTGCAGCACGAGGACGCTGGAAAATAAAGTCCTTCAATTAGCTGACAAAGAGGTGCGCCTGTTCTGGACATTGAACTCACTAAAATCATATAAAGAAAGTGGGCGTGTCCCACGCGGTCTTCGCATCTATAAGGATTTAGTGCAGTATGAGGAGGATGCTGCGTTCGTGAACGAATGGAAAGAACTACACCTAGATTTTTCTTTCAAGATTATGCAGGCTGTAATGGGCAGAAACGAGAAGGAGTATACCCTCGTTAATGCAGAGCTCCAAAGAGCAAAAGAGGAATTAAAAACACGACTATCTGAGACCCAGTTTGTGTCCTTTGAAAAACGGATGAATAGAAGATTAATTGTAACCCAAACAGAGATCAAAGAAAAAAGAAAGATAAATTCTTACGTGATAAAATGGATTATGACTCAGGCCGGGTCTTTGACTGGCAAAAAGAAAACAAAGAAGACGACGTCCCTTCAGACGATCTAAGAGCGACTACTGGACAACGGAGTCGGAGTCGAGTGCGTCAGATGACTCTAACAACCAACCATCCAAACCTCCTGGTAATCCCCCTTTAGGCGGAGAACAAGGAGAGGGGTAGGAGGAAGAGACGTACGCAGATCGACACGCAGAAGGAAACAGGTGTCTTGGAGGGACTGAGTGTATCTGTCAATACTGTTCCCGATTTGGTAATTAACATTAGTGATGTCGAGCTGCCTTTGGACTGCGCCTCAGTCCTCAATTTGGGACTGGGGTTCAGCCCTACAACGCAGTTCGACAGAACAACCTTTGAAATCGACCTGTTTAGGAATGTTCGCAAATTGTATTTGAAGAAACATTACAGCAATGTTCCTATGTACCAGATTAATGAGAAAGAGGGTGATAGACCGGTGTGTTTGGACCCTATGGGTTATAATGTATCTGAACCGTTTAATGTGCAGGAAATAGAGTGCCTAGAGTTTATGACAGGCACCAGCCTAGCTCCCGATCCAATGCTTGAGGCCATAGGTGGTGACTTCCGTGGGGGTGTGCCGTCATCTTTTGTCCCCCTATGCCCGCCGGCTCGGTAATTGATGTTTTTCATAAACGGGTTCTGAGAGATACTGAAGGCTCTACTGTACCCACGGGTAAAGGGAACTTGAATAAGAGACAGCTAGCTGCTGTTAAGTGGTTGCGTAACTCGGACCTCATTATCAAGCCGGCGGACAAGGGGGCAATATTGTTGTAATGTCACGTGATTTTTACAAAACCGAGGCAGGGAGACAATTGAATGATACTTCTACCTATGAGAAGATTTTCTCAGATCCTATCTCTAGGATTAGCGCCAATCTTGTGGCGCTATTGCAGAGGTACATAGAGACGGGTGTTCTCCGTGGCAATACCATTGACAAATTAGTCCCTCCCTTTCCCAAAAACCTGCGTGGTATTTTCTCCCGAAGGTGCATAAGTCACTGACCCACCCCCTGGGCGTCCCATTGTGTCGGGGTTGGGTCAGTGACTGAGCCCTTGTCAAGATATCTGGACTGGTTGTTGCGTCCTATACTATATAGGTTCCCCACATACCTTGGTGACACCAACGATTTCCTCCTGGCACTGGAGAATTTCCAGTGGCAGGACGGTTTCAGTTTGGTGTCCCTGGATGTGGTGAGCCTATATACACGCATTCCCCATAGAGCTGGTGTGAACGCAGTCCTTGAGCTCATTGAGCATTCAGGGAGGAGCCCTCTTTTGGAAAGTTCATAGAGGAGTCGCTTTTGTTCGTCCTTGAAAACAATGTTTTCAGTTTGATGAACAGTGGTATAGGCAAATATTTGGGACTGCCATGGGGACTCCCGTCTCATGCACCTTTGCGAATATCTTCCTAGGCAGATTTGAAGACAGATATGTTTTTACTACATCTAACCCCTACCTTGGATATATACGCCTTTTTTGCGCTACGTGGATGATATCTTCATGGTGTGGGCAGGAACGCAGGAACAGTGTGAACAATTTGTAGCCCATCTCAATGGCGCGAACGACATGAATATGATGTTCACCCTCAATTTTGGGGGTTCGTCCATCGAATTCTTGGACGTTCGCGCCATCGTAGTAGATGGGGCTTTGTGTACCGAAGGGTACCGAAAACCCACTGCCACCAATACCCTGCTACACCATGATAGCTATCATCCACGTAGCGTGAAGGCATCAGTCCCATACGGACAGTTCTTAAGGCTAAGGCGTATCAATAGCCAGGATGATGTCTTTTTAAGACAGGCGGAGGAACTTAAGGATAGACTAATTCAACGTGGCTATCAACGTGAACGTTTAGACGAGGCCTTGGAGAAGGCAAAAACCATACACAGAAAGCACTCTTGACATCAAGTAGGCTTAAGAAAGTAAAAAAGTGGACAGTCAAGATAGATTTGTTTTTGTGTTCCAACATAGCCCGATGGCTGAGGACATAAAGAAATCTGTCTTGAACAATTGGGAAATACTGAAGTCAGAGGAGACTTTAGGGCAATTAACGGAGCAGAAACCTATGTTGGCATTTAAAAGATGCAGGACGTTTAGGGATATTCTGGTTAGGAGTCGGTACAATGAACAAAAAGAAATGGATTGGTTATCTGTAAGAAAACCGATAGGTAACCATCGCTGTGGCAATTGCTCATTATGTAACTATATGTTACAGGGTCGACATCTATTTTTCGGTGGAATGGAACATTATGTCAATCAGTTTATGACTTGCAAGACGAGTTTTGTTGTCTATGTTTTGATCTGTGTTTGTGGTTCCTTCTATATTGGAAAGACAAAAGACCCCTTCTGGAGCGTATACGCGAGCACCGCAATTCAGTTAAGACTGGAAAAGGTAGGACACGCCTCATTGAGCACGTGAGATGCCAACATGGAGGCAGTGCCGACGTACTGAAGTTTGCGGGTCTCGAATATGTACCCCAATAGCCCATGGGGAGATAGACATCGCCTATTGCTCCAGAAGGAGGCTTGTCATATAATAAGAGCAGATGCCACAGGCCAATTGGGTTTAAACGAGCGTAATGATATGTCTGTTTTTATTTAATGCTCATATGATATGACACGGCCTCGATGTGTACCTGCCTTGATACTAGGGATATAGGGATGCGGTTTTGTCAGCTTATATGTATATTGCTATCTGCATTGCTGCATGGATGTTTTTGTTGTTTGTTTTTTATAACTTTGGATCTTTTGAAGTTTGTGTAACGCGCAGGCGCTGGGTGTTGAGCGTGCATGGGTTAACAGGAGATGGGCTGTTTTACCCTCCCCTGGTGACGCTTATAACCAGCGCTGGCGCGACTTTTCAAATGTGTTTGAACAGCCGGAAGAAGCGGTTACCCCGCGAAACGGCCGTCGCTGTTTACATGTCTTTCCATATGAGTCTTGCCCCTGATACTCTGCAATAAAGGGACTTTAGCAGCATTGGATGGTGAGTGCCGTGGATCTTTTCTACTTGCTTGGATATTCGTTTACCTGTTTCCATATCGGCACCCGGTCCTTGGAGGTCTGAGAGGCTTGGATTGAAGCCCCTGCATCAAAGTCAGGTGTGGGACAGTGCCACCTATCTATCCTCGCTACATTTGCTATTTGTGTTTTTTTCTGGGTTGAGCACGTCCCCGTTTTCACACCTGCGTTAGTGGTTTGGGGGCTATGGCCGAAGACGAGACCTCGACCTTGGTCACCGGCAGAGAGGGGCGGACTCCTTTTTATGGACTGTAATTCGAAAGATTTGCTACAATCTTGCAGCACGAGGACGCTGGAAAATAAAGTCCTTCAATTAGCTGACAAAGAGGTGCGCCTGTTCTGGACATTGAACTCACTAAAATCATACAAAGAAAGTGGGCGTGTCCCACGCGGTCTTCGCATCTATAAGGATTTAGTGCAGTATGAGGAGGATGCTGCGTTCGTGAACGAATGGAAAGAACTACACCTAGATTTTTCTTTCAAGATTATGCAGGCTGTAATGGGCAGAAACGAGAAGGAGTACACCTCGTTAATGCAGAGCTCCAAAGAGCAAAAGAGGAATTAAAAACACGACTATCTGAGACCCAGTTTGTGTCCTTTGAAAAACGGATGAATAGAAGATTAATCGTAACCCAAACAGAGATCAAAGAAAAAAGAAGGACAAATTCTTACGTGATAAAATGGATTATGACTCAGGCCGGGTCTTTGACTGGCAAAAAGAAAACAAAGAAGACGACGTCCCTTCAGACGGTCTAAGAGCGACTACTGGACAACGGAGTCGAGTCGAGTGCGTCAGATGACTCTAACAACCAACCATCCAAACCTCCTGGTAATCCCCCTTTAGGCGGAGAACAAGGAGAGGGGTAGGAGGAAGAGACGTACGCAGATCGACACGCAGAAGGAAACAGGTGTCTTGGAGGGACTGAGTGTATCTGTCAATACTGTTCCCGATTTGGTAATTAACATTAGTGATGTCGAGCTGCCTTTGGACTGCGCCTCAGTCCTCAATTTGGGACTGGGGTTCAGCCCTACAACGCAGTTCGACAGAACAACCTTTGAAATCGACCTGTTTAGGAATGTTCGCAAATTGTATTTGAAGAAGCATTACAGCAATGTTCCTATGTACCAGATTAATGAGAAAGAGGGTGATAGACCGGTGTGTTTGGACCCTATGGGTTATAATGTATCTGAACCGTTTAATGTGCAGGAAATAGAGTGCCTAGAGTTTATGACAGGCACCAGCCTAGCTCCCGATCCAATGCTTGAGGCCATAGGTGGTGACTTCCGTGGGGGTGTGCCGTCATCTTTTGTCCCCCTATGCCCGCCGGCTCGGTAATTGATGTTTTTCATAAACGGGTTCTGAGAGATACTGAAGGCTATATTGTACCCACGGGTAAAGGGAACTTGAATAAGAGACAGCTAGCTGCTGTTAAGTGGTTGCGTAACTCGGACCTCATTATCAAGCCGGCGGACAAGGGGGCAATATTGTTGTAATGTCACGTGATTTTTACAAAACCGAGGCAGGGAGACAATTGAATGATACTTCTACCTATGAGAAGATTTTCTCAGATCCTATCTCTAGGATTAGCGCCAATCTTGTGGCGCTATTGCAGAGGTACATAGAGACGGGTGTTCTCCGTGGCAATACCATTGACAAATTAGTCCCTCCCTTTCCCAAAAACCTGCGTGGTATTTTCTCCCGAAGGTGCATAAGTCACTGACCCACCCCCTGGGCGTCCCATTGTGTCGGGGGTTGGGTCAGTGACTGAGCCCTTGTCAAGATATCTGGACTGGTTGTTGCGTCCTATACTATATAGGTTCCCCACATACCTTGGTGACACCAACGATTTCCTCCTGGCACTGGAGAATTTCCAGTGGCAGGACGGTTTCAGTTTGGTGTCCCTGGATGTGGTGAGCCTGTATACACGCATTCCCCATAGAGCTGGTGTGAACGCAGTCCTTGAGCTCATTGAGCATTCAGGGAGGAGCCCTCTTTTGGAAAGTTCATAGAGGAGTCGCTTTTGTTCGTCCTTGAAAACAATGTTTTTCAGTTTGATGAACAGTGGTATAGGCAAATATTTGGGACTGCCATGGGGACTCCCGTCTCATGCACCTTTGCGAATATCTTCCTAGGCAGATTTGAAGACAGATATGTTTTTACTACATCTAACCCCTACCTTGGATATATACGCCTTTTTTGCGCTACGTGGATGATATCTTCATGGTGTGGGCAGGAACGCAGGAACAGTGTGAACAATTTGTAGCCCATCTCAATGGCGCGAACGACATGAATATGATGTTCACCCTCAATTTTGGGGGTTCGTCCATCGAATTCCTGGACGTTCGCGCCATCGTAGTAGATGGGGCTTTGTGTACCGAAGGGTACCGAAAACCCACTGCCACCAATACCCTGCTACACCATGATAGCTATCATCCACGTAGCGTGAAGGCATCAGTCCCATACGGACAGTTCTTAAGGCTAAGGCGTATCAATAGCCAGGATGATGTCTTTTTAAGACAGGCGGAGGAACTTAAGGATAGACTAATTCAACGTGGCTATCAACGTGAACGTTTAGACGAGGCCTTGGAGAAGGCAAAAACCATACACAGAAAGCACTCTTGACATCAAGTAGGCTTAAGAAAGTAAAAAAGTGGACAGTCAAGATAGATTTGTTTTTGTGTTCCAACATAGCCCGATGGCTGAGGACATAAAGAAATCTGTCTTGAACAATTGGGAAATACTGAAGTCAGAGGAGACTTTAGGGCAATTAACGGAGCAGAAACCTATGTTGGCATTTAAAAGATGCAGGACGTTTAGGGATATTCTGGTTAGGAGTCGGTACAATGAACAAAAAGAAATGGATTGGTTATCTGTAAGAAAACCGATAGGTAACCACCGCTGTGGCAATTGCTCATTATGTAACTATATGTTACAGGGTCGACATCTATTTTTCGGTGGAATGGAACATTATGTCAATCAGTTTATGACTTGCAAGACGAGTTTTGTTGTCTATGTTTTGATCTGTGTTTGTGGTTCCTTCTATATTGGAAAGACAAAAAGACCCCTTCTGGAGCGTATACGCCAGCACCGCAATTCAGTTAAGACTGGAAAAGGTAGGACACGCCTCATTGAGCACGTGAGATGCCAACATGGAGGCAGTGCCGACGTACTGAAGTTTGCGGGTCTCGAATATGTACCCCAATAGCCCATGGGGAGATAGACATCGCCTATTGCTCCAGAAGGAGGCTTGTCATATAATAAGAGCAGATGCCACAGGCCAATTGGGTTTAAACGAGCGTAATGATATGTCTGTTTTTATTTAATGCTCATATGATATGACACGGCCTCGATGTGTACCTGCCTTGATACTAGGGATATAGGGATGCGGTTTTGTCAGCTTATATGTATATTGCTATCTGCATTGCTGCATGGATGTTTTTTGTTGTTTGTTTTTTATAACTTTGGATCTTTTGAAGTTGTGTAACGCGCAGGCGCTGGGTGTTGAGCGTGCATGGGTTAACAGGAGATGGGCTGTTTTACCCTCCCCGGTGACGCTTATAACCAGCGCTGGCGCGACTTTTCAAATGTGTTTGAACAGCCGGAAGAAGCGGTTACCCCGCGAAACGGCCGTCGCTGTTTACATGTCTTTCCATATGAGTCTTGCCCCTGATACTCTGCAATAAAGGGACTTTAGCAGCATTGGATGGTGAGTGCCGTGGATCTTTTCTACTTGCTTGGATATTCGTTTACCTGTTTCCATTCGGCACCCGGTCCTTGGAGGTCTGAGAGGCTTGGATTGAAGCCCCTGCATCAGAGTCAGGTGTGGGACAGTGCCACCTATTATCCTCGCTACATTTATCAACTAAAGTTAGTTTCACACTAGCGGCATAGACCTCCGCTAGTGAACGGCGGGTGAACAGCCTGTCAGATTCTTCCTGCCACTAGTGGACGTGTGCCCCCGGATTACTGCTTCTGCTCCTTTGACTATAATGGGGGCCAGGCGGGGTTCCTGCGGAGGCATGGCAGCGCACACGAGAGGCTGCTGGAATAAAACTAGGACATGTCGTACTTTTATTCCCGCAGCCTTCGGCGTGTGCTGCCATGCCTCCGCAGACTCCGCCCAGCCCCATTATAGTCAATGGAGCCGGTGCAGTAGTTCGAGGTACACGTTCACTAGGATGGCTCCACAAGGCTTTTCAGCCACCGGAACAGCCTGCCGGAGGTCCGTGCCACTAGTGTGAAAATACCCTAAATAAGCTGCCTAAAGAGGACCTTTCATTAGGATTAAAAATATAAACTATAAAATAAAATAATAAAGTATGCTGACATGTAGAGCGGGGCCCAGGGATCTCCCTGCACTTACTATTATCCCTGGGTGCCGCTCCGTTCTCCCGCTATGTCCTCCGGTATCTTCAGAAATTCGGCTCAACTGGAAGGAGTCTGCCCTTTTGTCCTGGGCCTCTCTACATGTTGGCATACTCAGTTTATATTTTTATCCTAATGAAAGGTCCTCTTTAATGAGGAACAATTTGATATAGAGCAGTGCACAATACTGTTCTGTTTAGCATGCTGTATTGTGTGCTAAAATGCAAATATTTATGTGCGTGAGACAAAAAAATGAAAAGTAATATCTCCAGCTCTAGGGTGGGCCCCGAAATGAATTCCACTGCTGGGCCCTAGGCACCCCAGTCCGACACAGCAAACGTGCTCTGTGGTACGACAGTACGGGTTTATTCCCCCAACTACAGAAATGCACTAGGTCACCCCAAAATTTTAAAATAGGTTTTTAGCGGTGTATGCAAAGCGTGCTCTTTGGTACGACAGTACAAGTTTATTACAGCACCTACAGAAATGCACTATGTCACCGCACAATTTTAAACTAGGTTTTTCAGAGGTGTATGCAAACGTGCTCTGTGGTACGACAGTACGGGTTAATTACAGCCACTACAGAAATGCACTATGTCACCGCAAAATTTTAAAATAGGTAATGTATGAGGACTTCACCTGCCAGAAAGGAATTTTCCTCCCATGATCTACCAAAAATAATTAGACTGATGTCCCTTGCTGGCTGGCACACATGAGGGTCACATGCAGTTCCAAGGACACTGCAGTTGCTAAAATGGCCACCGACCCCCACCTCAGTAACAGATGGATTAAACATTATTTTGCAGGATCTCTGGGCTCAGGGCTGGGTACAAATATGTAGGATAGTACCATCAATAATTGCTTTAGTTTGAAGAGTTAACACCACCAATTTCAACAGATTTCTTCCTAATCTCTCCCTCACAGAAGTGGCAGCATCCAATCCGTACATTAGAAGAGCAGAGTGACGTGCGGCGCTACGTAACTAAAGCTTAAATAGAGGCTGGGTCACATGCTCCAATAGTAGGTATGGCTATGATGGCTTCTTAGGGCAAAGTAGTGAAACGGTTGTTGATTGGCTGCCCTGCAGTCTTTCAAAAGCGGGAAGAAATCAACGAACCGGAACTTTACGGAAATGTTCGGGTCCGGATGCGAAAAACCATAACGTTTGTTTCGCTCAACCCTACTAAAGAGTTAAAAACAAACTAAAATTGGTGCATGGCTTATAACTCACCTTCTTGTCACCATTTTTGTGACATATCTGGGGCATCAATAAATCTGTGTTTTCTAAAATGCTGCGGTGCTTTAATGTAAAACGTACTATAGTTTGTTAAATGGGTTTTGCAGGCATAACTTATTGACTGACTTTTCTCAGGATAGGTTATCAATATATTATAGGTAGGGATCTGACTTCCGGCACCTTTGCTGATCAACTGTTTGAAGTGGAGGTGGCTGCAGCAGCGGTGCAGTGTAATGACAAGTGCTTGTCCCATTCAAGTGAATGGAATAAGCACTTGTAATTACACTCTGCCTCTGAGACAACTCGCAGTTTTATCTTGAAAAGAAGTAGTGCTCCGCCTCCTCTTCAAACGACTGATCAGCCGGGTTCTTGGACTCCCAAGATTAGATATTGATGACCTCTCCTTTAGAGTATTGTCAGACATTCAGGTTTCCTGATGAAGTTTTGGAATCCAAAATCAGAGCTTTGATCATAAAACGAGAGAAAATATTAAGGATAGATACTACTTCTCTTTTTAATTCACTTTTGGTTTTGGCTTCTAAAACTATATCAAAATAGCTGACTGTGTGGCAGCAATCTTAAAATTATAAAAATAAAAATAAATTGCAACTGGCAGATTATGCTACCAGTTGATGTTTTTAATATAGCACTAAACTGTAAGATTAAAGTCAATGTACAATATATCATGTTTTCATTTTATGCACCTTCACTATAAAACTGAGCGAGATTTTTCAAAATTAGTGCAAAGGAAAACTGCACATAACAACCAATCAGATGAATCCTTACATTTTCCAAATAAAATCTGAAAACTGAAAGAAGGAATTTGATTGGTTGCCACTGGCATCTAAACCAATTTTTCTATGTGCCAGTTATTTTTTATAAAACTCCCTCTGTTTTCCTTAGTTATCTCATACATAGGGTTAAAAAATATGCGTGCAATGCCATCAGTACTGCATATAACAGTTTGTGGCTTTATCAATATTATCCATGTGATCTGCTATAGTATCATGTTTTCCTCAAGATTAATGGGCACATTGCAGTAAACTAAAGCTGTTTAAAAGGATAAATGTAAATGATGAGGGCAATTATTTTTGAATCATCATAATGTACAATGTCCCAAATGCACAGTACTGAAGTGTAATCTAGATTAGATGTACCCAAATCACGCCAGACAAAATTATTTACTTCCCAGTATACTTGTATCCTTGTGTTTTAATTAAGTCACAAACTTCCCATTGCTGTTAGTCATTCCACTCCACTAATTATAATGGCTTTGCATTACAGGCTTTGATTTAAGCGCGCCTGAGGATGAGGCACTGGAGGGCACTTACTGTACGGAAAGCTGAAAAGACAGCAATACACAGAAGGCATTGGCATTCAGTACTTATACCCCTCTTCATCTGTTATTTAAAATCACCCCATACCTAATCTACTATCATAACAGACAGTTAATGTGATCGTTCAAGCACAGGAAAACATGTGCAGTTTTAATTTCTTTTTGGGTGACGAATAGCCTGTTTATTAACTTTTCATTCAGGATCTAGCATTTACATATTTACATGTTATTCAAATAGAATCTTTTTTACCATTTATTGTTTCAATGAATTTTAGAACATAGAATATTTTAATTGGCCAAATATGATGGTATAAAATTTACTGAATGCAGCTCAGGAGTATTGTTAATAATAATAATAATAATAATAATAATAATAATAATAATAATAATAATATGAGTATATTAACCAAATATAAGCTAAATACTGTTGCACATGATGTTTACAATTTAATGCTATGTGATACTGTATTTTAGTTGATTGTATGCAATAAATCATGTATGATATTACATTTGATTCGAGTGTGAGCTGAGCTGCAGTACTCCAGCATGGCTACTGGAGAGTGGACAGAGCCTCCTGTTTCTGGCTCCCTGGTGTACTTATACAGACATAGGCATACACCACATTTAACTTGCGCTAAATATATTATTATTGTGCGCCATTTCATAAATTTGGCACAACCCTACAAAGCAAAGACGGACTTAAAACTGACACGACAAAACTTCTGTAGAAAT
This sequence comes from Bufotes viridis, assembly GCA_033119425.1. Classification (NCBI taxonomy): domain Eukaryota; kingdom Metazoa; phylum Chordata; class Amphibia; order Anura; family Bufonidae; genus Bufotes; species Bufotes viridis. The sequence goes on along the minus strand of CM065589.1, from coordinate 183,959,244 downwards.
TTCTGCCACTGTTACATTTATCTGGCTGAAACTTGCAGAAATCCTTCAGAAACAATCTTATTCGGGTTTATCAAAATGGAGTTTCTATTCATAGAAATTTCTGCAATCTGCTGCATTGAACTTGAATTGTCCATATTTTAGATATTGATGACCAATCATCTGTACGGGTCATCAATATCAGATCAGTATGTGGTCCAACACCATCGACCGCATCTTTACAGCGCCATAAACCTGACATGAAGATGCAACCTTTTTACAACTTTTTGTTTTATTATTTGCACATCATAAATGAGACTTAAAGGTGTTTTAATCTGAAATCCTGACCTACTTTTCACTCCACTTCTAAAAGTGGAAAAGTCGCCCACTTTCTCCAAATATCACAAAAATATACCCTAAATGTCGTACACAAGCATTACTTGTAACATTTTTATGCAAGAGGCTGACATGGAAGATTTCATAAGTGTCCCCTAAGATATAAACAATAATGACACTCCCAGAATTAATTAACACTGGGAGCATCAAGTACCTATGTATCCTGCCAGTGGCAGCGAGTGCCAGCAGTGATACAGTTAAATATTACAGTGGGGAATGGGAGTCAATGACCTCATCTGAAGCCTATGTGGCAATAGATTAGTGCAAGTGGTCATAAAGCAATTACAGCATCATGACTACTTGTGCTGGGTCTAAAGGTGGTGTATTACGAGTCATGTGAGTATTCTTTCATTTTCCACTTGGGCTCTATATGGAGCATTACAGCAGGCACTCTAGCAGGCATTAGTTACCTAAAGGGATTCTGTCACCACTTTTAAGCCCTGTGAGCTAAACATATGCTCATGTCCAGGGTGTCATTATGATTTCTAAGGTGGCCTTATAAAGAGATCTGTGGCTTAATTTTGCTAACAAAAGGATTTACTAACCTGTCAATCATAGATTGAAGGTGCCCAAGGGAGGTCTGTGGATGCATGTTGCCCGGCCTCACCCATCTCCGTTCGTGCCCAGCACTGCCTTCCCAGCGTTCAGCCCAGCCTACTACTCACCTGTGTCGCCTCTCCCTCTCTCCCCTCCTCCCGCTGTGAGATCCCGCGCGTGCGCTAGGCTCAGCCAGTGTTCAGGTCATCTCAGGGTTGAGCGAAGTGCCAGCGCATGCGCACTTCACTAGAAGATGCCGATCCAAGCAGTCCGCAAGAGGTGCATCAGGCTAAGCCTGTGCGCACGCGCGAATCTCACAGCGGAGGAGGGGAGGGAGGGAGAGGGAGAGGTGACACAGAGGAGTAGTAGGCTGGGCTAAATGCTGGGAAGGGGGCGCTGGGCACGAACTGCGATGGGTGCGGCCGGGCACTATGCATCCACAGACCTCCCCTTGGGCACCTCAATTCTATGATTGACAGGTTAGTAAAACCAGTTTTTTAGCAAAATTAAGCCGCAGATCTCTTTTATAAGGTCACCTTAGAAATCAAAATGATACCCTTGACATGAGCATATGTTTAGCTCACAGGGCTTAAAAGTGGTGACAGAATCCCTTTAATAAATTATTTTGCGTAATGTAGGGGGCATTAATGGCAACATTATAGGGCTGCATTACTCACTAGTCATAGGGGCCATCACTAGGGGCACTATGACAGAATTATTAATACTGGGGACACTAGTGCAGACATTGTCATGGGCATTTTTTTAATACTGGGGCACTATAGGGGACATTACTGGAGCCACTGGAGGCCTTTTAATACTGGGGTACTGTGGGGGAATTCTTAAAACTGAAGGTATTATCATTATTATTTGAACAACAGGGGATATTATTAACACTGGGACACTATATGGAGATTATTACTGGGAATATAATTGAGGGTATTATTGATGTATACACTATAGGAGCATTATTAATACTGGGGTCATTTTGGGAAATTGTAAGAAACGTACCTGTCCAGGCTCCAGCAGCACAATCCTCATCTCTAGCACCAACACACCGGGAGAAATGCCTGAGCCACGCCTCCTAGTGATGCGGCTGCATCTTTAGTTTCAGAGCTTAATGCTCTGCTTTCTCCCGCCAAACGCATGCACTGGAGGAGGTGAACAGTAGGCTGAATGACAGCTCATCTGCTTAACCACTTAAGGACCACAGGTTTATACCCCCTAGTGACCAGGCCCCGTTTTAACAAATCGGCAATTCACAACTTTACCGGTTTATTGCTCGGTCATAGCAACTTGGCACCCAAATGAAGTTTACCTCCTTTTCTTCTCACAAATACAGCTTTCTTTTGGTGGTATTTGATTGCTACTGAGATTTTTCGTTTTTCTGATATTAATCAAAAAGACCGCAATTTTCTCAAAAAAGTGTATTTTTAACTTTTTCTGGTAAAATTGTTCAAATATAATTACATTTCTATACAAGTTTGTGTCAGAATTTATTGTGCTACATGTCTTGATAAAAAAATCCAATAGGTGTATATTTATTGGTTTGTGCAAAAGTTATAGCGTTTACAAACTATGGTACAAAAAGTGAATTTCCGCATTTTGAAGCAGCTCTGACTTTCTGAGCACCTGTCATGTTTCTTGAGGTGCTAGAATGCCAGGATAGTATAAATACCCCCCAAATTACCCCATTTTGGAAAGAAGACACCCCAAAGAATTCCCGGAGGGGCATGGTGAGTTTATGTATGATTTTTTCACAAGTTAGCGGAAAATGACACTTTCTGAGGAAAAAAAAAAAAGTTTCCATTTCTGCTAACTTCTGGCAAAAAAAAAAAAATAATTCCCATGGACTCACTATGCCCCTCAGTGAATACCTTGGGGTGTCTACTTCCCGAAATGGGGTCATTTGTGGGGTGTGTTTACTGTTCTGGCATTTTGGGCGGGGCTAAATTTTGAGCAACCCTGTAAAGCCTAAAGGTACTCGTTGGACTTTCGGCCCTTTTACGCACCTAGGCTGCAAAAAAGTGTTACACATGTGGTATCACCGTACTCAGGAGAAGTAGGGCAATGTGTTTTGTGGTGTATTTTTACATATACCCATGCTGGGTGAGAGAAATATCTCTGTAAATTGACAACTTTGTATAAAAAAAATTAAAAAGTTGTCATTTACAGAGATATTTCTCACACACAGTATGGGTATACGTAAAAATACACCACAAAACACATTGCCCTACTTCTTCTGAGTACGGTGATACCACATGTGTGACACTTTTGCAGCCTAAGTGCATAAAGGGCCCAAATTCTAATGAGTACCTTTAGGATTTCACAGAGAATTTTACGCATTTGGATTCCAAACTACTTCTCACGCTTTAGGGCCCTTAAAATGCCAGGGCAGTATAAATACCCCACAAGTGACCCCATTTTAGAAAGAAGACACCCCAAGATATTCCATGAGGTGGATGGTGAGTTCATGTAAGATTTTATTTTTGTCACAAGTTAGTGGAATATGAGACTTTGTAAGAAAAAACAAAAACAAAAAAAAATTAATTTCCGCTAACTTGTGCCAAAAAAAAAAATCTTCTATGAACTCATTATGCCCCTCATGGAATACCCTGAGGTGTCTTCTTTCCAAAATGGGGTTACTTGTGGGGTATTTTTACTGCCCTGGCATTTTGGGGCCCTAAAGCGTGAGAAGTAGTTTGGAATTCAAATGCCCTGTGAAATCCTAAAAGTACTCATTGGAATTTGGGCCCATTTACGCATCTTGGCTGCAAAAAGTGTCACTCATGTGGTATCGCCGTACTCAGGAAAAGTTGGAAACAAAAACGTTAGGTGAAATCAAAATATCCGCAAAGCTTAGAGCAGCATCCTTATTTCACTCACAAATAACCTCCACACACCCACACAAGGCATAAAAGGCTAGCTCTGGCTACGTGGGACAATTTGGAGACCCAGAGTTTAATGGGGCCGAACCATCAGTCAGTACGTGCTGGGGTGTACACACGTACAGTTCAACCATATTAGTGAAATGCTGCCTCCTGCTAACACGTTCCGTATCAGGTGGTTGTGCAGTTAGCTGTGGCGTGAGTGACAAAACTTTCCACATCTCTGCCATGCTAACCCTGCACTCATAGGAGCTGGCCGTGACACATCTGCGTTGGCAACCTCTTGCTCCTCCTCTGCCTTCACCTTTGGCTTCAACTTGTTCCCCTGTGACATTTGGGAATGCTCTCAGAAGCGCGTCAATCAATGTGCGCTTTTCCTCGCGCATCTTCCTATAACGCTCCAGTGCAGGAAGTAAGGTGGGCACATTGTCTTTGTACCAGGGATCCAGCAGGGTGGCAACCCAGTAGTCCGCACACCTTAAAATGTGGGCAACTCTGCTGTCATTGATCAGGCACTGCAGCATGTAGTCGCTCACGTGTGCCAGGCTGCCCAGCGGTAAGGACAAGCTGTCTTCTGTGGGAGGCGTATCGTCATCGTCCTCCGTTTCCCTCCAGTCATGCACCAGTGATGGGCCCGAGCTGTGTTGGGTGCCACCACGCTGTGAACATGCTTCATCCTCATCCTCCTCCACCTCATCCTCGTCCTCCTCGATCTCCAATAGTGGGCTCTGGCTGGCCACATTTGTACCTGGCCTCTGCTTTTGCAAAAAACCTCCCTCTGAGCCACTTCTAAGAGACTGGCCTGAAAGTGCTAAAAATTACCCCTCTTACTCATCCTCCTCCTCCTGGGCCACCTCCTCTTCCATCATCGCCTTAAGTGTTTTCTCAAGGAGACATAGAAGTGGTATTGTAACGCTGATAACAGCATCATCGCCACTGGCTATGTTGGGGGAGTACTCGAATCAGCGCAACAGGGCACACAGGTCTCGCATGTAAGCCCAGTCATTGGTGGTGAAGTGGTGCTGTTCTGCAGTGCGACTGACCCGTGCATGCTGCAGATGAATCTCCACTATGGCCTGCTGCTGCTCGCACAGTCTCTCCAGCATGTGCAAGGTGGAGTTCCACCTGGTGGGCACGACGCATATGAGGCGGTGAGTGGGAAGGCCGAAGTTACGCTGTAGCGCAGACAGGCGAGCAGCGGCAGGATGTGAACGTCGGACGCGCGCACAGACGGCCCGCACCTTATGCAGCAGCTCTGACATGTCGGGGTAGTTGTAAAGGAACTTCTGCACCACCAAATTCAGCAAATGCGCCAGTCAAGGGATGTGCGTCAAACCGGCTAGTCCCAGAGCTGCGACGAGATTTCGCCCAGTATCTCACACCATCAGGACGGGCTTGAGGCCCACCGACAGCAACCACTCGTCGGTCTGTTGTTCAATACCCCGCCACAACTCCTGTGTGGGGCCTGTCCCCTAAATATATGAGTTTCATAACGGCCTGCTGACATTTACTCCAGCCTGTGCTGAAGTTGGTGGTGAAGGTGTGTTGCTGACTGGATGAGCAGGTGGAAGAAGAGGAGGAGGAAGCCGAGTAGAAGGAGGAGGCTACAGGAGGCAAAGAATGATGCCCTGTGATCCTTGGCGGCGGAAGGACGTGTGCCAAAGAACTCTCCGACTGTGGCCCAGCCGCCACTACATTTACCCAGTGTGCAGTTAGGGAGATATAGCGTCCCTGGCCGTGATTACTGGTCCTCATATCTGTGGTTAGGTGGACCTTGCCACAAATGGCGTTGCGCAGTGCACACTTGATTTTATCGGATACTTGGTTGTGCAGGGAAGGCAAGGCTCTCTTGGAGAAGTAGTGGCGGCTGGGAACAACATACTGTGGGACAGCCATCGCCATCAGCTGTTTGAAGCTGTCTTTGTCCACCAGCCTGAATGACAGCATTTCAAAGGCCAGTAGTTTAGAAATGCTGGCATTCAGGCCCAGGGCTCGAGGGTGGCTAGGTGGGAATTTACGCTTTCTCTCCAAGGTTTGTGAGATGGAGAGCTGAGCGTTGCCGTGTGACATGGTGGAGATGCTTGGTGACGCAGGTGGTGTTGTCTGTGGCACATCCTCTGTTTGGTGGGCGGCAGGTGCCAACATTCCTCCCGAGGCAGAGGAAGAGGCGGAGGCAGCAGCAGAAGAGGGAGCAGGGGAGCCTGAGTAAGTTTCTTGTTTTTCAGGTGTCTACTCCACTGCAGTTCATTCTTGCATGTATATGCCTGGTCATGCAGGTTGTGCTAAGGTTCAGAACGTTAATACCTCGCTTCAGGCTCTGATGGCACAGCGTCCAAACCACTCAGGTCTTGTCGTAAGCACGTTGTTTAAGGAAGTGCCATGCCAGGGAACTCTTTGAAGCTGCTTTTGGGGTGCTCGGTCCCTGGTGGTGGTGGCCAGTAGCAGGCGAACTCTCCTGGAGGCGGCTGTTCTGCTTTTGCCCCCTGCTCCCTTTTTTGCTACGCTGTTGGCTCGGTCTCACCATTGCCTCTTCCTCTGAACTATGAAAGTCATTGGCACGATTCCATGTGGGGTCTAAGACCTCATCGTCCCCTGCATCGTCTTCCACACAGTCTTCCTCCCTGACCTCCTATTCGGTCTGCACACTGCAAAAAGACGCAGCAGTCGGCAGCTGTGTTTCGTCATCATCAGAGACGTGCGGACTCTGATGAGGTGGTATTCCCATGTGCTCATCATTAGGAAACATAAGTGGTTGTGCGTCAGTGCATTCTATGTCTTCCACCACTGGGGAAGGGCTAGGTGGATTCCCTTGGGGAACCCTGCCAGCAGAGTCTTCAAACAGCATAAGAGACTGCTGCATAACTTGAGGCTCAGACAGTTTCCCTGATATGCATGGGGGTGATGTGACAGACTGATTGGCTTGGTTTTTAGGGGCCACCAGTGCGCTTTCTGCAGAAGACTGAGTGGGAGATAATGTTGTGAACGTGCTGGATTCACCGTCGGCCACCCAATTGACTAGCGCCTGTACTTGCTCAGGCCTTACCATACTAAGAACGGCATTGCGCCCCACCAAATATTGCTGTATATTCTGGAGGGTACTGGAACCTGAGGTAGTTGGGTCACTAGGACGTGTTGCTGTGGCAGAACGGCCACATCCTCTCCCGGCACCAGAGGGTCCACTAACAACACCATGACCATATCCGCGTCCATGTCCCTTACTAGATGTGTTCCTCATTGTTACCGTTCACTACAATAAGAAAAAAATTATTTGGCCAAATGTATTGAATTCAAATTTAGGCCTTTTTTTACAGGCACCTAACACTATCTGGCTATCTATTTATGTACCGTATTACACTAATCCAGGCACAGCAGTAACCACAGATTTAGGGGAATATCAATTGTAGGCCTAGTATTTAGGCCCTGGATGAAAGGTATCCTTTTAAGGACAGATTTACACTTTGAGATGCACAGTAGCGTGTGAAAAAATATATAGGATTAAGCTTTCAGCACTTGCATTTTAACACTTTGTGTAATATACCCTTTAACGGAAAGAAATACACTTAGAGATGCAAAACAGTGTGTGCAAATGTAAAGGATTATGCTGTATTTTAACACTTACTGTAATATACCCTTCAACGGAAAGAAATACACTTGGAGATGCACGCTGATTGTAATATACCCTTTTACAGACAGATTTACACTTGGCCCGCAACAGCTGGAACACCAGATTTCGGGTAATGCTATTTTGGCAATTGAATCTCACCCCAGAAAATAATATATCCTTTGACGGATAATATGAAACTTGTCCAGTCACAGCTGGAACACCAGATTTACTGTATTTCTATTTTTGCAATTGAATTTCACCCCAGAACAAAATATATCCTTTCCTGGACACTATTACACTTGGCCAGCCACAGCTGAAACCACTGATTTATAGTATTGCTATTTTGGCAATTGAATTTCACCCCACAACAAAATATATCCTTTGCCAGACACTATTAAACTTTGCCAGCCACAGCTTAAACCACTTATTTACGGTATTGCTATTTTGGCAATTTAATTTCACCCCAGAAAAAAATATATCCTTTTGCGGACACTATTAAACTTGTCCAGTCACAGCTGGAACACCAGATTTACGGTATTTCTATTTTTGCAACTGAATTTGACCCCACAAAATAATATATCCTTTGACGGACACTATTAAACTTGTCCAGTCACAGTTGGAACACCAGATTTACGGTATTTCTACTTCTGCAACTGAATTTCATCCCATAAAAAAATATATCCTTTGCTGGACACTAATAAACATGGCCAGCCACAGCTCAAACCACTGATTTATGGTATTGCTATTTTGGCAATTAAATTTCACCCCAGAAAATTATCTATCCTTTGTCGGACACTATGAAACTTGTCCAGTCACAGCTGGAACACCAGATTTACAGTATTTCTATTTTTGCAACTGAATTTCACCCCACAAAATAATATATCCTTTGACGGACACTATTAAACTTGTCCAGTCACAGTTGGAACACCAGATTTACGGTATTTCTACTTCTGCAACTGAATTTCATCCCATAAAAAATATATCCTTTGCTGGACACTAATAAACATGGCCAGCCACAGCTCAAACCACTGATTTATGGTATTGCTATTTTGGCAATTAAATTTCACCCCAGAAAATTATCTATCCTTTGTCGGACACTATGAAACTTGTCCAGTTACAGCTGGTACACCAGATTTACAGTATTTCTATTTTTGCATCTAAATTTCACCCTACAAAATAATATATCCTTTGACGGACACTATGAAACTTGTCCAGTCAAAGCTGGAACACCAGATTTACTGTATTTCTATTTTTGCAACTGAATTTCACCCCAGAAAAAAATATATCCTTTGCCGGACACTATTAAACTTGGCCAGCCAGAGCTGAAACGACTGATTTACGGTATTGCTATTTTGGCAATTTAATTTCACCCCAGAAAAAAATATATCCTTTTGCGGACACTATTAAACTTGGCCAGCCACTGCTGGGACACCAGATTTAGGAGATTGCTATTTTGGCAATTGAATTTGACCCCAGAACAAAATCTACCCTTTGCCGGACACTATTAAATTTGGCCAGCCACAGCTGAAACCACTGATTTATGGTATTGCTATGTTGGCAATTGAATTTCAGGCCAGAAAAAAATATATCCTTTGCCGGACACTATTAAACTTGGCCAGCCACTGCTGGGACACCAGATTTACGGTATTGCTATTTTGGCAATTGAATTTCAGCACAGAAAATAATCTATCCTTTGTTGGACACTATGAAACTTGTCCAGTCACAGCTGGAACACCAGATTTACGGTATTTCTATTTTTGCAACTGAATTTGACCCCACAAAATAATATATCATTTGACGGACACTATTAAACTTGTCCAGTCACAGTTGGAACACCAGATTTACGGTATTTCTACTTCTGCAACTGAATTTCATCCCAGAAAAAATATATCCTTTGCCGGACACTAATAAACATGGCCAGCCACAGCTCAAACCACTGATTTATGGTATTGCTATTTTGGCAATTAAATTTCACCCCAGAAAATTATCTATCCTTTGTCGGACACTATGAAACTTGTCCAGTCACAGCTGGAACACCAGATTTACTGTATTTCTATTTTTGAAACTGAATTTCACCCCAGAAAAAAATATCCTTTGCCGGACACTATTAAACTTGGCCAGCCACAGCTGAAACGACTGATTTACGATATTGTTATTTTGGCAATTGAATTTCAGCCCAGAAAAAAATATATCCTTTGCGGACACTATGAAACTTGTCCAGTTACAGCTGGAACACAAGATTTACGGTATTGCCAATTTTGCAACTGAATTTCACACCAGAAAATAATATATCCTTTGACAGACACTATGAAACTTGTCCAGTCACAGCTGGAACACCAGATGTACGGAATTTCTATTTTGCAACGGAATTTCACCCTAGAAGACAATATATCCTTTGCCGGACACTATTAAACTTGGCCAGTCACTACTGGGACACCAGATTTAGGAGATTGCTATTTTGCTAATTGAATTTCACCCCAGAAAATTATCTATCCTTTGCCGGACACTATTAACCTTGGCCAGCCACTACTGCGACACCAGATTTATGGTATTCCTATTTTGGCAATTGAATTTCACCCCATAAAAAAATATATCCTTTGCCGGACACTATTAAACTTGGCCAGCCACTGCTGGGACACCAGATTTAGAGGATTGCTATTTTGGCAATTCAATTTTACCCCATAAAAAATATATCCTTGCCGGACACTATTAAATATAAAAAAATTAAATCCTAAAAAATATATCCTTGGCCAGCCACAGCGGAAACTACTGATTTATGGTATTGCTATTTTGGCAATAGAATTTCACATCAGAACAATATATATCCTTTGCTGGACACTATTAAACTTGGCCAGCCACTTCTGGGACACCAGATTTAGGGGATTGCTATTTTGCCAATTGAATTTTTCCCCAGAAAATTACCTATCCTTTGCCGGACACTATTAAACTTGGGCAGCCACTGCTGGGACACCAGATTTACGGTATTGCTATTTTAGAAATTGAAATTCACCCCAGAAAATTATCTATCCTTTGCCGGACACTATTAAATTTGGCCAGCCACAGCTGAAACCACTGATTTACGGTATTGCTATTTTGGCAATTGAATTTCACCCCAGAACAAAATCTATCATTTGCCGGACACTATTAAACTTGGCCAGCCACTGCTGGAACACCAGATTTAGGGGATTGCTATTATGGCAATTTAATTTCACCACAGAAAAAAAATCTATTCTTTGCCAGACAGCAGACAGTATTACACTTGGCTAGCCACAGCTGGAACACCAGATTTAGGGGATTGCTATTTTGGCAATTGAATTTAACCCCTCAATAAAATATAGTAATTTCTATCCTGAGTTTCTAGGGGTGACAATAAGCACAGCCAAGCCCCTGATGTAGGATATAGCAAAAAAAAAAAAAATAATAGTATTGATGTATTGATGGACTCGGTGGTAGCTGGTACACCACAAGACACAAAATGGCCGCCGATCACCCCAGAAAAAAGTGACAGAAAAACGCTCTGTGCAGCCTAAAAACCAGTGAGCAATTAACTAGTAGAAGTTGAATGATTCACACCTGTAGATCGATCACTTCATTAGGTTTTTTGCTGACTTTTCCCTGCCTAATCTCGCCCTCACTGCAGCTGCGTCCTATCCCTACACTAATCAGTGACTCCAGCTTAAATAGAGGCTGGGTCACATGCTGCACTTGGCCAATCACAGCCATGCCATTAGTAGGCATGGCTGTGATGGCTTCTTAGGGCAAGAAGTAAAACGCTAGCTGATTGCCTGCTGTGCAGCCCTTTAGAAAGCGGAAAAATCGCCAAACGACGGACCCGAACCTAAACTTTTTTAAAATGTACGGGTCAGGGTCTGTGTCCCGAACACCCCAAAATTTGGTACGAAGCCAAAACTATACAGTTCGGGTTTGCTCATCCCTACTGCCCAGTAGTCCAGCGGATCTTCAATGTTGGCTGGAAGGGTGGACTCCAAGTTTGCTACCACCTGCTGGTTCAGGTTCTGCTCCAGGTCTAGATGCTGCTACTGGTGAGTAGTTTCTTCACTAGGCGGGTGAAGAATGCTGGTCATTGGTAACTGAAGACTCAGGCCGCTGCTGATAGAGCTGGTACTCTTTCTGCCACCCCTTCCCTTCCCAGCAGCCATGGCAGAGGAACATGAACACAGAGGGCCCACCCCGGTCAAACCTATGAGAGGATGGACGATGGTGCAGATAGCCAGCGGCAAACTGATTACATAGGATGTCTCTATAATAGTTCAGTTTCTCCTCCCTCTAGCGGGTGTAAAAGGCCCTATTTTTCACCAGTATCGAGGGTCTAACATGGTGGAGAGTCAGAATTCATCCCTCTGCCGAATGTTGACAATTAGGCTGTCACTACGCAAGCAAGTGAGCATGCAGCAGACTCGGAAGGGACTCCCTGCCTCCATCTCCACTGCATACTGCCACGGTGTGTCTGGGTCCTCTGCCTCATTGTCCTGTAGCACCTCTGGCTGCTCCTGCTCCTCCTCTCCTGTCACCTTTGTAGAAAAACCACCTATTTTGCTACACATTGCTTGTGCTCCAATGTCCTGCTCCTCCTCCTCCAGTTCAGCCCCACAAGGCTCATCAGGCTCTGAGATTTAGGCACCACTACCTCTCTCTTCTCTCAACTCCGTTCTCAACCTGCAGCAAGCAAGAGACTAGTCTCTCTAAAACAGAGACTAGATGGCTTGAATCTGCTCCAGTGTTGGTATATAGCACATGATAAATCTCTTCTAAATTAAACCTACATTGTAATAAAAATATATGCATTATCTTACCACACCTGGAGAACCACAGCATGTTGACCAGTGCTGTACAGTGTGTGAAACACCAGAAGATGACTGGGAGTTGTTGACACAACATTTGTATACTGGAATGTACATATATTTTTACTATATAGTCCAATTATTTCTTTATGAATGGCTTCATTATCATTTATATTCTACAAAATCATATATTTTCACAGTATTCTGATCTAAATAATGCTATAGATGTCATATCAAACGAATTCATGCAGATGTATTTTTGCCAGTGTTCCAGTTGCAATGTCTAAATTCCATATTCATTACTAAAATAATATTTATTGTGAGGCAAACTGACCTAACTTGGAAGCATTTCAAGTATTTTACAGTTCAGCAATTGGAAAATTTGCTATTATTTTTGCTGATATAAAATCTAAACTATGCTATGATGTCCATATACAGTAGTAATAAAGTGGTCCTTAAAAGTGGAAAGAGCGTGGAAAGAAACTCAACAAGGCCTCATGCCATGGAAAAAGTCTAAATAAGGATCTATTGGAAATAGCTAACGTTCACACACTAATGTTATTGTTGTTGTGTATGATTGTGATTCCATTGAAAGCCAAAAGACATGGTGCAGAAAATCATTTTTCACAGTTTTCCCATGACTTACTAAGATGTATCATTCAAGCATCAAAACATAAGTGAAGTTTAAACTGCCAAAGGTGCTCACTCACCCCTTGTGTCCAAGCATCACAAAGAATGCCTTGCCAGCTCTTGGCATTTCCCCAAATGAGAATGGGATCGCTAATGTTTCAGGAGACAGTAAAAAGTGGTGAAAGGCAAAGATGCAGCAGAGCGAATGGGATTTTTCTTCTTGAGAGCGAGAAGGTCACAGCTCTTTAAATCAAGTTGCACGGTTGGCAAATTCCTTTATTAATATGTGCCCCGGCCTGGATTTAAGGGGGTACCATCAAGTATTCATTTGAAATCTTGACATCAGAAATAGCATTACTTCCCACATGCTGTGTAACCACAGGATAATGTTTTTCTGTTGCCAGCCAGTTTCTTACACTGTGCATTTACACTGTAATTCAACAGACTTCTTTGTTCCCAAATTGTGTCAAGTTAGAGGATGTATTGCTTATTAGAAAAACTAAAGATTTATATTTATAGCTAAGTTGGCCCCTAGATATTCTGGAAAGGACATGCTTTTTGGTGTTTGTTATCAACAGATTGTTAAAACGTTCTTTTGTCATTTTGTAGAAGAAGTTCATGTACTCTAGCTCGGATAAAGTTCCCGCTTGGAGTGATATTACTTTATATAGAATAGATTTGCATATGAAGCAGATTCTTATTGGAATCACACCCGATTTTTGGATGCCAGTATTCTTTACATAGTATGCTGAAATACTGTAAATTGTTCTTATATTCCAGTGCTATGAATCATAGAAACCATATTGCATTGAACAAAAAGAAATCTAAGCTTTTTTCATATGGGACACAGATGAAGTTTGGTGCTCTTCCCTCAAAAAAGTAATATATACAAATCTTATACACTTTTCATAATGCATATATATAATGATTCAATATATATATATATATATATATATATATATATATATATATATTGAATGATATGGTTTTATACAGCTCATATTAAAAATAAATTGAATTATAGGGTTTGTATTATTGACAGCTACAAGTTGCATATTGTCTTTTTGAATTATTGAGTTATCATAAAACTCACACTTAACAGGTTGTAGGCACAGGGACCATCCATTAGCCTGTTATTTCAAATGGTGCGATTGGGAGGGATTAAAGGGAATCTAACCATTACCCTAACCTACATACTCCAGCAGAGATCATTATGATTGACAGATTTCTCCATATTTATGCGTAGGTCGAGGGAAAAAAATCACCAAAGAGATCGCTAAAAAATAACAATGCCACACATATAATGTAATAATCGCAATCTTTATTTCACCAGATCCAATAATTATATAAGTACAAACATATATATAAAATTTGTTAGCATCAAAACAGACAAAATGCCACAGTAGGAACACAAAAGTCTCTACACATCCCTCCCCACCCAGTTAGCACATACCACTCATCCAGCAAAAGTTACTGAGACTGTGTGCCCTCACTAACTGAACTGTGCATTTTGCTATTCATAGGACCAAGCGCTCTATACATACAGCTCCCTGTAAATACCAACCGCTGCCTAGAGTCTCAGGTATGGTAACCTATCTCTAGTACCTACTTAAATAGCTCATGCCTATACCTGTATAAAGTACATACCAAACAAGCTGCAAACGGTCCTACTAACGGTTTGGGGCAGTTGTTAGCTAGCAACCATCAGTGAAAAACACACCGGACTTGCTTGCAGATGCAATGCGTTTTCACGCAGCCCCATTAACTTATATGAAAACGCAGAATATAGAACATGCTGTGATTTTAACGCAACGCACAAGTGATGCGTGAAAAAACGCTCATGTACACAGACCCATTGAAATGAATGGGTCAGGATTCAGTGCAGATGCTATGCATTCATGTCACGCATTGCTCCGCGCGGAAAACTTGCTCGTGTGAAAGGTGCCATCTGCTGTAAGGACAGCGTCCTGACAGCACCCCAAAAATCCCTTTTAGGGCTGGTATATCAGTCTGCTTTTATTTATTTTTCTATATATATATATATATATATATATATATATTGCAGTTGCCTGCCTGTGTGTGAGAGGCTGCAGACCCACAGACTGTACTGTGTGCACACCACTCATATAGGGTGGCACAGTACCTTGCAGATAAAAAAGTCATTTCATTTTTACCCTTTATTATAATTGCAGTTGCCTGCCTGTGTGTCAAGCCCAAAGACTGTACTGTGCCCACTGCCAGTGTCCACCACTCATATCGGGTGGCACAGTATCTTGCAGATAAAAAGGCATTTAATTTTTACCCTTTAATATAATTGCAGTTTCCTGGCAGTGTGTGTCAGGCCCACAGACTGTACTGTGTGCACACCACTCATATAGGGTGGCACAGTACCTTGCAGATAAAAAGTCATTTCATTTTTACATTTTAATATAATTGCAGTTGCCTGCCAGTGTGTGTCAGGCCCACAAACTGTACTATACCCACTGCCCACCACTCACACAGGGTGGCACAGTACCTTGCAGATAAAAAGTCATTTAATTTTTACCTTTTAATATAATTGCAGTTGCCTGCCAGTGTGTGTCAGGCCCACAGACTGTACTGTGCCCACTGCCCACCTCTTATATAGGGTGGCACAGTACCTTGCAGATAAAAAAGTCATTACATTTTTACCCTTTTATATAATTGCAGTTGCCTGCCAGTGAGTGTCAGGCCCAAAGACTGTACTGTGCCCACTGCCAGTGCCCACCACTCATATCAGGTGGCACAGTACCATGCAGATAAAAAGTAATTTAATTTTTACCCTTTAATATAATTGCAGTTGCCTGCCAGTGTATGTCAGGCCCACAGACTATACTGTGCCAACTGCCCACCACTCATATAGGGTGTTACAGTACATTGCACGGCGCAAGCGCAGTGACCTAAAATTCAAACGGAGCGGACCGAGCATGGGTCTTTTTCCATCACCCGGTTCCAAAAATCTATTCACTACACCGGCCCTGGCCTGATAAGGGACAAAACAGAGATTATAATGATAGGAATAGTACTTAGTTAACAATAGTTGCATTGGTGGCAAATTCCATTGCAAGTGCCCAAAATTAGAAGGAAGCGGACAGAGCAAGCTTTTTCTCTATCTCCCCATGCAAGGATTCAATTCAATACACAGCCCCTGATAGGGAACCTAACAAAGATTAAAATGGTAAGAATAGTAGTTCACACTATTTGTATTTGTGGCACAGTACATTGCGCGGCGCACGCGCAGTGCCCCAAATTGGAAGGAAGAGGAACGACCAATTATCTTTTTCCATCTCCCGGTTCCTAAAATCTATTCGATACACGTCCCCTAATAGTGGACGTAACAGGTATTAAACTGATAGGAATAGTATTACTTAACACACCACTCATATAGGGTGGCACAGTACATTGCACGGCACACGCGCAGTGTCCCAAATTGGACGGAAGAGGATGGACCAACCATCTTTTTTCATCTCCCGGTTCCTAAAATCTATTCCATACACCGGCCCCTGATAGGGGACAAAACAGAGATTAAACTGGTAAGAACAGATTTTTTAATAAAAAAAAAGAGGACAGCCTCTGCGGAGCTGGGTATTTTTGGCCGCGTTACTAAGCGCTCATGCACAATGGCTGTAGGCTCATGCGTCCTTTTGCGGAGGTGACAAATCTGGTCAGTCAAACCCAAGGCAACATCATCGACCTCATCCCATATGCGTTTTTCTGGAGTGTGCCCTGCGAAGAGTGCTGGATCAGGCCGTAGATGAGCATGAAGAGGAAGAGTTGTGGTCACTATCACCACCAGAAGCAGCCTTGTCGTCGTTGATTGCTGAACCTGCGGCAACGCAGAGAGAGGAGTCTGAAGAAGAGGAGTCAGAGGAGGAAGGTGGCTTTGAGGAGGTGGAAGACCAACCACAGCAGGCATCCCAGGGGCTTGTTGTCACCCTTCGAGGACCCTTGGTGTTGTACGTGGCTGGGCAGAGGAAGAGACCTTCAATGACATCAGGAACGGGACATACCTAGCTTGGTATCCAACCTTGTGCAAATGGGGCGTTTGCAGTTGTGCAAATGGACTGTTTGCGGTTGTTTGCGTTGCGTTTAATGGGGAGTTTGGTCCGTCAGAGTTTGGTCTGTCACTGTGAAGTGGGCGTAACCCTTACACTACCTGATCGTTACAACATCATACCTGATTATATACACACACTGGATGTTTTAAAGCATTTTATTCCAAACAATTTAGGAATGTTAGGTGATTTATGCCCTTTATGGATTAAAACCCGACTCTGCGTCAACTACGTAATTTTCCATGGGAGTTTGCCCGTTCGTGGACATTTGCAGGAAGCTCACGTTCGCTGTTCGCGAACGGAAAATTTTATATTTGCGACATCTCTGTTCGTGATAATGACGGAGGTGGTGGTGTTGGTGGCACATCCTCTGTTTGCTCGGTGGCAGGTGCCACTGTGACTCCAGAGGTGGCGGAAGAGGCAGAGACAGCAGCAGAAGAGGAAGAAGGAGTAGCCTGAAACCTTTCTTGGCATTTAAGGTGTTTACTCCACTGCAGTTCGTGCTTTGCATGTAGATGCCTGGTCATGCAGGTTGTTCTCAGGTTTAGAACATTTATGCCTCGCTTTAGGCTCTGATGGCACAACGTGCAAATCACTTGTGTCTTTTCATCAGGACATTGTCTGAGGAACTGCCATGCCAATGAACTCCTTGGAGCTGGCTTTGGTGTGCTAGGTCCCTGGTTGCGGTGGGCAGTAGCTGGCATACTGTCTCGAGGACAGACGCTCCACTTTTGCAGCCTGCTCCCTCTTTTGCTGTGCTGTTGCCTCTGTGCAACCACCGTCTCTTCCCCAGAACTGCACATGTCACTAGCATGAACTTAAGTCCAGTCGGGTCTAGGACCTTGTCCTCCACATCATCTTCCACCCATTCTTCACCCCTGGCCTCCTCGTCAGTCTGCACACTGCAGAAAGCCGCAGCAGTTGGCTCCTGTGTTTCGTCATCAACAGAGACGTGCTGCGGTGGTATTCCCATCTCTCTTCTCATCCTGCAACATTAGTGGTTGGGCATCAGTGCATTCAATGTCTTCCACTTCTGGGGCAGAGCTATGTCGATGGCACGGGAAACCCTGCCAGCAGAGACATCATAAAGCATAATAGTCTGCTGCGTGACTTGGAGCTCAGGCTGCTTGGCTGCTTTGCAAGGAGGTGAGGTGAAAGACTGATGAGCATGGGCTGCAGGTGCCAACTCTGAGTTTTATGCAGAGGACTTTGTGGGAGATACTGTGAAGGAACTGGTGCCAGTGTCAGCCACCCAATCTTCTATCGCCTGTAATTGTTCTGGCCTCACCATCCATAGAGCAGCATTCGGGTCTACCAAATAACGCTGCAGGTTCTGTCGTCTACTCGCACCTGAGGAAGGTGTTTCACTTGGACCTGTAGCTGACGCAGAATGGCCACATCCTCTCCCAGCAACAGGAGCTCCACCAACACCACCACTACCATGTCCCTGTCCCTTTTTGATGTTCTCCTCATTATTTGTGTTTACCCACCAAACATATGGTTTATCTCAGGTGTCAATTTAACTGCCAAAAGTCAACAATTAAGTTCACTAACAGTAAGGCAGTGCCCATGTCTTAAGCAGAATAAATTTCTTTAGGTCACACAACAGTGTAATGGAGCAATTCAATACTTAACTATCAACAAAAATGTATTTTTCAAACCAACAATGTAACAGCAGAGGTTAACGTACACCGCAAATATGCTATCTACCACAAAACCGGTGTTTTTGCAACCAACTATGTAAATGCGGAGTTCCCAGGTTACTTAAAATGACTGAAATACAGGGTAGACCTCTGATCTGCTATGTAGCACAAAACCTGTGTTTATTGCAACAAACTACAGAAACGCAGTATGTCCCTCCAAAAATTATAAAACTGTTTTTTCAGCGTTGTATGCAAACGTGCTCTGTGGCACAACAGTAAATGTTTATTAACCCAACTACAGAAATGCAGTATGTGACCCCAAAAATTATAAAACAGGTTTTTCAGTGTTGTATGCAAACGTGCTCTGTGGGACAACAGTACATGTTTATTAACCCAACTACAGAAATGCAGTTTTTCACCTCAAGATTTTAAAACAGTTTTTCAGCGTTATATGCAAAGGTGCAGGCTCGGACTGGCCCACCGGGATGCCGGTGAAATGCCCGGTGGGCCCCTTGCCTGTCTGCTTACACTACAGCCAGAACCACCAGCAGGGCAGTTACTATACTGTCACAGGCACCTGGATGTTATCAGGTGCTGGACTGCAGCACTGGCACACATAGTTTACTTTGGGGAAAATTACAGCACAGTACCTGCAGGGCTTGTTCCTTTCTCCAAAGTAAGGGGAGTCCTGAAGCTACTGCCCCTGCAGATCTTGTGTCTCCCTGTTGTTTCAGCCCCTCACAGACCTCTGACCACCAACTAACTCACCTATACTTTATACGTAGCTAAGAAGTTATGTCTCCCAGTGATCCCCCTTCCCTTTCATCAGTGGCATTTCACATTTTCCCAGCCACTCACTCCCCACATAGGATATAATGTCTCTGGAGGTTATATCAGTACTGGAGCGTTATAAGAGGAGCGGCTGATATCAGTCACATAAGATGTCATCTCTCTGGATGTTATATCAGTGCTGGAGCATTATAAGAGGAGCAGCTGGTATCGGTCACATATGATGTCATCTCTCTGGATGTTATATCAGTGCTGGAGCGATATAAGAGTTGCTGCTGATATCAGTCACATATGATGTCATGTCTTTGGTGGTTATATCAGTACTAGAGTGTTATAAGAGGAGCGGCTGATATCAGTCATATATGATGTCATGTCTCTGGGGCTTATATCGGTGCTGGAGCGTTATAAGTAGAGATGTCGCGAACATAAAATTTTCTGGTCGCGAACAACGAACCCGAACTTACTCAAATGTTCGCGACCAGGCGAACAGGGCGAACCGCAATAGACCTCTATTGGCAGGCGAATATTAAAACCCACAGTGACTCGTTCTAGCTAACCTATTTTATGATATCTAAATCTACCCTAACATTTTATTTTCTAACCTACTTTTAAATGCTAATTTAGTTATTTAACATATTTTAATTACTTGTAAAATAAAAAAAAGTCACTCTACACCATGTCAAAAGCCAGGTATGTGCAGGCTGACTATCTATCCATAAGACAGGGTGTCAGCATACCTTACAATGACAGGTTTGAGCAATTTAGACAAACAAACATAAGTTCTCAATCCAAAAGGAGAGAAATTAGTTAGAATTGGTTGGCTATCTAGAGGGGCCTGGACCCTAGACCATTATCATTAGGGCGACAAAAATTGTAATTTTATATGCCAGCCTAACTCTCTCTCACTGCCTAAGAGAGCTGCATAAACATTTCCCAACATTTAAATCTCATTTGCATACACATGACCAAGAAATGCTAATGAGCAATATAGCAGTATCTGCCTTGTTTGTAAACTGAAACACGATTTGCATAGCTTTCCCATAGTCCCATGGTATGCAAATGAGTTTATATGACAAAACAGAATAGAAAGATTATAAAGTTAGTCTTTAAAAATTGCAAAATCAAAAAAACTATGCAGCCTTCCTAATCATTGAGATGAGAGCTAGGTGGCATATTAAAAAAAAAAAAAAAAAAATGTTGTCACCCTAATGATAATCATCTATGTGCACAGGTCCCCTAGATACCGAACACTAAACAGACAATTTCCCTTCTGGGAAAACTGGTTAATACCCAGGCTGCCTTGCTAAGGTATGCTGATGATCTGTCTGTCTGATGGATTGTTGGTCCTGCATATACCTGGTGCTTGGCGGCCGTAGGGGAGAACTGTTCTGTGTTGTCCATTAAATGTTTTATGTAATAATACAAATAATAATAAGATTTTATGGTAGGCAGGCTAGGGCAAATGTCTGTAAGTCTGTCTTTGTCTGTTTTATAAAATACAAATATAAGTTTTTTATTCGGCTAACTTACTGTATATGTTTGATTGAGAAATGCTGTTTTACCCTATAGAAATATATATAAATATATATATTACTGTATTAGGATACTTGATCTCAGAAAAACTATGCTATTTTCATCAAACACTCTTTGCATAATGTATATAAAACGTTTTTATTCATAATTTTTGTACTTTATAAAACAAACAAAGATAAAATTATTATTATTATTGTTGTTGTTGGTATTATTACATAAAGCATTCAATACCAACACAAAACAGTTCTCCCCTATGGCTGCCGAGCACCAGGTATATGTAGGGCCAACAATCCATCAGACAGACAGATCATCCGCATACCTTAGCAAGGCAGCCTGGGTTTTAACCAGTTTTTCCAAAAGGAAAATTGTCTATTTAGGGTTAGGTATCTAGGGGACCTGTGCACATAGATGATTATCATTAGGGTGACAACATTTTTTTTTAATATGCCACCTAGCTCTCATCTCAATGATTAGGAAGGCTGCAACATTTAAAACTCATTTGCATACACATGGCCAAGAAATGCTAATGAGCAATATAGCAGTATCTGCCTTGTTTGTAAACTGAAACACGATTTGCATAGCGTTCCCATAGTCCCATGGTATGCAAATGAGTTTATATGACAAAACAGAATAGAAAGATTATAAAGTTAGTCTTTAAACAATTGCAAAATCAAAAAAACTATGCAGCCTTCCTAATCATTGAGATGAGAGCTAGGTGGCATATTAAAAAAATAAAAAAATGTTGTCACCCTAATGATGATCATCTATGCGCATAGGTCCCCCTAGATACCTAACCCTAAACAGACAATTTTCCTTTTGGAAAAACTGGTTAAAACCCAGGCTTGCCTTACTAAGGTATGCTGATGACCTGTCTGTCTGATGGATTGTTGGTCATAGGGGAGAACTGTTCTGTGTTGGTAATTGGATGTTTTATGTAATAATACAAACAACAACAATAATAACTAGAAAGTGCTGTTTCTGAAGAAACCACAGGATGTTGGCTTGGAATATGATTGGCTGTTTGTGGCTCCACCTACTTTATTGAATTTTAATGCCAGTCCTCAAGTGACCAATTGTGCCAAGTTTGAAGTCTGTGCCAATAACAGGCTACGAGCTGCGGCAGTTTTACATTTGATTGGCTGATATAGACTCCGCCCACTTTTAACAATTTTGACCCCAATGACCCACGGTGCCAAGTTTGGGTATTCTCATTTAAATACTGTGAAAATGGCAGCTTTTTAAAGTTTTCCCATTGAAGTCAATAGGGAAAATCTGATTGGTTGTTTGTAGCTCCGCCCACTTTTTCTAATTTTGAATTGGACGTAACCTACCACCTGATTTCTGTAATTTGAAGCCCCTGACATCAAAAATTTGAGAATTGTAGCATTTTTGGAAGTTAAAATTTTTCAAATTTTCACATTTTTCACACTCAAAGAAATCTGATTGGTTGATTTTGGCCCCGCCCACTTTTCAGAATTCTAATCCCAGTCCTCCAATGACCAACTGTGCCAAGTTTGAAGACTGTGCCAATAACCGTCTACAAGCAGCGGCAGTTTAAAATTTTCCCATTTAAACAAATTGCTTAAATTTGATTGGCCGATTTAGACTCCGCCCACTTATAAAAATTTTGACCCCAGTCACCCAATGACCCACGGTGCCAAGTTTGGGTATTCTCGTTTAAATACTGTGAGAATGGTAGCTTTTTAAAGTTTTCCCATTGAAGTCAATAGGGAAAATCTGATTGGTTGTAGCTCCGCCCACTTTTTAATGTCCCCAAAATGTGACATAAATTTTCAGGTTGACCCCATGACTAAGTGACCCAAGTTTGGTGAGTTTCACTCCAAAGTTGTATGAGTGACAAACGTTTGCATTTTTCCAATAAAACTCTATGGGAAAAAAAGAGGTTTTCGTGGGCCCGTCCCAGGGGCCCGGAGGGTGGGATCGGTTAACAAAGCACAAGCAAGGGACTCGGGTGGGTGCCGACCAAGTCTGCAACGTTTGGAATTTGTACTCCTAAAAATGTGGGAGGAGTAGCAATTTCAACGTCTCATTACAGTCAATGGGGAGATTTTGATTGGTTCTGTGTGGCCCTGCCCACTTTTTGGGGTCCACAAAATGTGCCAAAAATTTTCGGGCTGACCCCATGACTAAGTGACCCAAGTTTGGTGACTTTAACTCTAAAGCTGTTTGAGTGACAAAAGTTTACATTTTTCCAATGAAAGTCTATGGGAAAAATGGGATCTTCGGGGGCCCGCCCCAGGGGCCCGGAGGGTGGGATCGGTTAAAAAGCACAAGCAACCTATTCGGGTATGTGCCGAACAAGTGTGCAAAGTTTGGTAATCCTAAAACTGTGGGAGGAGTAGAATATAGAAATTTGCTAAATTTTCATTGGCCGTTGGTAGCTCCGCCACTTTGGGGTGTCCCCTCAAATTTACCCATTTATTCGGGTTGACACCAACAATATGTGATCCAAGTTTGGGGAGCGTAGCTTCAAAATTGTGCGAGTGGGAGCGATTTGAAAATTTTCCCTGTCAAAGTAAAAAGGAAAAAGTGGGTGTTCGGGGGCCCGCCCCAGGGGCCCCGAGGGTGGGATCGCTTAATAAAGCACAAGCAACGTACTTCGCTATAGGCCAAAAAAGTGTGGAAAGTTTGGGGTCTGTAGCACAAAAACTGTAGGAGTAGCGTTTAGAAAAACGGGGGGCGGAGAATAATAATAATAATAATAATAATAATAATAATAATAATAATAATAATAATAATAATAATAATAAGCTGAAATAATCGAATAACAATATGTTGGCTTTGACAAACCAACATAATAATTTTGTCTTTGTCTGTTTTATAAAAGACAAAAATTATGAATAAAAACGTTTTATAGACATTATGCAAAGACAGTGTTTGATGATAATAGTATAGTTTTTCTGAGATCAAGGATCCTAATATAGGACTATATATATTTATATATATATTTCTATAGTGTAATACTCAATCAAACATACAGTAAGGTAGCTGACTAAAAAAACTAATCTTTGTATTTTATAAAACACACAAAGACAGACTTACAGACATTTACCCTAGCCTGCCTATCATAAAATCTTATTATTATTTGTATTATTACATAAAACATACAATAGACAACACAGAACACTTCTCCCCTATGGCCGCCAAGCACCAGGTATATGCAGGGCCAACAATCCATCAGACAGACAGATCATCAGCATACCTTAGCAAGGCAGCCTGGGTATTAACCAGTTTTCCCAGAAGGGAAATTTCCCAGAAGGGAAATTGTCTGTTTAGTGTTCGGTATCTAGGGGGACCTGTGCACATAGATGATTATCATTAGGGTGACAACATTTTTTTTTTTTTTTTTTTTAATATGCCACCTAGCTCTCATCTCAATGATTAGGAAGGCTGCATAGTTTTTTGATTTTGCAATTTTTAAAGACTAACTTTATAATCTTTCTATTCTGTTTTGTCATATAAACTCATTTGCATACCATGGGACTATGGGAAAGCTATGCAAATCGTGTTTCAGTTTACAAACAAGGCAGATACTGCTATATTGCTCATTAGCATTTCTTGGTCATGTGTATGCAAATGAGATTTAAATGTTGTGAAATGTTTATGCAGCTCTCTTAGGCAGTGAGAGAGGAGTTAGGCTGGCATATAAAATTACAATTTTTGTCGCCCTAATGATAATGGTCTAGGGTCCAGGCCCCTCTAGATAGCCAACCAATGCTAAGCAATTTCTCTCCTTTTGGATTGAGAACTTATGTTTGAAAGCTTATGATTGTCATTGTAAGGTATGCTGACGCCCTGTTTTATGGATAGATAGTCAGCCTGCACATACCTGGCTTTTGGCATGAATTGAGTGGTTTAAGTTAAATGTGAAAGAAAATGATTATTAATGATATATCATTTTCAGGAAGGACTTTTTTTTGGGTTTGAGGGTTGGGGTGGACAGAGGACACTAGGTAATATTCTCCCTGCTTTAACATTGTAGCATTGGATTGAATTTACTGTGTCTGGCTTTGGTAGGAAGGTAAGCTGAATGTAAGAATGCAGGGCGAATCGAACATAGCATTATGTTCGCTGGCAGAAGCGAACGCGAAGAGGAACTGCTGATATCAGTCACATATGATGTCTCTGGAGGTTATATCAGTGCTGGAGCGTGAGAAGAGGAGCGGCTGATATCAGTCACATATGATGAAATGTCTCTGGAGATAATATCAGTGCTGGAGCATTATAAGAGGAGCGGCTGATATCAGTCACATATGATGTAATGTCTCTGGAGGTTATATCAGTGCTGGAGTGTCAGAAGAGGAGCGGCTGATATCAGTCGCATATGATGTAATGTCTCTGGAGGTTATATCGGTGCTGGAGCGTTATCAGAGGAGAAGCTGATATCAGTCACATATGACTGTGGATAGATCATCAGTATCTGATCGTTGGGGTCTGACACCCGGGACCACTGCTGATCAGCTGGTTGAGAAGGCACCGGGCTCCTGTGAGTGCTGTGCCCTTCTCTGTGCCTTTCCTTGACCATGTGATGTCATGTTCATTGATCACGTGACCTCAGCCCTATAGAAGTGAAAGATGCAGAGGGTGATACCAAGCACAGCCGCTATACAATGTACGGCGCTGAGCTTGGTGAGCTGTGAGGAGGCCATGGCGCTACTGCCATCACTTCAATACTTATCCTTAGGAATATGCCTGGAAACATTTCCTTCACTTAGGATATTGTTTAGGCTGGGGGACTTGGTGGTTCATCTAGGACAGGCATCCTCAAACTGCGGCCCTCCAGCTGTTGTAAAACTACAACTCCCACAATGCCCTTCTGTAGGTTGATACCTGTAGGCTGTTTGGGCATGCTGGGAGTTGTAATTTTACAACAGCTGGAGCAGCCGCAGTTTGAGATGCCTGATCTAGGACATGGAATGTCACGTGTGAGCGCTGTCCAAACTACTGACTTTAAATAACAGACACAGTTATCAACTAAAGTTATCCAAGCAAGTAGAAAAGATCCACGGCACTCACCATCCAATGCTGCTAAAGTCCCTTTATTGCAGAGTATCAGGGGCAAGACTCATATGGAAAGACATGTAAACAGCGACGGCCGTTTCGCGGGGTAACCGCTTCTTCCGGCTGTTCAAACACATTTGAAAAGTCGCGCCAGCGCTGGTTATAAGCGTCACCGGGGAGGGTAAAACAGCCCATCTCCTGTTAACCCATGCACGCTCAACACCCAGCGCCTGCGCGTTACACAACTTCAAAAGATCCAAAGTTATAAAAACAAACAACAAAAACATCCATGCAGCAATGCAGATAGCAATATACATATAAGCTGACAAAACCGCATCCCTATATCCCTAGTATCCAAGGCAGGTACACATCGAGGCCGTGTCATATCATATGAGCATTAAATAAAAACAGACATATCATTACGCTCGTTTAAACCCAATTGGCCTGTGGCATCTGCTCTTATTATATGACAAGCCTCCTTCTGGAGCAATAGGCGATGTCTATCTCCCCATGGGCTATTGGGGTACATATTCAAGACCCGCAAACTTCAGTACGTCGGCACTGCCTCCATGTTGGCATCTCACGTGCTCAATGAGGCGTGTCCTACCTTTCCAGTCTTAACTGAATTGCGGTGCTCGCGTATACGCTCCAGAAGGGGTCTTTTGTCTTTCCAATATAGAAGGAACCACAAACATAGATCAAAACATAGACAACAAAACTCGTTTTGCAAGTCATAAACTGATTGACATAATGTTCCATTCCACCGAAAAATAGATGTCGACCCTGTAACATATAGTTACATAATGAGCAATTGCCACAGCGGTGGTTACCTATCGGTTTTCTTACAGATAACCAATCCATTTCTTTTTGTTCATTGTACCGACTCCTAACCAGAATATCCCTAAACGTCCTGCATCTTTTAAATGCCAACATAGGTTTCTGCTCCGTTAATTGCCCTAAAGTCTCCTCTGACTTCAGTATTTCCCAATTGTTCAAGACAGATTTCTTTATGTCCTCAGCCATCGGGCTGTGTTGGAACACAAAAACAAATCTATCTTGACTGTCCACTTTTTATTTTCTTAAGCCTACTTGATGTCAAGAGTGCTTTCTGTGTATGGTTTTTGCCTTCTCCAAGGCCTCGTCTAAACGTTCACGTTGATAGCCACGTTGAATTAGTCTATCCTTAAGTTCCTCCGCCTGTCTTAAAAAGACATCATCCTGGCTATTGATACGCCTTAGCCTTAAGAACTGTCCGTATGGGACTGATGCCTTCACGCTACGTGGATGATAGCTATCATGGTGTAGCAGGGTATTGGTGGCAGTGGGTTTTCGGTACCCTTCGGTACACAAAGCCCCATCTACTACGATGGCGCGAACGTCCAAGAATTCGATGGACGAACCCCCAAAATTGAGGGTGAACATCATATTCATGTCGTTCGCGCCATTGAGATGGGCTACAAATTGTTCACACTGTTTCTGCGTTCCTGCCCACACCATAAAGATATCATCCACGTAGCGCAAAAAAAGGCGTATATATCCAAGGTAGGGGTTAGATGTAGTAAAAACATATCTGTCTTCAAATCTGCCTAGGAAGATATTCGCAAAGGTGCATGAGACGGGAGTCCCCATGGCGGTTCCAAATATTTGCCTATACCACTGTTCCCGCGAAACGGCCGTCGCTGTTTACATGTCTTTCCATATGAGTCTTGCCCCTGATACTCTGCAATAAAGGGACTTTAGCAGCATTGGATGGTGAGTGCCGTGGATCTTTTCTACTTGCTTGGATATTCGTTTACCTGTTTCCATTCGGCACCCCGGTCCTTGGAGGTCTGAGAGGCTTGGATTGAAGCCCCTGCATCAGAGTCAGGTGTGGGACAGTGCCACCTATTATCCTCGCTACATTTGCTATTTGTGTTTTCTTCTGGGTTGAGCACGTCCCTGTTTTCACACCTGCGTTAGTGGTTTGGGGGCTATGGCCGAAGACGAGACCTCGACCTTGGTCACCGGCAGAGAGGGGGCGGACTCCTTTTTTATGGACTGTAATTCAAAAGATTTGCTACAATCTTGCAGCACGAGGACGCTGGAAAATAAAGTCCTTCAATTAGCTGACAAAGAGGTGCGCCTGTTCTGGACATTGAACTCACTAAAATCATATAAAGAAAGTGGGCGTGTCCCACGCGGTCTTCGCATCTATAAGGATTTAGTGCAGTATGAGGAGGATGCTGCGTTCGTGAACGAATGGAAAGAACTACACCTAGATTTTTCTTTCAAGATTATGCAGGCTGTAATGGGCAGAAACGAGAAGGAGTATACCCTCGTTAATGCAGAGCTCCAAAGAGCAAAAGAGGAATTAAAAACACGACTATCTGAGACCCAGTTTGTGTCCTTTGAAAAACGGATGAATAGAAGATTAATTGTAACCCAAACAGAGATCAAAGAAAAAAAGAAAGATAAATTCTTACGTGATAAAATGGATTATGACTCAGGCCGGGTCTTTGACTGGCAAAGAAGAAAACAAAGAAGACGACGTCCCTTCAGACGATCTAAGAGCGACTACTGGACAACGGAGTCGGAGTCGAGTGCGTCAGATGACTCTAACAACCAACCATCCAAACCTCCTGGTAATCCCCCTTTAGGCGGAGAACAAGGAGAGGGGGTAGGAGGAAGAGACGTACGCAGATCGACACGCAGAAGGAAACAGGTGTCTTGGAGGGACTGAGTGTATCTGTCAATACTGTTCCCGATTTGGTAATTAACATTAGTGATGTCGAGCTGCCTTTGGACTGCGCCTCAGTCCTCAATTTGGGACTGGGGTTCAGCCCTACAACGCAGTTCGACAGAACAACCTTTGAAATCGACCTGTTTAGGAATGTTCGCAAATTGTATTTGAAGAAACATTACAGCAATGTTCCTATGTACCAGATTAATGAGAAAGAGGGTGATAGACCGGTGTGTTTGGACCCTATGGGTTATAATGTATCTGAACCGTTTAATGTGCAGGAAATAGAGTGCCTAGAGTTTATGACAGGCACCAGCCTAGCTCCCGATCCAATGCTTGAGGCCATAGGTGGTGACTTCCGTGGGGGTGTGCCGTCATCTTTTTGTCCCCCTATGCCCGCCGGCTCGGTAATTGATGTTTTTCATAAACGGGTTCTGAGAGATACGAAGGCTCTACTGTACCCACGGGTAAAAGGGAACTTGAATAAGAGACAGCTAGCTGCTGTTAAGTGGTTGCGTAACTCGGACCTCATTATCAAGCCGGCGGACAAGGGGGGCAATATTGTTGTAATGTCACGTGATTTTTACAAAACCGAGGCGGGGAGACAATTGAATGATACTTCTACCTATGAGAAGATTTTCTCAGATCCTATCTCTAGGATTAGCGCCAATCTTGTGGCGCTATTGCAGAGGTACATAGAGACGGGTGTTCTCCGTGGCAATACCATTGACAAATTAGTCCCTCCCTTTCCCAAAAAACCTGCGTGGTATTTTCTCCCGAAGGTGCATAAGTCACTGACCCACCCCCCTGGGCGTCCCATTGTGTCGGGGGTTGGGTCAGTGACTGAGCCCTTGTCAAGATATCTGGACTGGTTGTTGCGTCCTATACTATATAGGTTCCCCACATACCTTGGTGACACCAACGATTTCCTCCTGGCACTGGAGAATTTCCAGTGGCAGGACGGTTTCAGTTTGGTGTCCCTGGATGTGGTGAGCCTATATACACGCATTCCCCATAGAGCTGGTGTGAACGCAGTCCTTGAGCTCATTGAGCATTCAGGGAGGAGCCCTCTTTTTGGAAAGTTCATAGAGGAGTCGCTTTTGTTCGTCCTTGAAAACAATGTTTTCAGTTTGATGAACAGTGGTATAGGCAAATATTTGGGACCGCCATGGGGACTCCCGTCTCATGCACCTTTGCGAATATCTTCCTAGGCAGATTTGAAGACAGATATGTTTTTACTACATCTAACCCCTACCTTGGATATATACGCCTTTTTTGCGCTACGTGGATGATATCTTCATGGTGTGGGCAGGAACGCAGGAACAGTGTGAACAATTTGTAGCCCATCTCAATGGCGCGAACGACATGAATATGATGTTCACCCTCAATTTTGGGGGTTCGTCCATCGAATTCTTGGACGTTCGCGCCATCGTAGTAGATGGGGCTTTGTGTACCGAAGGGTACCGAAAACCCACTGCCACCAATACCCTGCTACACCATGATAGCTATCATCCACGTAGCGTGAAGGCATCAGTCCCATA
Organism: Bufotes viridis; assembly: GCA_033119425.1. Taxonomy (NCBI): domain Eukaryota; kingdom Metazoa; phylum Chordata; class Amphibia; order Anura; family Bufonidae; genus Bufotes; species Bufotes viridis. Next base: position 183,929,094 of record CM065589.1, on the reverse strand, counting down.
CGGACAGTTCTTAAGGCTAAGGCGTATCAATAGCCAGGATGATGTCTTTTTAAGACAGGCGGAGGAACTTAAGGATAGACTAATTCAACGTGGCTATCAACGTGAACGTTTAGACGAGGCCTTGGAGAAGGCAAAAACCATACACAGAAAGCACTCTTGACATCAAGTAGGCTTAAGAAAGTAAAAAAGTGGACAGTCAAGATAGATTTGTTTTTGTGTTCCAACACAGCCCGATGGCTGAGGACATAAAGAAATCTGTCTTGAACAATTGGGAAATACTGAAGTCAGAGGAGACTTTAGGGCAATTAACGGAGCAGAAACCTATGTTGGCATTTAAAAGATGCAGGACGTTTAGGGATATTCTGGTTAGGAGTCGGTACAATGAACAAAAAGAAATGGATTGGTTATCTGTAAGAAAACCGATAGGTAACCACCGCTGTGGCAATTGCTCATTATGTAACTATATGTTACAGGGTCGACATCTATTTTTCGGTGGAATGGAACATTATGTCAATCAGTTTATGACTTGCAAAACGAGTTTTGTTGTCTATGTTTTGATCTGTGTTTGTGGTTCCTTCTATATTGGAAAGACAAAAGACCCCTTCTGGAGCGTATACGCGAGCACCGCAATTCAGTTAAGACTGGAAAAGGTAGGACACGCCTCATTGAGCACGTGAGATGCCAACATGGAGGCAGTGCCGACGTACTGAAGTTTGCGGGTCTTGAATATGTACCCCAATAGCCCATGGGGAGATAGACATCGCCTATTGCTCCAGAAGGAGGCTTGTCATATAATAAGAGCAGATGCCACAGGCCAATTGGGTTTAAACGAGCGTAATGATATGTCTGTTTTTATTTAATGCTCATATGATATGACACGGCCTCGATGTGTACCTGCCTTGATACTAGGGATATAGGGATGCGGTTTTGTCAGCTTATATGTATATTGCTATCTGCATTGCTGCATGGATGTTTTTTGTTGTTTGTTTTTTATAACTTTGGATCTTTTGAAGTTGTGTAACGCGCAGGCGCTGGGTGTTGAGCGTGCATGGGTTAACAGGAGATGGGCTGTTTTACCCTCCCCCGGTGACGCTTATAACCAGCGCTGGCGCGACTTTTCAAATGTGTTTGAACAGCCGGAAGAAGCGGTTACCCCGCGAAACGGCCGTCGCTGTTTACATGTCTTTCCATATGAGTCTTGCCCCTGATACTCTGCAATAAAGGGACTTTAGCAGCATTGGATGGTGAGTGCCGTGGATCTTTTCTACTTGCTTGGATATTCGTTTACCTGTTTCCATTCGGCACCCCGGTCCTTGGAGGTCTGAGAGGCTTGGATTGAAGCCCCTGCATCAGAGTCAGGTGTGGGACAGTGCCACCTATTATCCTCGCTACATTTATCAACTAAAGTTAGTTTCACACTAGCGGCATAGACCTCCGCTAGTGAACGGCGGGTGAACAGCCTGTCGGATTCTTCCTGCCACTAGTGGACGTGTGCCCCCGGATTACTGCTTCTGCTCCTTTGACTATAATGGGGGCCGGGCGGGGTTCCTGCGGAGGCATGGCAGCGCACACCGAGAGGCTGCTGGAATAAAACTAGGACATGTCGTACTTTTATTCCCGCAGCCTTTCGGCGTGTGCTGCCATGCCTCCGCCGGAACTCCGCCCAGCCCCCATTATAGTCAATGGAGCCGGTGCAGTAGTTCGGAGGTACACGTTCACTAGGATGGCTCCACAAGGCTTTTCAGCCACCGGAACAGCCTGCCGGAGGTCCGTGCCACTAGTGTGAAAATACCCTAAATAAGCTGCCTAAAGAGGACCTTTCATTAGGATTAAAAATATAAACTATAAAATAAAATAATAAAGTATGCTGACATGTAGAGCGGGGCCCAGGGATCTCCCTGCACTTACTATTATCCCTGGGTGCCGCTCCGTTCTCCCGCTATGTCCTCCGGTATCTTCAGAAATTCGGCTCAACTGGAAGGAGTCTGCCCTTTTTGTCCTGGGCCTCTCTACATGTTGGCATACTCAGTTTATATTTTTTATCCTAATGAAAGGTCCTCTTTAATGAGGAACAATTTGATATAGAGCAGTGCACAATACTGTTCTGTTTAGCATGCTGTATTGTGTGCTAAAATGCAAATATTTATGTGCGTGAGACAAAAAAATGAAAAGTAATATCTCCAGCTCTAGGGTGGGCCCCCGAAATGAATTCCACTGCTGGGCCCTAGGCACCCCAGTCCGACACAGCAAACGTGCTCTGTGGTACGACAGTACGGGTTTATTCCCCCAACTACAGAAATGCACTAGGTCACCCCAAAATTTTAAAATAGGTTTTTTAGCGGTGTATGCAAACGTGCTCTTTGGTACGACAGTACAAGTTTATTACAGCACCTACAGAAATGCACTATGTCACCGCACAATTTTAAACTAGGTTTTTCAGAGGTGTATGCAAACGTGCTCTGTGGTACGACAGTACGGGTTAATTACAGCCACTACAGAAATGCACTATGTCACCGCAAAATTTTAAAATAGGTAATGTATGAGGACTTCACCTGCCTGAAAAAGGAATTTTTCCTCCCATGATCTACCAAAAAATAATTAGACTGATGTCCCTTGCTGGCTGGCACACATGAGGGTCACATGCAGTTCCAAGGACACTGCAGTTGCTAAAATGGCCACCGACCCCCACCTCAGTAACAGATGGATTAAACATTATTTTGCAGGATCTCTGGGCTCAGGGCTGGGTACAAATATGTAGGATAGTACCATCAATAATTGCTTTAGTTTGAAGAGTTAACACCACCAATTTCAACAGATTTCTTCCCTAATCTCTCCCTCACAGAAGTGGCAGCATCCAATCCGTACATTAGAAGAGCAGAGTGACGTGCGGCGCTACGTAACTAAAGCTTAAATAGAGGCTGGGTCACATGCTCCAATAGTAGGTATGGCTATGATGGCTTCTTAGGGCAAAGTAGTGAAACGGTTGTTGATTGGCTGCCCTGCAGTCTTTCAAAAAGCGGGAAGAAATCAACGAACCGGAACTTTTACGGAAATGTTCGGGTCCGGATGCGAAAAACCATAACGTTTGTTTCGCTCAACCCTACTAAAGAGTTAAAAACAAACTAAAATTGGTGCATGGCTTATAACTCACCTTCTTGTCACCATTTTTGTGACATATCTGGGGCATCAATAAATCTGTGTTTTCTAAAATGCTGCGGTGCTTTAATGTAAAACGTACTATAGTTTGTTAAATGGGTTTTGCAGGCATAACTTATTGACGACTTTTTCTCAGGATAGGTTATCAATATATTATAGGTAGGGATCTGACTTCCGGCACCTTTGCTGATCAACTGTTTGAAGTGGAGGTGGCTGCAGCAGCGGTGCAGTGTAATGACAAGTGCTTGTCCCATTCAAGTGAATGGAATAAGCACTTGTAATTACACTCTGCCTCTGAGACAACTCGCAGTTTTATCTTGAAAAAGAAGTAGTGCTCCGCCTCCTCTTCAAACGACTGATCAGCGCGGGTTCTTGGACTCCCAAGATTAGATATTGATGACCTCTCCTTTAGAGTATTGTCAGACATTCAGGTTTCCTGATGAAGTTTTGGAATCCAAAATCAGAGCTTTGATCATAAAACGAGAGAAAATATTAAGGATAGATACTACTTCTCTTTTTTTAATTCACTTTTGGTTTTGGCTTCTAAAACTATATCAAAATAGCTGACTGTGTGGCCGCAATCTTAAAATTATAAAAATAAAAATAAATTGCAACTGGCAGATTATGCTACCAGTTGATGTTTTTAATATAGCACTAAACTGTAAGATTAAAGTCAATGTACAATATATCATGTTTTCATTTTATGCACCTTCACTATAAAACTGAGCGAGATTTTTCAAAATTAGTGCAAAGGAAAACTGCACATAACAACCAATCAGATGAATCCTTACATTTTCCAAATAAAATCTGAAAACTGAAAGAAGGAATTTGATTGGTTGCCACTGGCATCTAAACCAATTTTTCTATGTGCCAGTTATTTTTTATAAAACTCCCTCTGTTTTCCTTAGTTATCTCATACATAGGGTTAAAAAATATGCGTGCAATGCCATCAGTACTGCATATAACAGTTTGTGGCTTTATCAATATTATCCATGTGATCTGCTATAGTATCATGTTTTCCTCAAGATTAATGGGCACATTGCAGTAAACTAAAGCTGTTTAAAAGGATAAATGTAAATGATGAGGGCAATTATTTTTGAATCATCATAATGTACAATGTCCCAAATGCACAGTACTGAAGTGTAATCTAGATTAGATGTACCCAAATCACGCCAGACAAAATTATTTACTTCCCAGTATACTTGTATCCTTGTGTTTTAATTAAGTCACAAACTTCCCATTGCTGTTAGTCATTCCACTCCACTAATTATAATGGCTTTGCATTACAGGCTTTGATTTAAGCGCGCCTGAGGATGAGGCACTGGAGGGCACTTACTGTACGGAAAGCTGAAAAGACAGCAATACACAGAAGGCATTGGCATTCAGTACTTATACCCCTCTTCATCTGTTATTTAAAATCACCCCATACCTAATCTACTATCATAACAGACAGTTAATGTGATCGTTCAAGCACAGGAAAACATGTGCAGTTTTAATTTCTTTTTGGGTGACGAATAGCCTGTTTATTAACTTTTCATTCAGGATCTAGCATTTACATATTTACATGTTATTCAAATAGAATCTTTTTTACCATTTATTGTTTCAATGAATTTTAGAACATAGAATATTTTAATTGGCCAAATATGATGGTATAAAATTTACTGAATGCAGCTCAGGAGTATTGTTAATAATAATAATAATAATAATAATAATAATAATAATAATAATAATATGAGTATATTAACCAAATATAAGCTAAATACTGTTGCACATGATGTTTACAATTTAATGCTATGTGATACTGTATTTTAGTTGATTGTATGCAATAAATCATGTATGATATTACATTTGATTCGAGTGTGAGCTGAGCTGCAGTACTCCAGCATGGCTACTGGAGAGTGGACAGAGCCTCCTGTTTCTGGCTCCCTGGTGTACTTATACAGACATAGGCATACACCACATTTAACTTGCGCTAAATATATTATTATTGTGCGCCATTTCATAAATTTGGCACAACCCTACAAAGCAAAGACGGACTTAAAACTGACACGACAAAACTTCTGTAGAAATTTCTGCCACTGTTACATTTATCTGGCTGAAACTTGCAGAAATCCTTCAGAAACAATCTTATTCGGGTTTATCAAAATGGAGTTTCTATTCATAGAAATTTCTGCAATCTGCTGCATTGAACTTGAATTGTCCATATTTTAGATATTGATGACCAATCATCTGTACGGGTCATCAATATCAGATCAGTATGTGGTCCAACACCATCGACCGCATCTTTACAGCGCCATAAACCTGACATGAAGATGCAACCTTTTTACAACTTTTTGTTTTATTATTTGCACATCATAAATGAGACTTAAAGGTGTTTTAATCTGAAATCCTGACCTACTTTTCACTCCACTTCTAAAAGTGGAAAAGTCGCCCACTTTCTCCAAATATCACAAAAATATACCCTAAATGTCGTACACAAGCATTACTTGTAACATTTTTATGCAAGAGGCTGACATGGAAGATTTCATAAGTGTCCCCCTAAGATATAAACAATAATGACACTCCCAGAATTAATTAACACTGGGAGCATCAAGTACCTATGTATCCTGCCAGTGGCAGCGAGTGCCAGCAGTGATACAGTTAAATATTACAGTGGGGAATGGGAGTCAATGACCTCATCTGAAGCCTATGTGGCAATAGATTAGTGCAAGTGGTCATAAAGCAATTACAGCATCATGACTACTTGTGCTGGGTCTAAAGGTGGTGTATTACGAGTCATGTGAGTATTCTTTCATTTTCCACTTGGGCTCTATATGGAGCATTACAGCAGGCACTCTAGCAGGCATTAGTTACTTAAAGGGATTCTGTCACCACTTTTAAGCCCTGTGAGCTAAACATATGCTCATGTCCAGGGTGTCATTATGATTTCTAAGGTGGCCTTATAAAAGAGATCTGTGGCTTAATTTTGCTAACAAAAAGGATTTACTAACCTGTCAATCATAGATTGAAGGTGCCCAAGGGGAGGTCTGTGGATGCATGTTGCCCGGCCTCACCCATCTCCGTTCGTGCCCAGCACTGCCTTCCCAGCGTTCAGCCCAGCCTACTACTCACCTGTGTCGCCTCTCCCTCTCTCCCCCTCCTCCCGCTGTGAGATCCCGCGCGTGCGCACAGGCTCAGCCAGTGTTCAGGTCATCTCAGGGTTGAGCGAAGTGCCAGCGCATGCGCACTTCACTAGAAGATGCCGATCCAAGCAGTCCGCAAGGGTGCATCAGGCTAAGCCTGTGCGCACGCGCGGAATCTCACAGCGGGAGGAGGGGGAGGGAGGGAGAGGGAGAGGTGACACAGAGGAGTAGTAGGCTGGGCTAAATGCTGGGAAGGGGGCGCTGGGCACGAACTGCGATGGGTGCGGCCGGGCACTATGCATCCACAGACCTCCCCTTGGGCACCTCAATTCTATGATTGACAGGTTAGTAAAACCAGTTTTTTAGCAAAATTAAGCCGCAGATCTCTTTTATAAGGTCACCTTAGAAATCAAAATGATACCCTTGACATGAGCATATGTTTAGCTCACAGGGCTTAAAAGTGGTGACAGAATCCCTTTAATAAATTATTTTGCGTAATGTAGGGGGCATTAATGGCAACATTATAGGGCTGCATTACTCACTAGTCATAGGGGCCATCACTAGGGGCACTATGACAGAATTATTAATACTGGGGACACTAGTGCAGACATTGTCATGGGCATTTTTTAATACTGGGGCACTATAGGGGACATTACTGGAGCCACTGGAGGCCTTTTAATACTGGGGTACTGTGGGGGAATTCTTAAAACTGAAGGTATTATCATTATTATTTGAACAACAGGGGATATTATTAACACTGGGACACTATATGGAGATTATTACTGGGAATATAATTGAGGGTATTATTGATGTATACACTATAGGAGCATTATTAATACTGGGGTCATTTTGGGAAATTGTAAGAAACGTACCTGTCCAGGCTCCAGCAGCACAATCCTCATCTCTAGCACCAACACACCGGGAGAAATGCCTGAGCCACGCCTCCTAGTGATGCGGCTGCATCTTTAGTTTCAGAGCTTAATGCTCTGCTTTCTCCCCGCCAAACGCATGCACTGGAGGAGGTGAACAGTAGGCTGAATGACAGCTCATCTGCTTAACCACTTAAGGACCACAGGTTTATACCCCCCTAGTGACCAGGCCCCGTTTTAACAAATCGGCAATTCACAACTTTACCGGTTTATTGCTCGGTCAAGCAACTTGGCACCCAAATGAAGTTTACCTCCTTTTCTTCTCACAAATACAGCTTTCTTTTGGTGGTATTTGATTGCTATTGAGATTTTTCGTTTTTCTGATATTAATCAAAAAAGACCGCAATTTTCTCAAAAAAAGTGTATTTTTTAACTTTTTCTGGTAAAATTGTTCAAATATAATTACATTTCTATACAAGTTTGTGTCAGAATTTATTGTGCTACATGTCTGATAAAAAAAATCCAATAGGTGTATATTTATTGGTTTGTGCAAAAGTTATAGCGTTTACAAACTATGGTACAAAAAAGTGAATTTCCGCATTTTGAAGCAGCTCTGACATTCTGAGCACCTGTCATATTTCATGAGGTGCTAGAATGCCAGGATAGTATAAATACCCCCCAAATTACCCCATTTTGGAAAGAAGACACCCCAAAGAATTCCCGGAGGGGCATGGTGAGTTTATGTATGATTTTTTCACAAGTTAGCGGAAAATGACACTTTCTGAGGAAAAAAAAAAAAGTTTCCATTTCTGCTAACTTCTGGCAAAAAAAAAAAAATAATTCCCATGGACTCACTATGCCCCTCAGTGAATACCTTGGGGTGTCTACTTCCCGAAATGGGGTCATTTGTGGGGTGTGTTTACTGTTCTGGCATTTTGGGCGGGGCTAAATTGTGAGCAACCCTGTAAAGCCTAAAGGTACTCGTTGGACTTTCGGCCCTTTACGCACCTAGGCTGCAAAAGTGTTACACATGTGGTATCACCGTACTCAGGAGAAGTAGGGCAATGTGTTTTGTGGTGTATTTTTACATATACCCATGCTGGGTGAGAGAAATATCTCTGTAAATTGACAACTTTGTATAAAAAAAATTAAAAAGTTGTCATTTACAGAGATATTTCTCACACACAGTATGGGTATACGTAAAAATACACCACAAAACACATTGCCCTACTTCTTCTGAGTACGGTGATACCACATGTGTGACACTTTTTTGCAGCCTAGGTGCATAAAGGGGCCCAAATTCTAATGAGTACCTTTAGGATTTCACAGGGAATTTTTACGCATTTGGATTCCAAACTACTTTTCACGTTTTAGGGCCCTTAAAATGCCAGGGCAGTATAAATACCCCACAAGTGACCCCATTTTAGAAAGAAGACACCCCAAGATATTCCATGAGGTGGATGGTGAGTTCATGTAAGATTTTATTTTTTGTCACAAGTTAGTGGAATATGAGACTTTGTAAGAAAAAACAAAAAAACAAAAAAAAAATTAATTTCCGCTAACTTGTGCCAAAAAAAAAAAAAATCTTCTATGAACTCATTATGCCCCTCATGGAATACCCTGAGGTGTCTTCTTTCCAAAATGGGGTTACTTGTGGGGTATTTTTACTGCCCTGGCATTTTTGGGGCCCTAAAGCGTGAGAAGTAGTTTGGAATTCAAATGCCCTGTGAAATCCTAAAAGTACTCATTGGAATTTGGGCCCATTTGCGCATATTGGCTGCAAAAAAGTGTCACTCATGTGGTATCGCCGTACTCAGGAAAAGTAGGGCAATGTGTTTTCGGGTGTATTTTTATATATACCCATGCTGGGTGACAGAAATATCTCTGTAAATTGACATTGACTGTATAAAAAAATTGAAAAAGTTGTCATTTACAGAAATATTTCTCACACACAGGATTGGTATGTGTGAAAAGACACCCCAAAACACATTGCCCTACTTCTCCTGAGTACGGTGATACCACATGTGTGACACGTTTTTGAAGGCTACGTGAGCAAAGTGGCCCAAATTCCAATGAGTACCTTTTATAAGGGCACTTTCAGGCATTTGGATTCCAGACTTCTTCTCACGCTTTAGGGCCCCTAAAATGCCAATGCAGTATAAATACCCCACATGTGACCCCATTTTGGAAAGAAGACTCCCCAAGGTATTTTGTGAGAGGCATGGCAAGTTCATAGAAGATTTTTTTTTTGGAACAAGTTGGCGGAAATTGATTTTGTTTTGTTTTTTCTCACAAAGTCTCCCTTTCCGCTAACTTGTGACAAAAAGTTCAATCTTTCATGGACTCAATATGCACTCAGCAAATACCTTGGGGTGTCTTCTTTCCAAAATGGGGTCATTTGTGGGGTGTTTGTAGTGCCCTGGCATTTGAGGGTCTCCGCAATCATTACATGTATGGCCAGCATTAGGAGTTTCTGCTATTCTCCTTATATTGAGCATACGGGTAATGAAATATTTTTTTTTTCCGTTCAGCCTCTGGGCTGAAACAAAAAATGAATGGCACTGATTTCTCCATTCGCATCGATCAATGTGGATGAAAAAATCTCTGCCAAAAAAATGTGCAAAAAAAAAAAAAAAAAAGAGGGCAAAGGACATAGGAGTGCTTGTGAAGTAAGGCCCCATTCACACGTCCGCAAAAATATCCGCATCTATTCAGCAATTCCGCAGAATAGATGCGGACCAGTTCAGTGTGAATGGGGCCGCCGGTGATGCGGAGAGCACACTATGTGCTCTCCACATCAGCATTTGCGGAGCTGCGGCCGCGAACTTCCGGGTTTCGGCTCCGAAACATCCGGCCACAGCTCCGGAAAAGATAGAGCATGTCCTATTCTTGTCCGCAGTCTGCGGACAAGAATAGGAATCTCTATGAAGAGTGCTGGCATGGTGTGCTGCGGATTTGCAATTTGCGGGTCCGCAGCATACACGGACGTGTGAATGGACCCTAAAGCTGCGATCGCTAATAAAGATCCAAAAAGCTCAAAAGTGATCTTTATAGCGCAGCAGCGATTTTACGGTGTTGTTGCAGTGATCAGAAAAAAAATAATTCTGTCACTGAGGTGGGGCGGACTGAACGCATGTGTGGGCACAAGATCTGGCCTGATCGGGCAAACACTGCGTTTTTTGTAGAGCCTAAGGTGACCCTAATGTAATGATATAGATCTAATTGCGATCAGTCTTGCGATCAGTGACTGCGGCGCGGTGGTCTGGGCGCCAACTACCTAACAAGTAGCTAACTAACTGGCGGTGATAAGGGACCCTTAGGCCCCATTCACACATCCGCAATTCTGTTCCGCATTTTGCGGAACAGAATTGCGGACCCATTCATTTCTATGTGGACAGACTTTGTCCTGTTCTGATCCGGAATTGCGGATCCGCACTTCCAGGTCCGCAAAAATATAGAACATGTCCTATTCTTGTCCACAATTGCGGACAAGAAAAGGCATTTTCTATATTGTTCTGGCAATGTGCGGATCCTCAAAATGCGGAAAGCACATTGCCAGTGTCCGTGTTTTGCGGATCTGCGGAGGGGGAGGGGTAGTGTAGTGTGTTGCTTGGTGCTACTTACAGAGCTGCCTGTGTCCTCTGGTGGTCGATCCAAGCAAAAGGGACCACCAGAGGAACAGGTAGCAGGTATATCAGATGCTATATAAAAAATAGCATCTGATATACCTATTTGATAGTTTTTTTTAACATCTACAGCCTGCCAGCGAACGATCAGCGCTGGCAGGCTGTAGTTAAACTTGTTCGCGTCACTCTGCTGTGAAGGCGTGCGCGTAATGCGCGCGCGTTCACGCAAAATCTTAGGCTTCACGAGATGACGCCTATCGGCGTTAGCGTGACGGCCGCTGGTTACACTGACCAAAAATATAAACACAACACTTTTGGTTTTGCTCCCATTTTGCATGAGCTGAACTCAAAGATCTGAAACATTTTCTACATACACAAAAGGCCCATTACTCTCAAATATTGTTCACAAATCTGTCTAAATCTGTGTTAGTGAGCACTTCTCCTTTGTAGAGATAATCCATCCCACCTCACAGGTTTGACATATCAAGGCGCTGATTAGACAGCATGAATATTGCACAGGTATGCCTTAGACTGCCCACAATTAAAGGCCTCTCTGAAATTCTGAAATGTGCACCGTTTTGCCCTTCTGAGGAGGGGGGGGAGGGGGGGAGAGGGTTGTGTCAGAAAACCAGTCAGCATCTGGTGTGGCCAACATTTGTTGATTGTTGCCTGTGGAATGTTGGTCCACTCCTCTTCAATAGCTGTGTGAAGTTCCTGAATATTGGTAGGAACTGGAACACAATGTCTTATACGCCAATCCAGAGCATCCCAAACATGCTCAATGGGTGACATGTCCGGTGAGTATGCTGGCCATGAAAGAACTGGGATGTTTTAAGCCTCCAGCAACTGTGTACAGATCCTTGCAATATGGGGCTGTGCATTATCATGCTGCAACATGAGGTGATGGTCGTGGGTGAATGGCACAACAATGGGCCTCAGGATCCTCTCACGGTATCTCTGTGCATTTAAAATGCCATCAATAAAATGTACCTCTGTTTGCTAATATTATCCCCCCCACCAAACCAATCTCACTGTTTTATAAAAAAAACTTTGTTCAATCCCTCCGGCTGTCAAACCGGCTTTTGTACATTGCTGGGAAAAAGACCTTGGGATCGTAATACCACAAGACATCCTTCCAAAGTTCCTAGAAGCGCCCCATAAAACTTCACGTTGTGTACGTATTCAGGAAAACAATTATAAAATCATGACCCAATGGTATATTACTCCAGTCAAAACTGCCCTCTTCTCCTCCAATGCATCAGATAGGTGCTGGAGATGTGGTGAGGAAAGAGGTACTTTTCTCCACCTATGGTGGGACTGTTCTAAAATCAATAAATGGTGGTTAGACATATTTGGACTCATTAACAGAGTTTGCCGCACCAACATAAACCCCTCACCAATGATAGCCCTCTTGTCATATACTAATAATCAACCCTCGACCCATTTATCATACCTCTTTAGACAACTTCTGATCGCAGCTCGCCTCCTTATACCAAGATGCTGGCTCCAGACCTCTCCCCCCACCATTGAATCTTGGAAACCGAAGGTAGACCAACTCTACCGCTTTGACGAATTGTCGTCTTGGGAATCTCGCACTCACCCCAAATTCCTTAAGCTCTGGGATGGCTGGAAACTCTATAGATTTCCAGAGTCTCCTTGATTTCCCCCCATACTTCCTCTACATCCCCATAGGGAGAGAGTGACCTTCTTCCTCGGCTGATCCAGATGACTGTAAACACCCTCCAGTCTCCCTTTATTTTATGCCAGAAGAAGTTATGGTGGCATTTAACGGTTTGAAAGCTACTCTAGATGTTTACTGTCTTTTATCACCATTGCATAGGGTCTGACCGCTCAACTCACCCTTGTCGGATTTGTAACCTTGCTTGGGATGTTTTTCTACCTAATGAACAATGCCCTTCATGTGGAATTTCTACCCATCTATACTCTCCAGGATACAAAATGTATTCTTTGCTGTTACCTGTACACCATATCTATGTGTAACTGTACATGTAAACTTTGTGCATCTACCTGATACTTATGTTTGTTCCTATGAAAAAAAAAAACTCAATAAAAAATTTGAATATAAAAAAAATAAAATAAAATAAAATGTACCTCTGTTCGTTGTCAATAACATACGCCTGCCCATACCATAACTCTACCACCACCATGGGCCACTCGTTCTACAATGTTGATGTCAGCAAACCGCTCACCCACACAACACCACACACGCTGTCTGCCATCTGCCCTGAACAGTGAAAACTGGGACTCATCTGTGAACAGAAAGCCTCTCTAATGTGCCAGACACCATCAAATGTGAGCATTTGCCCACTCAAGTCAGTTACGACAAAGAACTGCAATCCGGCCCAGAACCATATGAGGACGACAAACATGTGGAAGAGCTTCCCTGAGACAGTTTCTGACAGTTTGTGCAGAAATTATTTGATTATGCAAACCGATTGTTGCTGCAGCTGTCCGGGTGGCTGGTCTCAGATGATCATGGCGGTGAACAGGCTAGATGGGGAGGTCCTGAGCTGGTGTGGTTACACGTGGTCTGCGGTTGTGAGGCTGGTTGGATGTACTGCCAAATTCTCTGAAAAGTCTTTGGAGATGGTTTATGGTAGAAAAATTAACATTCATTGCATGGGCAACATCTCTGGTAGACATTCCTGCAGTCAGCATGCTAATTTCACGCTCCCTCAAACATTGAGAACAACTGTGGCATTGTGCTGTGTGATCAAACTGCACATTTCAGAATGGGCTTTTATTGTGGGCAGTCTAAGGCAACCCTGTGCAATATACATGCTGTCTAATCAGCACCTTGATATGCCACACCTGTGAGGTGGGATGGATTATCTCAGCAAAGGAGAAGTGCTCACTAATTCAGATTTAAACAGATTTGTGAACAATATTTGAGAGTATTGGGTCTTTTCTGTATGTAGAAAATGTTTTAGATTTTTGAGTTCAGCACATGCAAAATGGGAGTATGACCAAAAATATAAACGCAACACTTTTGGTTAGTGTAAATGCTCGCTGTTAGGCTGACCTATGGGAGAACAATCAAAAACATAACCATAGCAAAGGCAGGTGCACTCTGCGGCAATACTAAACCCTCACACTGATAAAATTGAGAGGTCTCAATTTTATCAGTGTGAGGGTTTAGTATTGCTGCAGAGTGCACCTGCCTTTGCTATGGTTATGTTTTTGATTTTTATCCACATTATCGTTATCGTATGTAGGATGGTTATTGTGGTACTTGTAGTCCGTTGCTGGCATCTTCCATTGTATGCATTTTTTGCTGTTGATTGCCCCTAGCAACGGACTACAAGTGCAGGATGTGCTCCCCTATATACATGCACAACTGCATATGGGTTGAGCATATCCTGCTTGTTAAACACCACACATCGTTTTCTAATGGTTTCAATCAGGTTCTGGTTCAGAGACCTGGCTCTCTATTTAAGCCCCCTAGTGTATTTGACCATTGCCAGTGATTGTCGTTTGTGGTTCACTAGCATTTACTCCATTCTCCCTTGTTCCTGTGTTCCTGGTTGCTTCCTATACTGACCTCAGCTTGTCTTGTACCTTTCTTTGTCTCACGTTTTGGTATCTTGTAGCTAGTCTGGTTTTGCCCATTTTCTGTTGACTTTTCCCTATTGTGTTTGTATGTGTTTTTTTGCCTGTTTGTTCATTTGTTGGGGAGCACAGTGGGCACAGTGTTAAGGGTGGCAGCATGATAAAACTATTGTGGCACCAAAGTCTGTGTGGTAAACTCTGCAGAAATGAACTGTAGCTGAAAGTAGTCATGACGGTTTGGACCGAATAAAGAAGATGAGGAAATACATCTATTTCAAAGGAAACATCACTGGATGCAATTGTTATGTAGTGCTGCATTCTCCTGTATGTTTGATAGTGCTGAAAGACCAGTCAGGATGCTTTTAATAGGGCTGTCTTCTTGCTGTGGCCTATGGCTCACCTCATCAGCCCTCTCAGCCCAACTGCAGAAGGAAAAGGAAGACAGACTATGGCAGCTAGCGCTGGCCACCATAGGGGCAGCTTATGGGAGGTATTTTGTCCTGATGGGGCAGTATATCATGCCAAATTGTGGTATTTGGTTCTGCTAGAGTAGTATTGGTGCTATACTGTGGTATTTTGTTGTGCTGGAGCAGCATATTGTGCTACACTGAGGTTTCTGTGTGTGCAGTATAATGTGCTGCAGTTTGGTATTTGGTTCTACTGCAGGACCAAATACCAAAGTGCAGCACAATATTGCTCCTTTATGGTATTGATAGCCCCACTTATCTGTGCTGATTTGAATCGGCCCCACCTTCTCTCAGTTTGGGCCCACCTACAACACAGGACTACTTTTGGTCTTTTTTCCAGGCTCCCTTTAAATATCCAGTCCTCTCCTGTACATAAATGACCCTATCTGTCAGACTACACTTTTCAGCAGTTGTCTGCTGAAACTATTGGTGTCTGGCATTATCATCAGTGTTAATTTGCACTTTGTACAAGCAAGCTTAAAACAGAGTGAGTGTGATGGGAAGCCAGGGGCATAATGGGAAATTTAGGCTGAATTAGGGGAACCATATCTTAGGATAAGAAGGAGCCAAAATGACAGATGACTCATAAATAACACATAAACTGTGCACAAGGCATAAATGAGAGCCTCTATATTATTCTGTAGTAATAGCTTATGCTGCGCTATTTAGGCAAATATATTTGTTGGAGTACTTCTTTAGCATATCAAGATCATCACAAGTAGCACTGAATGACATGTTGGCAACTGGCATTACATCAATCTTTCATGCACATTTTGAAGAAGTCTTGTATATTGACAAAACACAATAACCCACTGATAGAAGTCTGATTTAGAACAGGTTTTTCTTTTCAAACCCATTCTTCCAGAGGAAAAAACTAACATTGCTATGGGAAAAGAGTGTAAAGTAGAAAAGATCATCTAAACTAAATTTCCTGGATTAAACTCCACATGATTCAATATTTAAAACTGCCAAGGAATCCTACTGCATGAGTTTATAAAGGTCCAGCTGGGATAAAATGCTAATCATCCTAACTCATTCTATTATTTTCTCACTTTCAATCTGTATGGGTTTGTTTTTCTAAGTACTGCTTGCTAAATTCAAAGATCAATCTGTATTCTTGTAGGACGGAAGAAAATATCTTATATGCACAGGTAAGAAAAGTCTATAATACCCATTTACACTTTATACATAATCTGCATATCAAGTTATCTTATCCTCTACTGATATTTGGTTAAAGCAGGGTATTATAGCCTTTTATATTCTAAAGGCCCTTTTGCATGGACCTATCCCCTACTGGGAATGAGTTGTTCTTCTGAGATAATTGCCTGATCATGAGCATTGGTAATAGCAGCATTTACGATCACAGTAGCGATCATCATACAGGACAGCAGGTCCCCGTTTACATAGGTTGATCTTCAGGATAGGTCATCATCATCACATCAGCGGGACTACAAGTCCCAGCATCATGTTTTAGAGAACTGCTGTGCTCACTAGAGCTCAGCTCCTGACAGATTTTCAAGCACAGCACCCTACATTGTGTAGCAGCTGTACATGGTATTGCAGCTCAGCCCCATTGGCTTGAATCCAGTTGAGCTGCAACTAGGTCAAGAGACCGATGTACGGTGATGTCACATAGTCTAGGAAGGGGCCGCAGTGCTCACGAAGTGCAAGCCTCTTCTAACAGCTGATTGGCGGAGGTCCCAAGTGGCGGAACCCCACCGATCTAATATTGATGACCTACCGTATTCCTTTAAAGGGAATCTGTCACCAGTACCTCCCTCTAAAACTGTTTGCATAGACACATAGTAGTCCACCTGACTCAAATTCTGCTTTTATTTTGTTGATCTAAGGCTCCCCAGTTATGATACCAGATGGTAATGGGGCATTACTCTTTCTCTTGTTGGACTCAAGTTCCACTTTTTTCTGTGGCCAGTCCCTCCCTGGCTGCTTTGATGGCAAAGTAGTGAAGGAAAAGCTGGCCACAGAAATAATTATAGCCTGGGTGCAACAAGAGCCAATGTGATGCCCTCATTGCACCAAAATTTGCATATTAAGAAAAAGTCAAAACTCGGGAACAGATTCTCAGATCAACAAAAAAAAAACTCTGTTTTAATCAGTAAACCACAGCTATGTGTGCAAACAGTTGCATATAGAGGTCATTGGTGACAAATTCCCTTTAAAAGTTATTCACTTTTTTCAGTTGTACTCTTCTGGAATACTCACCAAAAATGTGCACACATCTATTGATTATCCATTACCAGAGATTATATAATAAGATTGCATATGTATATAGCAGAGAGTATCCATTCACTATAATGTATGATCCACCAATTTATTGGACTTCTCACTTTGAAGAACAGAAGCTGCAGTAAATTTAGTTGGTTTTGTGATTTTACTCTTTTTTTTTTCCTTCAATGACATTTTAAACATCCTAACTAGAGATGAGAGAAGTTTTAAAAAAATAGATTTAGATGATTCGCCAAATTTTTCCCAAAAATTCTATTTGACCTGGATTAATTTGTCACAAAGGGCGTTTTAAATCAGCTATTTCCTAGCCTGCCGGGAGGACACTTTTGGCCCCATCACAGAATGGTGAGGGTGCAGACAGCATGATGAGTCAACATAGTGGTCCAGTCCCACTGTGGGGAGGATGGCAACAGCAACAGTTGACTTAGTGGCACAGTAACAGAGTGGTGAGGGTAGAAACAGAATGAGAAGTCAACATAGTGGCCCAGTCACAGAGTAGGGAGGTGGCAGTAAGAGCACAAGATGGTAGGAGGCAGTAGGAGAAGATGCGGGCAGAGATAGCATGTGTGTGGCACCAAACGGGTGGCAGCATCAGAATAGTGGCTGAAGCATGTGCCAGAATTAACGGGCCATTTTTCACAATGTTCTGGTGTAGTTGAGTGGGTAAAATGCATGCTCTTTTGGATATTGTTCCTGGTAATGAATGTGCTTACCTATCGTGATTGCACTTGATTTGGTGCAATCCCAAAAAAAGTCGAGGTCAATGAAGATCTATGGTTGGTGCTGCCTATTTTTGTCCTGTCGCCTTGGGTGGGAGACACTCCATCACTCTGGATTAGTGTAGAGGAAGAAGAGCTGTCCGTTTGGTCACGGTCAGATGTTTGGACAACATGGGGTGCACATTCACACCAATCTTCAAACAAGTGATGGTTTATTTGGAGTCTCCAAATAAACCATCACTTGTTTGAAGATTGGTGTGAACGTGCGCCCCATGTTGTCCAAACATCTGACCGTAACCAAACGGATAGCTCTTCTTCCTCTACACTACTGGTTGGGCAGGAAAGCTTGTCCAGGGCAAACTCGGCCAGTTGCGCCAAAAATAAAGTTTGGCTGCCCTGTAGTCCATTGAATCTCCATTCTCGGCTGATAGAGTGCAGTCCAAGTATTCCACCACCTGCTGGTTCAGATTCTTCTCCATGTCCTGCTCCTGCTGCTGGGTGGCTTCTTCAGTAGGCTTGTAGAGAAAAGTGCTCATTCGAGACTCAAGTTGCTGCTGTTGGAGCTGGTGCTTTTCCTGCCATGGCAATGGAGAATGAGTGCAGGCGGTTCTCCTACTCAGGCCTTCATGAGGATGGGCAAAGGTGAACATAAGCAGCGACCAACAGACTACATAAGATGTCTCAATAGTAGTTGAGTTTTTCATCCTCAGAAGTTAGAAAAAAGGGCCCCCATTTGGGCCCAGTAGCAAGGGTTTAACAAAGTGGAGAGCCAGAAATCATCCCTCTGCTAAATGGTGATAATGCAGCTGTTACTACGCAAGCAGCTTAGTATGCATCTAGCCAGTTGCACAAGGGAATTGGAGGGGATTCCTCATCGTCCTACAGCTCCTCATGGACCCCGTTTCTCTCCTGTCACTTGGGCAGATAAACCATAATTTTTATAGATAATTCCTGAACATTAATGCCCTCCTCGTCTGCCAGTTAATCCCCACAGTACTCAGGTGTCTCCTGTCCCCTGGCCAGCCAGATTTATCAGCATCTGCTCTAGGATGTGAAGAAGTGGAATGACATCATTCATCCCGTCGTCCTGGCGACTGACAAATCAAGTGGCCTCCTCGAAGGGCCTGAGCAAATGGCAGGTGTCACACATGAGCTGCCACTGGCTAACATCGAAATTACACAGGGGAGTACCCCTGTCCACCTACATCATCAAAAATCATTCACAGCCTTCCTCTGCTCATATAGTTGATCCAACATATGGATTGTAGAGTTGCAATGTGTATAAACGTCACATATGAGGCGATGTTGGGGAACACCATTCTGTCTTTACGGCTCAAGGAGGGTTTGTTTTGAGGTGTAAGATTAGCTGAAGTGCATTTATAGTTTACTGGCCATTTTCAAGATGTCTTGCAGTTGGGTGGTAGACTTGAGTGAACAGTTTACAACTAGATTAAAGACGTTTGAATCTAAGTGAGAAAAAAAACAGCACTGCTGTATACCAAACCGGTCACTTTATTTGAAAAAAAAAAACACTCGAACAATAAAAAAACTTTTTGTCAAAAGAATGGTATGATCATGAAAAACTGGATTCAAAATAATTGTTAGAAAGTAGATGTACCTATCAATAAAAGACACGTCATGAACAGGTGTGAGTAAACCTGGTAATAAATTAAACCTGTTGAAAATCTAGTCTCAAGCATAAAAATCCAAAAGGTTTCCCTTGCCAATAACTTTTTCCTGTGATCGCCTCCTCTGTATGGTTTAAATACCTTTCAATTTCGCAGAAGGTGAAAAAAAGGCATTCAAATCATTTTCATTGTTTGCATCGGATAAATGTTTCCGAATTCTCGTTTTTAAGGTATTAGTAGTGCATCCCATGTACTGCAGTCGACAAGAGGTACAGCAGATGAGGTACACTGAGTAGAAAACGGTCTACCCGGGCACGTTTGGCTCCAGATATCACACTGCTTCCACCCTGCTGGCTCATTGGCACGCTGTCACCCTGCTCCTGTCTCATGGGCCTGCTGCTACCCTCGCCCCTGATGATGATGAAGTCCCCTTTTCACCAGGCTCCCATGTGTGATTGGCTACATCATTGTCCACTACTGTCTGCTCATCACTAATGTCACCCTCACCAGTCTCATGGCTGCATTCCTGACTGCTCTCACTTGACTCTTATTATAGCTACTTGCACGCCTCATACAGCAGAAAGCAGCAGACCTCTTCTCCAAATCTGCACTGGGCATTAGCTGCTGACTGTCCTCAGTAATATCATCCTTGCTGGAAAGCAGAGCAGAGCTGGTGGCATACATCACTTGCCTGGCAGAAGGAGCAGAAAAGGAAATATGTAGGTTCAAGACAGATGAGGGCACAGAGTTTGTTTCTGGGCCATGCCAACTAAGCGTGGTATGAGAGGTACCCACAAACTCCTGGCTGTGGGTGTCTGATGTCAGTTGAGAGGATGTTGAAGACCGTGTTACCCATTCCAGGACAGAGCGATTGGTCGTCAAAACATGACCGCTGGATGACACTGACAGCTATAGCTTGTTACTGCAACTGCTGCTACCACCACCCCTTCTTCTGCTGCTACTTCTTCTGTCTCCAGCAACACTTTTGCCGCTGCCCGTTCCTTTAGAGGGCCCTAGCACCTCTTTGTTGGACATACTGTACGGTAACAGTAACTGTAGTTTATAAAATAAATTATTCAATGTCAATGTGGACACCACATTAACAGTTATATTATACTGTTTATTCACCCCAATATGAGAATGAAGGTCTAATGGAATTGCTTATCTATGAAATCTTTTGGACCCCACTATAACAGCTATAATACACAGATTATTCACCGCAATTTGAGAGTCAGGGCATAATATAATTACTTATCTATTAGACAAGGTGTGCACCACAATAATGGTTATATTACACAGCTTATTCACCCTAATTTGAAAATAAAGGCGTAATAGAATCTCCTATCTCTTAAATAAGGTGGGCATCTAAACAACAGTTAAATTACACAGCTTATTCTCTCTCTCAAACTTAATAATAAAGGTGTAAATAGAATTGCTTATCTATTAAACAAGGTGGGCACCGTTCAATTGGATAGCTCTGTGCCCTACACAGGGGATTGATGCAAACTGAACTGTCTCCTATGGATGCCTTACAGAGCCTGCACTGTACTGAAGTCTCCCCATGATCTCCTTATGCCCTCCCTACAGTGTCTGAAAGCTCGCCTTACAATTTCCCTACACTGTCCCTGCACTGTCTATATCCCAGATGATACTATTAAAAGCTTTGCAAAACACTTTCCCTAGCACTTGTCATATCTGTCCCTATGCTCAGTTCACTGTAAAATGGCGGAAAACAGGCAGGATGGGGCTTTTTATAGGGCTGTGACATCACAGGGGCTGTATTTCTGCTGATTGGCCAGCTGCATGTCATTATGGGTGATTCCTCTTTCCCAAGCTTCTTACTTTCGCTTTGTAACATTTGCAGCAGCAATTTGAGAAATAAAATATGATTCGTTATCACAAAGCGTGAGGAAATTCACATTTGTGACAAATCCAATTTTTCGTGAAATTCAGATCGAATTCCACTTTGTTAACTTTGATTCGCTCAACACTAATCCTGACTTTAAATTTTCAAAAAAGTGTACATTAGTGGCATTAATAATGTTGTTTGTAAAAATAACTCCAATTAAGATGATGTGATAAAAAAAAATGTTTAACTGTATATTTCTCCATTATGTTATTACAGTATGGATTGCAAAATCATACCATGGGCTAAACAGAACGAAGGGTTACCTAGTACCCAGAAGCCTTTCCACTTCTTAAAAAACACGTTATGAGTTATTGACACCTTTACATGGAAAAATCATGCTTTTCATACAGACAGTGGTTCTCTAAAGTTAAAAAAAAAGTTGTATTAAGTTTGAGGAGTCAATCTATTATTTGTTTTCAGACTTCTTGATATGCATCCTGCTCCTTTTCTCATGTGCTCATGTCCCTTTCAGTAATATATTTTGGATATGAGGTTTATGGGTCCAGGAAGCTGCTGTCTTCACTAGCTCTCATGCATCTTTAAAAATTCCTTCCTGGGCTGATTGCTCCTACACTTCATGTACACTCTTACTTGTGCTGGCAGACACTGATGCATTTTCCCTGACCTCTGCCAAAAGTGTCTGTCTGTCCTTTATTCCTCTGTTAAAATTATCGGCTTGCAAAGGCAGTCAAGAATCCAACCTGCAACAATCAGTTGATCACTGCAGCGGCCCTATATTGAAAGGGATAAACCTCGTTAAGAGAAGAAACAGGAGATTAAAATGCATGAGCATGTGCAAGTTGCCTTAAGTATACTGTATTATCCAATTTGAAGTAATGGATCTTAAAGGGCTCTAAGGGGCCCTTGCTTGTGAGGGCAGTGTTCTACTCATTCTACTGGACCATGCCCTGTAAAAGTGATGTCAGCATTGATGCTCTGTGTTATGATGGTGTTTTTTTCAGTAGGGTTTCAAGGAGGCTTGGATCTGTGATGTTCATGGTGGGAAGAGAAGGAGAGGCAGAGACCCCAGGCTATAGACACTCCCTGTGAGTCTTGCACTGGGATGTAAGCACAGATCACAGATCGCAGCTGGAGAAGTCAAAATTCAGTCAGCACTTCATCATCTGACTAATATATAATGCAGTAAGGTTGAATGATAGTGTTATTTTTTTTTGTGTAACCGGAAAACCCCTTTAAGGAATTAAAGGTTATTCATATATTTTATATACTGTATACTTGTTTTATATATTTTTTTAATCCGGCCCCTAACAAATATTTAAACCTACACTAAGCGACAAAAATTCAGGAAATATCTGTAAAAAGAAAATGAACATAAAATATCATTAATTGTGACACTTGATGTTGACCAGCATAGAAATATAATTCCATATGTTCAAAACTTTCACTTACAAATTATGGCCTTTCCTCTTCTATAATAAATTCTGAGCAATTACAGTCTATTTTTTCCAAAGTGCGATCCCAGCGCTGAACATTTTCATCCTTCTGTCACCTTCCATGCCATAAACAGATTTGTAAAAACTGCTTTTGACGCCCCAGCTGCCATTAGCCACTTAAAACCCCATAATTATCATCCTATCACGGGCCTGTTAATGAGCAGTAAAAATAAGGCCATTGAATATGGTAATTTATTCGTGAATTAGTCTAATGAGAATAGGTTTCAGTTAGTGTTTACTTTCAAGCTGCTTTTTCCAATGCAATGCAAGCAGCCTACACAAGGATGGAAAACCTGTTTATTAAGTTCTACAATCTTCCTCTAACATAGTCTTCACAGTTTTCTTAATTGAGTTGGTTTGATAAACTAAGTTAATTTTATATTTCACATTTTAGTACTTTAGGGTTATCCAATAACACAATTTTTCCACATTCATTGATTTCTACCTGCTAAACTATCTTCTATAAACTTTACTCTTCTCTCACTGGCTAGTCTCCATATGTAAATTAATTGAGCATACTGCAGATTAAAAGCATTTATCTTGACTGATTAACAAGTGGTAGATGTCAACCAGTTTAACCCCTTAGTGATCAGCCACATGCCTTTTTGCAGTGGTCACTAAGGGGCCTTAGGCTGGGCCAAGTCTAAGCGCTGCATGGGTCCCTGGGCTGGTCCTGTTTAACACTTTACATGCCCATTGTCTCCCATCCGCAACCTGCAAATGTGATCGCGGGATGCCGATGTGTGTGAAGGCTGGCAGGGGTCTGATGTAGGCCCCAGACCAGCTTTGATTAATTTACAGTAGGCTGCGCCTCTCTGGAGCAGCCTGATGATCAATGTCAGAATAGCACTGACATTAAAATGTAATGCACTATAGGGATAGTACATTGCATTTTAAAATCAATAAAAAAGCTGTTTGCTATAGTCCACTTGTGGGACTATTAAGTGACAAAAAAAGTAAAAAAAAAAACCACACATTTATTCAACAAAAAAATCCCATTAAAGAATTACGCTTTTTTTTCCATTGAAAATACACTTTTCAATGAAAAAAAGAGCAAAAATAATCTCCCCCATATTTTTGGTATCGCCACATCCATAACAACCCAGACTACATAAACATCATGTAAATTATCCCCTACGGTGGACGCCATAAAAATAAATAAAAAAAGACAGAATTGCTAATTTATTCTTAGTTGCCATCGAAGAACATAATAACAAGCGATCAAAAAGCGTTATTTACTTCAAAATGATACCAATGAAAAATACAAGTCGTCCCAAAAAATCAAGCCTTTACACAATTACTCTGTATAGTCAGTGTAAATATGTCTGATATGACATATTGCATACATTATTATTAGAGATTAGCGAATTTTAGAGAAATTTGATTCGTCGCTTCGGCAAATTTTTCGTTAAAAATGTGGTTTCATCCGAATATATTTGCAGCGAATTACATTAAAAAACATCTATTTTCTGGCTGCAGAGAGCCTTTATAGTGGTGTAAAACACTGTGCCTTGCAGTACCACGCATAGGGAGTCTGCTTTGGTAGTGAAATAATAATGTGAGTCCATATGACATGCAGAAGACAAGCGCCACTCTTAGAATCACTGCACACTTCACTTATTTGGGCAGTCACTGGGCCAAAACTGATCAAATAACTTAAATGTGAACTCAGCCTTACAGGTCGATGTTAGCGTCAAGAAGAAGCGCACTCCTTTTATACCATCGTCATCTGATTCCACATAGATGTCCATAGAACCTGTTCTATTAAAAGCTTATACAAGTAGAACCTCCTGACAGAGTGGACAGAGTGTCAGCAGTAAATTTGTGTTGACGTCAGTGATTATTTTGCCCTTCCTCTGATACGTCAGAACAATAACCCCCCAAAAAACTGATCCTGTTTGTTGAGCATTTTCCTTCACTCAGTCAACATTTGGTCAGTAATCCATCAGTATTTCTAATGCCAAAAATAAAAGCAGTGGATCCAAAACAGAGATGACATGTGAACCGAATATTTGCATGTCCTCTGTGTTTTGTAACCACTCCTGCTTTTGGCTACCAAATCCCAAGCCAGTTTTGATGGGACAATACAGGCCTTACAGCTGCTACACAGAGAGGAGCCATTGTGCATCTCATTTTGTCTTCCTTTTTTTTTTTTTTATTCATTCTTTATTTGTAGGAAATGAACATACATAGTCAAGAATGTCCAAAAACCAAGGCATAAATTAGCAACATATATTGCACAAATGTGTTGACATCAGATAATAACAGCGAGTGAACCACGGCATATTTTGTCTTCCTTTTGACAGATCAGAAAAAGGGTCAAATAAATGATGATGTCAGCCAAGCCAAAAAGGCTAAATAGTAGCACAGTCATGTGGGGAGGGTGGGAACAGCGGGAGAAGTCCACAGTCATCCTATGACATAGTGGTGAGGTGGAAGCAGCATGAGGAGGCCACAGAGTGGCTCAATGAAAGAATGTGGAAGTGGCCACAGTATAATCAGGAGGCCACAGAGTGACACAATGACAGAGACTTGAGGTTGCGGCAGCATCAGGAGACAACAGAGTGGCACGGTGACATAGTGTGGAGGTGGCAGCAGCATGAGGTGGCTACAGAGTGGATCAACGACTAGAGATTGCAGAGGTAGCAGCAGCATGAGGAGGCCACAGAGCGGGCGCTTTGTCTATTCATTTATAGGGAATATGGGACAGAACAGAAGGTTAAAATTTCTCAACTTTATAAAGTTTTGCTTAAAACATGATTTTATTATTTCCGTTCTCCGGAACAAAAGGCTTGGCAAATTGATTGTCCGGAAATTTAATAAAAAAAATAAAGTGTTGCCTAAGACAGGAGAGAATCGGCCAGTCTTCTGTTTATTCGGCGACGTGGTTGAGATGGAGAAATCATTCCAAAAAACAATTTCTCTCCACCTGGAGACGAATCCTGTCAAGATTGGCGCAGTATTGGTTGCTCATTGCACCAGATACTTCTGGAGGAACCTACCTGGCACGGACAGGCCTCTAGTAGCTACAGACAATGGGAAGACAAAGCCTTAAGATTGCTTGGAGCCCAGAAGAGTTGTAAAGTTCATCAAGTCTGTGTCACATAAAGAATTTCACCACTAAGTAATTTGGTCCATACAGGAAAAGGAGGTGTACAATCACCCAGAAATTTGATGAAAAAAAGCCTGTTTCATATAACAAGTGTCACCACTACATTATTCGGTCCATACAGCAAAAGGAGGTGTACAGTCACCATGAATTTGATGAAAAAAAAGCCAGATTCATATAACAAATTTCACAACTACATAATTCAGTCCATAGAGCAAAAATCGGTGTACAGGCACCCATGGAATTTCCCCAAAAAAGCCTGCTTCACAGAAAAAATTTCACCGCAAAAAGGCCTTTACCACATACAACTACACCGCTGAACAGCAAATAGGCCTTTATTTTTTAAACTTTTACACTACAGAAGGCTTATTCACCACAAATAACTGCAACAGTAAAGTGCTTATATATTTTTATTTTTGTACTGAAATAGGCCACTAAAGGCTTTTCAACAAAGCACATGCACCCCAGATTCATATAACAAATTTCACCACTATGTAATTCGGTCCATACAGCAAAAGGAGGTGTACAATCACCCATGAATTTGACGAAAAAAAGCCTGTTTCATATAACAAATTTCTCCACTTCGTAATTCGGTCCATACAGCAAAAAGTGGTGAACATGCACCCATGAATTTTCCCAATCAAAGCCCATTTCATATTACAAATTTCACCACTACGTAATCTGCCAATACCACAAAAAAAGGTGTACAATCACTCCGAAAAAAGCCAGTGTCACATTAAGAATGTCATCAGTAATTTGGTCCATACCACAAAAGGCACCCATGAAATTTCCCCAAAAAAGCCTGCTTCACAGAAAAAATTTCACCGCAAAAAGGCCTTTACCACATATAACTGCACCACTTAACGGCAAATAGGCCTTTATTTTTTCAACTTTTACACTACACAAGGCTTATTCAACGCTTTCACCACAAATAACTGCAACAGTGAAGTGCTTATATATTTTTCTTTTTGTACTGAAATAGGCCACTAAAGGCTTTTCAACAGAGCACTTGCACCCCAATAACAAGAACAAATTGCTGGAACGACAGAGCTGTATAATGACTATTTGGATCCACAAATAATCTTTCCATGCACTTGTAAATCGCTTTTCTACAACTGTCCCTAGCGCCTTCTGACGTCTCTCCCTACACTAAGATGCTGTGAAATGATTCTTCCCTATCCTTTCCCTGAATTTCTAAGTTGTTTTTTCAGTGTTTTTTTTTAACAATGAGGTTTTTCCATTTGCTGTCCCTAGCGCCTTCTTGCATCTGTCCCTGCACTCAGAACGCTGGAAAATATCTGATTCTAAGATGGCCACCGTATTTATAGGGCTGTGACATCACAGGGCTGACTGGTTGCTGATTCGCTGCATACATGGCATTATGGGTCATCCCATCCCAGAGTTCCTTGCCCCATGTCCTCACGTGTGTAGCCACTATTTTAGGAAAAATTGTGATTCGTTAACACGAAGCGCGAGGAAATTCGCATTTGTTGCAAATCAAATTTTTCCTGAAATTTGTAACAAATTGTACTACGTCAGGTTCGATTCGCTCATTTCATCTCTCATTATTATTTTATACCTCTTATATTGGGATCGGGGGAGCAGCCCCTGTCCCCCTGTGTGATGGTGATATGGTTCACAGCATTGAGACTGGAAAACCTTTCTCAAAGCAATAAAATTGAGGGATCCACAACAGGGACCAGAATCCCTCCAGAAGGTCTGAGATCCCTCCCTACTAGGGATGAGCAAACCCGAACTGTATAGTTCAGGTTCGTACCGAATTTTGGGGTGTTCATGACACGGACCGGAACACGAATATTTACGTAAAAGATTTCTTCCCGCATTCTGAAGGGCTGCACAGCAGCCAATCAGCTAGCATTTTATTTATTGCCCTAAGAAGCCATCACAGCCATGCCTACTAATAGCATGGCTGTGATTGGCCAAGTGCAGCATGTGACCCAGCCTCTATTTAAGCTGGAGTCACGTCGCGCCACACGCCACTCTGCTCTGATTAGTGTAGGGATAGGATGCAGCTGCTGTTAGGGCAAGATTAGGCAGGGATTAACTCAGCAAAAACACTTAATGAAGTGATCGATCTACAGCTCTGAATCATTAAACTTCTGCTAGTTAATTGCTCACTGTTTTCAGGCTGCCCAGAGCGTTTTTCTGTCACTTTTTTCTGGGGTGATCGGCAGCCATTTTGTGTCTTGTGGTGCGCCAGCACAAGCTGCCACCAAGTCCATTAATCCATCAATAGTAGGTTTTTGTTTTTGCTATATCCTACATCAGGGGCTTGGCTGTGCTTATTGTCAGCCCTAGAAACTCAGGATAGAATTTTCTATATTTTATTGAGAGATTAAATTCACTTCAAAAAGTAGCAATCCCCTAAATCTGGTGTTCCAGCTGTGGCAAGCCAAGTGTAATACTGTCTGGCAAAGAATATATTTTTTTTTCTGGGGTTAAATTAAATTTCCAAAATAGCAATACTCTAAATCAGTGGTTTCTGCTGTGGCAGGACAAGTTTTACAGTGTCCGTCAAAGGAAAGCTTTTGTTCTGGGGTGAAATTCAATTACCAAAATATCAATACCGCAAATCTGGTGTTCCAGCTGTGACTGGACACCTTTCATAGTGTCCATCAACGGATATATTATTTTCTGGGGTAAAATTCAGTTGCAAAAATAGCAATACCGTAAATTTGGTGTTCCAGATGTGACTGGACACGTTTCATAGTGTCCGTCAAAGGATATATTATTTTCTGGGGTGAAATTCAGTTGCAAAAATAGAAATACAGTAAGTCTCGTGTTCTAGCTGTGGCTGGACAAGTAGTTTAATATTATCCGTCAAAGGATACATTTTGTTCTGGATTGAAATTCAATTACCAAAATAGCAATACCGTAAATCTGGTGTTCCAGCTGTGACTCGACAAGTTTCATAGTTTCCGTCAAAGGATATATTATTTTCTGGGGTGAAATTGAGTTGCAAAAATAGAAATTCAGTAAATCTTGTGTTCTATCTGTGGCTGGACAAGTAGTTTAATAGTAAATTACAATTGCTGAAAGCATAATCCTTTAAATTTGCACGCACGATTGTGCATCTCATAGTGTATTTCTGTCCGTAAAAGGGTATATTACACTCAAGGTGTAAATGCAAGTGCTGATAGGGTCATCATCAATAACTTCACACGCTACCGTGCATCTCCAAGTGTATTTCTTTCCGTTAAAGGGTATTACAGTAAGTGTTAAAATACAGCATAATCCTCTACATTTGCACACACTATTTTGCATCTCTAAGTGTATTTCTTTCCGTTAAAAGGTTATATCACAAAAAGTGTTAAGATACAAGTGCTGAAAGCATAATCCTATATATTTTTTTACACGCTACTGTGCATCTCCAAGTGTAAATCTGTCCGTAAAAGGATACCTTTCATCCAGGGCCTAAATACTAGGCCTACAATTGATATTCCCCTGTATAAAATCTGTGGTTACTGCTGTGCCTGGATTAGTGTAATACGGTACATAAATAGATAGCCAGATAGTGTTAGGTGCCTGTAAAAAAAGGCCTGAATTTAAATTTAATACATTGGGCCAAATAATTTTTTTCTTATTGTGGTGAAGGGTAACAATGAGGAAAACATCTATTAAGGACCCATCACTGGTGCATGGCTGGGGGGAAACGGAGGATGATAGCAATACACCTCCCATAGAGGACAGCATGTCCTTACCTCTGGGCAGCCTGGCACACATGAGCGACTACATGCTGCAGTGCCTGCACAACGACAGCAGAGTTGCCCACATTTTAACATGTGCCGACTAGTGGGTTGCCACCCTGCTGGATCCCCGGTACAAAGACAATGTGCCCACCTTACTTACTGCACTGGAGCGTGATAGAAAGATGCGCGAGTACAAGCACACGCTGGTAGACACGCTCCTGAGAGCATTCCCAAATGTCACAGGGGAACAAGTGGAAGCCCAAGGCGAAGGCAGAGGAGGAGTGAGAGGTCGCCAACGCAGCTGTGTCACGGCCAGCTCCTCTGAGGGCAGGGTTAGCATGGCAGAGATGTGGAAAAGTTTTGTCACCATGCCACAGCTAACTGCACTACCACATGATACGGAATGTGTTAGCAGGAGGCAGCATTTCACTAACATGGTGGAACAGTACGTGTGCACATCCCTCCATGTACTGACTGATGGTTCGGCCCCATTCAACTTTTGGTTCTCCAAATTGTCCACGTGGCCAGAGCTAGCCTTTTATGCCTTGGAGGTGCTGGCCTGCCCGTCAGCCAGCGTTTTGTCTGAACGTGTATTCAGCACGGCAGATACTGACAAACGCAGTCGCCTGTCCACAGCCAACGTGGACAAGCTGACGTTCATAAAAATGAACCAGGCATGGATCCCACAGGACCAGTCCATCCCTTGGGTAGAATAGACATTTATAACTATCTCCCCTTAACCATATATTATTTTAATCCAGGGCACTTCTTTATTAAATCCTCTTTTTTAAATTTTACCATTATTTTGCGGGGAAACCCAAAGTTGAATGAACCTCTTCTCCGTCTGGGCGCCAGGGGCCTAAATATCTGAAAGTGGCCTTCTCCATTGGTGGGTGACATGAAGCCTGATTCTCTGCTTTGGGACCTCTCTCCTCTGTCTGGGTGCTGGGGCCTAAATAACTAAAAGTGGCCTTCTCCGTTGGTGGGTGACATGATGCCTCTTTTGCTGCTATGGGACCTCTCTCCTCTGTCTGTGTTTTAGGGGCCTAACTTTCATTTACTTGCTTGCTGTCTTGGTGGCAGACATTTAACTCTTTTTACTGTCTAATGACCGCCCCATTGTCTGGGTGTCAGGGGCTTAAATTTCACTTACTTGCTTGCTGTCTTGGTGGCAGACATTTAACACTTTTTTCTGTCTAATGACCGCCCCATTGTCTGGGTGTCCGGGGCCTATATGTTGTTTAATCATTTGTTGTCTTGGTGGGAGATATTAAACTTTTTTTACTGTCTAATGACCACCCCATTGTCTGGGTATCAGTGGCCTATATTTCGTTTAATTGCTTGCTGTCTGGGTGAGAGACATTAAACTCTTTTTACTGTCAAATTGCCTCTCCCCTGTCTGGGTGTCAGGGGCCTACATAAATGATAATGGCCTGTTCCATTGCAGATTGACCTGAGGCCTGTGTTGCTGTTACGGGACCACTCTCCTCTTTGCAGGTGCCATGGCCCTCCTGTGAATGAGGCCTGTGGCACTGCAGGCAGACATGAATCCTTTTTGGCTGTGATGAGAACATCAACTCCCATAGCATTCCCACCTGATGCCACCCCAACCTCCTATTCCACCTCCTCCTCCTCCTCCAAGTTGCCAATTGATATTGGTTAATTTTTATTAATTTTAGTTTAAGTCATTTCCCTATCTACATTTGTTTGCAGGGGATTTACCTACATTTTGCTGCCTTTTGCAGCCCTCTAGCCTTTCCTGGGCTATTTTACAGCCATTTTTGTGCCCAAAAGTTAGGGTCCCCATTGACTTCAATAGGGTTCGGGGTGAAGTTCGGGTCGAGTTCTGATCCCGAACCCGAACATTATCGAGAAGTTCGGCCGAACATCTCGAACCCGAACATCCAGGTGTTCGCTCAACTCTGCTCCCTACTATGAACCTAGTGGAATTTTGCTTTAGAAATTATTAGGGTTAAGACAAGATAAAAGAACATGGTGGATGGATCAAACATGGTTGCTAGATTAATGTAGCAACCCTGTCCCTAGTGCATGAGTGCTTGCCACATCTCTCCCTATGCTCTCACCGGACAATGGGAGAGACCGGACAGGATGAGGCTTTTATAGGGCTGTGACATCACAGAGGATGGCTACCTGCGGATTAGCTGGCTGCACAGTTATAGTTCTTGAATATTTGTCGCCCCTGTTGTCGGATGCTGTGTATAGGGTTCCCACCCCAAGTGTTGATAACGACAAATCAAGGCAAGTTGTCTTCAATCAGAAGTGTTTTATTGCTTAGTACATAAATTGACATGCGGCAGTGCGTGTGTAAACGTTTTCGGCCCAAAATGGCCTTCATCAGACACTACAATAAGTGAAAATACAACATATCAAATATGTTCTTGAAAAATTAGCAAACCCAATTAAAACCATTTTAAACCAAAACATAGAAAATGAACAATACAAATAGAGATGATACAATCGTCAACCCAACAAAAGATGTAAGATAGAGCCATGTATGAGAAAACATATGTCTCACGGTGGATTATTTGGGGTGCAAGCTGTTACATATCTTCATCCTGCTGAGAGACATTGGAAGGTATAGTGTGACAGTGTGGCATCATTGTAAGTCCAACCGGATACTACTACTTCATCATTTGACAACTATATTTGCCCCTGATGCATGGTAAGTGGTATATAGAGACAGGAATATCTTATGAGGTGTAAGAGAGCGCAAGGTTCCGTCATGAACTGAAGGTACGTGTCACCCAGGTTCATAGCATTGGTGAGGTAAGAGCCATTTTGTCTATGTCAGCAGCAGGTAGTGCTACTGACACAATTGCTAGACAGCATGGCTGCAAAGCCGATCCTGGCCGGCTCTTACCGGGAGCAGCTAAAGTGTAGGGTGGGTGGTTGCTCCCCATGACCCAGTCCTGCTTTTGGGCTGGGTTTAAAAACACAGCCAGCACCAGCAGCTGGGAGACACTGTGGAGCTCTCAGGGCTGGAAGCAAGAGCTTGCAAAGAGGCGTGAAGTCTGCCTGGAAGCCTGAGGTTGGACTTTCCCGCAGCTGGGCTGACAGCCGGGTGCGAACACGCACCTAAACCACACAGGTGATTTGATCCCGTCTTGGACTTTTGTTTTGCCTCACGTTTTTGCCATGTGTGTGAAGTAACACTAAGTGACTGTTTTGAGTTTTGTTTGTGCAAGTGTGAAACACCCTTGGGGCCTGTTCGACATCGCCAAGGAAGCGTGGGAACAACAACCCATCCCCCACAAAAGTGTCATTGAGTATGTTACCCAGATGCAGGAACAGATGGAGAGAGTGTTGCCGCTGGTGCGGAAACATATGGAGGCAGCGCAACAAGCCCAGAGTAGGGTGTATAATCGCAAGGCTCGGGTACAGGACTTTAATCCAGGAGATCGTGTTTTGGTTCTGGTACCCACCCTTGATAGCAAGTTTCTAGCTAGGTGGCATGGGCCCTATGAGATGCTCGAGAAGGTATGGGAAGTAAATTACAAAGTACACCAACCAGGGCAGTGAAAGCCGGAGAAGGAGTACCACGTGAATTTACTAAAGCCAAGGAAAAATAGGGACTCGTCTGATGACGACAGCCCCCGGCCAGGGCTTCTAGGTGAAAAGTGTCCAGCCCCTCAGGTCGAGGCCTGTGAAGCAGTAGCCACTGTAAAAATTGCAGATAATCTGTCCTCCAAACACGTTCAGGAGGTCAAGAAGTTCATCAGTCGGAACACGGATGTGTTCTCGGACCTCCCTGGCCGCACTTCCCTTATCCAACATGATATCATCACTAAGCCCCAGGCCAAGATCCGGTTAAAAGCATACAGGGTAGCCGAGGCTTGGCGACGTGCCATCGCGGAGGAGGTGCAGTTAATGCTGAAACTCGGTGTCATTGAAGAGTCTAAAAGTGAATGGGCGAGTCCTATAGTCCTAATACTCAAGCCAGATGGGACGTTGCGGTTCTGCAACGATTTTCGCAAGTTAAATGAAGTATCCAAGTCTGATGCGTATCCCATGCCACGGGTAGACGAGCTTATTGAGAAGTTGGGCCAAGCCCGATATTTTTCTGTGCTAGACCTCACTAAAGGGTACTGGCAGGTACCTTTAACGTCGTCGGCCAAGGAAAAAACTGCTTTTGTTACCCCGCAGGGCCTGTATCATTATAAGGTATTACCCTTTGGCCTACATGGCGCCCCCGCCACCTTCCAAAGGTTAATGGGCATAGTGCTGCGACCTCATCGTCGGTACGCCTCGGCCTACCTAAATGATGTCATCATCCACAGCATGGATTGGGAAAGTAATTTCCCCAAAGTGCAAGCGGTAGTGGATGCCCATAGGAAAGCTGGACTAACCGCTAATCCAAAGAAATGAGCAATTGGGTTAGAGGAGACTAAGTACCTGGGATATGTTATCGGGCGGGGAGTCATAAAACTTCAGGTAAACAAAATAGAAGCGATATGTAATTGGCCCCGACCTGTTACCACCGAACAGGTGAAGTCATTCCTGGGGATTGTAGGGTATTACATGCGGTTTGTGCCCCACTTTGCCACAATAGCCATGCCGTTGACAAACCTATTGAAAGCACGAAAGTCCGGAAAAGTCCACTGAAGTGAACAGGCGGAAAAGTCCTTCTCCGCGTTGAAGTCGGCCCTCTGTGGGTCCCCTGTTTTGGTGACACCCGACTTCAACAAGGAATTTATCGTACAGACGGACGCCTCGGAGGTAGGTCTCGGTGCTGTACTGTCTCAGGAATTCAACGGGGAGGAACATCCTGGTATCTTCCTGAGTCGTAAGCTCAACCCAGCCGAGACCAGGTACAGCATAGTGGAGAGGGAATGCCTGGCCATCAAGTGGGCACTTGAGTCTTTCCGCTATTACCGGTTAGGTAGGAAGTTCTGTCTGGTGACCGACCATTCTCCTCTAAAGTGGATGAGCCAGGCCAAGGAGAGGAATGCTCGGGTCACCAGATGGTTCCTGTCCCTGCAGAACCTTATGTTCTCAGTGGAACACAGGGCAGGCCGCTTGCAGGGAAATGCGGATGCCCTGTCCCGCGTCCACTGCCTCACATGTGTTCACCCCCTCAGAGTTGAACAAAGGGGGGGGGGTAAGAGAGCGCAAGGTTCCGTCATCGATGAAAGGTACGTGTCACCGAGGTTCATAGCCTCGGTCAGGTAAGAGCCACTTTGTCTATGTCAGCAGCAGGTAGTGCTACTGACGCAATTGCTAGACAGAATGGCTGCAAAGCCGATCCGGGCCGGCTCTTACCGGAAGCAGCTAAAGTGTAGGGTGGGTGGTTGCTCCCCACGACCCAGTCCTGGTTTTGGGCTGGGTTTAAAAACACAGCCAGCACCAGCAGCTGGGAGACATTGTCCTGGAGCTGCTGGTAATGCTGTGGAGCTCTCAGGGCTGGAAGCAAGAGCTTGCAAAGAGGAGTGCAGTCTGCCTGGAAGCCTGAGGTTGGACTTTCCTGCGGCTGGGCTGACAGCCAGGTGTGAACACGCGCCTAAACCACACAGATGATCTGATCCCGTCTTGGACTTTTGATTTGCCTCACGTTTTTGCCATGTGTGTGAAGTAACACTAAGTGACTGTTTTGAGTTTTGTTTGTGCAAGTGTGAAATAAAACACTGTTTGCTGCACTACCTGGACTCACTTTGCCTCTATACTGCACCCGCACCGCTGTCTACCAGAGCAACTCCCCACAGAGGGTATTAACGATATCAACATCAAAATGACATGGAGTAGTATAAGAGAAAGAAGTCTCACTATTGGTGGGGGTTCCACAATATAAGCATAGATACCTGGCCATGATGTGAGGTTTCCCCCACGTACGCCAGGCCACACGGCCACTTTATGAGGTATACCACATACTCAGAGTCACAGGTGAAGAAACCTCTAATATCTATCATTTTCCCTGTTTGTGGATGGGATAGCCGAACCTTTCTGGACGTGTGAACACTGAAAACAATGTAAGCAAGAGTAGGTGCCCCTCTTTTGGGTTTGGAGGAATAGTCTAATACTTTTGTCCATAAAATTAAAGATGAGCGAATTGAAGTTGATGAGGTGGAATTTGATCCAAATTTTAGGAAAAATTTGATTTGCACTGAATCCGAATTTCCATACGCTTCGTGCTAACGAATCACATTTTTTCCTAAAATGGCTGCTGCACGTGTTAGGACATGGAGCAAGGAACTCTGGGAATGAGGGATCACCCACAATGCCATGCATGCAGCCAATCAGCAGCCAGTCAGTCCTGTGATGTCACAGCTCTATAAATAGTCTCACCCATCTTGGATTCAGCCATTTTCCAGTGCATTTAGTGCAGGAAGAGATGTCAGCAGGCGCTATGGACAGTGGTAGAAAATTTTGCTGTATAGAATTTCAGGGAAAAGATAGGGTGGAATCGTTCCACAGCATTTATGTAGAACAGGGTTCCGTAGGGGGAGGTTACAGACTGGGTAATAAGAACAATCTTATTACACCTTGGTGCACTGACTGCGGATCCAAATTGCCATTATACAGCTCTGTGATTTTAGCAAACCGGTCTTGTTATTGGGCTGCAAGTACTGTTTAATACAGCCATTAACAGGGTTTATTACAAGTAAATATTTCTAAGTCTTATTGAATTCTATCGTTGCCTTTGTGCGGTGCAGTTCTATGTTTGAAAGCATTTTTTCGCTTGTATTAGTGGGGAAAAAAATAGCTTATTAGCCGTTGTGTGGTGAAGTGAGAAAATTACAGACCTTTTCATCATGTATTAGTTGCAAAAAAAATATATATTATTTGCCGTTCAAGCGATGTAGTTATATGTTCTAAAGCCTTTTGTGGCGGGTATAAGTGAAAAAAAAGGTCTTATTTGCCATTTAGCAGTGCAGTTATATATTTTAAAGTCCTCTTTGGCGTGTATTAGTGGCAAAAAAAAAATATTATTTGCTGTTCAGCGGTGCAGATATATGTTTTAAAGCCTTCTTTTGCGTGTACTAGTGGCATAAAAATATTTATTATTTGCCGTTCAGCGGTGAAGTTATATGTTCTAAAGCCTTCTTTGGCATGTATTAGTGGGGACAAAAAAGTTCGGCTTCGGGACCCAAACTTGACCCAAACTTTACCCTGAACCCGAACCCCATTGAAGTCAATAGGGACCCAAACTTTGGGGCACTAAAATGGCTCTAAAAAAGTCCTGGAAAGGGCTAGAAGCAAAATGGGGCTAAGAGTAGGATAAGTGCCCTGCAAACAAATTTGGATAGTGAAATAACTTAAATTAACATAAAATACATAACACTTAAAAATAAACGTTCTAAACCTGAGCACAAGTTAGTGAAAATGGCACCTGCCACCGCTCAAACAGAGGATGTGGCAGCAATGCCACCACATCTATTACCGTCATCAAGCATCTCCACACTATCCCATCGAAGCGTTCAGCTGTCCATCTCCCAATTAGAAAAAGAAATAGAAGGAGGAAGTACCCCCCTACCCACTCGCGGTGGAGATGGATGGAGACTTTTAAAAAACTTATGGTGGTGGCTGTCCCACAGTACATGGTTTCCAGCTGCCACTACTTTTCCAGGCGAGCCATCCCTTCCCTGCACAACCAAGTGGCGGACAAAATCAGGTGTGCACTGCGCAACACCATCTGTGGCAAGGTCCACATAACCACAAATACTTGGACCGGTAAGCACGGGCAGTGAAGTTATATCTCCCTAGCAGCACACTGGGTAAATTTCGTGGCGGCTGGGCCAGAGGCGGATAGCAGTTTGGCGCGAGTCCTTCCACCCCCGAGGATTGCAGGGCATTTCTATTTGCCTCCTGTTGCCTCCTCCTCCTACTCCGCTTCCTCCTCCTCTACCACCTCCTCATCCTTTCAGTGTAACACCTTCACCACCAACATCAGCACAGCCAAGGGGAAAAAAACGTAGGCTGTTCTGAAACTCATCTGTTTGTGGGAGAAACCCCACACGCAGGAGCTGTGGACGGGCATTGAACAACAGACCGATGAGTGGTTGGTGTCACTGAGTCTCAAGCCCGGCCTGGTGGTGTGCAAAAATGGGCGAAATCTCGTAGCAGCTCTGGGCCTAGCCGGTTTGACACATATTCCTTGACTGGCGCATGTGCTGAATTTGGTGCTGCAGAAATTCCTGAACACCAGACAGTGAAAATCAATTCAGTTAATTCAGCTCTTAGATTCTGGTGGGACAAATTCACTTTTATTGGTGCTCAAGGACCCCTGCGGCGTGACCTGCAGATGTGACAAGCAAATATTGTTATTTATTTTGCATCCGAATTGTCTTACGATTTGGTAGCCAAAGGCAGGAGTGGGTACAAAACACAGAAGACATGCAAATATTCCATTCGTGTTATCCCTGTTTTGGATCCACTCCTGTTTTATTTTTTTTGGCTTTAGTAATACTAATGGATTGCTGACCAAGTGAAGGATATTGCTCCACAGACAGGATTCGTTTTTAGATGGTTATTGTTCTGATGGATCAGAGGACAGGCAAAATAATCAGTGACGTCAACACAAACTTACTGCTGACACCATCTCCACCCTGTCGGGGGGGCTCTACTATTATAA
Source organism: Bufotes viridis (assembly GCA_033119425.1). NCBI lineage: Eukaryota > Metazoa > Chordata > Amphibia > Anura > Bufonidae > Bufotes > Bufotes viridis. The sequence continues at coordinate 183,890,921 of CM065589.1, read as the reverse complement.
GCGTTTAATAGAACTGGTTCTGCAGACATCTATGTGGAATCATCTGCCAACGGTGTAAAAGGAGTGCACTTCATCTTGATGCTAACATTGACCTGTAAGGCTGAGTTTAGACTTCAGTTATTTGTACAGTTTTGGCCCCGTAGCTGCCAAAAGAAGTGAAGTGTGCAGTGATTCTAAGAGCAATACCTGTCATTTGCATGTTATTCTGACTCACAGTATTGTTTCACTACCTTAGCAGACTCCCTATGCAAGGCACAGTGTTCTACACCACTATAAAGGCTCTTTGCAGGCAGGAAATAGCAATTTTTAACATGATTTGCCACAAATAAATTCGGATCGAACTGAATTTTTTTGAAAAATTCGGTGAACCGGCCGAATCGAATTTTTGAGAAATTTGCTTATCTCCCAAGTCATATTTTGCCCTTTTTTAAAGTGCAGGTACACAACAATGTATCAGTCCTAAGCTAGTATTCTGAAACATCAAAAACTCATATCTTCTTTGACAAAACAAAATAAACTGCTACACAACCTGATCACAGTGATTTTCCTGTTTGATGCTGTTTTTCTCTCTATGTGGTGTATCCTAGTAGCATCTGGCAATTAAATGATCACTATTATTCTTAGTCTACTTTGCTGGAAACAAAAACATGTTGGTGCCACAGACAGGAGCGGGAGGCTTCAAATGTGCACAAGTCCTGGGCAAAGTTTGACTTCAGCAGATGTGCAATGAGCAAGAAGATACGTTACACTGACAAATAATACTTTTTGTAGTGGAATTCACATTTAAAGTAAATGTCCACCTTTACTATGCCATTACCACCATGTCATTCTCTGTGCTGATTTATTTCAGTTTATATTAAGACAGCTTCCAATTGGTGTTCCCAGGTTAGGGTATCTCTGTCCTCACAACCATAATGCAAACACTACACTGTGTCGGTACAGTCATATCCATTGTGACACACAGTTTTGCACACAATTCTGCTCAAAGTTACTTTCCTCAGGAGGACGCACTTGGTGTGCAGGCTGACTGGTCTGAAAGGATCACTGGACTATTTGGGATGTAAGAGATTCTTGCTGCCCCTATCAGTGGCCTCATCTCATCTGCAGTGCTCTGCTGTGGCTTTGCTTTACCAATGGGCACCTTTATGGCTTATACAACTTACCTCTACTACTAGTACTAGTACTACTACTAGCTAGCTACAAACTGAAATCTGCAGTTTCTTCTAGATCACACTATTGCCATATGACAATCTATCTGTCTATCTATCTATCTATCTATCTATCTATCTATCTATCTATCTATCTATCTATCTGTCTTTCTGTTTGTCTGTCTAATATAAGCTTGAGAACAGTCCCAGTAAAAGGACTGAAATGTTGCTATATAGGTAAATAAAGGACACTATTTTGTTTTATTTCACAAAGAATTGGATGTGCTGCAGCTTTTTCCTTTATTGATCGCTATATGGTTTGTCACATCTTAACGGCTGGCACTCCCTTTACTCTAAGATCGACAGTGCTGCCCTGATTCTGATATAATATATATCTGTAAATGGTTAAAAAACAAGTGTATTTATTCACATATGTCACAGCGGCGTTTCAGTCCCCTCACGGAACCTTTCTCAACCCAAGTGGCTTGAGAAAGGTTCCATGAAGGGACTGAAACATCACTATGACACGTGTGAATAAACACACTTGTTTTTTTTACCATTTGTAGAGGAGTGCCATGGATTTCTTTTGTTATTAATACAGCCATGACAAAGGGTTTTACGAAGGCATCCACAATGCTACGCACAAGGAGTGCTGCCCAAATTATATATATATATATATATATATATATATTAGAGATGAGCAAATCGAAGCTGACAAAGTGGAATTCGATCCGAATTTCAGGAAAGATTCTTTTGCAGCAAATGTGAATTTTCTTGTGCTTCTTGGTAACGAATCGCATTTTTCCTAAAATGGCTGCTGCACGTATGAGGACATGGAAAAAGGAAGTATGGAAAGGCGGGATCACCCAGACTGACATGCATGTTGCAGCCAATCAGCAGCCAGCCCTGTGATGTTACAGCCGTATAAATAAGGCAGCCATCTTAGAATCAGACATTTTCCAGTGTTCTGAGTGCAGGGACAGACGCGAGAAGGTGCAGAAGGGACAGCAATCGGAAAAACCTTATTGTGAAAAATAACCTGAAAAAAACATTTACAGGTGCAGTCAAAGGATAGGGAGGAATCATTTCAGAGCATCTTAGTGCAGGGAGAGACGTCAGAAGGCGCTAGGGACAGTGCTAGAAAAGCGATTTACAAGTGAAGGGAAAGATAATTTGGGTATCCAAATAGCCATTATACAGCTCTGTCATTCCAGCAATTTGTTCTTGCGGTGCAAGTGTTATGTTGAAAAGCCTTTAGTGGCTTGTATCTGTGGAAAAAGAAAAATATATACGCAGTTCACTTCTGCAGTTATATGAGGTGAAAGCATTTAGTGGCTTATTCCAGTACAAAAAGAAAAATATATACGCAGTTCACTTCTGCAGCTATAAGTGTTGAAAGTGTAAAGTGGTGTATTTCATTACAAAAAGAAAAATATATTCTCAGTTCACTTCTGCAGCTATATGTGGTGAAAGCGTTTAGTGGCGTAATTCAGTAGAAAAAGAAAAATATATACGCAGTTCACTTCTGCAGCTATATGTGGTGAAAGCGTTCAGTGGCGTATTTCATTACAAAAAGAAAAATATATACACAGTTCCCTTCTGCAGTTATATGTGATGAAAGAGTTTAGTGACGTATTTCAGTACAAAAAGAAAAATATATACGCACTTCACTGGTGCATTTATTTGTGGCAAAAGCATTTAGTGGAATATTTAGTCAACTTAGCACTATACTAGCACTATATTCTCCACCTTCGTTGTATTCTACCAACAAACATTAGGAACCCAGCTCTAAGTTTAATTCGCGAAGCGAACATATAATTGCATTGCGAATTGATCTTATAGCTAAGTTCCTAATGGTTGTATTGCTAGAATATAACAAAGATGATGAATATCACGAATTCACGAATATAGTACTATATTCTCAATCTTCGTTATATTCTAGCAACAACCATTAGGAACTCAGCTCTAAGTTGATTTTGTAATGCGAACATATACTCGCATTGCAAATTCAACTTAGAGCTGTGTTCCTAATGGTTGGCTTGCTAGAATATAACGAAGATTGAGAATATAGTGCTATATTCGCGAATTCATGATATTCGTTATATTCTAGCAATACAACCATTAGGAACCCAGCTCTAAGTTGAATTTGCAATGCGAGTAATTCAGGTTATATTAATCGCATTGCGATTACAACTTAGTCAAATTTGTGAGATCGTAATTCTCACATCCGACAGTACATTTTAGCATGGAGGCGTTCCCATGCACATGGGAAGTCGGCAGAAGCGGCAACGGGCATTGACTGGAGCGGGCAAGGAGCCAAGAATCCTCTGGACGGTAAAAACAGCTTTTGGGAAGTGGGAAGACAAGTAGAGAGCAACAAGGGTTAACAACTTAAAAAAATATATATATATTTAAAATAGCGAATATATAGCGCTATATTCAGATTGTAAGCCCTCACGGGCAGGGCCCTCTATCCTTCTGTACCAGTCTGTAACTTGTCTCATTCATGCTTAAGGCAATTGCCTGTATGATGTATGTGCACCGCTTATGATATGTACAGCGCTATGGAATCAATGACGCTCTAAAAATAAATAATAATAATAATAATATTCTCAATATCCGCAAATTTGCGAAGTGCCGATATTCGCTAAAAAAATTCGCTATTCGAATATTCGCGCTCAACACTACTCATCATCATCCTCCTCCTCCAGAACTGTGCCCTAGCTGGACAATTGTGTACCTGGCCTCTGTTGGTGCAGGAACGTACCCTCCAAGCCAATTGTGAATAACTGGCCTAATAACCGTGGAAATTATCCCTCTTCCTCCTCCTCTTCCTCCTCCTCTTCCTCCTGTGCCACATCCTCTTCCATCATTGCCCGAAGCGTTTTTTCAAGGAGACATAAAAGTGGAATTTTAACATTGAGGATGGCATCATCGGCACTGGCCATGTTGGTAGAGTATTTGAAACAGAGCAACACAGCACACACATCCCGCATGGAGGCCCACTCGTTTATGGTGAAGTGGTGCTGTTCCGCAGAGCAACTCACCTGTGCTTGTTGCAGCTGAAACCTCACTATCGCCTACTGCTGCTCACACAGTCTCTCCAGCATGTGCAAGGTGGAGTTCCAACTTGTGGGCATGACGCATATAAGGTGGTGAGCGGGAAGGTCAAAGTTATGCTGCAGCGCAGACAGGTGAGCAGCAACAGGGTGAGAATGCCGAAAGTGTGCACAGACGGCTCGCACTTTCGGCAGCAGCTCTCACATATCGGGGTAATTTTTCAGGAACGTCTGGACCACCAAATTCAGCATATGCGCCAGGCAAGATACGTCAAACCAGCTAGTTCCAGAGGTGCTATGAGATTTCGGCCATTATCGCACACCACTAGGCCGGGCTTGAGGCTCAGTGGCACCAACCACTCATCGGTCTGTTGTTCCATGCCCGTCCACAGCTCCTGGGCGGTGTGTGGTTTTTCCTCCAAACAGATGAGTTTCAAAACAGCCTGCTGTCATTTTTCCCTGGCTGTGCTGAAGTTGATGATGAAGGTGTTACGCTGACCGAATGAGGAGGCGGTAGAGGAGGAAGCGGAGGAGGAGGAAGAAACAGGACGCGAAGAGAAATATCCTGTAATCCTCGGTGGCAGAAGGACATGCGCCAAACTGCTATTCGCCTCAGGCCCAGCCGCCACTGCATTTATATATTTATAACGTCCCTGCCCATGCTTACTGGTCCACGTATCAATGCTTACATGGACCTTGCAAAAGGTGGCGTTGTGCAGTGCACACCTAATTTTGTCCACCATTTGGTTGTGCAGGGCAGGGATGGCTCACCTGGAAAAGTAGTGATGGCTGTGTACCACATACTGTAAGATTTTTAAAAGTCTCCATCTCCACCAGACGGAATAACAGCATTTCAAAGGCCAGGAATTTTGAAATACTGGCATTCAGGGCCAGGGATCGCTGGTGGATAGGGGGCTACTTCCTCTTTCTCTCCAGTGTTTGGGAGATGGACAGCTGAACACTTCCATGGCACATTGTGGAGATGCTTGGTGATGGAAGTGGTGGCGTTGCTGCCACATCCTCTGTTTGCAGGGTGGCAGTTGCCACTGTCACTCCTGAGGGGGAGGAAGAGGCTGAGACTGCAGCAGAAGAGGGAGCAGGAGAAGCCTGAGATCTTTTGTGGTTTTGGAGATGTTTACTCCACTACAGCATGTGCTTTGCATTTAGATGCCTGGTCATGCAGGTGGTGCTTAGGTTTAGAACATTTATGCCTCGCTTCAAGCTCGATTGAACAGCATAAAAAACACTTGCATCTTGTCGTCAGCACATTGTCTGAAGAACTGCCACGCCAGGGAACTCCTTGGAGCTGGCTTTAGTGTGCTCAGTCCCAGGGTGCGTGGGCAGTAGCAGGCATACTGGCTAGGGGGCGGCCACTCTGCTTTTGCACACTGCTCCCTCTTTTGCTGTGCGGCTGACACTGTGTGACCACCACTTCTTCCTCTGAACTGCACACGTCACTCGCATGACCTTGATTCCATGTGGGGTCTAGGACATCATCATCCTTCACATCTTCTACCCACACTGAACCCCTGCCCTCATTGCCGGTCTGCACACTGCAGAAAGCAGTTGGCAGCTGTGTTTCGGCATCATCAGAGATGTGCTGCAGTGGTCCTTCCATATCCACATCCTGAAACATAAGTGGATGGGCATCGGTGCACTCAATTTTTTCCACTTCTGGGGCAGGGCTTTGTGAATAATTTCCCTGTAAAGTATGCATTGCAGGTGTACTTCAGACACTAAATGAGTATATGTAACCCGCTAAACTAGCAGACAGATTAACTATATTATTTTCCCTGGCATTTATGCAGCGAAGGTGTACTTCACACAATAAATGGGTATATTTCGCCCACCTAAGAAACAGGCGGATTAACTATATTATTTTCCCTGTCACGTATGCAGTGCAGGTGTATATATCTCCCACTAAACTATCAGATGGTAGAGATGTTGCGAACATAAAATTTTCCATTCGTAAACGCAAACTTCCGCAAATGTTCAAGAACGGGCGAACCGGGCGAACCGCCATACACTTTAATAGGCAGGTGAATTTGAAAAACCACCCAGGGGACTAACACGGTCGGGTTTTAATCCAAAAAGGGCATAAATCACCTAACAATCCTAAATTGTTTGGAATAACGTGCTTTAAAACATCCAGTGTGTGTATACGATCAGGTATGATGTTGTATCGATCAGGTAGTGTAAGGGTTACACCCGCTTGACAGTCACAGACCTAACTGTGACAGACCAAACTCCCCGTTTAACGCACCGCAAACAACCGCAAACAGTCCATTTGCACAACCGCAAACTTACCATTTGCATAAGGTTGGATTCCAAGCTAGCCATGTCCCCTTCCTTGTCCACACTGACATCATTGAAGGTCTCTTCCTCGCGCAATGTACTGTGCCACCCTATATGAGTGGTGTGTTCAGTAATCAGTAGTACTATTTTTAAATCCCTGTTACGTCCCCTATCAGGGGACGTGTATCGAATAGATTTTAGGAATCGGGAGATGGAAAAAGAAGCTTGGTCGTTCCTCTTACTTCCAATTTAGGGCACTGCGCGTGCGCCGTGCAATGTACTGTGCAACCCTATATGAGTGGTGTGTTAAGTAGTACTATTCCTATCAGTTTAATACCTGTTACGTCCCCTATGAGGGGATGTGTATCGAATAGATTTTAGACAACCGTAAAGAGTTGTCAATAGTTGACACACTCATAACATAAATTTTATTCCTCTATGCATCAATCTTGGTGTAGTGATGACTGCTACAAGAGGACATAGTTTTAAATTAGAGGGGCAAAGGTTTAAAAGTAATATCAGGAAGAATTACTTTACTGAGAGAGTAGTGGACGCATGGAATAGCCTTCCTGCAGAAGTGGTAGCTGCAAATACAGTGAAGGAGTTTAAGCATGCATGGGATAGGCATAAGGCCATCCTTCATATAATATAGGGCCTGGGGCTATCCATAGTATTCAGCATATTGGGCAGACTAGATGGGCCAAATGGTTCTTATCTGCCGACACATTCTATGTTTCTATGCTTCTATGTTTCTGTGCTCGTGCGCATGTTTGGGAGATTGCAGGCGATGGCAGTTTTTCAAAGCCTATGGTCATGATGAGGTAATTCAGTGACAGTTAAGTGACCCAGAAAACAATGATTCTGCAGTGTGGGGCCATTGTTGGCCTAGAAGGCTTTAATGATCACCTTAGATGATCACAAAGAAAGTTAATGTTTTTTCTATGAAAAATTATCCAGCCGATCGCTTTTAGTCTGTTCACAATGAAGCAACGACCTTATCACCTTATCATCTGGGGTGTGCCAACATTGCCACAACACGAAAGGGAATTGACACATGTATGTGCCTTTTTATTTTTTTTTTGCAGCCACAGTGCAGCACCAGAGGCCAGAAAAATTAGGCATGTACACATGCCTGAAAAATTAGGTATTGTTGCCGGAAAAATTGATGTTTTCCAGGCAGAAAGTGTACTAAAACATTGTGGCTTGAACCTTAGTTGGTGGCGGAGAAGTCATGCAAGTCATCCGGCATGCAGAGATTAAATACAGCAGTGTGGGGACCATTTTAACCCCAAGGCATCTCATCAGGCCTTTTTTAGTCAAATGTATCCCCCACTGTCAGTCCCTTCAGTGTCCACGCCTCATTCATCTTAATAAAGGTGAGGTAATCTAGATTTTTTTGACCTAGGCGACTTCTCTTGTCAGTGACAATACCTCCTGCTGCGCTGAAGGTCCTTTCTGACAGGACACTTGAAGCGGGGCTGGCCAGAAGTTCTATCGCAAATTGGGATAGCTCAGGCCACAGGTCAAGCCTGCACACCCAGTAGTCAAGAGGTTCATCGCTCCTCAGAGTGTCGATATCTGCAGTTAAGGCAAGGTAGTCTGCTACCTGTCGGTCGAGTCGTTCTCTGAGGGTGGACCCCGAAGGGCTGTAGCGATACGTAGGACTTCAAAAGCACTGCATGTCCTCCATCAACAACACTTCTGAAAAGCTTCCTGTCCTTGCCGGCGTGGTACTGGTAGGAGAAGGATTACTTTCACCTCTTCCCCTGTTAGATTCCCATTGTGCTCTGACATCACCCTTATACGCTGTGTAAAGCAAACTTTTTAACTTGTTTTGGAACTGCTGCATCCTTTCCGACTTCCGGTAATTCGGTAACATTTCAGCCACTTTCTGCCTATACCGGGGGTCCAGTAGCGTGGCCATCCAGTACAGGTTGTTCTCCTTCAGCCTTTTTATACGAGGGTCCCTCAACAGGCATAACAGCATGAAAGACCCCATTTTCACAAGGTTGGATGCCGAGCTACTCATCTCCCGCACCTCGTCCTCACTGATCTCATTGAAGGTCTGTTCTTCCCCCCCAGCCACGTACAACACCACGGGTCCCAGATAGGTGACAACAATGAGCACCCTGGGATGCCTGCTGTGGTTGGTCTTCCTCCTTCTCAAAGCCACATTCCTCCTCTGACTCCTCTTCCTCAGACTCCTCTTCCAGCGTTGCCACGGGTCCAGCAAGCGATGATGATAAGGCTGTTTCTTATTTTTTTATTTTTTTTTATATTTTATTCCAATATAAGAGATAAACAAATTAGTTCAACAAATTTGCAATTAATAACTTCCCCATTCCTCCCAAGCCCCCCCCCCCTCAGCCCACCCTCCATTCCTGCAGGGAAGAGGGAAAGGAGAAAAAAAAAAAAAAAACCTCTCCTCAACCATCCCAGTCTCTCCAAACATTGGCACATTTCATATAGGACCCTCTTTGTCTATACATGATTCTCTCATAGATTTTCACCTTATCCACCAGGCATAACCAGTTATTGCAATCTGGAGCAGAAGGGGAAAACCATTCTCTGGCTACAAGAAGCCTAGCCAAAAACAGCACTTTAGTCAGCAGACGGCCCTTCATAAGCTGGCAGTTAACCTCTGATAGATCCCCTAAAACCCATACCTTGGGAGATAGAGGAATATCTATATTGAGTCTCCGAGTCAAAGTTGTTTGTACCGCTCTCCAATAGTTACTCACTATCGGGCAGTCCCAGAACAGATGCATATGATCTGCCCGGGATCCCCACAGCGAGGGCAGTCAGATGCGGCTCTAAGTCCCCTCTTATGGAGCCATAAAGGTGTCACATATATTTTGTGTATAATATTAAACTGTACAACAGTGTGATTAAAGTTGTGTGAAACCTGACTAAAATTTTCCCTATATTCTCCCAATCCGGAGAACCCACCTCTGACATTAATACAGACCAGGATTTCTGTCCTGGAGATAAACAATCCGAAAAAAAACCTTTCATCAAGTGCCTATAACAATGTGATAGTTTCACCTTAGTACCACCTTTCTTACAAATCAAATTGTGCAAAAATTCCGGGGTGTCTACCTCAAGTGAATACCTATCAACAATATTAAGAAGTGCTGACCTCAATTAAAAATATGCATACCAAGCCACCTCACCTAATTTGGAGTTCTGTTTTAGCTCCATAAGAGACAGGACCTGCCCATTTTTAATGATAAGGCTGTTTCTGGCGGTGATGGTGACCACAACTCTTCCTCTTCCTCTTCACACTCATCTACAGCCTGATTCAGCACTCTTCGCAGGGCATGCTCCAGGAGGAAAACAAATGGGATGGGGTCGCTGATGGTCCCTTCGGTGTGACTGACTAGGTTTGTCACCTCCTCAAAAGGACGCATGAGCCTACAGGAATTGCGCATGAGCGTCCAGTACGTGGCAAAAAAATACCCAGCTCCGCAGAGGCTGTCCTAGCACACCGGTCATACAAATACTCGCTTTTTCTTGTTGGAGCAGGCGGTCGAACATTAGGAGTGTTGAATTCCAACGTGTCGGGCTGTCGCAAATCAAGCGCCTCACTGGCATGTTGTTTAGCTGCTGAATTTCGAAAAAGTGCACCATGGCCATGTAGGAATGTCTGAAATGGCCACACACCTTCCTGGCCAGCTTGAGGACATCCTATAAGCCTGGGTACTTACACATAAAGCATTGTACAATCAGATTCAACACATGTGCTATGCACAGCACATGTGTCAACTTGCCCAAATTGAATGCTGCCAACAGATTGCTTCCGTTGTCACACACTACTTTGCTGATCTCCAGTTGGTGAGGGGTCAGCCACTGATCCACCTGTGCGTTCAGGGCGGACAGGAGTGCTGGTCCGGTGTGACTCTCTGCTTTCAGGCAAGTCAACCCCAAGACGGCGTGACACTGTCATATCCGGGATGTGGAATAGCCCCTGGGGAGCTGGGGGGGTGGAGTTGATGATGTGGAACAAGATGCAGCAGCAGAAGAGGACTCAGCCGAGGAGGTTAGCGAAGAGGATGGAGTAGGAGGAGTAGAGGAGGTGGCAGAAGGCCTGCCTGCAAGTCGTGGTGGTGCAGAGCCACACATTCCATGCCTGGCAGCCTTCGGCAGGTTTACCCAATGTGCAGTGTACGTGATATACCTGCCCTTACTGTGCTTTGCAGACCAGGTATCAGTGGTCAGATAGACCCTTGCCCCAACACTGTGTGCCAGACATGCCATGACTTGCTTTTGCACAATAGAATACAGGTTGGGGATTGCCTTTTGTAAAAAAAAATTTTGGCCGGGTACCTTCCACTGCGGTGTCCCAATGGCTACAAATTTTTTGAAGGCCTCAGACTCCCCCAGCTTGCATGGTAAAAGCTGGCGGGCTAAGAGTTACGACAAGCCAGCTGTCAGACGCCGGGCAAGGGGGTGACTCTGTGACATTGGCTTCTTATGCTCAAACATTTCCTTGACAGACACCTGACTGTGGGCAGATGAGCAGGAACTGCTGAAGGTGAGAGGCGGAGTGGCGGATGGTTGAGAGGGGGCAGGGAGGACAGCAGTGGTTGACATGGCTGAAGATGCTGGACCAAGAGGAGCATGGTGGCTTTGAGTTTGTGTGCTGCTTGTACTCATGTGTTGATCCCATAGATCCCATGAGATCATGTGCCTTCGCAAAGCAGTTGTACCTAGGTGGGTGTTGGACTTCCCACGATTCAGTTTCTTTTGGCACAGGTTGCAAATGGCATCGCTGTTCTCAGAGGCAGACACACACAAAAAATGCCACACTGCTGAGCTTTGTAGTAACGGCATTTTGGTAGTGGCAACAGCATGCGTTGATTAGCGTGCTGTCTGGATGACCGCAGGTGCCGATACATGCTGTCTGACTGTGCCACTAGCTCCTTGCGACGACCTCCCCCTGCATCCAACTTGTCTCTTCCTCCTCTTTGTCTCACCATCTGAACCTTCCCCCTGTTCTTCTTCTCTTCGAGCGGGCACCCACATGACATCCACGGACACATCGTCATCATCAACCGCTTCACTTGTATCTGACAACTCAGCAAAGGAAGCAGCAGCGGGTAAAAGATCATCACACCGTACGTCCATATGTGTAATGATGACTGACTGAGACATATCCCTGTTATCTACATCCTCTGTCAATAATGGTTGCGCATCACTCATTTCATCCAACTGATGTGTAAATAAATACACTGACAGATCAAATGAAGGGGCTATGGTGCTAGTGTTGGTGGTGGTGGCGGGTGGGCGAGTGGTAACTTGAGAGGTGACGGAAGCTGAACTGGAGGAGGATGATGCGTCAAGGTTCCGAGCGGAAGCGGTAGAAGATTGGGTGTCCTGTGTAAGCCGGGTCAACTATGTCCTCAGAAATTTTCGAGTTCAGGGTATGTGGCCTCTGAACAATGGGCATTATTCTAGGGCCAAAGGAAATCACAGCACCACGACGGCCCCTGCGAGGTTGCCTGCTTCTGCTTGTCATTTTTTTTTTTGATTAGTGGTACTATGCGTACAAGGTACTGTGCCACCCAGTATGAGTGGTGGGCACTGGCAGTGGGCACACTACAGTCTATGGAAGTGGGACTGAAACACACTGGCAGGCATCTAACCTTAGATTAAAGGGTAAAAGTTAAATGCCTTATTTATTGGCAAGCTACTGTGCCACCGGGTATGAGTTGTGGGCACTGGCAGTGGGCACACTAGAGTCAGTGGAATTGGGCATGACACACACTAGCAGGCAACTAACCTTAGATTAAAGGGTAAAAATTAAATTCCTTATTTATCGGCAAGCTACTGTGCCACCCGGTATGAGTGGTGGGCACTGGCAGTGGGCACACTACAGTCTGTGGAAATGGGCCTGACACACACTGGCAGGCAACCAACCTTAGATTAAAAGGTAAAAATTAAATGACTTATTTATCGGCAAGCTACTGTGCCACCCAGTATGAGTTGTGGGCACACTACAGTCAGTGGAAGTGGGCCTGACACACACTAGCAGGCAACTAACATTAGATTAAAGGGTAAAAATGAAATGCCTTATTTATCGGCAAGCTACTGTGCCACCCGGTATGAGTGGTGGGCACTGGCAGTGGGCACACTACAGTCAGTGGAAGTGGGCCTGACACACACTGGCAGGCAACTAACCTTAGATTAAAGGGTAAAAATGAAATACCTTATTTATCGGTAAGCTACTGTGCCACCCGGTATGAGTTTTGGGCACTGGCAGTGGGCACACTAGAGTCAGTGAAATTGGACCTGATAGACACACGCAGGCAACTAACCTTAGATTAAAGGGTAAAAATGAAATGCATTATTTATCGGCAAGCTACTGTGCCACCCGGTATGAGTTTTGGGCACTGGCAGTGCGCACACTACTGTCTGTGGAAGTGGGCCTGACACCCACTGGCAGGCAACTAACCTCAGATTAAAGGGTAAAAATGAAATGCCTTATTCATCGGCAAGCTACTGTGCCACCCGGTATGAGTGGTGGGCACTGGCAGTGGGCACACTACAGTCAGTGGAAGTGGGTCTGACACACACTGGCAGGCAACTAACCTTAGATTAAAGGGTAAAAATGAAATACCTTATTTATCGGTAAGCTACTGTGCCACCCGGTATGAGTTTTGGGCACTGGCAGTGGGCACACTAGAGTCAGTGAAATTGGGCCTGATATACACACGCAGGCAACTAACCTTAGATTAAAGGGTAAAAATGAAATGCCTTATTTATCGGCAAGCTACTGTGCCACCCGGTATGAGTGGTGGGCACTGGCAGTGGGCACACTACTGTCTGTGGAAGTGGGTTGACACCCACTGGCAGGCAACTAACCTCAGATTAAATGGTAAAAATGAAATGCCTTATTTATCGGTAAGCTACTGTGCCACCCGGTATGAGTTTTGGGCACTGGCAGTGGGCACACTAGAGTCAGTGAAATTGGGCCTGATAGACACACGCAGGCAACTAACCTTAGATTAAAGGGTAAAAATGAAATGCCTTATTTATCGGCAAGCTATTGTGCCACCCGGTATGAGTGGTGGGCACTGGCAGTGGGCACACTACAGTAAGTGGAAGTGTGCCTGACACCCACTGGCAGGCAACTAACCTCAGATTAAAGGGTAAAAATTAAATGCCTTATTTATCGGCAGGCTACTGTGCCACTCTGTATGAGTTTTGAGCACTGGCAGTGGGCACTCTAGAATCAGTGAAATTGGGCCTGATACACACGCGCAGGCAACTAACCTTAGATTAAAGGGTAAAAATTAAATGCCTTATTTATCGGCAAGCTACTGTAACACCCGGTATGAGTGGTGGGCACTGACAGTGGGCACACTACAGTCTATGGAAATGGGCCTGACACACACTGGCAGGCAACTGACCTTAGATTAAAGGGTAAAAATGAAATGCCTTATTTATCGGCAAGCTACTGTGCCACCCGGTATGAGTTTTAGGCATTGGCAGTCGGCACACTAGAGTCAGTGAAATTGGGCTTGATTCACACGCGCAGCCAACTAACCTTAGATTAAAGGGTAAAAATGAAATGCCTTATTTATCAGCAAGCTACTGTGTCACCCGTTATGAGTGGTGGGCACTGGCAGTGGGCACATTACAGTCAGTGGAAGTGGGCCTGACACACACTGGCAGGCAACTAACCTTAGATTTATGGGTAAAAATTAAATTCCTAAATTATCGGCAAGCTACTGTGCCACCCGGTATGATTGGTGGGCACTGGCAGTGGGCACACTACTGTCTGTGGAAGTGGGCCTGGCACCCACTGGCAGGCAACTAACCTTAGATTAAAGGGTAAAAATTAAATGCCTTATTTATCGGCAAGCTACTGTGCCACTCGGTATGAGTTTTGGGCACTGGCAGTGGGCACACTAGAATCAGTGAAATTGGTCCTGATACACACGCGCAGGCCACTAACCTTACATTAACCACTTCAGCACCCCTAGCTTAAACACCCTTAATGACCAGGCCACTTTTTACAATTCCGCACTACACTACTTTCACCGTTTATTGCTCCGTCATACAACTTACCACCCAAATGAATTTTACCTCCTTTTCTTCTCACTAATAGAGCTTTCATTTGGTGGTATTTCATTCTTTCTGACATTTTTACTTTTTTTGCCATTAATACAAATTTAATAAAAATTTTGTAAAAAAATGACATTTTTCACTTTCTGTTGTAAAATAAAAAAAAAAAAAACTACATTTCTATATAAATTTTTCTCTAAATTTATTGTTCTACATGTCTTTGATAAAAAAAAAAAGTCCAATAAGTGTATATTTATTGGTTTGGGTAAAAGTTATAGCGTTTACAAACTATGGTGCAAAAAAGTGAATTTCGGCATTTTGAAGCAGCTCTGACTTTATGAGCACCTGTCATGTTTCTTCAGGTGCTAGAATGTCAGGATAGTATAAATTCCCCCCAACTCACACCATTTTAGAAAGAAGACACCCCAAAGTATTCGCGGAGGGGCATGGTGATTTCATGTATCATTTCATTTTTTTTCACAAGTTAGCGGAAAATAACACTTTCCGAGAAAAAAAAAAAAAAGAAAAGTTTCAATTTCTGCTAACTTCTGGCAAAAAAAATAAAAATATCAGACGGACTCACTATGCCCCTCAGTGAATACCTCGGGGTGTCTACTTTCCGAAATGTGGTCATTTGCGGGGTGTGTTTACTGTTCTGGCATTTTGGGCGGGCTAAATTGTGAGCCGCCATGTAAAACCTAAAGGTACTCGTTGGAATTTAGGCCCCTTTGCGCACCCAGGCTGCAAAAAAGTGTCACTTATGTGGTATCGCCGTACTCAGGAGAAGTAGGGCAATGTGTTTTGGGGTGTATTTTTACATATACCCATGTTGAGTGAGAGAAATATCTCTGTAAATTGTCAACTTTGTATAAAAAAATTTAAAAGTTGTCGTTTACAGAGATATTTTTCACACAAAGTATGGGTATATATAAAAATACACCCCAAAACACATTGCCCTACTTCTCCTGAGTACGGGCCCTAAAACCAATGAGTACCTTTAGGATTTCACAGGGCATTTTACGCATTTGGATTCCAGACTTCTTCTCACGCTTTAGGGGCCCCTAAAATGACAGGACAGTATAAATACCCACATGTGACCCTCATTTTTGGAAAGAAGACACCCCAAGGTATTCCGTGGGGGGTATGGTGAGTTCATGTAAAATTTTATTTTTGTCACTAGTTAGTGGAATACGAGACTTTGTAAAAACAAAATTAAAAAAATATATATCCAGGAGAAGTAGGGCAATGTCGTTTTGGGGTGTATTTTACATATACCCATGTTGAGTGAGAGAAATATCTCTGTAAATTGTCAACTTTGTATAAAAAATTTAAAAGTTGTCGTTTACAGAGATATTTTTCACACAAAGTATGGGTATATATAAAAATACACCCCAAAACACATTGCCCTACTTCTCCTGAGTACGGGCCCTAAAACCAATGAGTACCTTTAGGATTTCACAGGGCATTTTTACGCATTTGGATTCCAGACTTCTTCTCACGCTTTAGGGGCCCCTAAAATGACAGGACAGTATAAATACCCCACATGTGACCCCATTTTGGAAAGAAGACACCCCAAGGTATTCCGTGAGGGGTATGGTGAGTTCATGTAAAATTTTATTTTTTGTCACTAGTTAGTGGAATACGAGACTTTGTAAAAAACAAAATTAAAAAAAATATATATATCTATTTCCGCTAAATTGTGCCAAAAAAAAAAAATTCTGTGAACTCGCCATGCCAGTCACGGAATACCTTGGGGTGTCTTCTTTCCAAAACGGTGTCACATGTGGGGTACTTATACTAACCTGGCATTTTAGGGGCCCCTAAAGCTTGAGAATCCAAATGCGTAAAAATGCCCTGTGAAATCCTAAAGGTACTCATTGGTTTTAGGGCCCCTTTGCGCACCCAGGCTGCAAAAAAGTGTCACTCATGTGGTATTGCCGTATTTTGGTCTTCTTTCCAAAATGGGGTCACATGTGGGGTGTTTATACTGCCCTGGCATTTTAGGGGCCCTAAAGCGTGAGAATTAAAATGCTTAAAAATGCCCTCCTAAAAGGTACTCATTAGAATTTGCGCCCCTTTGCGCATCTTGGCTGAAAAAAAGTGTCACTCCTGTGGTATTGCCGTACTCAGGAGAAGTAGGGCAATGTGTTTTGGGGTGTATTTTTACATATACCCATGCTGGGTGAGAGAAATATCTCTGTAAATTGACAACTTTGAATAAAAAATTTTAAAAAGCTGTCGTTTACAGCGATATTTCTCACACACAGTATGGGTATATATAAAAATACACCCTAAAACACATTGCCCTACTTCTCCTGAGTACGGCGATACCACATGTGTGCCACTTTTTTGCAGCCAAGATGCGCAAAGGGGCCCTAAAACCAATGAGTACCTTTAGGATTTCACAGGCCATTTTTACGCATTTGGATTCTCACACTTTAGGGGCCCCTAAAATGCCAGGACAGTATAAAAACCCCACATGTGACCCCATGGTGGAAAGAAGACACCCCAAGGTATTCTGTGAGGGGTATGGCAGAAAAAAAAAAATTGCCACAAGTTAGCGGAAATTTTTTTTTTTCTCATATTCCACTAACTTGTGACAAAAAATAAAATTTTGCATGAACTCACCATACCCCTCACGGAATACCTTGGGGTGTCTTCTTTCTAAAATGGGGTCACATGTGGGGTATTTATACTGCCCTGGCATTTGAAGGTGTCCGCAATCATTAAACGTATGGCCAGCATTAGGAGTTTCTGCGATTCTCCTTATATTGAGCATACGGGTAATGAGATTTTTTTTTTTCCGTTCAGCCTTTGCGCTGAAAAAAATAAATAAATGAACGGCACAGATTTTTTCATTCGCATCGATCAATGTGGATGAAAAAATCTCTGCCCAAATCAGTGACTGCGGTGCGGTGGGCTGGGCGCTAGCTACCTAACAAGTAGCTAACTAACTGGCGGTGATAGGGGACCCTTATGCCCTATTCACACGTCCGAAATTCTGTTTGCGGAACGGAATTGTGGACCCATTCATTTCTATGGGGACAGACTTTGTCCCGCTCGGATCCGGAATTACGGATCTGCGCTTCCGGGTCTGCACTTCCGTTCCGCAAAAATATAGAACATGTCCTATTCAAGTCCGAAATTGCGGACAAGAAAAAGCATTTTCTATATAGTTCTGGCAATGTGCGGATCTACAAAATGAGGAAAGCACATTGCCGGTGTCCGTGTTTTGAGGATCCGCGGATCCGATCCGCGAATATGTGAATCCACGGATCCGATCCACGGATCCGTGAATCCACGGATCCGCAAAACACATATGGACGTCTGAATGGAGCCTTACAAGGGGTGTGATCAATGACAGGGGGGTGATCAGGGGGTCTAGATGGGGTGATCAAGGGGTTAATAAGTGAGGGGGGGTGGGGGGGTTAGTGTAGTGTTTGGTGCAACTTTGCAGTGTTACCTGGTCCTCTGGTGGTCGATCCCAGCAAATGGGACCACCAGAGGACCAGGTAGCAGCTATATCAGACGCTGTTCACAAAACAGCGTCTGATATAGCTGTTTGATGCGATATAATTCGCATCTACAGCCTGCCAGCGATGGATCATCGCTGGCAGGCTGTAGCTCAACTGCTGAGACGCGCTTCACTGTGAACGCGCGCGCGCTCGCGTGAGCGTTCACAGCAAGTCACGGCTCTCGCGAGATGACGCGCCGATGCGTCATCTCAGAGCTACAGGACCGCCCGCAGGACGCATCCCTGCGTTAGGCGGTCCTGTAGCGGTTAAAGGGTAAAAATTAAATGCCTTATTTATCGGCAAGCTAATGTGCGACCCGGTATGAGTGGTGGGCACTGCCAGTGGGCACACTACAGTCAGTGGAAGTGGGCCTGACACACACTGGCAGAAAACTAACCTTAGATTAAAGTGTAAGAATTAAATTCCTTAATTATCGCCAAGCTACTGTGCCACCCAGTATGAGTGTTGGGCACTGGCAGTGGCCACACTACAGTCAGTGGAAGTGGGCCTGACATACACTGGCAGGCAACTAACCTTAGATTAAAGGGTAAAAATTAAATGCCTTATTTATCGGCCAGCTACTGTGCCACCCGGTATGAGAGGTGGGCACTGGCAGTGGGCACACTACAGTCAGTGGAAGTGGGCCTGACACACACTAGCAGGCAACTAATCTTAGATTAAAGGGTAAAAATTAAATGCCTTATTTATCGGCAAGCTACTGTGCCACCCAGTATGAGTTGTCGGCACACTACAGTCAGTGGAAGTGGGCCTGACACACACTAGCAGGCAACTAACCTTAGATTAAAGGGTAAAAATTAAATGCCTTATTTATCGGTAAGCTACTGTGCCACCCGGTATGAGTGGTGGGCACTGGCAGTGGCCATTCTACAGTTAGTGGAAGTGGGCTTGACATACACTGGCAGGCAACTAACCTTAGATTAAAGGGTAAAAGTTGAATGCCTTATTTATCGGCAAGCTACTGTGCCACCCGGTATGAGTGGTGGGCACTGGC
Organism: Bufotes viridis; assembly: GCA_033119425.1. Taxonomy (NCBI): domain Eukaryota; kingdom Metazoa; phylum Chordata; class Amphibia; order Anura; family Bufonidae; genus Bufotes; species Bufotes viridis. Next base: position 183,871,822 of record CM065589.1, on the reverse strand, counting down.
AGTGGGCACACTACTGTCTGTGGAAGTGGGCCTGTAACCCACTGGCAGGCAACTAACCTTAGATTAAATGGTAAAAATGAAATGCCTTATTTATCGGCAAGCTACTGTGCCACCCGGTATGAGTTTTGGGCACTGGCATTGGGCACACTAGAGTCAGTGAAATTTGGCCTAATACACACACTGGCAGGCAACTAACCTTAGATTAAAGGGTAAAAATTAAATGCCTTTTTTATCGGCAAGCTACTGTGCCACCCGGTATGAGAGGTGGGCACTGGCAGTGGGCAAACTACAGTCTGTGGAAGTGGGCCTGACACACACTAGCAGGCAACTAATCTTAGATTAAAGGGTAAAAATTAAATGCCTTATTTATCGGCAAGCTACTGTGCCACCCAGTATGAGTTGTGGGCACACTACAGTCAGTGGAAGTGGGCCTGACACACACTAGCAGGCAAGTAACCTTAGATTAAAGGGTAAAAATTAAATGCCTTATTTATCGGTAAGCTACTGTGCCACCCGGTATGAGTGGTGGGCACTGGCAGTGGCCACTCTACAGTTAGTGGAAGTGGGCCTGACATACACTGGCAGGCAACTAACCTTAGATTAAAGGGTAAAAGTTGAATGCCTTATTTATCGGCAAGCTACTGTGCCACACGGTATGAGTGGTGGGCACTAGCAGTGGGCACACTACTGTCTGTGGAAGTGGGCCTGTAACCCACTGGCAGGCAACTAACCTTAGATTAAAGGGTAAAAATTAAATGCCTTTTTTATCGGCAAGCTACTGTGCCACCCGGTATGAGAGGTGGGCACTGGCAGTGGGCAAACTACAGTCTGTGGAAGTGGGCCTGACACACACTAGCAGGCAACTAATTTAAGATTAAAGGGTAAAAATTAAATGCCTTATTTATCGGCAAGCTACTGTGCCACCCGGTATGAGTTTTGGGCACTGGCAGTGGGCACACTAGAGTCAGTGAAATTTGGCCTAATACACACACTGGCAGGCAACTAACCTTAGATTAAAGGGTAAAAATTAAATGCCTTTTTTATCGGCAAGCTACTGTGCCACCCAGTATGAGAGGTGGGCACTGGCAGTGGGCAAATTACAGTCTGTGGAAGTGGGCCTGACACAGACTAGCAGGCAACTAATTTAAGATTAAAGGGTAAAAATTAAATGCCTTATTTATCGGCAAGCTACTGTGCCACCCGGTATGAGTTTTGGGCACTGGCAGTGGGCACACTAGAGTCAGTGAAATTTGGCCTAATACACACACTGGCAGGCAACTAACCTTAGATTAAAGGGTAAAAATTAAATGCCTTTTTTATCGGCAAGCTACTGTGCCACCCGGTATGAGAGGTGGGCACTGGCAGTGGGCAAACTACAGTCTGTGGAAGTGGGCCTGACACAGACTAGCAGGCAACTAATCTTAGATTAAAGGGAAAAAAATTAAATGCCTTATTTATCGGCAAGCTACTGTGCCACCCAGTATGAGTTGTGGGCACACTACAGTCAGTGGAAGTGGGCCTGACATACACTGGCAGGCAACTAACCTTAGATTAAAGGGTAAAAGTTGAATGCCTTATTTATCGGCAAGCTACTGTGCGACCCGGTATGAGTGGTGGGCACTGGCACTGGGCACACTACTGTCTGTGGAAGTTGGCCTACATGTAACCCACTGGCAGGCAACTAACCTTAGATTAAATGGTAAAAATTAAATGCCTTATTTATCGGCAAGCTACTGTGCCACCCGGTATGAGTTTTGGGCACTGGCAGTGGGCACACTAGAGTCAGTGAAATTTGGCCTAATACACACACTGGCAGGCAACTAACCTTAGATTAAAGGGTAAAAATTAAATGTCTTTTTTATCGGCAAGCTACTGTGCCACCCGGTATGAGAGTTGGGCACTGGCAGTGGGCAAACTACAGTCTGTGGAAGTGGGCCTGACACACACTAGCAGGCAACTAACCTTAGATTAAAGTGTAAAAATGAAATGCCTTATTTATCGGCAAGCTACTGTGCCACCCGGTATGAGTGGTGGGCACTGGCAGTGGGCACACTACAGTCAGTGGATGTGGGCCTGACATACACTGGCAGGCAACTAACCTTAGATAAAAGGGTACAAATTAAATGCCTTAATTATCGGAAAGCTACTGTGCCACCCGGTATAAGTTGTGTGCACACTACAGTCAGTGGAAATGGGCCTGACACACACTAGCAGACAAGTAACCTTAAATTAAAGGGTAAAAATGAAATGCCTTATTTATCGGCAAGCTACTGTGCCACCCAGTATGAGTGGTGGGCACTGCCAGTGGGCACACTACAGTCAGTGGAAGTGGGCCTGACACACACTGGCAGGCAATTAACCTTAGATTAAAGGGTAAAAATTAAATGCCTTAATTATCGCAAAGCTACTGTGCCACCCGGTATGAGTGGTGGGCACTGACGGTGGCCACACTACCGTCAGTAGAAGTGGGCCTGACATACACTGGCAGTCAACTAACCTTAGATTAAAGGGTAAAAATAAAATGCTTTTTTTATCGGCAAGCTACTTTGCCACCCGGTATGAGTGGTGGGCACTGGCAGTGGGCACACTACAGTCTGTAGAATAGGGCCTGACACACACTGGCAGGCAACCAACCTTAGATTAAAGGGTAAAAATTAAATGCCTCATTTATAGGCAAGCTACTTTGCCACCCGGTATGAGTGGTGGGCACTGGCAGGGGGCACACTACAGTCTGTGGAAGTGTGCATGACACACACTGGCAGCAAGCAGGCAACCGAAATTAGTTTAAAGTGTAAAGATGAAATGCCTTTTTGCTATGCAACGTCCTGTGCTACCCGATGTGAGTCTTGGGCACTGGCAGTTGGCTCACTACAGTCAGTGGAAGTGGGCCTGACACAGACTGGCAGCAGGCAGGCAACTGAAATTAGATTAAAGTGTAAAAATGAAATGCTTTTTTTTTTTCAAAGTCCTGTGCCACACGGTATGAGTGGTGGGCACTGACAGTGGGCACACTACAGTCATTGAAAGTGGGCCTGACACACACTGGCAGCAGCAGGCAACTGAAATTAGATTAAAGTGTAAAAATAAAATGCCTTTTTTTATGCAAAGTCCTGTGCCACATGGTATGATTGGTTGGCACTGGCAGTGGGCACACTTCAGTCAGTGGGCCTGCAGCCTCTCACACACGGGCAGGCCAGGCAACTGCAATATATATATGGAGAAAAAATAAATAAAAGCAGACTAATGTAGTAGCCCTAAAAAGGGCTTTTTGGGGTGCTGTGACGCTGTCCTTACAGCAGATGAGTCTGTGGACACAGAACACTGGCCTAGCTAACGCTTTCCCTATGAATTCATCAACAGCACAGCAGCAGCTTCACTCTCCATGCTCTACTAACACACTGCAGCTTCAGACTGAATCTAAAATGGCTGCAATTTTTATAGGAGGTGGGAAGGTGTGGGAGGGAGGGTACTGATTGGCTGGAATGTGTCTGCTGACTGTGAGTTACAGAGTCAAAGTTTGCTCAATGATGATGTATAGGGGGCGGACCGAACATTGCATATGTTCGCCCGCGGCGGCGAACGCGAACAAGCTATGTTCGCTGGGAACTGTTCGCCGGCGAATAGTTCGAGACATCACTACTTGCTGGATGATTGGTACAAAAAAATAGACCAGGTCTATTCAATGGAGGAGCTAGCCAGTTGGGCTTCCAGATCACATTCCAAATTTGAGAAATTACGGAGGCCGTGGTCAGAATTCCAGTCCAAGGCAACTAATTGACTATAGCTGGAAGTTATAAGGTTTTCAAATAGCTGACAAACCCCTGATATATATATAGCACAGTAATTATCCCTACCCTTATCCTCCCCCCACCCCCTCTAGCCACTCTTATGGTTCCATTATAACATGCAAGGAAAGTGTTTGTTGTTTATGTTGTTTTTTGTTGTATTTTTTAACCCACTGGTGGTGGGGGATCATCTATTAAGCTATTGTAGTTCTCATCAGCACTAGGGGACGTAGCAGTTCCCAAATGTCTACACTTCAGTGGTTTGCTACCCACTATGTACATACTCCTTACTTAGTCCCTGATACCTTCGGTTGGAGGGATATGAATGCCCTTCCTACTTCTCGGTGAGACCTACTTAATCTGAATGTATAACCTATACGTACTGTTATGTATATTTTTCTTTGTACCATTAATCTTTCAATAAAAAGAGCTTTAATAATAAAAAAAAAATCAATAAATAAAAATCAAACAATGACCGCCATGTTGTGTCTTGTTGTGACTTTTGGGTCTTGTAGACAGCATCTTCCAAGTTCACCCTCACATGCCTCTGTGGTTGTTGTGGTTTTACCACAACAACAAAAAGTGAGAGTCCAACCGCAAGCCCTTATTTTTTTTACCAAATTCCATTTATTTCACTCCACTCTTTATAAGAACACATTGTGAGAAGATCATCCAATGATCGGGATACCAGCAATGATACTGATGCAGTGTGCCAGAAATAAAGTATGCACATATATAATTAGGTGCACTACTTTGCATTCATTTATAGTAATATCATTCAGATTTTCCAAGCTCCAGTACTGCTATCCTCAACTCCAATACTTGCTAGTGATGCACTGCTTGATAGGTAAATTCCAAATACTGATCCTTGCACAGATCCTCTAGATATAAATAGTGTTGAGCGCGAATATTCGAATAGCGAATTTTTTTAGCGAATATCGGCACTTCGCTAATTCGCGAATATTTTGAATATAGCGCTATAAATTCACTATTTCGAATATTCGTTTTTTTTTGTTTTTTTTTATTAGTTATATTTTTTTCTTTCCCACTTCCCAAAAGTAGTTCTTACCTGTCCTGAGGATTCCTGGCTTCCTGGCTGCTCGTCAGTGCCCGTTGCCGCTTCTGCCGACTTCCGTGCTCATGGAGCGTCCCCATCACTATGGGAACGTCTCCATATACTAAAATGTACTGTCGGATTTGAGGAATTACGTTCAAATCGCAATGCGATTAATTCAAGTTATATTAATCGCATTGCGATTACAACTTAGCACTGCAATCTTACATAGGCTAGAATTAACGAATATGGAATATAGCACTAGCAGTGCTAAGTTGAAATCGCAATGCGATTACTTCAAGTTAAATTAATCGCATTGCGAATTCAACTTAGCACTGCTGCTATATTCCATATTCGTTAACTTCGTTCATTCTAGCAAGCTGACCCATTATAAACCCAGCTCTAAGTTGAAATCGCAATGCGATTAATATAACTTGAATTAATCGCATTGCGATTTTAACGTAATTCCTCAAATCCGACAGTACATTTTAGTATATGGAGACGTTCCCATGGTGATGGGGACGCTCCATGAGCACGGAAGTTTATGGTTGGCTTGGTAGAATTAGGGAATAGCGAATATGACGAATGTATTCGTCATATTCCTCAAAACGAATATAACGAAGTATTTTACATCTTCGTTTCAGCTACCCTATTCACTTCGCTAATTCTAGCAATCAAATAGGAAAGTTGACTGACTACTACAGCTTTGTTTAATTCGCTATGCGATTATATTACTTTGCCAAATTGCCACTTTTTTTTAAATAAATCAAATAATTATAATGATTATCAAGTATAATAATTATACTATATTTATTTAAAAAAAAGGTAGCAGTAAGTAATATTATCGCATATGATCCTAATACTATTCTCCATATTCGATAATATTATCGCATTGCGAACAAAAACTTAGTGCTATATTCTCCATATTCGATAAGCCTACCTTGACTATAGAGACCAAGTTTTTATTTGCATATGCGATAATATTACTTTGCCACTTTTTTCTATATTCTTTCATTGCGAATACAAACTCAGCTGTCTATAGGCATCTTTCCTTGTGCATTTTTTTCGTGTCATAGATTATTCCTGAATATTCTGAAAATATATAGCATTAGCATTATGTTGAATATAATGATATATATTTCTATTTTAGAATAATCGTAATTTTTTATTTTTTTATTTGATTTGGCCAGAGTGTGACCACACATGATTCCTTCCCACTTTTTGACTGAGAGCGAATATGTAGAGTATAGCGTTATTCAGTGGCGTAATGAGAAAGGACTGGGCCCCACAGCAAATTTTTGAATGGGCTCTCCTACCCCCACAACTACCCCCACAAACTTCTACACAACCCACTCCTCCCATGCAACCCCTCTCCTTTGGCTAGTCACGATCGCTTCTCTGCGATGAGACCCGGAAGCTCCTCCGTCCATTTCGTACATTGTTTCTGTATATAATATCATTGTATAATACTGTTGAGAGGGCCCTGACAATACCTGGGTGGGCCCCTACTGAGTTTGGGCACCAAATCAGCCGCTTCCCTATAGTTACGCCCTGGCCAGAGGTGTAACTTGACCAGCATGCACTTTCTATAACGCTGGGTTCACACCAGCGCGTCCCGCTCGCGCACGACGTGTGATCTTTACTTCTATTTTCGCATTGCGAAAATTAAAGTAAAATTGCGCTGCCGAGCGCGCGCTTGCGCTATATATCCCTATGGGGACGCGCAACGCTACGCCCCAAAGAAGATCCTGTACTTCTTGGTCATAGAGTGTTTTACAGCTCTTTCAAACGCGCTGTAAAACGCTCAGGTGAGAACCATGCCCATAGGGAAACATGGTTTTTCACCTGTTGAGCGTTTTACAGCGCATTTCAACGCACTGTAAAACACCCAAGTGTGAACCCAGCGTAATACCAGTGTCTTCTTATGCGGCACAAGGGTCTTTGGGCCCCCTCAGGCTCCTGGGCCCGTTAGCAACTGCTACCTCTGCACCCCATATAGCTACGCCCTGGCGTTATTCATATATATACACTAACCTAAAGAATTATTAGGAACACCTGTTCTATTTCTCATTAATGCAATTATCTAGTCAACCAATCACATGGCAGTTGCTTCAATGCATTTAGGGGTGTGGTCCTGGTCCAGACAATGAGGTGATTTAAGCAATTTTGAGCGTGGCATGGTTGTTGGTGCCAGACGGGCCGGTCTGAGTATTTCACAATCTGCTCAGTTACTGGGATTTTCACGCACAACCATTTCTAGGGTTTACAAAAAATGGTGTGAAAAGGGAAAAACATCCAGTATGCGGCAGTCATGTGGGCGAAAATGCCTTGTTGATGCTAGAGGTCAGAGGAGAATGGGCCGACTGATTCAAGCTGATAGAAGAGCAACGTTGACTGAAATAACCACTCGTTACAACCGAGGTATGCAGCAAAACATTTGTGAAGCCACAACACGCACAACCTTGAGGCGGATGGGCTGCAACAGCAAAAGACCCCACCGGGTACCACTCATCTCCACTACAAATAGGAAAAAGAGGCTACAATTTGCACGAACTCACCAAAATTGGACTGTTGAAGACTGGAAAAATGTTGCCTGGTCTGATGAGTCTCGATTTCTGTTGAGACATTCAAATCGTAGAGTCCGAATTTGGCGTAAACAGAATGAGAACATGTATCCATCATGCCTTGTTACCACTGTGCAGGCTGCTGGTGGTGGTGTAATGGTGTGGGGGATGTTTTCTGGGCACACTTTAGGCCCCGCAGTGCCAATTGGGCATCGTTTAAATGCCACGGGCTACCTGAGCATTGTTACTGACCATGTCCATCCCTTCATGACCACCATGTACCCATCCTCTGATGGCCACTTCCAGCAGGATAATGCACCATGTCACAAAAGCTCGAACATGACAATGAGTTCACTGTACTAAAATGGCCCCACAGTCACCAGATCTCAACCCAATAGAGCATCTTTGGGATGTGGTGGAACGGAAGCTTCGTGCCCTGGATGTGCATCCCTCGAATCTCCATCAACTGCAAGATGCTATCCTATCAATATGGGCCAACATTTCTAAAGAATGCTATCAGCACCTTGTGGAATCAATGCCACATAGAATTAAGGCAGTTCCGAAGGCAAAAGGGGGTCCAACACCGAATTAGTATGGTGTTCCTAATAATTCTTTAGGTGAGTGTATATATATATATACACACATAGATATATACTGTATGTATGTAAAATAATGTATATATGTATGTATGCATCTGTGTATGTTCCACAAATACTCAAACATGCAACCATCGATTTCAACGATACTTGGTGTACACATCCCTTAGTACATGGAATCAATACTTGCGGGGGTCTCTGCTCTCTAGGACGTACCGTTTCAGCGCTATTCCCAAAAATGACATCCATTACAGTCAATACAAGGCTGGCAACTGCCATTTACATGGTCACATGTCAGCCACTAGAAGCTTGCGGGTCCTACTCCTGGACTGGTTACCATAACAACTGATCCAAGGTTTTGCCACTTTGCATGTCCTGAGACTCCTAAAATATTGAGTCAGATAATGCCACAACTACACTGCTACATGCATGGGGGCAGGGGCCACTATTAAACATATGGGCGCTGTTAAATAGGCGGTTACTATGGAGATCAAAAATAAAGGGACGGTCAGTGCGGGTGTGTATTTCTTGATCATACAACTCATTGATTTTTGGCTCTTAGCAGCCGCCCGCCGATACCTCTCAGGGTGGCGAGGCAGTTGTGGCTCTAGTGGCACAATACTGTGCCACAGAGTCCTCTGGCCCGGCTCTGAGCAGCAGCAACTGCTGCTCTCCGCCTCCTGCAGGACCAACACCCCTGGAATCCTCCCTGCTCTTGTTAGACAGCGACTGTGAGTGGGACATCTTGGGGAAGGCAATGCAGGAAGCTTTTGGAGGTGATGGAGGAGGATGAGGGTGTACCACTGCTCTTCCCACCCATACATGATCAGCACCGCACACACGCTGGATTACGTCTAACAGCAGATGGTGTGGGCTTCATACTTCACCGTTAACAATACTTGCTTCTGTATGTCCTGACACTGCTGAGTTATGTGTGGGCCTTATACTACAGTGTTACCGTGTGCCTACTACTGTCTGTCCTGATCCAGATGAGTCTGACCCTAGACTGAAGAGGCCTTACAACTAAGTTATAAAATTACACCGTAACATAACATTAGAAAAAACGAAAGCACAAGTTATAACGGTTAATAAACTATTTATAAATAACATTATAGAAAAAAATAAGTACAATAGGCCTCTATGGCAATTTTTTTAGCCGGGCCAGCAGCTCCCTCATCTTGGCCATTTCACGGAGATGCCTCCTATCCATCTCCTGCATATTTCGAAACAGCCGCCGCTGCTGCTTGGCCACCTCCTCCATCTCCCTCCTGTACTCCCGCTCCATCCTGGCCATTTGGCGGACACACTTGTTCACAACTGTAAAAATAAATAAATAAACAAACAATTACTGCAATTCAGGTTACAAGACAATTAGTGCTTAGTGTGGAGTATGAGTTTAAAAACCGCCTATTTAAATCTTAACTCAGTAGCTATAGATTTTTATGTTACTAATATTTTGGTTTACTTTGTGAGAGTTCGGGTATGGCATAATGTTATTTGGTTTGTTAATACTTTTTGGTAGTTTACAGAGTTTGGTTGCAATTATATTGTTTTCTATTACTGTAGTTTCTGTTTTCCCTCATTGTTGGCATTTTAACCACTTAACGGCCAGCCCACAATAGTACGTCATAGTGGGACATGACTTGATACACAGGGACAGTGGCGCACTCCAAGGGGTGGTCCAACAGGTCTGGACCCCTAGAACCATTAAATTGTTTTGTTTTTTTATCCTCCAGGGCCGCTATCGACCGCCATAGGCGGCACGGCCCTGGTTCTAATTAGGCTGCAGCGGGCACGGGAGCGCATCGCTCACTGCCCCGCCGCCTATCACCACTATAGGCTTCAGGCCTATTTGCTGGTAGAAGCCCAGCAAATAAATGGATGGCAGTATGGGGCAAATTAATTAATATGGGGCATCTGGTGGCACTATAGGAACATTATTTGGGGGCACTATTGGGCAGTGGAGAACTATGGGGTCATTTACTGGGGCACTATATAGGGGTATTTTATACTGGCATACATTATGGGGACATTAGCTGAACTGTGGGCACTAAGCAGGGTTATTTGATTTATTGTTATATTATAAGGAAAGTATTACTACTACATTATGGTGAGCTTTACTACTGCTACTGGGGGGCTGAAGGGAGCATGATTACTAGGATCTGGGGAGGGAGGAGAGCGGAGGAGCTCTCTGTACCCCCACCCGGACCTACACTCCGTTAAAATCGCACAACTTCTCCTCCTCCACTCCTCTTTTAACATGAGGGGGACAGTGTGAGTGTAAGTACAGGAGCTTTATGTCGGAGCCCTGAATACTGAGTAAAGTGCGTCTATGTAGGATGAGGGTAAGACTCTTACCTTCATCCTCAACAATATAATTTCAGCTGTACATTGTTTGTTGGGAGTGGCCTATTATATGTAGGAGGGGCTGTTAACAATTGCCGTAGCTTTTTTTTATTCCGACCCCACTATACAAAATTCCTGGGTGCTCCCCTTAACAGGGACGTACTATTGTAGACCAACAAAAAACCGTCCCCCAGGCATAATCGCTTTGGAAATGAGGTGCAAAACCTGCTTAGCTAAACGGGCAGCCATGTTAACTAAGGTCTGCTATTGTTCAGGGATCGTGTGATATTTTTGAATATGTTTTGTGTACCGATTTATATTGGTGTGTGCATATATTTACCCTCCTGGTGAGGCGTGTATACGACCTGTTCCTCCTCCTCTTCAGGATGTGGGGGGGAGCGATTCTGGTGGCTGGGACGGTCCAGCCTCCTCCTCAACCTCGACCTCCACAATATTGAGGTCAGCACTCGCCTCCTCCATTGTCACCACTTCCGGTGGTGGATGGGCCGCTGTGAGGGTGGAGGGTCCTGGCTGTTCCTCCGTCTCCTCCTCCTCCGTTGACACCTCAATGTCCTCCGCTTTTCTTTTGCGGTGGCGGACAGAGGGGACGGTTTTACCTGTAATAATCACAAATTGTTAAAAATGTAAACAAACAACTCAAGAATCATAAAAATGTAAAAGATCCATACATTTCTATATAGAGGCATCTGCAATCCAATGGTTGATTTGCCTCATTTTGTAGGGAACTGACATTCTTAAAACCTGTGTTACAGATGGTAAAACCGGCCTAAGTTACCAATAACGCGCATGTGTCAAGGTCAGCGCTAATCGTGCAGGAGTTAATGTGCCAGTATCTGTGATATATGCGGGAGAATGCAGCCTGTGTCCATACATCAGTAACGGCCGTACCCCTGCCGCTGAATAAGGTCATGTGCCCGCCTGATCATAGCGATGTACATGTAGGGTGCTGGGCATTAAGTGACGTTCTGTTGCCCCGTACATATACTGGGGGCTGGAAGGGATGAAATACGGATGTAGTAGAGTTAACACACATGCTTTATGAGTCATGTTATGAAAACTAGATGCGTTTAGCTTTTTTTTTACAATGGCTTTTGTTTATAGATAACGCGATGAGTTATGAAATTCCTATTAAGAGTTTGTGTGTTAACACTGTTAACCCAGCTCCATCTGTACGGATTAGAGCATCGCTGACTAGATACATTACATAGAGGTGTAGAGAGATATATAAAAGTCATGTAAGCAATGTACCTGGGCACAGTACAGCACTCCGCTCTCTGATGCGCTCTGGGTGGTGCCTCTTGAGGTCGCACCACTTTTTTTGGATGGCCTCCTTTACTGGCATGTGGCCAAACCTCTCCTCCATCTCCTTCTGGAGGGACAGGATTATGGCGGTCTTCTCCGCATGCTTGCGGGTCAGGCCGTAACCCTTCTCCAACATTGTCTGCAGGATAAAGATGCAAACATATAATCAACATTTTTTAGTATACTATTTTTAATTTTTTTTTTATTTACTTCTAAGATCTGTTTGCACTGGGATTGTATGTGTATGGGGTCTACACAACAAGTAATATATTGCTTTAGGAGACCAAAAAGAAAAAAAAGAAGGAAGGAAGGAAGGGGAAATAAAAAAAAAAAAAAAATTGTATCCTGGTAAATATTTGAATACTCGAATATTTTACAACAGTAGATCTACACATAAATATTTTTTCTGTTGATAAAGTGTTAAAAAATAATGTTCAGAATCAGATATGCGTGCAATATGTAATACAATCATGTGATGTAAGAAACATTAAACATGTTACTATACTTACATTGATTATATAATCTTCCTCCTCTTCGGTAAATGAATTTCGCCCCATCTCGATCCGATCTCGATTAGATTTTTTCAAAAGTCAGCACCAGTCGCGAAACCGAAAGTAAAACGTCACGTGACACGATCACATGATCGCGTGCATACGCGATTATTCCTTGTGATTCGTCAATTCGTGGTAAGTATTGTAATTTATTTTTAAACTTTGAACACAGCTCTAGGTTGGAATCGCAATGCGAAAATATTTAATTGCATTGCGCTTCTAACTTAGAGTGAACTTCCCTATTAGATTTAACGAATATGGAGAATATAGGGCTATATTCGTCATCTTCGTTAATTCTAGATAACTTATCGCATATCGAATTTAATGCGATAATATTACTTTGCCTTTTTTTAACTAGAATAATGCTATTCTACTTATTTAAAAAAGGGCAAAGTAATATTATCGTATAGCGAATCTAATGCGATAATATTACTTTGCCTTTTTAAAAAAAATAAATAGAATAGTATTATTCTATTTTAAAAAAAAAAGGCAATGTAATATTATCACATAGCGAATTTACCTGCCGTTTATTTAGTCCACTGCTAAAATTAGCGAAGTCGACAAATATGGAGCTAAAACGAAGATGGAGATTATTTCGTTATCTTCGTTTTGAGGAAAATGACGAATACATTCGTCATATTCATCATCTTCGCTAATTCTAGATATCAAACCAATATCGGCAAGTTGCCTTGTTAAAAAAAATAAAGAATCGCAATACGATTATTTAAATCGCAGAATAATCGCGATAACTAGAATAATAACGAATATTCGATTTCGACGAATATGAGACGAATATTCTAGCGAATATTCGCGAATTTCGTCGAAATCGAATATGGCACCTCCGGCTTATCACTAGATATAAATCCTAACATGGAGAAAGCCTGGCCAGTGGCTCGATTCTGCACCAATTGATTCTGTTTACTGGTAGCAATTATGCAAAATCAACAAGGACCTATTTACAGAGCACATTTTTAACTGGGCAGCAACATGCAGGATTATATCTGCTACTAATATGGAAATAAAATATTAACAAAATAATAATAAACCATGATTCCTTTTAGGATTGAGTGAACCCAAACTGCAAAGTTCGGGTTCGTACCGAACTTTGCAAGTTCGGGTACCCGGACCCGAACCCGGACTTTTTCACTGAAAATAATAGCATTATTAAGATAGAATGCTAAATAAAATGGCCATTGAGGGATTAAAAATAATAAAAAAAAAACTCGCCTCATCCACTTGATCGGGCAGCCAGTATCTTCTTCTTTCTTTAGTACCTGCAAAAGGACCTGCGATTATGTCACCGTGCTCACCACATGGTGCATATGGTGACGTCATCGCAGGTCCTGCTGAATGAAGATAGAATATCCTAATATCTTCATTCAGCAGGACCTGCGTTGACGTAATCGAAGGTCCTTTTGCAAGTCGTGAAGAAAGAAGAGGATACCGGCTGCATGAACAAGTGGATGAGGTGAGGTTTTTTTTTATTATTTTTAACCCCTCAATGGACATTTTATTTAGCATTCTATCTTAATAAGGCTATTATTTTTTGTTATAACCATGTTATAATGGAAAATAATAAAGTGAAGTTTGTGTCCTTATTGACTTTAATGGGGTCAAGACAATTGGTGCACAGCAGGCTTTACAGTACATTGGCAGGTATCTCTTGGCAAAGTATACAGAGGGTTAATCAGAACTCACAGTACAGGCTGAACTCCACAGATTCCTGACTGGTGAAACATCCAAGGCCCGTATGCCCTATTGCTGGCTTTATCCTTGGGAAATATAATATTACCTCCTCTGGTTTCTGTAGTACCTCTTGCCCTGGCTTTTCCTTCCTCTGCCTCTCAGCTTTGCTTCTAACTGGTTTCTGGTGCTGGCACTGCAGGGTCCTCCTCAGACGCCCAGGTCTGGACTAAATTTCACAGGCTCATGGCCTGGACTCAACACCCTTTCCCTGACTGGGCCTGAATATATAAACTAGCTCCCTCTACTGACCTAGAGCAGGAATGACAACCCTAGCAGGCCTGTACCTAGCAATACATTCACAGTAACAGGGTTATACAATACATTTTATAGAAGAAAACCAATCTCCCCTCAGGAAGGGGAACAACGTGACCCGAGTGATCCTTCTGTAGTGCCCACCATCACGGAGTGGGACACTACACTCTCACCTCCTATTACCCCACTACTGACCCTGCTCACACCTCCTCCTGTCAACTCACTAGTGACCCTGCTTCCCTTTCCTCCTGTCACCCCACTAGTGACCCTGCTCCCCCCTCCTATTACCCCACTACTGACTCTGCTCCCACCTCCTCCTGTCACCTCACTAGTGACCCTGCTCCCCCCTCCTCCTGTCTCCTCAATACTGACCAACGCTACCTGGTTCCGGCCCGCAAAATTTATACCATGCCTAGTGCGGCCCTCAGACGAAAAATGGTTGGGCACAACTGCACTAGATGATACCTCTGTAATTCCAGCAAACCTTGTTTGTTATTGGGGTGCAAGTGCTGTATTGCAGAGTGTATTTATAGGAAGTATATGTACAGCATATTAACCGTTCTGTGGTGCATTTATATTGTTCTACAGTTTCTTTTGGGGTGTATAAGTGTAAAAAAGTACATCTTATTTGCCATTCTGTGTTGCAGTTACTTTGTACTACAGCCGTTTTTGGGGTAAATAAGTGTAAAAAAGAAGTATGTCTGATTTGCCGTTCTGCGGTGCAGTTACTTTGTACTACAGTCTTTTTTGGGGTGTATAAGTGTAAAAAATGGACATCCTATCAGCACCGCACACACGCTGGATTACGTCTAACAGCAGATGGTGTGGGCTTCATACTTCACCGTTAACAATACTTGCTTCTGTATGTCCTGACACTGCTGAGTTATGTGTGGGCCTTATACTACAGTGTTACCGTGTGCCTACTACTGTCTGTCCTGATCCAGATGAGTCTGACCCTAGACTGAAGAGGCCTTACAACTAAGTTATAAAATTACACCGTAACATAACATTAGAAAAAACGAAAGCACAAGTTATAACGGTTAATAAACTATTTATAAATAACATTATAGAAAAAAATAAGTACAATAGGCCTCTATGGCAATTTTTTTAGCCGGGCCAGCAGCTCCCTCATCTTGGCCATTTCACGGAGATGCCTCAAATCCATCTCCTGCATCTTTCGAAACAGCCGCCACTGCTGCTTGGCCACCTCCTCCATCTCCCTCCTGTACTCCCGCTCCATCCTGGCCATTTGGCGGACACACTTGTTCACAACTGTAAAAATAAATAAATAAACAAACAATTACTGCAATTCAGGTTACAAGACAATTAGTGCTTAGTGTGGAGTATGAGTTTAAAAACCGCCTATTTAAATCTTAACTCAGTAGCTATAGATTTTTATGTTACTAATATTTTGGTTTACTTTGTGAGAGTTCGGGTATGGCATAATGTTATTTGGTTTGTTAATACTTTTTTGGCAGTTTACAGAGTTTGGTTGCAATTATATTGTTTTCTATTACTGTAGTTTCTGTTTTCCCTCATTGTTGGCATTTTAACCACTTAACGGCCAGCCCACAATAGTACGTCATAGTGGGACATGACTTGATGCACAGGGACAGTGGCGCACTCCAAGGGTGGTCCAACAGGTCTGGACCCCCTAGAACCATTAAATTGTTTTTTTTTTATCCTCCAGGGCCGCTATCGACCGCCATAGGCGGCACGGCCCTGGTTCTAATTAGGCTGCAGCGGGCACGGGAGCGCATCGTTCACTGCCCCGCCGCCTATCACCACTATAGGCTTCAGGCCTATTTGCTGGTAGAAGCCCAGCAAATAAATGGATGGCAGTATGGGGCAAATTAATTAATATGGGGCATCTGGTGGCACTATAGGAACATTATTTGGGGGCACTATTGGGCAGTGGAGAACTATGGGGTCATTTACTGGGGCACTATATAGGGGTATTTTATACTGGCATACATTATGGGGACATTAGCTGAACTGTGGGCACTAAGCAGGGTTATTTGATTTATTGTTATATTATAAGGAAAGTATTACTACTACATTATGGTGAGCTTTACTACTGCTACTGGGGGACTGAAGGGAGCATGATTACTAGGATCTGGGGAGGGAGGAGAGCGGAGGAGCTCTCTGTACCCCCACCCGGACCTACACTCCGTTAAAATCGCGCAACTTCTCCTCCTCCACTCCTCTTTTAACATGAGGGGGACAGTGTGAGTGTAAGTACAGGAGCTTTATGTCGGGGCCCTGAATACTGAGTAAAGTGCGTCTATATAGGATGAGGGTAAGACTCTTACCTTCATCCTCAACAATATAATTTCAGCTGTACATTGTTTGTTGGGAGTGGCCTATTATATGTAGGAGGGGCTGTTAACAATTGCCGTAGCTTTTTTTTATTCCGACCCCACTATACAAAATTCCTGGGTGCTCCCCTTAACAGGGACGTACTATTGTAGACCAACAAAAACCGTCCCCAGGCATAATCGCTTTGGAAATGAGGTGCAAAACCTGCTTAGCTAAACGGGCAGCCATGTTAACTAAGGTCTGCTATTGTTCAGGGATCGTGTGATATTTTTGAATATGTTTTGTGTACCGATTTATATTGGTGTGTGCATATATTTACCCTCCTGGTGAGGCGTGTATACGACCTGTTCCTCCTCCTCTTCAGGATGTGGGGGCGATTCTGGTGGCTGGGACGGTCCAGCCTCCTCCTCAACCTCGACCTCCACAATATTGAGGTCAGCACTCGCCTCCTCCATTGTCACCACTTCCGGTGGTGGATGGGCCGCTGTGAGGGTGGAGGGTCCTGGCTGTTCCTCCGTCTCCTCCTCCTCCGTGGACACCTCAATGTCCTCCGCTTTTCTTTTGCGGTGGCGGACAGAGGGGACGGTTTTACCTGTAATAATCACAAATTGTTAAAAATGTAAACAAACAACTCAAGAATCATAAAAATGTAAAAGATCCATACATTTCTATATAGAGGCATCTGCAATCCAATGGTTGATTTGCCTCATTTTGTAGGGAACTAACATTCTTAAAACCTGTGTTACAGATGGTAAAACCGGCCTAAGTTACCAATAACGCGCATGTGTCAAGGTCAGCGCTAATCGTGCAGGAGTTAATGTGCCAGTATCTGTGATATATGCGGGAGAATGCAGCCTGTGTCCGTACATCAGTAACGGCCGTACCCCTGCCGCTGAATTAGGGTCATGTGCCCGCCTGATCATAGCGATGTACATGTAGGGTGCTGGGCATTAAGTGACGTTCTGTTGCCCCGTACATGTACTGGGGGCTGGAAGGGATGAAATACGGATGTAGTAGAGTTAACACACATGCTTTATGAGCCATGTTATGAAAACTAGATGCGTTTAGCTTTTTTTTTACAATGGCTTTTGTTTATAGATAACGCAATGAGTTATGAAATTCCTATTAAGAGTTTGTGTGTTAACACTGTTAACCCAGCTTCATCTGTACGGATTAGAGCATCGCTGACTAGATACATTACATAGAGGTGTAGAGAGATATATAAAAGTCATGTAAGCAATGTACCTGGGCACAGTACAGCACTCCGCTCTCTGATGCGCTCTGGGTGGTGCCTCTTGAGGTCGCACCACTTTTTTTGGATGGCCTCCTTTACTGGCATGTGGCCAAACCTCTCCTCCATCTCCTTCTGGAGGGACAGGATTATGGCGGTCTTCTCCGCATGCTTGCGGGTCAGGCCGTAACCCTTCTCCAACATTGTCTGCAGGATAAAGATGCAAACATATAATCAACATTTTTTAGTATACTATTTTTAATTTTTTTTATTTACTTCTAAGATCTGTTTGCACTGGGATTGTATGTGTATGGGGTCTACACAACAAGTAATATATTGCTTTAGGAAACCAAAAAGAAAAAAAAGAAGGAAGGAAGGAAGGGGAAATAAAAAAAAAAAAAATCGTATCCTGGTAAATATTCGAATACTCAAATATTTTACAACAGTAGATCTACACATAAATATTTTTTCTGTTGATAAAGTGTTAAAAAATAATGTTCAGAATCAGATATGCGTGCAATATGTAATACAATCATGTGATGTAATAAACATTAAACATGTTACTATACTTACATTGATTATATAATCTTCCTCCTCTTCGGTAAATGAATTTCGCCCCATCTCGATCCGATCTCGATTAGATTTTTTCAAAAGTCAGCACCAGTCGCGAAACCGAAAGTAAAAACGTCACGATTGTCACATGATCGCGTGCATACGCGATTATTCCTTGTGATTCGTCAATTCGTGGTAAGTATTGTAATTTATTTTTTAAACTTTGAACACAGCTCTAGGTTGGAATCGCAATGCGAAAATATTTAATTGCATTGCGCTTCTAACTTAGAGTGAACTTCCCTATTAGATTTAACGAATATGGAGAATATAGGGCTATATTCGTCATCTTCGTTAATTCTAGATAACTTATCGCATATCGAATTTAATGCGATAATATTACTTTGCCTTTTTTAACTAGAATAATGCTATTCTACTTATTTAAAAAGGGCAAAGTAATATTATCGTATAGCGAATCTAATGCGATAATATTACTTTGCCTTTTTAAAAAAAATAAATAGAATAGTATTATTCTATTTTAAAAAAAAAAGGCAATGTAATATTATCACATAGCGAATTTACCTGCCGTTTATTTAGTCCACTGCTAAAATTAGCGAAGTCGACGAATATGGAGCTAAAACGAAGATGGAGATTATTTTGTTATCTTCGTTTTGAGGAAAATGACGAATACATTCGTCATATTCATCATCTTCGCTAATTCTAGATATCAAACCAATATCGGCAAGTTGCCTTGTTAAAAAAAATAAAGAATCGCAATACGATTATTTAAATCGCAGAATAATCGCGATAACTAGAATAATAACGAATATTCGATTTCGACGAATATGAGACGAATATTCTAGCGAATATTCGCGAATTTCGTCGAAATCGAATATGGCACCTCCGGCTTATCACTAGATATAAATCCTGTGAAAATATCCCAGCAGGCGTGTGTATTTTTCAATCTTGCTTCTTTATTCTCATATAACAAATATAGTAAGGATTATCCCCAGACGCGTTGCGGCGCTAAGCCTTCATCAGCAGGACCTGCTGATGAAGGCTTAGCGCCGCAACGCGTCTGGGGATAATCCTTACTATATTTGTTATATGAGAATAAAGAAGCAAGATTGAAAAATACACACGCCTGCTGGGATATTTTCACAATATTTGTCTGGAGGTGGCTCCTTCCCGTGCGGCGTGGATCAAAGTGGAAGTGCCGACTGGTTCCTTTTCTAGATATAAATCCTAACATGGAGAAAGCCTGGCCAGTGGCTCGATTCTGCACCAATTGATTCTGTTTACTGGTAGCAATTATGCAAAATCAACAAGGACCTATTTACAGAGCACATTTTTAACTGGGCAGCAACATGCAGGATTATATCTGCTACTAATATGGAAATAAAATATTAACAAAATAATAATAAACCATGATTCCTTTTTAGGATTGAGTGAACCCAAACTGCAAAGTTCGGGTTCGTACCGAACTTTGCAAGTTCGGGTACCCGGACCCGAACCCGGACTTTTTCACTGAAAATAATAGCATTATTAAGATAGAATGCTAAATAAAATGGCCATTGAGGGATTAAAAATAATAAAAAAAAAACTCGCCTCATCCACTTGATCGGGCAGCCAGTATCTTCTTCTTTCTTTAGTACCTGCAAAAGGACCTGCGATTATGTCACCGTGCTCACCACATGGTGCATATGGTGACGTCATCGCAGGTCCTGCTGAATGAAGATAGAATATCCTAATATCTTCATTCAGCAGGACCTGCGTTGACGTAATCGAAGGTCCTTTTGCAAGTCGTGAAGAAAGAAGAGGATACCGGCTGCATGATCAAGTGGATGAGGTGAGGTTTTTTTTTATTATTTTTAACCCCTCAATGGACATTTTATTTAGCATTCTATCTTAATAAGGCTATTATTTTTTGTTATAACCATGTTATAATGGAAAATAATAAAGTGAAGTTTGTGTCCTTATTGACTTTAATGGGGTCCGGGTTCGGTGTTCAGGTCAAGTTAGGGTTCCGAACCTGAACTTTGACCTGAAGTTCAGGCAAACCCGAACTTCACCGGGTTTGTTCATCCCTACTCCTTTTGCATTAAGACTGCTGCCTCCTGAAATAGCTGTAATAGATGCATGATATTTCATGATTGGCCAAGCTAACCATTTATGTTTCCTCTTTGTTCACTACTAGAGATGAGTGTATCAAAGTTGACAAAGTGGAATTCGATCTGAATTTCATTAAAAATTCGATTCACACCGAATCCAAATTTCCTCACGCTTCATGGTAATGAATGCATTTTTTTTCCTAAAAGGGCTGATGTACATGTTAGGACATGGAGGAAAGAACACTGGGAACGAGGGATCACCCACAATGCCATCAGCCAATCAGCAGCCAGCCCACCCTGTGATGTCACAGCCATATAAATACTCAGCCATTTTGGATTCTGCCATTTTACAGTGTGCTTAGTGCAGGGAGAGATGTTAGCAGGGACAGTGTTAAAAAATACTTTATTGTACCGAAAAAATGATTTTAAGTTCAGGGAAAGATTATTCAAGGTGTAGGGAAAGCATAGGGAGGCATCATCCACACTATGAAAGGAGAACAGGGTGCAATAGGAGAGTGTACAGCCTGGGTAATAGGAGCGATTCTATTACACCTTGCTGCACTTACTGGGGATCCAAATTGCTTTTATTCTACTGCTTTTAGGTTTGCACTAGACCAGTGGTGCCCAACCTACGGCCCACGGAGCTTTGTCATGTGGCCCGTGAGACTCCCTGGAAAAAGTCTTAGGTGTAACAATACTGTACGCCTTTAGACTTTTTCCCCACACTCATCAGCGATGTGAATGGCACAGGCAGCGCAGCGATGCTGCCTGTGCCTTAAAATAAACAATAACAAAGCTCCTTACAGCAAGGAGCTTTGTTATTGGTTGAAATGGGCGCATACACGTTGAGTCAGGAAGGGGAAGCAGGCGGGAGCTTGAAGGAGGAGGGCCCAGCTCCCGTGGAGGCTGTCGAGCAGAGCATGCTGCCGGAGGACCTTGGGCAACTTAACAGGTCCACTGGAGAGGTAAGGAGCGTGGATTCATGTGACTGGTCTCCGGTGACCCTCCTGTCAGCCTACTAGTGACCCTGCTCCCCCCTCCTACTATCACCCCACTAGTGGTCCTGCTCCCCCCTCCTCCTGTCACCCCACTAGTGACCCTGCTCCTCCTCCTCCTGTCACCTCACTAGAGACCCTGCTCCCACCTCCTCCTGTCACCCCACTAGTGTCCCTGCTTCCCTCACCTGTCATCCCACTAGTGTCTCTGCTCCCCCCTCCTATCACCCCACTGCTGACCCTGCTCCCACCTCCTCCTGTCAGCCCACTAGTGACCCTTCTCCCCCCTCCTATCACCCCACTTCTGACCCTGCTCCTGTAGCATCCCCACTGAGGGGACAGCAGGATATGCCAGTAATGGAGAGGCAGACACGTGGGTCCTTTGGGGCACACTCTTGTTGTAGGGACACAGGCTAGATGTTGGGTGAGGTGCCCTTGGTGTTGTGATTTAACGTGCCTATAGCTAGGTCCCTTAAGGTTCGTGATGCCAGTGCCGGTAATGGTGGCACACCGATTGACAGTGGGAATAATGGAGGTTCAGACACTTGAGGTGAAACAGAACTCTTCTTTACTGAACAATTGAAACAGCATACACGCTCCTTGCAGTTCCACAGAAGACAATTGGTGCACAGCAGGCTTTACAGTACATTGGCAGGTATCTCTTGGCAAAGTATACAGAGGGTTAATCAGAACTCACAGTACAGGCTGAACTCCACAGATTCCTGACTGGTGAAACATCCAAGGCCCGTATGCCCTATTGCTGGCTTTATCCTTGGGAAATATAATATTACCTCCTCTGGTTTCTGTAGTACCTCTTGCCCTGGCTTTTCCTTCCTCTGCCTCTCAGCTTTGCTTCTAACTGGTTTCTGGTGCTGGCACTGCAGGGTCCTCCTCAGACGCCCAGGTCTGGACTAAATTTCACAGGCTCATGGCCTGGACTCAACACCCTTTCCCTGACTGGGCCTGAATATATAAACTAGCTCCCTCTACTGACCTAGAGCAGGAATGACAACACTAGCAGGCCTGTACCTAGCAATACATTCACAGTAACAGGGTTATACAATACATTTTATAGAAGAAAACCAATCTCCCCTCAGGAAGGGGAACAACGTGACCCGAGTGATCCTTCTGTAGTGCCCACCATCACGGAGTGGGACACTACACTCTCACCTCCTATTACCCCACTACTGACCCTGCTCACACCTCCTCCTGTCACCTCACTAGTGACCCTGCTTCCCTTTCCTCCTGTCACCCCACTACTGACTCTGCTCCCACCTCCTCCTGTCACCTCACTAGTGACCCTGCTCCCCCCTCCTCCTGTCTCCTCAATACTGACCAACGCTACCTGGTTCCGGCCCGCAAAATTTATACCATGCCTAGTGCGGCCCTCAGACGAAAAATGGTTGGGCACAACTGCACTAGATGATACCTCTGTAATTCCAGCAAACCTTGTTTGTTATTGGGGTGCAAGTGCTGTATTGCAGAGTGTATTTATAGGAAGTATATGTACAGCATATTAACCGTTCTGTGGTGCATTTATATTGTTCTACAGTTTCTTTTGGGGTGTATAAGTGTAAAAAAGTACATCTTATTTGCCATTCTGTGTTGCAGTTACTTTGTACTACAGCCGTTTTTGGGGTAAATAAGTGTAAAAAAGAAGTATGTCTGATTTGCCAGTCTGCGGTGCAGTTACTTTGTACTACAGTCTTTTTTGGGGTGTATAAGTGTAAAAAAAGGACATCCTATTTGCCGTTCTGCAGTACAGTTACATTGTACTGCAGCCTTTTTTGGGGTGTATTAGGGTAAAAAACAAGAACTTTTTTTGCCGCTCTCTGGTCAAGTTACATTGTTCTACAGCTTTTTGGGGGTGCATTAATTTCCTTTTAATTTAATTATTTTATCAAACAGTATGTCATCTGCTTGTCATTCTGACTCACAGTATTGCTTCACAACCACAGCAGACTCCCTCTGCGTGTTACTGCAAGGCACAGTGTTCTACACCATCATACAGGTTCTCTGCAGCCAGGATATAGCTGTTTATTAACATGATTCACCACAAATAAATTCAGAGTGAATCAAATCTTTTGAGAAATTCGCTCATCTCTATTCACTATTCATTATTATTCATTGTTCACTATTATTGTGCAGGAGGTGAACAACATTGTGGACTGAACGGGTTACGTACTCATCATCTCAGTCACAGCAGGATGATGTTAATGTTACTTCTGAATGTGACACAGTGCATTTGAAAAAGTGTTCAGTGCATCCCTCCTGTTTCTTGTCCATAACAGTTCATTTGAGACCTAACAGAAGTATTTCTTACTTCTCCTAGTGAAGTGCTTTACACCACAATGGAAACGCTCATGTATTAATACTGACCTCCCAATGACCCTCCCTTAAGGTAGTGGTGCACCTGTACCATTAGTGTGCCCAGGGAGACTGCCCCCTGACACCCACTGGCTACTTCTCTGTGTCAGAGGTTTAATTATGTGATCTATCAAAACAACATGTGCTAAGACAGGTACTGAGGACACTGGTCAGTAGTGTTGGGCGCGAATATTCGAATCGCGAATATCGCAACTCTGAGAATTTGCGAATATTTAGAATCTAGTGATATATATTCGTATTTTTGAATATTCTACTTTTTTTTTCATCAGTAACCTCCCTTTTTATTATAGTGTAGCTGTGAAGGTTGTTAGGTAGTGTGATAGGTTCTGCTGTGGACACATACATGCTACATACAGAGTGCTGTATGTATGTATGTATGTATGCTACATACATACATAGTGCTGTGATGTCACAAGTTTACAACAATACTTAGTGCACTAATCACTAATATGCAGTCAGACCTGTTAAAATGTGAAGTTGCACGTATTGCGCAAAAATATGCGCATCATTAATTGCAGATTCTCGCAATCGTGAATATATCGGAGCACTGTATCTGAATATAAAGCTATTGTAATGTTCTGCTTTGCCAACCATTTTCTCCAGTCTCAGGAGACTTCTAGCAGCTTGAAAATGTAGCTATAGTGATCCACGCCTGTATTGTGCGCGCATTACGTGCATATTACATTGCCAATTTTCGCAATCAAGAAAATAACCGCAAAATACAAAATATTCATGAAATATTGTGAATTTGAATATTGCCCTTGCCGCTCATCACTACTAGTCAGTGGGCCAGGACATGCCTCACTAACCTGCAGTATCTCTGGTGTGCAAAAAACACCAGAGGCACAAGTAGTTTTGATAGTGCCTGTTCTTGTTAACCCTGTAGCTTAGCTATAGTGCCCCTCACCAGCTATCTAGTCCCCTGACGAGTATAATTGTGGTGATAGAACCATGTCATGTTGGGCATCGCAAGGGGTGTCATATGGTACAGGTCCATAACTAAGGTAAAGTTCAGGATTGAGTTGCTCTTGTCAGGGTACATACTCTGTGGTAGGTATTTAGGGTTTACTAGCCCCCACTCCTTTAAACTGTAGGGTAAATTAGGGATAGTAACTTGTTTTACCACACAGAAGACCAGGCTCTGAACCTACCTGGAATGTTTTGAATCATTGGAACATCGGCCTATTGAAAATACCCATTGCTAGTAGATGGTGACAAGAACAATAGACTATTTCCTGGGTATCTAATACACATTCAGAGAGACAGAACTATTAGATCATCTGGTGGGTAAGAATATCTTGATTACCTTTTAGAGGCTCAGCAATTAATATTATTTTGGCATTTGTACGTGGGTAGTGCCATACTTAACATGTTAGATATAGTATTTATCTCACTTGTTGAGCTATTTTTATCTACATATGCTAAAACAATTTTTTTTAGGATATTATTATTAAAAGTTATGATACATGCATCTGTTTTGTAGACCCTAAAACCTTATTTCCTTCTGAAGCTGATGCACATTGAGCACATCTGCTTAGCTTACTTGCAATGAGAATACCCTTGTCCTTTTCTTGTTCTGTTGTTCCTGGTTTTATTCCATTTAATGTGCATGCAGCTACATGATTGTTAGTCTCTGAATACAGTTACACAGGGAGCTGGACCTAATAGTAGCTCCTATAGTACCAATCAGAACGGGTACTATAAGAGCTAAATCAATAGACAAAGGGTTAACCCAGAAACAATATGGTCAGTAGAAGCCAAATCAGAAATCAAGGGGTTAATCCACAATCAACAAGCCAAGGTCTGTAGACAGAAAGGTCTATCAGGAAGTCAAACATGACTAAACACAGAGCTCAAAACAGGAATCAAAATCACAAGCAAACAAGCAAATGCCACACTTAAATACTCCATCTGCCTCTGGGATTGGACACAGAGCTAGGAACACGATTGGCTCATCATCTAAGTTCACATATATGTTGACCCTACAGGGCCTGGCTAGTCAGCATTGCACCCCTCATAGAACAGCCATGCACTGTATCATACCTAGGTATGTTTCTGAAAACTACACACTTCACCTTGCTTCAGAAGTTTCATCATGAGAAAATGGATTGCAAAACATTTGAGTGTAATTAATGTGTTTTTTTAATAATCCTTATTTGGTGGAAGGGTCCTTTCACAATAAGCAGAACAGATCACAGTCACCCCCTGCTAGAATCCATAGATGTATACTGTAATCTGTGATTAAACCTGCCAGCAAGTGTTCTGTAGAGTCATCAGGACAGATCGTGAAGAGAGAGAGAAGTCCATTTTGTAAATGCTCTACGGTTGAACCAGAAATAAGGTCTCTAAACAAACTATCCACTCTTATTAACTGATAATTATCTATCCCACATTAAGTACTGTATGCAACAGATATGTAAAACGTAAAAGCAGTTCATGCTCCGATGCTCTCCTTTGCCCTGCGCTAAATCGCACAGGGCAAAGACATTTTCAAGAATTCCGGTGATGAACTGGGCTCTCCATGGACAATCAATCGATATGGAACCGCACTCGCCAGATCATATGGTCCACCGGAATGCAACAGCCAACCTGGAGCCCCAGATCCATACAGGCTCCTATGCAGATGATTCAGGAAGAGATGATGGAGGCAGCATGTCCGGTTGAAAAATCCCTTTATTTGGGAACTGCTCACATGAAATACGTGAATATAAAAAGTTGCTACGTTTCGGCTATCACATAGCCTTTGTCAAGCACAACTTGACAAAGGCTATGTGATAGCCGAAACGTAGCAACTTTTTATATTCACGTATTTCATGTGAGCAGTTCCCAAATAAAGGGATTTTTCAACCGGACATGCTGCCTCCATCATCTCTTCCTGAATGGGCTCTCCATGGGGCTGCCAGGAAGTCGGGTGACGTCACTGGCACTGAAGGGCGGTCTTTAGTGCTGCCCTAGCCAGTAAAACGACTATGGCAGTGCTAAATCAAGCCCATCAGAGCCGGTGACGTCACCAAACACAATGCCAGGCGGAAGCTTCCCCCCCGGCAGTGTGTTATTATAAACAAAAGTGCCCTTGCCCTGCGCGATCTAGCGCAAGGTAAAGGAGAGCATCGGAGTATGAACTGCTTCAATGCTTAAGTCAGGGGGGCTGCCTAGGTGATAATTGAAGTATGTCCGGGTTCAGCTCTGAGCACGGACAACCCCTTTAAATTAAAGTGTGCTGGAGCACAATGTGCCAAATTTATAAAGCGACCCATGCCTCTTAATAACATTTTTTGCATCTGTGTCTGTACTTATAGAAGAAATTTAAATCTACCTATCTATCTCCTGTAAGCTATTTAACTAATCCTAAATCTATTGGTCTGGCGAGGTCCTGCTCCTCCCACTAAGCCCCACTCGTATTTCTCACCACTTTTGAAAAATGATAAGAGGTGTTAAAAGTCCCAAAATATAGCATAAATACAGTGTGTGCCATTGTGCAACCTCGCTCCATGAAGTTGTGACAAGATCTCCCCATAACGTTTTAAATGCTTACACAGGGTAACCTTTCAAACAGCAGGCTGCCAGTGCAGTAGCTGGAGTAAACATTTTGATGCATAGCCAAAATAGCATGGCACCATGTTAGCCAGAAAAGACTGTCTCTACATGTAATACTGTTTGCTGACAGTACGATAACCTGATACATTGAAATGAATAATGAGTTAGTAAACTTAAAGTTAGTCTGTCATCCTGCAAAATTTTACTAATATATTACACTTTTAACCATTATCCCTACTATTATTAGAGGAAGCAATGGACATGCTGTAGACAATGGGGGATTCATCTATAATGATACTCCACACAAATCATGTACTGGTCTCTCCCTAGTACAAAATGTGACAGGCTCTACTTTAGGTCTTATGTGGAGCTGTTTTCCCACACTTTTAACACTAGAAAGCTAAAAAAAAAAAAGGGTTAAAATGTTTTATAAATTCCCAAAATGCACAGTTTCTTTATATTTTTATACCAGGAAATTGCTACAAATTCATTGATAAATCTGACCCATTATATGTGTATTTTTAAAATGCACAATTCACTTTAATTATCATTTACTGAGACTTTCTTAAGCATGTTTATCATCTGAAGCTCTTTCAGGAATGTATATCTGTCTATTGATACACACATACTATATTCATGGTAGCACACAGCCCATAGACATTGGCCTTTTGACATTACATTTAATTTAAAGGGTATAATCTAAAACCAATATGGTTTAGTTGGATTGCTCTTTATATATGACATGTAGGTTCATCTCTTGAATTTGTAAGCTTCTTTTTCAGAGTAAAACAGAAAGGACTGCTCTTCTGCTAAACATGCT
This sequence comes from Bufotes viridis, assembly GCA_033119425.1. NCBI lineage: Eukaryota > Metazoa > Chordata > Amphibia > Anura > Bufonidae > Bufotes > Bufotes viridis. Next base: position 183,843,655 of record CM065589.1, on the reverse strand, counting down.
GTTAATGAACAGTATTTCAAAGTAGTGCTCAGCTTGATTCACAGTATGAGAACAGTGGAGGTCAGAAGATGCAGTCAGCCTACCTGTCGAGGCAAGCATATTCCTCATACAATGACATAGAATTTAATAGTAGAGAGGTCACCTCTATAAGAAGAAATCACAGCTGCCTGCAAGCTAGTGCCAAATGACAGCCTTTAAAAATATTAATATGAAACTCAAAGAAAATAGGTCCCTTGACTATAAATTGTTAGCAAAAGAATTGACCTTGTTTCTGTCCACTTAAGAGATATTTAATGTACACTGCTTAACCTGTTCAGTCCATGACAAATGTCTGTGAATAATCCAATGTGACATTGTATATCATTGAGATATATATATATATATATATATATATATATATACATATATATCGCTTTCAACCCAACACGGTGAGGTCTTTATCAAGCTAAGTGACATGGTTAGGGTATACATACATGAATTCAATTAAATTAGTGCCATTATCACTTCCACACCCCGCTACTTTCTCCTATGGTCTAAAATAATGTTCACTTCTGTATTTATTGCAGGTCCGTCACAATGTGCATATCTATTTTTTGTAACTGTTATGTTCAGATGTAATGTACCTGGTTCACCAGAGGTGGCATCAAACATGGCCGTGCTATTGTTACAGAGAAGGGAACCCTTCTTTCCATTCTGAACTTCCACTCTAAGGAAAAGGAGCCTGAGCATGCTCGGCCGAACACTACGTTTGCTTGAGCGCGATGCTTTAGTCAGTGTAATTAAATCTAATTTAGCCTCTATTTCTATGCTGAAGAGCGCTGTATAGTGAGGGAAACCCTCAGGATGAGTCTGTGAGTTAGGAGTCCCTGCTCCCAGTGTAATTAAATCTAATTTAGCCTGTATTTCAGAAAAGTTTCTGCTGGGATTCAAAATTATGACCTTTTGCATTAAAAGCAAGGCACTTAACCACTCAGCTATAATAGCTGCATAGCCAGTTACTTTAATTTAAAAAAACTATATATATATATATATATATATATATATATATATATATATATATGTATTCCTCTACAGTGTATGTGTATATATATATATATATATATATATATATATATACACTAGCAGGAGGACCCGGCTTCGCACAGGTATATTTCATCTATTTTTTCATGTTTCCGTGTGTCGTAAAAAGATGTCAACAGTATCCCCCATAACAGTGACCTCTACAGTGCCCCGCCCCACTGTCTGCTGAGCTGTGTATCTAATCCTGCCCTGGGTGATACCATCTGCTGAGCGGTGTATCTAATCTTATGTTGTGTGATACTGTCTGCTGAGCTGTGTATCTAATCCTATCCTGTGTGATACTGTCTGCTGAGCTGTGTATCTAATTCTATCCTGTGTGATACTGTCTGCTGAGCTGTGTATCTAATCCTATCCTGTGTGATACTATCTGCTGAGCTGTGTAACTAATCTTATGTTGTATGACACTGTCTGCTAAACTGTGTATCTAATCATATCCTGTGTGATACTATCTGCTGAGCTGTGTATCTAATCTTATGTTGTATGACATTGTCTGCTGAGCGTGTATCTAATCCTATCCTGTGTGATCAGGGGCGTAGCTAACGGCTCATGGGCCCTGGTGCAAGAGTTCAGCTTGGGCCCCTCTTCCCTCAGTGCTTTGTGTGTCTTCTTATGCGGCGCAAGGGTCTTTGGGCCCCCTCAGGCTCCTGGGCCCGGTAGCGGCTGCTACCTCTGCACCCCCTATAGCTACGCCCATGTGTGTGATACTGTCTGCTGAGTGTGTATGTAATATTCTATCCTGTGTGATACTGTCTGCTGAGCTGTGTATCTAATCATATCCTGTCTGCTGAGCTGACTACCTAGTAGTTGATTTTTAACTTTATTTTTTCAATCCCTGTTGGCTGAGTGGGAGGGGGCATGGCCGAACTGGATTGGGGTGTGCCCATTTGAACATCTCAATCTAAGACAGCAGCACTGTCCTCTCTGAGTGTGAGCTGCAAAGAGAAAGTCACCGTCCCTCCCACCTCTGCAGCTGACAGAAGTTGATTTTTTACTTAATTTTGTCAATACTCATTGGCTGCAGAGGGGGAGGCGTGTGTCCTAAATGCATCGGGGGTGTGGCTTAGCAGACCTAAAAGTTGATTTTTAACTTTATTTTTTCAATCCCTTTACGCTTAGTGGGAGGGGGCGTGACCTAACAGGATTTGGGACGTGTCCTTATAACCTGTTGCCGACCACCGTACGCAGGATTGCGTCCTGCGGGCGGTCGGTTTATTTCTCCTGGACGCGCTCCTGGGTCCGGTGGAACGCAAGTGGAACGCACCGCCGGACTCAGGAGATGTGAGTCACCAGCCTGTCAGCCAATGATCAGCGCTGGCAGGCTGGTGATTTTTAAAATCACCTATGGAAATTGCGTTATAGTTATATTTATAAATATAGTGGTTTTAAAAGGGATCTGTGCCATGTGCTGGGTCCTTTTCATCGGTTGGACCCAGCACAGAGCACAGATCCCAAGTAAGTGCACCAAACACTACACATCAGGCCCTGATCACCCCCCATCACCCCAATTAACCCCTTGATCACCCTGTCAATACATAGTGAAAGGGAAAAAAGTGATCAGTGTCACTTTTGTGAACTGTCACTTTTTTTTTTTCACTACAATTGACTGTTAGTCTTAGTTTAGTTTAGGCCCCTTTGTTAGGTAGTTAGCGTTAGGACCCAGCCCACTGCACCGCAGTCACTGATTCGCTGATTAGCGTAGCGCTAATCAGCGTTTGTACTTTTATAGTATCTGTAAGTGATCAGAACTGATCACGGTCAGATCTATAATAGTAATACTGTCACTTTAGTTCGCCCTCCACCCCAAATGCAGTGTTTGCCCGATCAGACCTGATCGGTCGCCCACACCTGCGTTCACCCACGGCCGCCCCGCCGCAGTGACAAATTTATTATTTTTTTTGTATCACTTCATAAGCACTGCGGCGATAAAAAAGTCAGTTTTGATCTTTTTTATCAATCGCAGCGGCTTCTGTACTTCGCTACACTCCCATTTGCAAGACAGGCTTGCTCTTTTTCTTGGGTAGTCTCAGGGAATACCCCCTAAATTTAGTCGCCAAAATGACAAATAAGGGGTATTCCTCTGAAGAGGCCTACACGATTCTGACCCAGTCGGATGAGGAATGGGAACCCTCATCTGACGAATCCAGCAGGTCAGAATACGAACCTGTAGAAAGCAGTGGCAGTCTGACCCAAAGTTCGGACGAGGAGGTTGAGGTCCCTGATACCACCAGGCGTACCCGGCCCCGTGTCGCTAGACCGCAGGTAGCGCAGGATCAGTTTCAAGGGCAGCAGAGTGGGGCTGGCGCTGCCCCTCTGGCACAGTGACGAGTCGGGACAGTCTAACGGAGCGCAGGCGCAGCGCACAGTCTCAGCGCCCAAACAGCTGATTACCGGGGGCAGGGAAGCAGAGGAGAGTGGACACGTGCTGCCGGGCGCCGGGCCCCTTGTCAGCCCGGGCCCCGAAGCAGCCGCTTCCCCTGCTTCCCCGGTAGTTACGCCCCTGGTTCCCTCTTTCACCGCCCAGTCAGGAGTTCGGGTGGAGACAGCTCAGATCGGATCGGCGCTGTTTTTTTTTTAGCTGTTCTTCACTGCGGAGCTCTATGACTTAGTCATGGCAGAAACAAATCGGTATGCCACTCAATTTATAAACGCCAACCCGGGAAGCTTCTATGCCCAGCCTTTCCAGTGGAAACCAGTCCGAGTTGCCGAATTTAGAACTTTTCTGGGCCTTCTCCTCAACATGGGCATTACAAAGAAGCATGAATTGCGGTCATATTGGTCCACGAACCCAATTCATCACATTCCCATGTACTCTGCTGCCATGTCCAGGACACGATTTGCGACCATCCTGCGTTTCCTGCACTTTAGCGACAACAACACCTCCCGTCCCAGAGGCCACCCAGCTTTTGACCAGCTCCACAAAATTCGGCCCCTCATAGACCATTTCAACCAGAAATTTGCAGATTTGTATACCCCCGCACAAAACATCTGCGTAGACGAGTCCCTAATACATTTTACCGGGCGCCTTGGCTTCAAACAGTACATCCCAAGCAAGCGCACCCGGTATGGGGTCAAATTGTATAAGCTCTGTGAAAGGGCCACAGGCTATACGCACAAATTTCGGATCTATGAGGGAAAAGATCAGACTCTGGAGCCGGTTGGTTGCCCTGACTACCTGGGGAGCAGTGGGAAGATAGTCTGGGACTTGGTGTCACCCTTATTCGGCAAGGGGTACCATCTTTATGTGGACAACTTTTACACAAGTGTGGCCCTCTTCAAGCATTTGTTCCTAGAACAGATTGGCTGCTGTGGCACCATGCGACCTAGTTGCCGGGGCTTCCCCCAACGGCTCCTTACCACCCGACTTGCAAGGGGGCAGAGGGCTGCATTGTGAAACGAAGAACTGCTGGCGGTGAAATGGAGAGACAAGCGTGACGTTTACATGCTCTCCTCCATTCACGCAGACACGACAATACAAATTGAACGGGCAACCAGTGTCGTTGAAAAACCCCTCTCAGTCCACGACTATAAGCTCCACATGGGAGGGGTGGCCTTCAATGACCAGATGTTGGCCCCGTATTTGATTTCCCGACGCACCAGACGCTGGTATAAAAAGGTGTCTGTATATTTAATTCAATTGGCTGCCTATAATAGTTACGTTCTCTACAGTAAGGCTGGGAGAACGGGATCCTTCCTTAACTCCTTAAGGACGAAGGGCGTACATGTACGCCCTTGCGTCCTGGTACTTAAGGACCAAGGGTGTACATGTACGCCCTGTGAATTTCCGATCACCGCCACGTGCGCAGCGGAACAAGATGCCTGCTGAAATCAATCAGCAGGCATCTTGGCACAATGCCCAGGGGGGTCCTGTGACCCCCCCATGTCGGCGATCGCAGAAAACCGCAGGTCAATTCAGACCTGCGGTTTTCTGCGGTTCCGGGTCATTCGGGTCTCAGGTGACCCGATAACCCGGAACAGGATGGTGATCAGTGGTGCTATAATGCACCACCAATCACCATCCTTACCGTTGGCCACAAATCGCCCTGATTGGCTGTGCAGGGGGGCGGCGGCATACGCTAACCGCCGGAGCTTCTCCCCCCTGCACACTGCCTGTCCTGACGCCGTAGGATCCAGACACCCGTCGCCCCAGCCGGACCAATCGCACCCCAGAAGGACCCCAGGAGGACCCCAGGAGGACCCCAGGAAGACCCCAGAAGGACCCCATCCCACCCAGCAGACCCCCGATCAGCCCCAGCAGCTCACCCAGCCACCGACAGCCCCAGCCATCCACAGCCCCAGACATCCAGCGTTCCAGCCCCAGCCAGCCCCAGCAGCAGCATCTAATAAGTGCACCTGGGTGTCTGGGGTCCACAGCACTTAGTTGTGTGACCCTAGACCCCCCCCCCAGGGGTGAAACCCCCCCCCCCACCACATTTTTTTGTGGGGCATTTTTTTTTTTTCTGCGTGTGCTGACTGTGGTCGGCGCTCTTAGCGACCGGCCACTGTTAGTGCATCGCTCACCCCACTGCTGATCACCGCTATCAGCTAGTCAGGCAGTTGTTTTTTTTTTTTACACTTTTCCTTTTTTTTTGTTAGTTTTTTTTTTTTTTTAGTTAGTTAGTTTAGTGCGCGAACACCTGGCCCCACACACACGCACACTTGAATAAAGTTTTGTTTACACACACGCACACACACACGCACAACACACACACCAATGGACCGCCGGCTGTTCGCGGTGGAGGAGGCATACGCCCAGATGCTCTCCGACACCGAGAACGCCAGTGAGGATGAGGATGACCTCACATTCCTCCTGTCATCCGCATCCTCCTCATCATCATCTGATGATGATGAGCCCCCAAGGCGGCGGAGACACCGCCAGGCGGAGCCAGGGTCCCCACATGCTAGGGACCCCGTGGCCAGCACTAGTACGAGCAGCCCTGGGACTCGTACTAGTTTTCCGGCCCACCAGCCAAGTGCACCTGAGCCCCTTTCAGGTGAACGAGTCTGGTGCATCCCAGTGGACTATCAGCCTGCGATTCCTGAATTTGTTGGCAATCCAGGAATCCAGATTCCCACAGTGGGATTTACTGAAATAGACTATTTTAGTTTTTTTTTCAGTAACCCACTTGTGAATCTGATGGTGGAGCAGACGAATCTGTACGCCCAACAGTTCGTCGCTCGGCACCCAGGCTCTTTTTGGCCAAGCCCGGTGGCTGGACGCCAGTCAGTGCAGCCGAAATGAGGACGTTTTGGGGCCTCGTGCTGCACATGGGCCTGGTCAAAACCAAGTGCCAGGCATTACTGGAGTGGGGACGTCCTCTACCAGACCCCACTGTACAGTATGGCTATGGCACGTACCGGTTTGAGGCCATACGGAAATGTCTGCATTATGCAAATAATGCAGCATGTCCCCCCCGAGGTGATCCTGCCTATGACCGGCTGTACAAGATACGGCTGATCATAGATCACTTTGGGGCCGCATTTGCGCAGGCCTATGTACCTGGAAGGGAGGTCGCGGTTGATGAGTCTCTCGTTGCTTTCAAGGGGAGACTCATTTTCCGTCAATACATTCCCAGCAAGCGAGCGAGGTATGGCGTGAAACTATACAAAATTTGTGAGAGTACCTCAGGGTACACTTACAAATTTCGTGTTCACGAGGGACGAGATTCCCGTATTCAACCCCCAGAATGTCCCCCACTCTGGGTGTTAGCGGGAAACTTGTGTGGGACCTTGTGCACCCACTGCTGGATAAGGGTTACCACCTGTACGTGGATAACTTTTATACCAGTATTCCCTTGTTCCAGGCCCTCTCCGCCAGATCCACGTTCGCTTGTGGGACCGTGCGGAAAAATCATCGCGGCCTCCCTACCCACTCCTCCAGGTACCTATCCCCAGGGGTGAGACCCGTGCCCTTACCAGCGACAACCTGTTGCTGGTCAGATATAAGGACAAGAGGGATGTCCTTATGCTGACCACAATCCATGGTAATGGCATCACCCCAGTCTCTGTGCGAGGAACCGTGGCAACGGTCCTCAAACCCGATTGTATCGTCGACTACAATCGGTATATGGGAGGAGTTGATCTATCTGATCAAGTCCTCACACCATATAATGCCATGCGCAAAACCCGGGCATGGTACAAAAATTTGCGGTCTACTTGGTACAGGTTGCCATGTACAACGCTTTGTACTATCCCGATGCGCTGGCAGCACAGAGACTTTCCTCCAGTTCTATGAGGCAGTCCTCAAGGACCTAATCTTTTCAGACCGGAAAGAGCAGGTCGGAGTACCTCGGGAATTGGAGGCGCCCGGGTCGTCCCTGGCCAACATTTTCCAGGTGTGGTCCCCATACTGGAAAAAGGGACGATCCCAAAAAAGTGCAGAGTGTGTCGCAAGAGGGGGATCCAGAAATACACCACCACTCAGTGTGACACGTGCCCCGATCATCCGGGCCTCTGCATTGACGGTTGCTTCAGGGAGTATCACACTTCCATGGAGTACTAAATTATTATAATTCCCTACAGTCCCCTAGAAAAAACATAACATTATGGCTCTCAGACTTTGGAAACACGGAAACAACTTTTTTTTTTTCCATAAATTATTTTATTGTATATAAGTTTTTTTAAAATGTTGTTTTAGTGTATCCAAAGTCTGGAAGCCATACATATTGGGCACCGTCGCGTCCGTAACAATCTTATGTATAATAATAAAATATTACTTAACCCCTCAGATAAACACCCTTTTAAAAAAAAATTAAAAACCATGTTAAAAAAAAAAAAAATTGTCACCTTAGATCCCAGAAATTATAATAGCACGTCATATAAAAAATCAAATGCCCCCCCCCAAATAGAGACAATCAAACCGCCATCTCATCCCGCAAAAAATGAGCCCCTAGATAAGACAGTCGCCCAAAAAAAAAAATAAAAATTATGGCTTCCAGTATGTGGAGGTACAAATTTTTATTTTTTTCCAAAGTTGGTTAATGATTTTTATAAAAGTAGTCATATTAGGTATTGCCACGTCCGTAATAATGTGCTCTATAAAAATAACATTTGACCTAACCCCTCAAATAAACGCTGTAAAAAAAAAAAAAAAAAAGTTAAAAAAGCCATTATTTTTGTTACCTTACATCATAAAAAGTGTAATAGTGTGCGATCAAAAAGTCATATGCCCCCCAAAATAGTGCCAATAAAACCGCCATCTCCTCACGCAAAAAATGAGCCCTTACATTAGATAGTTACCACAACAACAAAAAAAAAATAGATCCCAGGCTATGGAGATAGTAAAATTATTTATTTTTTCTTCCTAAAATGATAAAATAGTGTAAAATCTAAATACATCAAAAAATGTAGACATATTAGGTATCTACGCGTCCGTAATACTCTGCCCTACAAAAATAACATTAGACCCAGCCTCTCGGATGAACGGCGTTAAAAAAATAAAATAAAAACGGTGCCAAAACAACCATGTTTTGGCAAATTTCCGTTTTAATCCATATTTTCCGGTAATAAAGCAAGGGTTGACAGTCAAACAAACTAAATTGTTATTGCCCTGATTCTGTAGTTTTCAGAAACACCCCTTATGTGGTCGTAAACTGCTGTATAGCCACAAGGCAGGGCATAGAACGAAGGGAACGCCACATGGTTTCTGGAAGGCAGATTTTTATTTTTATACCATGTCCCATTAGAAGCCCTCCCTGATGTAGCCTAGACTAGAAACTCCAAAAAAGTGACCCCATCTAAACAACTACACCCCTCAAGGTATTCAAAAATTACTTTACCAACTTTGTTAACCCTTTAGGTGTTCCACAAAACTTAATGGCGAATTTAGAAAGAAATTTAGAATTTCCATTTTTTGTTATCTTGCCTCAAAAAAGTGTAATATAGAGCAACCAAAAATCATATTTACCCTAAAATAGTCCAAAACAACAACCACCATATCCTGTAGTTTCCTAGATGGGGTCACTTTTATGGAGTTTCTACTCAAGGGGTGCATCGGGGGGCTTGAAAGGGTACATGGTGTAAATAAACCAGTCCTGCAAAATCTGCCTTCCAAAAACCATATGGTGTTCCCCTTCTTCAATGTCCTCCTGTTTGGCCAAACATTAGTTTAGGACCACATATGGGGTGTTTCCGCAAACTAGAGAAACAGGGCAACCCACATTGAGTTTTGTTTGGCAGGTAACCCTTACTTTATTACTGGAAAAATGGATTATAATGGAAAATTTTCCAAAAAAATCGAAATTCCAAAATTGTTTCTCCATCTTCCATGAACTGTTGTGGGACACCTAAAGGGTTCACAGAGTTTGTAAACCCAGATTTGAATACCTTGAGGGGTGTACTTTCTTAGATGGAGTCACTTTTTTGGAATTTCTATGCTAGGGTGCATCAGGGGGGCTTGCAATAGGACATGGTGTTAAAAAAACCAGTCCCGCAAAATCTGCCATTTAAAACCCATATGGCGTTCCCCTCCTTCAATGTCCTCCCGTTTGGCCAAACAGTAGTTTAGGACCACATATGGGGTGTTTCTGCAAACTAGAGAAACAGGGCAACCCACATTGAGTTTTGTTTGGCAGGTAACCCTTACGTTATTACTGGAAAAAATGGATTATAATGGAAAATTTTCCAAAAAATCGAAATTCCAAAATTGTTTCTCCATCTTCCATGAACTGTTGTGGAACACCTAAAGGGTTAACAGAGTTTGTAAACCCAGCTTTGAATACCTTGAGGGGTGTACTTCCTTAGATGGAGTCACTTTTTTGGAATTTCTATGCTAGGGTGGATCAGGGGGGCTTGCAATAGGACATGGTGTTAAAAAAAACCAGTCCCGCAAAATCTGCCATTCAAAACCCATATGGCGTTCCCCTCCTTCAATGTCCTCCCGTTTGGCCAAACAGTAGTTTAGGACCACATATGGGGTGTTTCCGCAAACTAGAGAAACAGGGCAACCCACATTGAGTTTTGTTTGGCAGGTAACCCTTACGTTATTACTGGAAAAAATGGATTATAATGGAAAATTTTCAAAAAAAATCGAAATTCCAAAATTGTTTCTCCATCTTCCATGAACTGTTGTGGAACACCTAAAGGGTTAACAGAGTTTGTAAACACAGCTTTGAATACCTTGAGGGGTGTACTTTCTTAGATGAAGTCACTTTTTTGGAATTTCTATGCTAGGGTGCATCAGGGGGGCTTGCAATAGGACATGGTGTTAAAAAAAACCAGTCCCGCAAAATCTGCCATTTAAAACCCATATGGCGTTCCCCTCCTTCAATGTCCTCCCGTTTGGCCAAACAGTAGTTTAGGACCACATATGGGGTGTTTCTGCAAACTAGAGAAACAGGGCAACCCACATTGAGTTTTGTTTGGCAGGTAACCCTTACGTTATTACTGGAAAAAATGGATTATAATGGAAAATTTTCCAAAAAATCGAAATTCCAAAATTGTTTCTCCATCTTCCATGAACTGTTGTGGAACACCTAAAGGGTTAACAGAGTTTGTAAACCCAGCTTTGAATACCTTGAGGGGTGTACTTTCTTAGATGGAGTCACTTTTTGGAATTTCTATGCTAGGGTGCATCAGGGGGCTTGCAATAGGACATGGTGTTAAAAACCAGTCCCGCAAAATCTGCCATTCAAAACCCATATGGCGTTCCCTCCTTCAATGTCCTCCCATTTGGCCAAACAGTAGTTTAGGACCACATATGGGGTGTTTCTACAAACTAGAGAAACAGGGCAACCCACATTGAGTTTTGTTTGGCAGGTAACCCTTACTTTATTACTGGAAAAAATAGATTATAATGGAAAATTTTCCAAAAAATCGAAATTCAGAAATTTTATCTCCATTTTCCATGAACTGTTGTGAAACACCTAAAGGGTTAACAAAGTTTGTACAATCAGTTTTGAATACCTTGAGGGGTGTAGTTTCTAAAGTGGCGTCATTTTGGGTGGTTTCTATTATGTAAGCCTCACAAAGTGACCTCAAACCTGGACTGGTCCATAAAAAGTGGGATTTGGAAAATTTCTGAAAAATTTCAAAATTTGCTTCCAAACTTCTAAGGTATGTAACATCCCCAAAAAATAAAATAGCATTTCCCAAATACTCCAAACCTGAAGTAGACATATGGGGAATGTAAAGTCATCACTTTTTTGGGGGGTATTACTATGTATCATAGAAGTGGAGAAACTGAAACTTTAAAATTTGCTAAATTTTGCAAATTTTTTGGTAAAATTTGTATTTTTTATGCAAAAAAATAAACTTTTTTGACCCAATTTTAGAAGTGTCATGAAGTACAATATGTGACCAAAAAACAATCTCAGAACGGCCTAGGTAAGTAAAAGCGTTTTAAAGTTATTCACACTTAAAGTGACAGTGGTCAGATTTTGAAAAAATGGCCTGGTCCTAAGGTGAAAATGAGCCCGGTCCTTAAGGGGTTAAATTCCAGGAAGAGATCATTTCGGAACTCCTGTATCCAGGAGGTTCCGTGGCCCCATCCACCAGTGTAGTGAGCCGTCTACACGAGCGACACTTCCCCAGTGTCGTTACCAGTACCTCAACCCAACCGCCACCCCTAAAAAAATGTCGTGTCTGTAGCAGGAGTGGAATAAGGCGTGACACCCGTTATTTCTGTCCTGACTGTCCTGACCACCCTGCCCTATGCCTAGGGGAGTGTTTCCGGAAGTACCACACTCAGGTACACTTAGGGGCATAGGGACAGCACAACACAGGTAGTTTTTACAATCAGGCTCAAGGGTCTCTCAGGATACTAGGTTTTGAGAGACCCTAACACATAGGGGACGGTGCTGCTGTGCTACTGCAGAAGTGTGAAACGGTAGAAACCTCTCCTTTCGCTTGGGATAACGTGAATAGTGTACTTCGCACCATCTCTGTGTGATTTACACTTTACACATTGTCCCATAGGAAAGGAGAGGTTTCTGCTAGGAAAATAAAGAGTGGTATGGTTAAAAAAAGAAAAAATAATTAAACAGGTAGCAAGAAAGGTTTTAAAAGTTCAGTTTTTTTTTCATGTTCAGGTTTTATTCATGTTTTATAAAGTTTGTAACGTTCAAGTTATGTGCCTGCTGCCAGTTTTTTCTTCTTTTTTTTTTTTTTTTCCCCTAACCACCCTTTATTTTCCAGGTAGATCAACGGACCAACCGATGAAAACGCCGCAGCACTGATGTGAATTCTGAGAGAAACATTGCGCTGCTGTCAGAAGACACGTGAAGTCGGTGTATGCGGCGCTGCAAGACGAAGTTTCTCCTCTGCAGGACAGGTACTTTTGCCGAGGCATATGAGCGGAGGAGAGGTGTTGGAGTTCATATGCTTTGGCAAACACTTTGTATCAAAAAATCTGGCAAAGATGTCTTCCTCCACAACGATCGATTGATCAATGTGAATGGAGAAATCACGTTTGCCAGGACATAGGAGCTGAAGTGGGTATGGATGTTTGGGCGGAGCCCCTATGTCCTGGCAATCGCCAGGCCCCTCTTTTTTTTCTTGCATATTTTTTGGCAGAGATTTTTTCATCCACATCGATCGATGCGAATGAGGAAATCTGTGCTATTCATTTTTTCTTTCAGCCCAGAGGCTGAACGGAAAAAAAAATCTCATTACCCGTATGCTCAATATAAGGAGAATAGCAGAAACTCCTAATGCTGGCCATACATGTAATGATTGCGGAGACCCTCAAATGCCATGGCAGTACAAACACATCACATGTGACCCCATTTTGGAAAGAAGACACCCCAGGTATTCGCTGCGGGGCATGAAAGGGCCATGAAAAATTGAACTTTTTGTCACAAGTTAGCGGAAAGGGAGACTTTGTGAGAAAATACAAAAAAAAATCTAATTCCGCTAACTTGTGCCAAAAAAAAAATCTTGTATGAATTCACCATGCCCCTCAAAGAATACCTTGGGGTGTCTTCTTTCTAAAATGGGGTCACATTTGGGGTATTTTTACTGTCCTGGCATTTTAGGGGCCCTAAAGCGTGAGAAGAAAAATGCGTAAAAATGCCATCCTAAAAGGTACTCATTGGAATTGGGGCCCCTTTGTGCATCTTGACTGCAAAAAAGTGGCACACATGTGGTATCACCGTACTCAGGAGAAGTAGGGCAATGTGTTTTGGGGTGTATTTTTACATATACCCATGCTGGGTGAGAGAAATATATCTGTAAATTAACAACTTTGTATAAAAAAATTGAAAAAGTTGTCATTTGCAGATATATTTTTCACACCCAGCATGGGTATATGTAAAAATAAACCCCAAAACACATTACCCTACTTCTGCCGAGTACGGCGATACCACATGTGTGCCACTTTTTTTCAGCCAAGATGCGCAAAGGGGCCCTAAATCCAATGAGTACCTTTAGGATTTCACAGGACATTTTTACTCATTTGGATTCCAAACCACTTCTCACGCTTTAGGGACCCCTAAAATTCCGGGACAGTAAAAATACCCCACAAGTGACCCCATTCCGGAAAGTAGACAACCTAACGTATTCTGTGAGGGGTATAGTGAGTTCATGTAAAATTTTATTTTTTGTCACAAGTTAGTGGAATATGAGACTTTGTAAGAAAAAAGAAAAAAAAATCAATTTCCGCTAACTTGTGACAAAAAATAAAAACTTCCATGAACTCACTATGCCCATCAGCGAATACCTTAGTGTGTCTACTTTCCGGAATGGGGTATTTTTCTGTCCCGGCATTTTAGGGGCCCCTAAAGCGTGAGAAGTAGTTTGGAATCCAAATGCGTAAAATTGCCCTGTGAAATCCTAAAGGTACTCATTGGTTTTAGGGCCCCTTTGCGCATCTTGGCTGCAAAAAAGTGTCACACATGTGGTATTGCCGTACTCAGAAGAAGTAGGGCAATGAGTTTTGGGGTGTATTTTTATATATACCCATACTTTGTGTGAGAAATATCGCTGTAAAAGACAACTTTTTAAAAAAATTTATACAAAGTTGTCAATTTGCAGTGATATTTGTCTCACCCAACATGGGTATATGTAAAAATACACCCCAAAACACATTGCCCTACTTCTCCTTAGTATGGCGATACCACATGTGTAACACTTTTTTGCAGCCAAGATGCGCAAAGGGGCCCTAATTCCAATGAGTACCTTTAGGATTTCACGGGGCATTTTTACGCATTTGGATTCTCAAGCTTTAGGGGCCCCTAAAATGCCAGGGCAGTAAAAATACCCCACAAGTGACCCCATTTCGGAAAGTAGACACCCTAAGGTATTCGCTGATGGGCATAGTGAGTTCATGGAAGTTTTTATTTTTTGTCACAAGTTTGCGGAAAATGAAATTTTTTGAAAAAAAACAAAAAACATTTCCGCTAACTTGTGACAAAAAATAAAAACTTCCATGAACTTAGTATGCCCCTGAGTGAATACCTTAGGGTGTCTACTTTCCGAAATGGGGTCATTTATGGGGTGTTTCTACTGTCTGGGCATTGTAGTATGTCAAGAAACAGGACAGGTGCTCAGAAAGTCAAAGTGTGGAAATTCACTTTTTTGCACCATAGTTTGTAAAAGCTATGACTTTTACCCAAACCAATAAATATACACTTATTGCATTTTTTTTTTATCAAAGACATGTAGAACAATAAATTTAGAGAAAAATTTGTAGAGAAATGTCGTTTTATTTGACAAATTTTCAAACAGAAAGTGAAAAATGTCATTTTATTGCAAAAAATTTGTCAAAAAAAGCAAAATATCAATAGCAAAAAAAATGTCAGCAACAATTAAATAGCACCAAATGAAAGCTCTATTAGTGAGAAGAAAAGGAGGTAATATTCATTTGGGTGGTAAGTTGTATGGCCGAGCAATAAACAGTGACATTAGTGTAGTGCAGAATTGTAAAAAGTGGCCTGGTCATTAAGGGTGTTTAAGCTAGGGGGGCTGAAGTGGTTAAACAGCTCTCTCTAAAACAGCAGCACTGTTCTGTCTGAATGTGAGCTGCAGGGAGAAAATCACAGTCCCTCCCACCTCAGGAGGGTAGGGGGCATGGCCTAACCGAATCAGAGAAGATGGCCACCCTACTTTCCCACTGAACTGTGACCTCCATAGCACTCCGCTCCCTTAACAGTGTCATCCACAGCGCTCTGACCCTTTAAAGCTGACCTGCTGCAAGGAAGAGAAATGGCCGAGTTGTTATGGAAACCTCAGGAAATAAGGTACTAAGTGCTATTAGGCCATGGCTTTACTTCAATAGTGTTTATCCTGGTGACAGATTTCCTTTAAATGTCATCTAGAGCAATGAAGAAACATGGCGGGGTTGTTATGGTTACCTGAAGTAAAACTGTGTGTGTGGAGACAAACTGGCAGCGAGCAGTAAATGACAGTTTGTATTTAAGTGAATTGCTTGCAGGCTTGTAATGGCTATAATGCAGGCCATTTTTTGGGAATTTCTCAGGAACGGTACGTTCTAGAGAGCTCAGACCTGGTCTAAAACCTTCCCGAACACCTAATGTACCCATGTGCCAAATTTGGTGAAGATCGGTCCAGTCGTTTGGTCGTGCATAAAGAACATCTAGACAGACAGACGTCTTGATGTCTAGACGTCTAGACAGAAATTCATTTTTATATATATAAGAGATATATACATACAGTGGATATAAAAAGTATTCACATCCCTGTTAAAATGTCAGTTTTCTGTGCTGTAAAAAAAATGAGACAAAGATTAATCATTTCAGAATTTTTTCCACCTTTAATGTGACCTATAAACTGTACCACTCAATTGAAAAACAAACTGAAATCTTTTAGTTGGAGGAAAGAAAACTAAAAAAACTAAAATAATGTGGTTGCATACGTTTGCAAACCCTCTTATAACTGGGGATATAGCTGTGTTCAGAATTAAGCAATCACGTTCAAAATCATGTTAAATACGAGTCAGCATACACATGCCATCATTTAAAGTGCCTCCGATTAACCCCAAATAAAGTTCAGCTGCTCTAGTTGGTATTTACTGAAATTTTCTTAGTCACATTCCACAGCAAAAGCTGTGGTCCACAGAGAGCTTCCAAAGCATCAGAGGTATCTCATTCTTAAAAGGTATCAGTCAGGATAAGGGTACAAAAGAATTTCCAAGGCATTAGATATACCATGGAACACAGTGAAGACAGTCATCATCAAGTGGAGAAAATATGGCACAACAGTGACATTACCAAGAACTGGATGTCCCTCAAAGATTGATGTGTGGTACACGTGATAACAATCTCCCATATTCTATATACGTCTTGGCTATGGAATATGAGAGATTGCCTTTTCTTACGAAGAAAAACATCCAAGCCAAAAAATCTGAAGTCTCCTAAAAACATGTGGGAAAAGGTGTTATGGTGTGATGAAACCAAGGTTGAACTTTTTGGCCATAATTCCAAAAGATATGTTTGGCGCAAAAACAACACTGCACATCATTAAAAGAACACCATACCCACAATGAAGCATGGTGGTGGCAGCATCATTCTTTGGGACTGTTATTCTTCAGCTGGAACTGGGGCTTAATTAAGATAGAGGGAATTATGACCAGTTCCAAATACCAGTCAATATTGGCACAAAACCTTCAGGCTTCTGCCAGAAAGCTGAACATAAAGAGGAACTTTATCTTTCAGCATGACAACGACCCAAATCATACATCCAAATCAACAAAGGAATGGCTTCACCAGAAGAAGATTACAGTTTTGGAATGGCCCAGCCAGAGCGCAGACCTGAATCCGATTTAAAATCTGTGGGGTGATCTGAAGAGGGCTCTGCACAGGAGATGCTCTCGCAATCTGACAGATTTGGAGTGTTTTTGCAAAGAAGAGTAGGCAAAACTTGCCAAGTCAAAATGTGCCATGCTGATAGACCCATCCCCAAAAGGACTGAAATAAAATCAAAAGGTGCTTCAACAAAGTATTAATTTAGAGGTGTGCACACTTATGCAACCATATTTTACTTTTATATTTTTTCTTCCCTCTACCTAAAAGATTTCAGTTTGTTTTTTAATTGAGTTGTACAGTTTATAAGTCACATTAAAGGTGGAAAAAGTTCTGAAATGATTTATCCTTGTCATATTTTTTTACAGCCCAGAAACCTGACATTTTAGCAGTGTAGACTTTTTATATGTAGACTTTTTATATCCACTGTATATATAAAAATGTTATTTTTTTTTTTAATTACACATTTATTTTGTGCCATACATTTTTTATAATTATTAATTACAGAAAAAATATATAAAATAAATTTATCTAATTTAACCTCTATTTCTGAAAAAGGCTTGTGATGGGATTTGAACTCACAGCTACTGCATCACAGCCCAGAACATTAACCACTACCCTATATATATATATAGCTGCATAGCTAAATATATCAGTGACATTCAGTGTACTTTATCCGTAGACAGTGTCCCCTGCGGTCAGTTAAATTATTTGTGCCACATCTCGCGTTTAAAGTGTGCGCATCCCTTCCATATCATTGACATCCAGTGTACTTTTTCCGTAGACGGTGTCCGCTGCGGACAGTTAAATTATCCGCGCCACATCTCCTGTGTAAAGTGTGCGCATCCCTAAAATATCAGTGACATCCAGTGTACTTTTTCCGTAGACGGTGTCCGCTGCAGACAGTTAAATTATCCTCGCCACATCTCCTGTGTAAAGTTTGCGCATCCTTAAAATATCAGTGACAGTGGTACCTGTCCTGTATAATGATTCCTCATTCCAAATACCTGTGACATTCCCTGTAATTTTTTTATTAGCCACTGGTGACAACATTGACATTATCTGCGGGATATCTCCTGTGTGATGTTTCCACATCCCAAATACCCTTTTGAATTTTTTTGCGCACACACTTCAAAATCCTACGCTACTGTACGTGTGACATACTTTCAAGCATACATAACATTTAAAATGAAGAAGGCGAGCAGTAAGGGACGGGGAAGTGGCCGTGATGCTGATGGTGCACGCAGAGGCCGTGGCCCTGTGCGCATTGATACTGTGCCTGCTGTCAGAGTACAAGAAAAAAATACCTAGCTTCATGTCCCAGTTTGCAGGGTGGCGCAGGACACCACTCTAAAAGTCAGACCAGTGCAACCAGGTGGTCGATTGGATTGCAGCAGATAATCCTTCCAGTCGGTTAAGCACCACCCTGTCTTCCACAAAGTACAGTCTTAGTAGCCAAGGCCCTCGCACATAGTGTTTTACAGAGTCAGCTCCACTGTAGGCCCTCGTGTATAATTTTTTACAGGGTCAGCTCACCTTCAGGCCCTCGCATATAATGTTTTACAGGGTCAGCTCACCTGTAGGCCCTCACCTACAATCTTTTACAGGGTCAGCTCACCTACACGCTCTCGCATATAATGTTTTACAGGGTCAGCTCACCTGCAGGCCCTCGTACATAATGTTTTACAGGGTCAACTCACCTACAGGCCCTCGCATATAATGTTTTACAGGGTCAGCTCACCTGCAGGCCTAATGTTTTAGATGGTCAGATCAGCAGGCCCTTGCTCCAAGTGTTTTTGGGGTCACAGCAGGTCATCAATCATAATTTTTCAAGGGTGTGTATGATGCCCTCCTTTATGTGCAACAAAATGTGTATTGGAGTGCCGTTTCCTTGTAATTTTGGGCAGACCTTTCAGCCCTTTCACTTAGTGATAGGCTTTAGCATAGGCTTTATGAGTGTAGGAGTCCCACTGCATGAACAATTTTACCACAATGTGAATGAGGCCCTCTTTATGTGATATACAAGTTGTATCGGAGTGCCTCTTGCTTGTAATTTTTGGCAGCAGTTGGACTTTATATACAAGTAAATATACAGGAAAGAATGTTTCCCAACATTCTTTCCTCTAAACCCAATTTTATTTTTGGTTTTGTGCGTATTATTGTCAGTCTGTAAAAGTGGTGTACTACTGGGACAACATCATTCCCAGCAGCAACCTGGGAGTCCGAGATGCATCCAGACATCCTCCCCATGCTGTTCCCGAACCATTTTGTTGGTGTTTCCATCAATTTCTGTAAGGGATCACTCTCTCTCAGGGGTCGACAGTAACAGACTTCTCATCAAACAGGGGGTTTTCAAGCTCAAACAGCACATCACACTTCCAAGTTTGGCATTAATTGGCACCAGGAAGTCACAACTTCACCTTACAATGTTTTGAATCAACACAAAACAACAAACGCCTGCCCGGCTTGGCACTCACTACACAGAGGTCTCTCTAACCCACCTCTAAGATGCAGTTCACACTGTGGTATTCAGCTTTGGTCTAACATCATCCTAGCTGTCGACCAGTGCAACCCACCAGTCCAGGTGGTAGAAGCAGCGGAATGCCTTGGGGGGGGGGGGGGGGATATGGTCCAGCAGTCCTGCTGACTCTGACAGTGTGACACCTCTTTTCTTCAGGCATCGCTGGAAACTTAATGATTCCCTTTTGAAGCAGCCTGAAGTCCTATTCTGGATTGCCCCGGTACACCCCAACTCCATGTTATGGTCAGGATCCCACGACACCCAGCCGAGTAGAGATCTTCTGGGGCCTATGGCCTGCACTAGATCTGTATGGCAGCTATGTAGTGGTCGGTTCCCTCTAGTTTCTGCCCACTCTGTCATGACCTCCTTTCTATGTCATCCTCAGCTCCCCACTAGTCTCACTGCACCCACGACGAGGACTTGGTTTCAGCGGGGGGTGTTCAGATTTGCGGACATTGTGGATCCCTTTACTAGGGACCTTCTACCGTTTCGTACCCTACAGTCCAAATATGGTCTCCCCTCCTCCTCCAATTAATTTTATATACAAATCAGGCATTTTGCTCAGTCCATCTTTTCAGGGGTCACAGTTTCCCTTCCGACTGCCTTTGAATACCTCTGTAGGGGAGGGGTACACACAAAGGGAGTAATATCAGCAATTTACTCTATTTTGCTGACTCCTTTTGCTTACCGGGTCCAGAGACATTCCTACATGACGCGGTGGGAAGAATATTTAGGGAGGACCTTACCAGACGCGACCTGGCAGCTCATATGGAGGAGGGCAGTGAAGTCCTTGATGTTGATACTACATCAGGAGAACCAATATAAAATTTTGATGTGCTGGTATCACACTCCTGACCTCCTCCATAGGATGAACCCGGCAATCCCAAGCGTGTGCTGGAGGTGTGGGTTACATAGGGGTACACTGCCTCATATTTTTTGGGACTGTCCGAAGATACATCCCTACTGGACTGAAGTAGGTACCCTTTTGAGTGACATTTTCACAGTGGAACTGCAACTGGACCCTTTGTCCTTCCTGCTCAATGTAACTCCTCCCCAACTTAAGAAGCATTCACTTAAACTGCTACTATTGATACTTACGGCTGCACGTTGTCTGGTACCCAGATGTTGGAAAAGCCCCAAGCCGCCTAAGGTCTCTGATTTATACGCTAGGGTAACTGAAGTTTGTACATTGGAATACTGTACAGCCATGTTTCAGGACAAAGTCACGGTTTTCAATGCCATATGGGAACCCTGGGACGACTACTGGGCAACGAGACTTCCTTAGAGGTCTGGGGAACATGGAGTAAATCCCCCCTCCCCCCTTCCCCCCTTGTGTCTTTGTCCTTGTCGTTTGTCTTGTCTTTGTTATTTGCTGGTTCTCTACTGGACGGATTAAAGACAATCATTGCATATCTCATGTTGAACACTTTATTGTTACTCTTATGTATGACATTCCTTCTTAAGCCATTGAATATTACTGACCGTTCTTAATGTCCAGTTATACCACATACAATGCTTTACATCTTATACCTTGTACTTTGTATTGCTGTACACTTACTTGTTAAAGATTTGCCTTGTCATTTCATTATTCCTTAATAAATATACAATTATAAAAAAAAAAAAAAAAATAGTAATAAGTTCTCCTCATGTGCCAGGGGATGCAGTCAACCTAAGAATCAAAGACCCAGACACTTTGCTGGTTAAAGGATTCTCTGCCTGGCAACACCCATAGAGTCAATTTTATTGTCAGCACCTTGATCTCAACACTTTTGAATTTTTATGTAATTAAAAATGTATTATAGCAATGCAGTTATTTAATGAAATCTATCTTTATAGTGCCACCTGTTGTTTGTTCTTTTTCTATTTTCTCTGCTCACCACAATGAGATGGACACACAGGCTCAGTTCCAACTTTCAACTACTTCCAGTTGCAGCAGAAAGGACAAGCACGTGGGGCGTGGCCAACCGCCGCAATTACGGATCCGAGCGGGACAAAGTCTGTCCCCATAGAATTGAATGTATCCACAATTCGGTTCCGCAAAATTTTGCGGAACAGAATTGCGGACGCTTGAATGAGGCCTTAGGGTCCCTTAGCGATCGCAGCTTTATAGCTTTTCCCTCTTTTTTTTTGCACATTTTTTAGAGATTTTTTCATCCACATTGATCAATGTGAATGGAAAAATCTGTGACGTTCATTTTTTTCTTTCAGCGCAGAGGCTGAACGGAAAAAAAAATTCTCATTACCCGTATGGTCAATATAAGGAGAATCACAAAAACTCCTAATTCTGGCCATACGTGTAATGATTGCGGAGACCCCTAAAATGCCAGGGCAGTACAAAAACCTCACAAGTAACCCCATTTTAGAAAGAAGACACCCCAAGGTATTCCGTGAGGGGTATGGTGAGTTCATGCAAAATTTTATTTTTTGTCACAAGTTAGTGGAATGTGAGACTGTAAAAAAAAAAAAAAAAAATACCATTTCCGCTAACTTGTGCCAAATTTTTTTTCTGTAAACTCGCCATGCCCCTCACGGAATACCTTGAGGTGTCTTCTTTCCACAATGGGGTCACATGTGGGGTATTTATACTGCCCTGGCATTTTGGGGTCCTAAAGCGTGAAAATCCAAATGCGTAAAAATGTCCTGTGAAATCCTAAAGGTACTCATTGGTTTTAGGGCCTCTTGCGCATCTTGGCTGCAAAAAGTGTCACACATGTGGTATCGCCGTACTCAGGAGAAGTAGGGCAATGTGTTTTGGGGTGTATTTTTATATATTCCCATACTTTGTGTGAGAAATATCGCTGTAAACGACAACTTTTTAAATTTTTTATTCAAAGTTGTCAATTTACAGAGATATTTCTCTCACTCAGCATGGGTATATGTAAAAATACACCCTAACACATTGCCCTACTTCTCCTGAGTAAAATGTCAGCAACAATGAAATACCACCAAATGAAAGCTCTATTAGTGAGAAGAAAAGGAGGTAAAATTCATTTGGGTGGTAAGTTGCATGACGGAGCAATAAACGGTGAAAGTAGTGTAGTGCGGAATTGTAAAAAGTGGCCTGGTCATTAAGGGTGTTTAAGCTAGGGGGGCTGAAGTGGTTAAAGGGCGCATTGGCACAATAAGGTTCACCATAGGGAACGTTTACGCACCCAACACTGAACAAATTCCTTAGCTTAAGACTGCCTTGAAAAAACTCTCGACCTTTTCGGAAGGTACTTTAATATTAGGAGGCGACTTAAATGTAGCGCTAAACACTATCATCGACACCTCCACTGGCCGGTCGTCCATCCGTTTTAAATCTCTGGCGAAACTTACACGTACGCTTCAATCCTTACAACTAACGGACATTTGGAGAACATTACACCCATCTGTCAAAGACTATACGTTCTATTCCATTCCACATAACTCATATAGCAGGCTCGATTATCTGTTCCTCCCAGCTGCACATATACAGAACTGCCAATCGGCTTCAATTTTATCACAAGTTCTCTCGGACCATTCCTTGGTAGAAATGGTCTATGAGCTGCCTCACACGCCGCCACCTTTTAGGTGCTGGCGTCTCGATGACCTGCTCTTAAAATCCCCAC
Source organism: Bufotes viridis (assembly GCA_033119425.1). NCBI lineage: Eukaryota > Metazoa > Chordata > Amphibia > Anura > Bufonidae > Bufotes > Bufotes viridis. Next base: position 183,820,772 of record CM065589.1, on the reverse strand, counting down.
AAAATGTCAAGAGAATCAACTCACGTCTGTCTGAGTTTTTTGATTGAAACGACAATGAGGAGGTCTCTATACAGACGCTCTGGGAAGCTCATAAATCATATGTCAGAGGCGAACTTATTTCTCTCTCTGCCTATGCTCGTAAACTTAGGTCACAAAAATTGTCTGATTTGCAATCAAAAATCTCCTGATTAGAGAGTCTGCATAAGAGATCCCTTTTAGCTACCCACTTAGACAAGCTGACTAATCTACTCAGTGAGCTCAAGAACCTGCTAAACCTGTCCTCAGCTAAAGCCTACTTATCAGCTCAATTTAAACATTACGCACATGGGGACAAACCCACCAGATTTATGTTGGCTCAAATCAAACTGAGGAAAGCTAGGTCCTTTATGACTAATCTCAAAGGCCCAAATGGCGTGACTTACCATAAAACAACTGATATTGCCCGTGAATTCAGCACGTTTTATAAAGAATTATATAACCTAGGTTCCTCACTGACCATTTCGGACAAACCAAGATCTGAATTGGTTTCAGAATTTTTGGCCTCTTTAGGTCTCCCGCACAATCCCAAAAACTGAGCTCCCAAATATCGCCGACTGAAATCAGAGAGCCTATTTTATCCTCCCCTAAGAACAAAAGCCCAGGCCCCGACGGCTTAACTGCACATTATTATATTTCATGTCTGGATCGCCATATTTAGTTAAACTTTATAACTCTGCCTTAGCAGGGAACCCCTTTCACGAGCAGACCCTGATGGCCCAAATTACGGTCATACATAAAGAGGGCAAAGACCCTAGTCTATGTGGCAATTACCGCCCTATATCGCTCTTAAACTTCGACCTTAAAACTTTTGCAAAAATTATTGCCCGTAGACTTCAGGATCTCCTTCCATCGCTAATTGCGCCTGATCAAGTCTGTTTTGTGATGGGCAGAGAGGGAAAAGACAATATATATAGAGTTCTACAATTGATCTCTCATGCTCAACACTCTAAGATCCCTCTTCTGCTTCTCAGTACCGACGCCGAGAAGGCGTTCGATAGAGTGGACTGGGGATACCTGAGAGCTTCTTTGCTCGCTTTTGGTAAACCCGCCCCTTTCCTTCGAGCCATATTCACCATGTATGAACGCCCTATGGCCAGAGTTCTGATTAACGGAGTACTGTCAGCAGTGTTCTCTATCTCGAACGGCACCAGACAGGGGTGTCCTCTGTCTCCTTTACTTTTTGTACTGACTATGGAAACACTTCTACAGAGACTGAGACAAGAACCTGACATTTCGGGAATACCTTGTGGAGGCAGGGAACACAAGGTGGCAGCATACACCGACGATCTGTTGCTCTTAACTTCCAACCCGACCATAGCCTTACCGGCCATTGCAGATATTTTTGACACTTTTGGCGCTATTTCAAACTTTAAAGTTAACATGAGCAAGTCACAAGCACTTGTAAGAGGGTGCAAGGTGTTGTATTTGATAGCAGGTACGTGTCACCGAGGTTGCTGGCCTCGGTGAGGTGAGAGCCGGGTTTTTGTCTGCAGCAGCTAGTGCTGCTCTGTTAAATAGCATGGCTGCAAAGCCGATCCGGGCCGGCTCTTACTGGGAGCAGCTAAAGAGTAGGGTGGGTGGCTGCTCCCCACGGTCCAGTCCATGTTTTGGGCTGGGTATAAAACGCAGCCAGCAGCTGTGTCTAAGGGTGTGATTATCCTGGAGCCTGCAAACAGGGCTGAGGAATTCTCTGTCCTGGAGGAAGGAGCTCAGCAAGGTGGTGTTTCCCTGCGACCTGAAGGTGGAATCGCCTGCGGCTGAGCCGACTGCTAGGTGTGAACCCGCACCTAAACCACCCAAGGTGACTGGACCCTGTGTTGGCCTGTTTTTGTTTTGCCACAGTATTTCCGTTGTGTGTGAACTGTCACCAAGAGACTGCTTTTCATTTATGGCGTGCAAGTGTGAATAAAACACTGTTTGATGCACCATCTGGACTCCTTGTTTTGCCTCTAAACTGCACCCGCACCGCTGTCTACCAGAGCGACTCCCACATTTGGTGTCGGATGCGGGCATGCGCAGTGAGGCTGGCGTGAACGCCGAACTTTGTTTGCTGAGCAAAAGTGTATGTCCTATATTAGGCCGGCAAAGTTGCAGCCTGTGATTTCTGGCAACATGGAGGCTGCTGTGAAAGCCCTCATAGAGGCTAACGTGCAGCAGCGGGAGACCAACCAGTTATTGCTACAACATGTGATGGCGTTACAGGCGGCAGGAGCGTCCCACCACGTCCATGATGCCCGGAAAGCGGTCCGTGCGGCGATCCCAAAGATGACCCCCGCAGACGGCGTGGAGACATACCTAGCCGTCTTTGAGAAGGTCGCCGTGAGGGAAAAGTTACCCCGTGACCAGTGGGCCGAGGTGGTTGCTCCGTTCCTGGCAGCCGGACCCCAGCAAGTTTTTTCGATTTGGCAGATGTCCAGGCAGCTGACTACCCGACCGTGAAAGGTGAGATTCTAGCAAGACTGGGGGTGAATGTTTTGGTCCGGGCCCAGCGGGTGCATCAGTGGGAATTTAACCCGGCTGAACCCGCCAGACCACAATACTATGACCTGCTACATCGGTTGCAGAAATGGCTGCAGCCAGACATACTGACTCCCACTGCTATGCTCGACCGTCTGTTAGCAGATGTATTCTGGAGGTCTTTGCCATACCCTCTCCAGCACTGGATCGGCCAGGTATCCCCACCAATGCCCTTGAGATGGTCGACCTGGTGGAGCGATATGAGGCCACCAGAAACCTGCAGGGGGTTCTTTTGGGAGGAGGCCAGTCAAACCCGGAAACCTCCACCCCAGTCCCGGCGGCCGGCCAAACCCGCCCGGGATGTACCCCTTGCAGATCCCTCCCCAGTAGTCTGCTGGCGGTGTCATGAGCCTGGCCACGTAAGGGCCGACTGTCCACAGTGGGGGAACCCATGGAGACTAATTATGGGTACCGGGCTTCCCTGTATGCCCGGAGACTGTGTGCGACCGGCACCCCGAGACAATAGACAATCGACATCTGTGCCAGGTGCAAATCGGGATAACCTGGCAGTGGCGCTGTTGGACTCAGGGAGCCTGGTAACCCTGGTAAGTGCTGCCCTGGTACAGCCCACCCAGTATACGGGCCGGAAAGTTGGTGTGGTGTGTATACACGGAGACTTAAAGGACTATCCCACAGCTGTAATGTCTCTGTCCACGGCGGCCGGCACCTGGACTTGTGAAGTGGCGATCTCCACAAAGCTGCCCTATGAACTAATAATTGGGAGAGACTTCCCTGGTTTTCCGTCACTGTGGCCTGAGATGAAAGTGACTAATAGCCCTGAGACAGGGGTAACCCTAGCAGAGTGGCCTGATACCCCTGGAAGGCCAGAACCCTGGGAGCCCGAGTCTGAAGGGCCAGCGGTAGGGGTGACCACTGCTGCAGCGGTAGTGGGGAGACAACCCCACTGAGTGTAATGGTGGGAGACACGGAGGACTTGCCACCGGGGCCTGAGTTGGCAGACCTCAATGTCTCCGGGGAAAATTTTGGGACCGCACAACACCGGGACCAAACCCTAACCAGGGCCTGGGAGAATGTGCTGGAAATTGATGGTAAACCCCAGAAACCAGGGGCTGAATTAATGTTCCCACGATTTATTGTTCTGCAGGATATGTTGTATCGGGTGAACCAAATCCGAGGTGAACCTGTTGAACAGTTGGTGGTGCCCACAGCGTATCGCAAGCTTGTCATGGAGCTTGCCCACCAACATGTTCTTGGGGACACCTGGGGTGGCAGAAAACCCAGGACCGCATACTGCAGCGGTTTTATTGGCCCAGTGTGTTCAAGGAGGTAGAGAATTATTGTAAGTCCTGTCCGACCTGTCAGATAACTAGCCCCCAGCCACATTTCCGTAGTCCTCTGGTACCTCTGCCAATTATTGAAGTACCGTTTGAGCGAATCGCTATGGATTTAATTGGGCCTGTACCAAAGTCTGCCAGGGGCCACCAACACATTCTGGTAGTTCTCGACTATGCCACTCGGTATCCGGAGACGGTGCCTCTGCGACATACCTCAGCTAAGCTCATTGCCAAAGAGTTAATGGAGATGTTTTCCCGTGTGGGCCTGCCAAAAGAGGTTCTGACAGACCAAGGGACCCCTTTATGTCCAAAGTAATGAGGGAACTGTGTAAATTGTTGCGTATAAAGCAGCTACGGACGTCCGTTTACCATCCGCAAACAGACGGTCTTGTTGAGAGAGTTTAACCAAACTCTAAAAAATATGTTAAAGAGGGTGGTGTCTAGAGATGGGAAGGACTGGGACCTGCTTCTGCCCTATCTCATGTTCGCAGTGCGAGAGGTACCCCAGGCCTCTACTGGGTTCTCGCCTTCGAACTGCTTTATGGCAGACACCCTCGGGGCCTGTTGGATATCGCCAAGGAAGCATGGGAACAACAGCCTGTCCCCCACAAAAGTGTCATTGAGTATGTCACCCAGATGCAGGAACGGATAGAAAGGGTGTTGCCGCTGGTCCGGGAGCATATGGAGGCAGCACAACAAGCCCAGAGTAGGGTGTATAATCGTCAGGCTCGGGTACGGGGCTTCAATCCGGGAGATCGAGTGTTGGTTCTGGTACCCACCCTTGACAGCAAATTCCTAGCTAGGTGGCAGGGCCCCTATGAGGTGATCGAGAAGGTAGGGAAGTAAATTACAAAGTACACCAGCCAGGCGGCGCAAGCCGGAGCAGGTGTACCACGTGAATTTACTTAAGCCTTGGAAAGATAGGGACACGGCTGACGACCACAGCCCCCGGCCAGGGCTTCTAGGTGAAAAGGGTCCAGCCCCACAGTTCGAGGCCTGTGAAGCAGTAACCACGGTAAAATTGCAGACAGCCTGTCTTCCAAACAAGTTCAGGAAGTCAGGGAGTTCATCAGTCGGAACACGGATGTGTTCTCGGACCTCCCTGGCCGCACGTCTCTCATCCAACATGACATCGTCACTGAGCCTCAGGCCAAGATCCGGTTAAAACCATACCGGGTACCCGAGGCTCGGCGACGGGCCATCGCGGAGGAAGTACAGTTAATGTTGAAGCTCGATGTCATTGAGGAGTCGAAGAGTGAGTGGGCCAGTCCCATAGTCCTAATACCCAAGCCGGATGGGACGTTGCGTTCTGCAAGATTTTCAAGTTAAATGAAGTGTCCAAGTTTGATGCGTATCCCATGCCCCGGGTAGACGAGCTTGTTGAGAGTTTAGGGCAAGCCCGTTATTTTTCTGTGCTAGACCTCACCAAAGGGTACTGGCAGGTACCCTTAACGGAGTCGGCTAAGGAAAAACAGCATTTGTTACCCGCAGGGCCTGTATCACTACAAGGTGTTACCCTTTGGCCTGCATGGCGCCCCCGCCACTTTCCAAAGGTTAATGGACATAGTGCTGCGACCACATCGTCGGTACGCCTCGGCCTACTTAGATGATGTAGTCATCCACAGCACCGACTGGGAAAGCCATTTACCCAAGGTGCAGGCGGTAGTGGATGCCCTGAGGAAAGCCAGACTGACCGCTAACCCAAAGAAGTGCTCCATAGGGTTAGAGGAGACAAAATATCTGGGATATGTAATTGGGCGGGGAGTCATCAAACCTCAGGTAACCAAGGTAGAGGCCATTCGTAACTGGCCCCGACCGGTCACCACCAGGCAGGTAAAGTCGTTCCTAGGGATTGTAGGTTACTACATGAGGTTTGTGCCCCACTTTGCCACAATAGCAGCGCCGTTGACAGACCTGTTGAAGGGGCGAAAGTCTGGGAGGGTTAGCTGGAGTGAGAAGGCGGGGAGGCTTTCGCCGCGTTGAAGTCGGCCCTGTGTGGGTCCCCGGTTTTGGTGACACCCGACTTCAACAAGGAGTTTGTCGTACAGACCGACGCCTCGGAGGTAGGCCTCGGTGCGGTACTGTCTCAGGAGGTCAACGGGGAAGAACATCCCGTTGTCTTCCTGAGCCGTAAGCTCAATCCCGCCGAGTCCAGATATAGTATAGTGGAGAGGGAGTGCCTGGCTATCAAGTGGGCACTCGAATCTCTCCGCTACTACTTGTTAGGGAGGAGGTTCTGTCTGGTGACCGACCATTCCCCCTCAAATGGATGAGTCAGGCCAAGGAGAGGAATGCTCGGGTCACCAGGTGGTTCCTATCTCTTCAGAATTTCAAATTCTCCGTGGAACACAGGGCAGGCCGCTTGCAGGGCAACGCAGATGCCCTGTCCCGCGTCCACTGCCTCACGTGTGTTCACCCCTCAGTGTTGAACAAAGGGGGTGTGTAAGAGGGTGCAAGGTGTTGTATTTGATAGCAGGTACGTGTCACCGAGGTTGCTGGCCTCGGTGAGGTGAGAGCCGGGTTTTTGTCTGCAGCAGCTAGTGCTGCTCTGTTAAATAGCATGGCTGCAAAGCCGATCCGGGCCGGCTCTTACTGGGAGCAGCTAAAGAGTAGGGTGGGTGGCTGCTCCCCACGGTCCAGTCCATGTTTTGGGCTGGGTATAAAACGCAGCCAGCAGCTGTGTCTAAGGGTGTGATTATCCTGGAGCCTGCAAACAGGGCTGAGGAATTCTCTGTCCTGGAGGAAGGAGCTCAGCAAGGTGGTGTTTCCCTGCGACCTGAAGGTGGAATCGCCTGCGGCTGAGCCGACTGCTAGGTGTGAACCCGCACCTAAACCACCCAAGGTGACTGGACCCTGTGTTGGCCTGTTTTTGTTTTGCCACAGTATTTCCGTTGTGTGTGAACTGTCACCAAGAGACTGCTTTTCATTTATGGCGTGCAAGTGTGAATAAAACACTGTTTGATGCACCATCTGGACTCCTTGTTTTGCCTCTAAACTGCACCCGCACCGCTGTCTACCAGAGCGACTCCCCACACACTTAATATATCCCTATCTACCCCAGTAGCCTCTCGCCTAGCACTAGACTCTCCTTTCGACTGGAAGCAACCTCATATTAAATTTCTTGGTATTAAAATTTCCCCTAACATAAATGCACTTTATAAAAATAATTTTATACCTCTACTGAAAGATATCTCTAAAATTCTTGAGAGCTGGCCCACACCTTATATTTCTTGGTTTGGGCGGAAAAACATAGCAAAATGTCTTATATGGCCCAAGGTGACCTATTTGCTACAGGCCCTTCCAATCCACATCCCTGGAAGTTTTTATATCCAGCTGAACAGGATTTTATCTAGATACATCTGGAACGGTAAAAAACCCAGAATAAAATACCCGACTCTCCAACTCCCTCGGAAACATGGAGGGATCGACATGCCGGCGCCCCGTCTATTTGTTCAGGCGGTCCACTTAAACCGGATCCTTGATTGGGTACGGAAACCTACCCATAAGCTGTGGGTCTTCATAGAGGAAGATATCCTCCAATACCCACTGAGACAGCTCATTTTTTCTACTCCCACAACCTCCACAAAATTGAAGATCCTTAATGCGCTCATAATTGAAACTTGCACAATGTGGAACAACGCTAACGTACGTATCCGATGTGCCCCATACCCCTCCCCTTTGCTACAAATTAGAGATCTGATTTACACCTCGAGTCCCATCTCTAACGCTTCCATCCCCAAAGTCCTACGGTCTAACAGTACCTCAGTGGATTCCATCATCAGAGATGGTGTAATACCTACAAATGAAGCCTTATCTCATCTGACTCGCTAAAATGCTCATTGTTGCCTCCCCTGGTCTACAGCAAAATTATATGCGCGCTTAAAATACTGATCAAACAAATTGACCCTCAGCGTGCCATGACTCCCTTTGAAACTTCCTTAGCCCAAAATAAACCTCCTAAGAAAGTTATTTCGAATTATTGCAAATTGCTGTCCACTCCTTTGTCACCCATTGAGCACTCTTTCATTAAGGCATGGGAGGAGGATCTCTCTAGGAAATTCACAGAATCGGAAATCCGATCTCTTCTAGAGATGCCAAAACGGACTTCTTGTTGTGTGAGAATGCAGGAAAGTGGTTATAAGATCTTAACTAGATGGCATCTGACCCCGGTGCTTTTGCATAAATATAACCCGAGTTATAACCCTTCCTGCTGGAGATGTGGTCAACAACAAGGGACCTACTACCATTTATGGTGGACCTGCACGCGTATAGTGCCATACTGGGCAAATATTATAACTCAAATCAACACTGTAGCTAAAACGCACTTGCCAACAACCCCCGAGATCTGTCTGTTTCACTTGCCACCGAATAAACTATCTAAATTCACAGCAAGACTATTGAGACATCTTCTAGCCGCAGCACGCATATTGATACCCACGCTGTGGAAAGCCACCCCCCCCACCCCCATACACTTTATGGTTGGATAAAGTAGACTCGTTATATCGCTTAGAAGAGCTTGCCAGTTGGGAATCGAAAACGCACAACACCCTTAGCCAGGTTTGGGCCCCTTTGGCGTCCTTTCGCCACTTCTCTACGTAATTGACCTACATTTGACACAGGTTCTGGCTTAACCCCCCTTCCCTCCTCCTTTCCTCACCTTTCCCTCCCCTCCTACTGTTATCTGTCTTCCCTGTCGATTGTATACTCTTTATGCCTATCTTAGTGATAAGCTTTGTTGTTGGAGGTTTGTTCCAATAGATTTTGATGTTGTACTGTTTGTCTTTCTGATTATTTCCTCAATTACCCCATGTTGGCTTCCTCTGACACCATGTGAAGTATGTATATTACAATACTGTTTGGAATTGTTTGGAATTGCTCTCTATTTATAAAATTTAATAAAAAGAAATTAGAAAAAAAAAAAAAAAAAAGGATGAAGAAAGGACAAGCACGCTGGAAAAGTAGGTGCCCCCTGAGCTGCCAGCTTGAAATAAATCTAGCAGAGAAATTGGAGCTGTGAATCGGGTGTAGGGATGAGCATATTGATTTGTATAAATTGGGAGTGTCCCTCTATAAATTGTTAACAAATGTGCTAATACATTAACATGACATCACATCCTACCTGGCCATGATAATCTTGTGTATGCACCGTTACTAGTATTGGCGCAATCGCAAATGTTATGCCTGATTATTCATTTAGTGGTGAGTGCAAATTTGTTAGTCTCAACTTGTTTAAATATCTTTGTGCATAAGCCAACACTCGCAGTAATGGGTCATGCTCGAGACTAGCAAGGTGACGCTAAAATGCAGCCATTTTAATCTGCTGGCTGAAGGAGCTTCCTGATTTGTGGGGGCGTTTCTTAAAAAAGGTGAAAATTTTTCACATTTTCATTTTTTACACTATTCATGCAATAACCCCCTTTACGTAAAAAATAAAATAAAAATCAGAATGCATATATTATGACATAAATCTAGAAAAAAAGAAGTCTTATTGTTTATACAGTATTGCCTATGAAATAACAAGCAATCTACTCAGTATAGGTTAATTATTTATTTTGTTAATATTTTGCAAACATGAACACAAAGCAAATTTTTATTATCCATTTTGTAATTTCACGCATTTAAAGTGCCGAAAAGCGGTTAATGACTGAATGCAAAGTTTACTTATCGCCACATAATAGAATTTTCATGCCTTTAATCTCTATGTTTTTGCGTAGAGCTAATTAGAAGAAGTGATTCTTAAATGAAAGCGACTTTGTCTTTTCCCCAGGTTTTATGACTTTACAACTTACCACATAAACCTGATTCCTATAACCATAAAACAAAACCGAAACAAGTTGGACATGTACCAGCAGAGAGAAAAAGAAATAGCCAGAGGGAACTCTCAACTGTGCAGTAATGTATATCCATGTGGATTTGTGCGTCTGTTAGCCTCTCAGAAACTTAATATTCCAATCAGCTACTGAGCTACTACATTAAGAGCCAGCGAGCGCATCAGTGCCCCTATAGCTGAGGGAATATTACTCACCGGGTCATGGTCGACTGAGTAAAATACAACCCTCATATATCATCATAACTGCCAGCAAATGACAATTATAATTGAGACAGCAATAACTAGGAAAGAGTTCTTTAATTTAACATCCAATTATTACAAGTTATCACTCCTTAATAAATGTAATATAACAGACAATCAATGTTGCATGTGACGGTCCAGGCAGCATTGGGATGGGAAATTTATTTCTTGAGGAAAGATATACTGTATGTGCATTCTCTCTTTAAAAAAGTCTGCAGAGGTTGTGATAAGTGTAGCACAAACCACAGTTATAAATAGCTATCTCCCATTAATTTGCATCTCTACAAAAGCTGTGAGCTCAGGTGGGGGTAGGATATTATTCAGTGCCTATGAAAAGAAGAATAAATGAAGAAACCTCTTTTTTATTCTCCCCATTATGGTATGAGATTATATAAATAGCATGGCCAAATCAGATAAGACCATCACATAAGAAGAATTGCTTAGATATAATTTAATAACTTATTTTATTAGATACAATGTCCCAAAATGAAAATTGTATAATTTCTGCGATTTTATTAAATCTTTTTTTTTTGAATATTGGTAATTGAAGCTCAACCTTGTAAGCTGTTTAAACAAAATGAATCAATAAATCTGAGGTCACATATTGTTATATGGATAAACAAAACAAGTAACAAAACTTCACGTGCACTGTTTTACACTTGGAAATATATACTATCATTAAAGGGAATACAGTATGTCACAAGTTTTATGCTTTCTTATGTGATGACAGATACCCTAAACAAAAAACTGGCTTACTTGACCAAGATTATAGATGAGCGAACACTTGGATGTTCGGGTTCGAGAAGTTCGGCCGAACTTCCCGAAAATTTTCGGGTTCGGGATCCGAACTCGACCCGAACTTTATCCCGAACCCGAACCCCATTGAAGTTAATGGGGACCCGAACTTTTGGGCACTAAAAAGGCTGTAAAATTGTCCAGGAAAGGGATAGAGGGCTGCAAAAGGCAGCAAAATGTAGGTAAATGCTCTGCAAACAAATGTGGATAGGGAAATGAATTAAAATAAAATAAAATAAATAAAAATTAACCAATATCATTTGGAGAGAGGTCCCACATCAAAGAATCATGCGTCATATCACCCACCACTGGAGAAGGCCACTTTCAGTTATTTAGGCCCCAGCACCCAGACAGAGGAGAGAGGTCCCACAGCAAGGAATAAGGCGTCATATCACCCACCACTGGAGAAGGCCACTTTCAGTTATTTCGGCCCAGCACCCAGACAGAGGAGAGGTTCATTCAACTTTGGGTTGCACCGCAAGATCATGGTAAAGTTAAAAAAATGAGGATTCAATAAAGAAGTGCCCCGGAGTACAAGAATACATGGTTGAGGGGGAAGCAGTTATAAATGTCTATTCTGCACAAGTGAGGGACAGGTCCTGTGGGATCCATGCCTGTTTCATTTTTATGAACGTCAGCTTGTCCACGTTGGCTGTGGACAGGCGGCTGCGTTTGTCAGTAATGACGCACCCTGCCGTGCTGAATACACGTTCAGACAAAACGCTGGCCGCCGGGCAGGCCAGCACCTCCAAGGCATAAAATGCTAACTCTGGCCACGTGGACAATTTGGAGACCCAGAAGTTGAATGGGGCCGAACCATCAGTCAGTACGTGGAGGGGTGTGCAGACGTACTGTTCAACCATGTTAGTGAAATGCTGCCTCCTGCTAACACGTTCCGTATCAGGTGGTGGTGCAGTTAGCTGTGGCGTGGAGACAAAACTTTTCCACATTTCTGCCATGCTAACCCTGCCCTCAGAGGAGCTGGCCGTGACACAGCTGCGTTGGCGACCTCTTGCTCCTCCTCTGCCCTCGCCCTGGGCTTCCACCTGTTCCCCTGTGACATTTGGGAATGCTCTCAGGAGCGCCTCTACCAGCGTGCGCTTGTACTCGCTCATCTTCCTATCATGCTACAGTGCAGGAAGTAAGGTGGGCACATTGTCTTTGTACCGGGGATCCAGCAGGGTGGCAACCCAGTAGTCCGCACACGTTAAAATGTGGGCAACTCTGCTGTCGTTGCACAGGCACTGCAGCATGTAGTCGCTCATGTGTGCCAGGCTCCCCAGAGGTAAGGACAAGCTGTCCTCTGTGGGAGGCATATCGTCATCGTACTCCGTATCCCCCCAGTCACGCACCAGTGATGGGCCTGAGCTGTGTCGGGTGCCACCCTGATGTGAACCTGCTTCATCCTCATCCTCCTCCACCTCCTCATCCTCATCCTCCTCGTCCTTCAGTAGTGGGCCCTGGCTGGCCACATTTGTACCTGGCCTCTGCTGTTGCAAAAAACCTCCCACTGAGCCACTTCTAACAGACTGCCCTGAAAGTGCTAAAAATGACCCCTCATCCTCCTCCTCCTCCTCCTGGGCCACCTCCTCTTCCATCACCGTCCTAAGCGTTTTCTCAAGGAGACATAGAAGTGGTATTGTAACGCTGATAACGGTGTCATCGCTACTAGCCATGTTGGTGGAATACTCGAAACAGCGCAACAGGGCACACAGGTCTCGCATGGAGGCCCAATCATTGGTGGTGAAGTGGTGCTGTTCCGCAGTGCGACTGACGCGTGCATGCTGCAGCTGAAACTCCACTATGGCCTGCTGCTGCTCGCACAGTCTCTCCAGCATGTGCAAGGTGGAGATCCACCTGGTGGGCACGTCGCATATGAGGCGGTGAGTGGGAAGGCCGAAGTTCCGCTGTAGCGAAGACAGGCGAGCAGCAGCAGGATGTGAACGCCGGAAGCGCGCACAGACGGCCCTCACTTTATGCAGCAGCTCTGACATGTCGGGGTAGTTGTGAATGAACTTCTGCACCACCAAATTCAGCACATGCGCCAGGCAAGGGATGTGCGTCAAACCGGCAAGTCCCAGAGCTGCGACGAGATTTCGCCCATTATCGCACACCACCAGGCCGGGCTTTTGGCCCACCGGCAGAAAGCACTCGTCGGTCTGTTGTTCAATACCCCACCACAACTCCTGCACGGTGTGGGGCCTGTCCCCCAAACATATGAGTTTCAGAATGGCCTGCTGACGTTTACCCCAGGCTGTGCTGAAGTTGGTGGTGAAGGTGTGTGGCTGACTGGATGAGCTGGTGGAAGCAGAGGAGGAGTAAGCTGAGTATGAGGAGGAGGCTACAGGAGGCAAAGAATGATGCCCTGCGATCCTTGGCGGCGGAAGGACGTGTGCCAAGGAACTCACCGCCTGCGGCCCAGCCGCCACTTCATTTACCCAGTGTGCAGTTAGGGAGATATAGCGTCCCTGGCCGTGCTTACTGGTCCAAGTATCTGTGGTTAGGTGGACCTTGCCACAGATGGCGTTGCGCAGTGCACACTTGATTTTATCGGATACTTGGTTGTGCAGGGAAGGCACGGCTGTCTTGGAGAAGTAGTGGCGGCTGGGAACAACATACTGTGGGACAGCCATGGACATCAGCTGTTTGAAGCTATCTGTGTCCACCAGCCTGAATGAAAGCATTTCAAAGGCCAGTAGTTTAGAAATGCTGGCATTCAGGCCCAGGGCTCGAGGGTGGCTAGGTGGGAATTTACGCTTTCTCTCCAAGGTTTGTGAGATGGAGAGCTGAACGCTGCCGTGTGACATGGTGGAGATGCTTGGTGACGCAGTTGGTGGTGTCGGTGGCACATGCTCTGTTTGATGGGCGGCAGGTGCCAACGTTCCTCCCGAGGCGGAGGAAGAGGCCGAGGCAGCAGCAGAAGAGGGAGCAGGGGGAGCCAGAGTGAGTTCCTTGCTTTTAAGGTGTTTACTCCACTGCAGTTCATGCTTTGCATGTAGATGCCTGGTCATGCAGGTTGTGCTAAGGTTCAGAACGGTAATGCCTCGCTTCAGGATCTGATGGCACAGCGTGCAAACCACTCGGGTCTTGTCGTCAGCACATTGTTTAAAGAAGTGCCATGCCAGGAAACTCCTTGAAGCTGACTTTGGGGTGCTCGGTCCCTGGTGGCGGTGGCCAGTAGCCGGCGAACTCTCTTGGCGGCGGCTGGTCTGCTTTTGCCCCCTGCTCACTCTTTTGCTACGCTGTTGGCTCGGCCTCACCACTGCCTCTTCCTCTGAACTATGAAATTCAGTGGCACGACCTTCATTCCATGTGGGGTCTAGGACCTCATCGTCCCCTGCATCGTCTTCCACACAGTCTTCCTCCCTGACCTCCTGTTCGGTCTGCACACTGCAGAAAGACGCAGCAGTTGGCACCTGTGTTTCGTCATCATCAGAGACGTGCGGACTCCGATGAGGTGGTATTCCCATGTCCTCATCATCAGGAAACATCAGTGGTTGTGCACCAGTGCATTCTATGTCTTCCACCACTGGGGAAGGGCTAGGTGTATTTCCTTGGGAAACCCTGCCAGCAAAGTCTTCAAACAGCATAAGAGACTGCTGCATAACTTGAGGCTCTGACAGTTTCCCTGATATGGATGGGGGTGATGTGACAGACTGATGGGTTTGGTTTTCAGGTGCCACCTGTGCGCTTGCTGCAGAAGACTGGGTGGGAGATAATGTTGTGAACATGCTGGATCCACTGTCGGCCATCCAATTGACTAGCGCCTGTACCTGCTCAGGCCTTACCATCCTTAGAACGGCAAAGGGCCCCACCAAATATCGCTGTAAATTCTGGCGGTTACTGGAACCTGAGATAGTTGGTTCACTAGGACGTGAGGCTGTGGCAGAATGGCCACGTCCTCTCCCAGCACCAGAGGGTACACTAACACCACCATGACCGCATCCGCGTCCCTTACTAGATGTTTTCCTCATTGTTACCGTTCACCAAGTACCACAATAAGGAAAAAAATATTTGGCCCAATGTATTGATTTAAAATTAAGGCCTTTTTTTACAGGCACCTAACACAATCTGCCTATTTGTTTTTATAGCGTATTACACTACTCCAGGCACAGCAGAAACCACTGATTTAGGGGAATATCTCTTTTAGGGCTAGTATTTAGGCCCTGGATGAAAGGTATCCTTTTATGGACAGATTTACAATTGGCCTGCAACAGCTGGGACACCAGATTCAGGGAATTGCTAAGTTGGCAAAGTAATTTCACCCCAGAACAAAATATATGTTTTGGTGGACACTATGAAACCTGGCCTGCAACAGCTGGGGCACCAGATTCAGGGTATTGCTATTTTGGCAAATTAATTTCACCCCAGAACAAAATATATGTTTTGGCGGACACTATGAAACCTGGTCTGCAACAGCTGGGACACCAGATTCAGGGTATTGCTATTTTGGCAGATTAATTTCACCCCAGAACAAAATATATGTTTTGGCGGACACTATGAAACCTGGCCTGCAACAGCTGGGACACCAGATTCAGGGTATTGTTACAGTATTTTGGCAAGTGAATTACACCCCAGAACAAAATATATGTTTTGGCGGACACAATTATATTTTGCCAGCCACAGCTGAAACCACCGATTTATGGTATTGCTATTTTGGCAATTGAATTTCACCCCAGAACAAAATATATGTTTTGGCGGACACTATTATATTTTGCCAGCCACAGCTGAAACCACTGATTTATGGTATTGCTATTTTGGCAATTGAATTTCATCCCAGAACAAAATATATGTTTTGGCGGACACTATGAAACCTGGCCTGCAACAACTGGGACACCAGATTCAGGGTATTGCTATTTTGGCAAGTGAATTACACCCCAGAACAAAATATATGTTTTGGCGGACACTATTATATTTTGCCAGCCACAGCTGAAACCACTGATTTATGGTATTGCTATTTTGGCAATTGAATTTCATCCCAGAACAAAATATATGTTTTGGCGGACACTATTATATTTTGCAAGCCACAGCTGAAACCACAGATTTATGGTATTGCTATTTTAGCAATTGAATTTCACCTCAGAACAAAATATATGTTTTGGCGGACACTATGAAACTTGGCCTGCAACAGCTGGGGCACCAGATTCAGGGTATTGCTATTTTGGCAAATTAATTTAACCCCAGAACAAAATATATGTTTTGGCGGATACTATGAAACCTGGCCTGCAACAGCTGGGACACCAGATTCAGGTTATTGCTATTTTGGCAGATTAATTTCACCCCAGAACAAAATATATGTTTTGGCGGACACTATGAAACCTGGCCTGCAACAGCTGGGACACCAGATTCAGGGTATTGCTATTTTGGCAAATTAATTTCACCCCAGAACAAAATATATGTTTTGGCGGACACTATGAAACTTGGCCTGCAACAGCTGGGACACCAGATTCAGGGTATTGCTATTTTGGCAGATTAATTTCACCCCAGAACAAAATATATGTTTTGGCGGACACTATGAAACCTGGCCTGCAACAGCTGGGACACCAGATTCAGGGTATTGCTATTTTGGCAGATTAATTTCACCCCAGAACAAAATATATGTTTTGGCGGACACTATGAAACCTGGCCTGCAACAGCTGGGACACCAGATTCAGGGTATTGCTATTTTGGCAAGTGAATTACACCCCAGAACAAAATATATGTTTTGGCGGACACTATTATATTTTACCAGCCACAGCTGAAACCACTGATTTATGGTATTGCTATTTTGGCAATTGAATTTCACCCCAGAACAAAATATATGTTTTGGCGGACACTATTATATTTTGCCAGCCACAGCTGAAACCACCGATTTATGATATTGCTATTTTGGCAATTGAATTTCACCCCAGAACAAAATAGATGTTTTGGCGGACACTATGAAACCTGGCCTGCAACAGCTGGGACACCAGATTCAGGGTATTGCTATTTTGGCAAATAAATTTCACCCCAGAAAAAAATATATGTTTTGGCGGACACTATGAAACCTGTCCTGCAACAGCTGGGACACCAGATTCAGGGTATTGCTATTTTGGCAGATTAATTTCACCCCAGAACAAAATATATGTTTTGGCGGACACTATGAAACCTGGCCTGCAACAACTGGGACACCAGATTCAGGGTATTGCTATTTTGGCAAGTGAATTACACCCCAGAACAAACTATATGTTTTGGCGTACACTATTATATTTTGCCAGCCACAGCTGAAACCACTGATTTATGGTATTGCTATTTTGGCAATTGAATTTCATCCCAGAACAAAATATATGTTTTGCCGGACACTATTATATTTTGCCAGCCACAGCTGAAACCACTGATTTATGGTATTGCTATTTTGGCAATTGAATTTCACCTCAAAACAAAATATATGTTTTGGCGGACACTATGAAACCTGGCCTGCAACAGCTGGGACACCAGATTCAGGGTATTGCTATTTTGGCAGATTAATTTCACCCCAGAAAAAATATATGTTTTGGCGGACACTATGAAACCTGTCCTGCAACAGCTGGGACACCAGATTCAGGGTATTGCTATTTTGGCAGATTAATTTCACCCCAGAACAAAATATATGTTTTGGCGGACACTATGAAACCTGGCCTGCAACAGCTGGGACACCAGATTCAGGGTATTGCTATTTTGGCAAGTGAATTACACCCCAGAACAAAATATATGTTTTGGCGGACACTATTATATTTTGCCAGCCACAGCTGAAACCACTGATTTATGGTATTGCTATTTTGGCAATTGAATTTCACCTCAGAACAAAATATATGTTTTGGCGGACACTATGAAACCTGGCCTGCAACAGCTGCGACACCAGATTCAAGGTTTTGCTATTTTGGCAAATTAATTTCACCCCAGAACAAAATATATGTTTTGGTGGACACTATGAAACCTGGCCTGCAACAGCTGGGACACCAGTTTCAGGGTATTGCTATTTTGGCAATTGAATTTCACCCCAGAACAAAATATATGTTTTGGCGGACACTATGAAACCTGGCCTGCAACAGCTGGGACACCAGATTCAGGGTATTGCTATTTTGGCAAATTAATTTCACCCCAGAACAAAATATATGTTTTGGCGGACACTATGAAACCTGGCCTGCAACAGCTGGGACACCAGATTCAGGGTATTGCTATTTTGGCAGATTAATTTCACCCCAGAACAAAATATATGTTTTGGCGGACACTATGAAACCTGGCCTGCAACAGCTTGGACACCAGATTCAGGGTATTGCTATTTTGGCAAGTGAATTACACCCCAGAACAAAATATATGTTTTGGCGGACACTATTATATTTTGCCAGCCACAGCTGAAACCACTGATTTATGGTATTGCTATTTTGGCAACTGAATTACACCCCAGTACAAAATATATGTTTTGGCGGACTCTATTATATTTTGCCAGCCACAGCTGAAACCACGGATTTATGGTATTGCTATTTTGGCAATTGAATTTCACCCCAGAACAAAATATATGTTTTGGCGGCCACTATTATATTTTGCCAGCCACAGCTGAAACCACTGATTTATGGTATTGCTATTTTGGCAATTGAATTTAACCCCAGAACAAAATATATGTTTTGGCGGATACTATTATATTTTGCCAGCCACAGCTGAAAACACTGATTTATGGTATTGCTATTTTGGCAATTGAATTTCACCCCAGAACAAAATATATGTTTTGGCGGACACTATGAAACCTGGCCTGCAACAGCTGGGACACCAGATTCAGGGTATTGCTATTTTGGCAAGTGAATTACACCCCAGAAAAAAATGTATGTTTTGGCGGCCACTATTATATTTTGCCAGCCACAGCTGAAACCACTGATTTATGGTATTGCTCTTTTGGCAATTGAATTTCACCACAGAAAATAATCTATCCTTTGCCAGTTAGCAGACAGTATTACACTTGTCTAGCCAAAGCTGGAACACCAGATTTAGGGGATTGGTATTTGGGCAATTGCATTTAACCCCTTAATAAAATATAGAAATTGCTATCCTGAGTTTCTAAGGGTGACAATTAGCACAGCCAAGCCCCTGATGTAGGATATAGCAAAAAAAAAAATTGTATTGATGGATTGATGGACTTGGTGGCAGCTTGTTCTGGTGCACCACAAGTCACAAAATGGCCGCCAATCTACCCAGAAAATAAGTGACAGACAAAAAGCTCTGTGCAGCCTAAAAACCAGTGAGCAAGTAACTAGCAGAAGTTCCATCATTCACATATGTAGATCGATCCGTTCATTTGGTGCTGTTGCTGACTTTACCCTGCCTAATCTCGCCCTGACAGAAGCTGCGTCCTCTCCCTACACTAATCAGAGCAGTCTGACGTGCGGCGCTACGTGACTCCAGCTTAAATAGAGGCTGGGTCACATGCTGCACTTGGCCAATCACAGCCATGCCATTAGTAGGCATGGCTGTGATGGGCTCTCAGGGCAAGAAGTAAAACGCTAGCTGATTGGCTGCTGTGTAGCCCTTCAGAAAGCGGGAAGTAATTGACGAACAACGAACCCGAACTTTTTTGAAAATGTCCGTGTTCGGGTCCATGTCCCGGACACCCCAAAATTCGGTACGAACCCGAACGATGCTCGAACTGTTCGCTCAACACTAGTGGTGGGCACTGGTAGTGGGCACACTACAGTCTGTGGGCCTGCATCTCCTTACACACTGTCAGGCCAGGCAACTTCATTCTACATATTGAGAAAAAAAAAAGCAGTGTAGCAGCTCTAAAAAAGGCTTTTTGGGGTGCTATCAGCATGCTGCCCTTACAGCAGAGATCAGATGAGTCTTTCAGGACTGGATTGGACACTGAATACACTAGCCTAGCTATCGTTTTCCCAATTAAATCAGCAGCAGCTACACTGTCCCTCCTCTCACTAAGACTGCAGCTTCCGAATGAATCTAAAATGGATGCTGTCCAGGAGATGGGAGGGTCTGGGAGGGAGGGTATGCTGCTGATTGGCTGGAATGTTTCTGCTGACTGTGAGGTACAGGGTCAAAATTTGCTCAATGATGATGTATAGGGGGCGGACCGAACATCGCATATGTTCGCCCGCCGCGGCGAACAAGCTATGTTCGCCGGCGAATAGTTAGGGCCATCTCTATCCCTCAGATCGGAGGAGCCGTAGCTTGGGGGCAGCAGCCCCTGTCATACTCTATGACAGGAGGCTGCTGCACAGTCTTTCCTATCGAGCCCTTGTCTGTAAGAGGGCGCCATAGAAAAGTATTAAAATGATCATGGACTCCATTGTTAGTGTATTGGAGTCTATGATAATAGCAATCAAATGATTGATTGTTATAGTTCGCTATGGGAACTATAAAAAAAGTGTGAAAAAATTAATGAAGTTTTTATAAAAAAAAATATAAAAGTTCAAATCACCCACCACTCCCCAAAATAAGAATAAAAAATGTAAAAAAATAAAAAATACATGTCATTGGCAAACGCCCGTACTATCAAAATATAAAAGTATTAATCTCATATGGAAAAAGGCGAAAATGACAGATTTTCCATTTTTTGATCGCTTCTCCTCCCACAAAAAAATGTAATAAAAAGCAATCAAAAAGTTGTACATACCCCAGAATGGCATCAGTGAAAAGTACAAATCAGCCCACAAAAAATTAGCCCTCATGCAGCTCGGCACACATAACTCCCAAAAAGTTATAGGGGTCAGAAAATTACTGATTTTTTTTATTTTATGTATTTAGATTTTATTTCAGCATCAAAATGCAAGAAAAAGCATACATATGTGGTATTGCCAGATTCATACTGACCTGGAGAATAAAGATCACAAGTAAGCTTTACCACATAATGAACGACTTAAAAAAATATATATATATTATCCCACTTCCCACTACATCCTATGCAATATTAAATGGTGGTGTTGGAAAGTACAACTTGTCCCACAATAAAATAAGCCCTCATACGACTATGTGAATGTAAAAATAAAAAAGTTATGACTCTGGGAAGGTGGGGAGCGAAAAACGAAAATGCAAAGTCAAAAAAACTCCAGGGTAGAAAGGGTTGAAGAAGCATTAACCCTAGGTACACACCTAAGCATTTTTCAGCGCGTTCAAACGCGCTGCAAAAAGCACAACATGTGGCAAGCCATGCTTCCCTATGGGCATGGTTCACATTTGGGCGTTTTACAGCGCGTTTGAATGCGCTGAAAAACGCCAAACGCTGTCGCTTCAGCATGAGCTTCTTTTGGGCCATTTTAACGCGCCTATGGACCATGCTGAAATAGGGGAGAATCACTGAATCGCGCGTATGATGCGCGTTTCTTAGTTACAAAAACGCGCATCCAAAAACGCGCGAAAAACGCGCGTCATACGCACGATTCAGATACGCTTAGGTGTGTTCCCAGCCTTAAGGATGTTCAATGAATGGCTATACCAATCATGCAATGTATAATTGGTGGGGTCTGACCACTGAGAATCTCCCCCCCCCCCCTCCATTTGCAAAACTAAGTTTTAGCTGCATCTATATAGTCTATAGAGTCACAGAGTGGTAAGAAAATATACATAAACCCTTTAGAATTACCTGGATTTCTGCATTAATTACTAGTAAAATGTCATCTGATTGCTATCTAAGTCACAATGATAGACAATTCATGACCGCTAGTGACCGCTGTATGGAAGGGGTTAAGAGGGAGAGAGCTGGAGGGAGGGAGCTGCTGTGGGGGGATGCTGTGCCTGGTGCAGCCCCCCTATCTCCAGTCCCCAGCTTCCCTCCCTCCCCATCCTTCTCTGTTATAGCAGTGGAGGAGGGTAACCATGGCAACAGGACACCTTCAAAGGCGTCCTGCTTGCCATGGTAACAGAACTTTGATCAGGCTTTTGCTAAAGGCTTGTCAGGATTGATGGATTGTGCTGGTAGTGATTGTGAGAATCCCAATTGTTTTGGACTCTTCTGTTCCTCAGATTGTATCTGTGAGGTGATGGTGATGGTAAATGTCTGATTCGATTTGGGGGTGAGTGTGGAGTCCGATTTGGACGTGTCCTGTGGTGAGGGGGTGTTTAGTCTAAAAAATGTTCCCTTGTTAAGGTTTCAAATCTATTTGAAACTGAAACATTATATGTCCTAGTGTTATTTATATTATAAGTGTTTTTAATAAGTGTTTGCTCAATATTCTCTAAGGGCAATATCTGTGAGTCTTTTTTATTATTAATATAAAATTGTCCTGAAAAGTTCTTATATTTTTTAACTTTTTTGTCTATGATCTCTCTTTCCAATTTGTCTAAACTCTTACAAATCCTATCCTGCCACAAAATATATTCCTCATTCACTGGTATTTTATCTAATGCCTTCTTCATCAGTTGGATTTGGGTAACAGTTTCATACAAAATTTGTGTTTGTCTCTTGATTATTAGATTTACTAAATCCAGAGATTGGTTAAGGACACATTTTCAGCCAAGTGACAAGTGACACATTTTTGGATATATTAAAAAAAACCACACCAAAAAAGACCACACCAATAATGAAGTACTGTAAAATCAAGAGAACCAATTTATATTAAAAAATCATTAAAAATATTAAAAAATCATAAAAAAATTATTTAAGAAACAACTCAAAAGAATAAAAAATAAAAAACAAAAAATAAAAACATATATAGAAAAATTAGGATAAACAATTGAAGTAAAAACAGGAATAAAAATCAATTACTATCTCTGAAATTTGATGGGAGGAGATTACTGTCCCCGGGGAAACTACCACGCTGCCTGGGTTAGTTGATCAAAGATCCCCTATTTTGAGCATAAACAGTATCACGGTAGTTGGCTATATAAAGCTAACATTTGATTTACTGAAGGAGAATTCCCTTATTTACATCCTCCCATTCACACTAAGCGATTCTTATATATATTTGTATATGTTGTATAATCGAAAACTGTTCTGAATGGGATTTATGTATTCACACCAAGCGGTTTTTATTTTTATTTTATTGTGTATGGATTCACTATATTACTATTACAACTTATTGTCACACATTTGTATACACATTGCTATATATATATATTGCTATGTTCATATGATACATCCATGATTGAACACTGTGTGCACATAGTTTGGTGTACACCCCCATGTGTACATTTTTTAAGGCAACTCGATGCGTCTTTATACAAATTGGAACAGCTTGCCTGTTACCTAAATTGTCGCCCAGAAATAGGAGGATCGATGGTCCACTGCAGGTTTTGGGAATAACCAAAAAGGAAATAAATAAACGAAGATGGCGGAGTGCGGGATACCACTGAAGAAGAAGTCGGTTCAGACTTCGAAACGCGTCTGGTTGGAACCCCCTCGGACACCGCCATACTACCGATCGTAAACTGATCTCCTGAGAAACGCTTCTCCGTTAGACCCGGTAATCGGCTTTCTTGGACTTCCTCCATCTGATCACGTGGGACGCGCTATATCATGCAGAATATTGCTGCAGAACACACATCCTACCACGCTCCAAACTTACATGCTCTCGTGAGACGCTGTATCAGAAGCCGTGCCGGATACCACTGCTGATATTTACTACATCCATCAGAGGTAACTGCCCACCTGACCGCAAAGGTAAGCAGCGAACAACGTGTTCTCAAGAGGTAGGACGCAACCGTGAACTACCGTGCTACCTGGGTGAGTTGATCAAAGATCCTCTATTTTGAGCAAATACAGTACTTAGACAGCTCCTGCAGTGATCCCCCTAAAACAGGGGAATAATTCACCAGTGGATCACATACAGTCTCCACTGAACTATGAAAGTGTGACATCGATCCTTATAATCAGAAACTTTGCAATATATGACCTTGAACCTTCAAGCAGTCAGGCGGACTACTGGTGAACATAAATTCGACACAAAGTTACGCCACGGATTAAGCACTGAGACTGATTTACTACATCTCTAATTAATGTCATTCAGCAGGGGACACCATTCTACTATAATAGTAGTATTTTATTTTATATATGATCTTTTTATCCATTCATTATCATTTATTATTTTTTCTTATCCCAGTTTATGTTTTATTTATTGATTTATTGATTCTTTGTTTTTTTATCATTGTTTTTCATTGCTGCTTTTGCATTGCTATTTTGCCTTTTTACTAGAGATGGCCTGAACTATTCGCCGGCAAACAATTCCCGGCGAACATAGCTTGTTCGCGTCCACCGCGGCGGGCGAACATGTTCGATGTTCGCGTTTGCCCCTATACTTTATCATTGAGTAAACTTTGACCCTGTACCTCACAGTCAGCAGACACATTCCAGCCAATCAGCATACCCTCCCTCTCAGACTCTCCCACCTCCTATCTAAACGCAAGGACAGTGTAATGCAAGGCACCAACAAACAGACCAGTGATGAAAGCAAAAAGGTGTTTATTCACCAGAAACATAAACGACCAGAACACTTGCT
The DNA here is from genome assembly GCA_033119425.1 of Bufotes viridis. Classification (NCBI taxonomy): domain Eukaryota; kingdom Metazoa; phylum Chordata; class Amphibia; order Anura; family Bufonidae; genus Bufotes; species Bufotes viridis. The sequence continues at coordinate 183,796,623 of CM065589.1, read as the reverse complement.
GGTAACAAGAAATAATAACAAAAACCAGGCAAGGAGATTCCAGGAATAGTCCCAACCAGTGCTGAATGATGCTGTGCACTTGGCAGTCGAGTCACTCCAGATCTTGGGTCCGCTGCAAAGGACAAAGTTCCTGGCAGTCTTCAGTCACTAGCAGTTGTGACCTATACCTGGTTGAGGGAAAATAACAGTGGGCACTGATCACCCTGAGAGACCTCCTTTTAAATGCCTGCTGACCAATCCCAGGGTGCCAAGTGTCCACTTCCATAGGTGAACAAATTGCCCTGCACCTGAGTACATGGCCTAAGGCAATCACAAGTTGATTAACCCATGGCTGGCTCCCTAATCTACTTTGCTCTTGTGAGTCAGTATATTATGCGCCACTGGTCGACGAAGCGCATAAGAAGCGCGTACTTGCGACCGTGTTTCCCTTTGCGAACCTGCCCTCATGCGTACGCACGGACGCATGATCGACTCAGCGCAAGTATGCAAGCGTGTGGACCCAGATGCGGAAACGGAAGTCGTAGGAGACACCGGAGACAACCCTGGCCGCGGCGTCTTGTCACTCGCCTGGCCACTCTGTCCCCGGGACTCCGACGGTCCTCCCCTCCGATGTCCACGCGAACGCATCCCCGCACTGGTTCGCAAAGGGGTCAGCGCTGGTGCATCAGAGACACGCATAACCTGTCCCGCAACTCCACGAGGACCCCTCTTGGTTCCCCTGGAGTGCAAAGCAGGTGAGGATCTTACAGACAGCATCCATCTTAGATTCATTCTTAAGCTGCAGTGTTAGCAATTGTAAATCGCAATGAGATTAATATAACCTGTGTTATTCGCATTGCAATTGCAACTTAGATCTGAGTTCCTAATGGTTGTGTTGCTAGAATATAACGAAGATAACGAATATAGCACTATATTCTCAATCTTCGTGATATTCTAGCAATACAACAACCATTAGGAACTCAGATCTAAGTTTAATCGCAATGCGATTAATATAACCTGCATTAATCGCATTGCGAATTCAACTTAGAGCTGAGTTCCTAATGGTTGTTGTATTGATAGAATATACATTATATTCTAGCAATACAACCATTAGGAACTCAGCTCTAAGTTGTAATCGCAATGCTATTAACATTTATAATTATTAATCGCTTTCCGAATCCATTTGATGCCTCTATTTGATTGTATATGACGGTTGACTATGACTACCACCAACGTTCTGCTGCCTCCAAAGCAAGATATCTGAACCCCCGATGGGCCATTTGGGCGTTTTTGATAGAAAACGCATCTGCGTTTTTTGAATTTTTTCATTTTTTTATTTTATTTTTTTGCGTATTTTGCCACATTTGGTTGCATATTTACATTTGGTGTAGGCAAATATGGTAGTCTAGATCATGTGTCTATACCAAAACCTAGGATCATTGTTTGACAGCATATTTTCTAAGCCATATAGCTGAATATAGATTTGGGCAGAGTAATGATCTAGACCTGTGTTTCCCAACCAGTGTGCCTCCAGCTGTTCGAAACTACAACTCCCAGCATGCCTGCACAGCCAAAGGCTGTCTGGGCATGCTGGGAGTTGTAGTTTTGCAAAAGCTGGAGGCACACTGGTTGGGAAACACTGAATTCTAGACTACCATATTTGCCTATACCAAATGTAAATATGCAACCAAATGTGGCAAAATACACAAAAAAATAAGATAAAAAATAAAAAAATGATAAAAACGCACATGCGTTTTTGATGCGTTTTCTATCAAAAACGCCCAAATGGCCCCTGGGGGGTTCAGATATCTTGCCTCGGAGGCAGCAGAACGTTGGTGGTAGTCATAGTCAACCGTCATATACAATCAAATAGAGGCATCAAATGGATTCGGAAAGCGATTAAAAATTGAAAATATTATTGGCATTAAAATTAGATCTGAGTTCCTAATGGTTGTTGTATGGCTAGAATATAACGAAGATTGAGAATATAGCACTATATTCTCAATCTTCGTTATATTCTAGCAATACAACTATTAGGAACCCAGCTCTAAGTTGAATTCGCAAATAAGATGTCCCAAACTATTCTCCGGCGGACAGTTCCCGACGAACATAGCTTGTGCGCGTTCGTCGCGGTGGGCGAACATATGCAATGTTTGGTCCACCCCCTATCATTGAGAAAACTTTGACCCTGTACCTCACAGTCAGCAGACACATTCCAGCCAATCAGCATACCCACTCTCCCAGACCCTCCCATCTCCTGGACAGCATCCATTTTAGATTCATTCGGAAGCTGCAGTCTTCGTGAGAGGAGGGACAGTGTAGCTGCTGCTGATTTAATAGGGGAATCGATAGCTAGGCTAGTGTATTCAGTGTCCACTCCAGTCCTGAAAGACTCATCTGATCTCTGCTGTAAGGACAGCGTCCTGACAGCACCCCAAAAAGCCCTTTTTAGGGCTAGTACATCAGTCTCCCTCCCAGACCCTCCTACCTCCTATCAAAAAGCAAGGACGGCATCCATCTTAGATTCATTCTGAAACTGTAGTGTTAGTTGTAATCGCAATGTGATTAATATAACCTGTATTAATCGCATTGCGAATTCAACTTAGAGCTGGGTTCCTAATGGTTGTTGTATTGCTAGAATATAACGAAGATTGAGAATATAGTGCTATATTTGTTATCTTCGTTATATTCTAGCAATAAAACCATCAGGAACCCAGCTCTAACTTGAATTCACAATGCGATCAATATAACCTGTATTAATCACATTGCGATTAAAACTTACCACACTCTGCGTCAACTACGTAATTCTGGGAGTTTTGCCATGGATCCACCTCCGGCATGCCACAGTCCAGGTGTTAGTCCCCTTGAAACAACTTTTCCTTCACTATTGTGGCCAGAAAGAGTCCCTGTGGGTTTTAAAATTCGACTGTCTATTAAAGTCTATGGCGGTTCGCATTGTTCGCATGTTCGCGAACATTTACGGAAGTTCGCGTTCGCCGTTCGCGAACAGAAAAATTTATGTTCGCGACATCACTACTTTTTGCTTTAATGATTCATTATTGTTATTAGATACTTTTTAAATATATATTTTTATACTTTTAATATTGGAATTGAATAAAAAGCAATGCAGTAAAATGTTCAAAAAAATTGGAATACTTAGCAAAAGTTTGCTCAGAGACATTTCCTTGTTGAAGGGACAATGATAAAGGGATGGACAATGTTGGAGTCTGTACCATCGGGGGGGGTGACATGATGGGGGACAATGTTGGAGTCTGTGCCATAATGTCACCCACCCCCATGACACAGACTCCAACATTGTCCATCCCTTCATCATTGTCCCCTCATCATGTCATCCCCCTTCCCCCATGGCACATGATGGGGGACAATGTTGGAGTCTGTGCCATGATGTCACCCCCCCATGACATAGACTCCAACATTGTCCATCCCTTCATCATTGTCCCCTAATCATGTCATCCCCGTGGCCATGGCACATTTCCTCCCCCCACCCACCCCCCAATTTAGGTTAGGGTTTCCTCATTTCTGAATTGTATTCTCTTAACCTGCAGTTTTGCAGGCAGCAGCAGAGCCATTCCTACCTAGGGTGAGGTCCTCAGGTCTGCAGTCTCCAGCCACAGTCTCCAGTCGGCCCGCCTGACTCCTCACTCCTCAGCAGTGCCTGCTCTTCCTGCTGCTATGTGATGTGCCACTACAGCCTGGTGAGGCACTGAGGCAGCTTTCACAGCCCAGCCAGGCCACACACACATTCAGCACTGCAGCTCCTGCGCCTCCCCCTGGACCTTGACCAACTTCTTACTGCTGCTGCTGCCGTCTGCTGCGGCGCCCTCCACTGGCAAGTCACGCCTCCCTGCCCTGAGCCGCACGCACCTCTGGTCACACGTGACACACCGGTTGGGGGCGGGGTGCGGGCACACAGAGGCACTGTGCATAGGTAATTAAATGTTTAACACATTCAGCAGGTGCAGGTTTATTTCCACGTCGCAAATAGGTGGCGGAACGCCGTCTCGGCGCGTTCCGCCAGAAAAAAAGCCCTGTTACTTACTAATATCTACGCTGAATTGCAAAATTCAAAAACAAAGTATTTTGCATTTGAAAATCAAACATCTCATAATGTGCTATTATTTGGACAAGCAAATCAGGATTTACAAAACATGTTGGCTCAACATGCAGAGCGAATACAGGAACTTCAAAACCGGGCTATCGTTCCAGCTTTTTCCTCCACCTTGCCTCTTCCACTGCTCAGGTTTGGTGGGAACCGTGATAAGTACTATGGATTTTTTAATCAATGCAAGATATATTTTGGTGCACACCCTTCTCACTTCCCCACCGACAGATTTAAGGTGATGTGTATTATTGTGCTTCTGACATACAAGGCTGTAACCTGGGCAAATCCTCTGGGCAATGATGCATGTCTTGATGATTTGGAAGCCTTCCTTGCAGCTATGAGCCAAGTATTTGATGATCCTAAAAGATTTGCAACAGCTGAGGCAACACTATTGGCTCTACATCAGGGTAGGAGCTCGTTTGCCAAATATGCCATAGAATTGCAATTTATTATCGCGAATATCGGCACTTCGAAAATTTGAGAATATTTCGAATATAGTGATATTTATTTGTAAAAATGAATATTCGTCTTTTTTTTTCATCTCAACCCATTACCTGCCTGCCTCTTTCTTGTGGGCCAATGTGAGAAGGCTGCAATATTGTAGTCTGTAGTGAATTAGAATATTCTATCTTCAATATTTAATTTATTTCATCTTATGCGAAAAATCAGCAATGGAATATGCGTGTTAATCAAGTAAGGGCGATTTATAGGCAACTTTCCTATTGGGTTGGCTTGCTAGAAATCTACTGAATTAGAATATTCTTCATTATTTATTTATTTCATCTTATGCGAAAAATCAGCAATGTAATATACGTGTTAATCGAGTAAGGGTGGGTTATAGGAAACTTTCCTATTGGGTTGGCTTGCTAGATTTTGCGAATATATGGAATATAGTGTGATATATATATTCTTAAAAATGAATATTAGTCTTTTTTTTAATCTGAACCCATTACATTTACGTTTTTACAAATATATATCACACTATATTCTATGTATTCACGAATTGTAGCAAGCCAACCCAATAGTAAAGTTGCCTATAACCCGCTCTTACTCGATTAATGCGCATATTACATTGCCGATTTTTCGCATACAAGAGAATAATCTCGAATACGAATATTTGCGAATATTCTATTACATATTCGTGAAATATCGCAAATTCGAATATTGCCCCTGTTGCTCATCACTAGTCATTGACACTGAATGGAATAATGCTACAAAACTAACATTTTTCAAGAATGGACTGTCTAATGCACTTAAAGATGAATTAGCATGTGCTGCTGCTCTCATAATTGTTGATGATTTTGTACATCATTGTGTTTGTATTGATACTTGACTGTCTGATTGTAGGCAAGAAAAGTGGAGTTCTACCTGGCTTCATAACAATCAGTACTTATCTGTTCCATCGTCTCTCTCTAGAAACATTGAAACTAAGAAATACCCTAAATCTGATGCTGAACCTATGCAGATTAACCCTGGTTTCAGACCTGAGCATTTTTGGAACGTGCGTTTTACGCGCGTTTTTGTCGCGATTATTTTAGCGCGTTTTTGCAAATAGGAAACGCGCGTCATACGCGCGTTCGTGATTCTGGAGACCAATAGAAAAGGCATATCTACACTTTAACGCGCGTTTTACGCGCGTTCCCATTGAAGTCTATGGGAGGAAAAGCGCGACAAACGCCCACAAAAACGCTCCTGAACGAGCTTATGCGTCGGGAATTTTACAGCGCGTTTTTACGCGCTGTAAAACGCTCAAGTGTGAACCACTCCCATAGGGATGCATTGGTTTTCATCTGTTGAGCGTTTTACAGCTCGTTTGAACGCGCTGTAAAACGCTCAGGTGTGAACCTAGGGTAACAGCATACAGAAACGTGAAAGTGCCGATAGAAGGGAACACAGAATGCAGGAAAATCAATGCTTTTATTGTGGTAAACCTGATCACTTTCTCATTAATTGTCTAAGTCGTTGGCACAAGTCAGTGGTGGTTAATAGCAGATCCTGACTTATATGAGGATGAATCAGTTTCTTCTGGACCAGTGCCACCAGTAAATGCAGTCATCCGCTCAATCTCTTCTGTGTCACCTAATATTAAGAAAGAAAGCAAGGACTCTCATTGCTTCATTTCCATTAAGAATTGCACCGGTTCACAATGGATATCTACCTCTGCCATGGTGGACTCTGGAGCAAATGGAAAATTTATGGACATTGCTTATGGTAATAGGCATGGAGTGAAAACCCAGGGGAGACTATCACCAATTCTGATGGAAACTATTGATGGGTCCCCACTGAACTCAGGCCCAATTTATTAAGAGTCAGAACCCTTGGAGATAATTATGGAACCTAATCACCAAGAGGTTTTATCTTTCTTATTAATTTCATCACCACATTTTAGAATCATCTTGGGATTACCATGGCTGCTAGCTCTGAACCCTTAGATGAACTGGGAAACCAAAGAAGTGCCTTTCCCACCATAGGTTCACTCCGCACAGGCTTTATCCAATTAACCTCATGCATATGGTACCAATGACCTTGTACCTGGAATGTCCAGAGAGGACGGTAGCCTAGTAAGCAGGGCTACCGCCTGGAATGGGGCTGGTCATGGGTTCAAATCCCGACAGTACTCCCCCACCTTCCAAGGTGACCTCCCGACACCGCAGGCGCACCGGGGTGCCATTGGTGGAGCTCTTTTACCGGTCTGGGGCGTGGATGTTTTCTTCTGGCTCCCAGGAGTTATCCTCGGGAGGGTAGCCCTCCCACCCAATTGAGTATTGTAGTCTTCCCCGGTGGATCCTGGAGTCGAGGATCTTTGCGACAGCGTATTCTTCTTCACCCTGTACCCTCACGGGTGGTGGAGGGGGCAAGTGGCGGCCTGTGAAGGTGTTCCCCACGTATGGCTTGAGGAGGGAGCAATGGAAGAGAGGGTGCACCCTAATGGAGTCCGAAAGGTCGACCTTGTTGATTTGTGCGGTGATCCGGAACGGACCCATGTATCTTTGGGCCAACTTTTTGGAGGGGACCTTCAATCTGAGGTTCCTGGTGGACAGCCACACCTTGTCTCCCACATGGAAGCCCGGGTGGGCTTGCGGTGTCTGTCTGCTCCCTGTTTAAAGCGCCTCTGGGCGAGCTGGAGGTTGTCTATAATGTTCTTTTGTGCCTCCTGTAGGGTTGTTAGGCGTTCGGCCACTGCTGGGAGGGTGGAGGTGACGGGTAGGTGGGGAACGAACACCGGGTGCGAGCCTTTGTTAGCAAAGAAGGGGCTGTGCTTGGTTGAGCTGTGCTCAGCATTGTTGTAGGCGAACTTGGACGTGGGTAGATGGTTAAGCCAGTCATCCTGCAGGTGGGAGCTGAAACAGCGTAGGAACTGCTCTAGGGTCTGATTAGTTCTCTCCGTCTGCCCGTTTGACTGAGGGTGGAAAGCGGAGGACAGGTTCACTTTAACCCCGAGCGCCAGGCAGAAGTTCTTCCAGAACTTTGAGGCAAATTGTACGCCTTGGTTGGAGACCACGTCATCCGGGATCCCATGCAGCCCGAAGACCTCTCTGAGAATAAGATCGGCCATCTGTTTGGCGGTGGGTAGGCCTTTGTAGGGGATGAAATGGGCCATCTTGGTGAGGCAATCGACCACGACCAGGATGGTGTTCATCCCTTTTGAAGGAGGAAGGTCTACCGCAAAGTCCATGGAGATCGAGCCCCAGGGGCGGGAGGGAATCGGGAGGGGTTGTAACAGACCCACGGGAGAGGAACGAGGAGATATACCTCTTGATGTCCTTCTTGTATGTTGGCCACCAGAAGGAGCGGGAGAGAAGCTCCTGGGTCTTCCTTGTGCTCAAATGGCCGGCCAGCTTGGAGTCATGGTTGAGTTTGAGCACTTCGAGCCGTGCGATTTCTGATACATATAGTTGTAGGCCCGGATGAAACCAATGACCGTTCTTAAACGTAAGGCTGACATTCCTTGTGGGGTGGGAGAGGAAGGGGTCATTTTCGTATCCTTCTTTGATTGTGCCCAGGAGTTCTTTATAGTAGGGGGCCCCTACGACCCTCCTCTCGGGTATGATGTTGTTTTGGCCTTTGTTACTCTGTGAGGGCTCGGAAAACATTCTGGAGAGGGTGTCAGCCTTGCCGTTTTTTGATCCGGGGCGATAGGTGATGAGAAAGTTGAAGCGGGAAAAGAATAGGCTCCATCTGGCCTGTCTGGCTGAGAGTCTCTTAGCGCTGCGGATGAACTCGAGGTTCTTGTGGTCAGTAAGAACGATTATGGAGTTGGTGGCTCCCTCCAGCAGGTGTCTCCACTCGGAGAAGGCATCCTTGATAGCCAGTAGTTCTTTGTTCCCGATGTCATAGTTCTTCTCGGAGGGGGACATCTGACAGGAGAAATATGCGCACGGGTGTAATAGCATCTTCTCCCCTGTCCGTTGTGACAGAACTGCCCCCACCGCGCAGTCTGATGCATACACTTCGACTGTAAATGGCAGCTCAGGGTTCGGGTGGATTAGGATTGGAGCAGAAGTGAAGAGGAGTTTCAACTTGGTGAAGGCCTCCTGGGCCTCGGGTGTCCAGGAGAAGGGGACTGCCTTCTTGGTAAGTTGGGTGATTGGTGCTATGACCTTGGAGAAGGTCCGGATAAACTTCCGATAGAAGTTGGCGAAGCCAATGAATCTTTGTATCTCCTCCTTGTTTCTCGGAATGGGCCAGTTCATCACGGCTTGGAACTTCCCCGGGTCCATACTTAGGCCCTCTGGGGAGATGGTGTATCCGATAAACTGAGTGGTGGTTCGCTCAAACTCGCATTTCTCTAGCTTGATATAGAGAGAGTTCTGTCGGAGTCTCTGCAGTACCCTGCCGACATGTTTGCGGTGCTGCTTGAGGTCTTCAGAGAAGATCAAGATGTCGTCCAGGTAGACGACTACCAACAGATCCAGCATGTCCCTGAGGACGTCGTTAATGAAGTGCTGGAAGGTGGCGGGAGCATTGCAGAGTCCAAAAGGCATGACCAGGTACTCGAAGTGACCATAACGTGTCCGGAAGGTGGTCTTCCATTCGTCCCCAGGGCAGATTCAGGCGAGGTTGTAGGCCCCTCGAAGGTCGAGTTTAGTGAAGATCTTCGCTGCCTGAAATCTCTCGAGGAGTTCTGAAATAAGTGGGAGCGGGTACCGGTTCTTTACGGTTATGTCGTTAAGCTTTCTGTAGTCTATGCAGGGACGCAGGGAGGAGTCTTTTTTCTCGACGAAGAAAAAGGGGGCACCTGCGGGGGAAGTAGAGGGCAGGATGAACCCCTTCCTCAGGTCCTCGTCCAGGTACTCTTTCAGAGCCTTGAGTTCAGGCTCTGAGAGGGGGTAGATACTGCCAAAGGGTATTTCGGCCCTGGGCAACAGTTCTATAGTGTGGTGGCAGCTTGTCTGCGTTTGTCTTGTCGCAGACATCCTGGAACTCGCGGTATTGAGGGGGTAGCAGATCCTTGACAGATAGTTTTGAGATGGTGGTGTCTTCGGGTGGAAGGACGGGTTTGTGGGAGCAATTTAGCGAGTAGAACTCGGACGGGAACCGTATGCAGCGGGTCTCCCAGTCCACCGAGGGGTTGTGATTGGCCAACCATGGGATACCCAAGATCACAGAGCACTTCGGGGAGGTGACCAGCAAGAAGTGGATCTTTTCACGGTGATCTGGTTCTATCAGGAGTTGTAGTTTGGTGGTGTCGTGAGTGGCCGGCCCCGAGGAGAATGGGGGCTGCCTTGATTGTCAGTGGAATGTTCTTTTCGCGGGCGAAAGTTAGGTCCATGAAGTTGCCTCCTGCCCCGGAGTCTAACATCGCCGAACAGGCGAGTTGTTGCCCCTTAATGTCGATGAGGATGGGGAGGATGAAGTGGGATCCATGAGCCGCTGTGTTGTTATTTTCAGGGGCTGCTGGCGGGGTTGGAATCTGTGGTTGCTCCTTTAGTTCCATGACGGCAATAGTTTTTCGGATCTTATTAGGACATTTGATGGCAAAATTACCCGGCTCCCCACAGTAGAGGCAGAGGTTTTCGGCCAGCCGTCTCTCCTTCTCAGCTGTGGATAGAGACCTACGTAGTGCGTCGACCTGCATAGGTTCAGTTGCTGACTGGGGGTCGCGCTGGGTGGTAGAGGAGAACGAGTAAGTGGGTATGTGGTCCGAGGACCAGAGTCTTTTTTTCTTCCTCGGAGAGTCTTTGATCTATCCGGATGCATAACTGATTGAAGTCATCCAGATCATCCGGGGCCTCAACTCTGGCAAGTTCGTCTTTTATTAATTCGGACAGGCCTCGCCGGAATTGGCTCCTCTGTGCTGCTGGGTTCCAGGTGGTGTCCGTGACCCAACGCGAAATTTGGCGGTGTATTTGGCGACGGAGCGTCTCCCTTGCCGCAGACTATGTAGTCGCGCCTCGGCTGTCGCACAGCGGTTGGGGTCATCAAAGACTTGGCTCATGGCTGTGATGAAGTTGTTTAGGTCGTGCAGGAGCTGACTGTTAGTCTCCACGTATGGTGATGCCCATGCTAATGCTTCATCCGTCAGGAGATTGACCATAAATAGCACGTCCAGGAGTTGCCTCTGTAGTTCAATAAACTCCCTCTGTTGGCTTTGGACTATGCCTTGGAGCTGGGCAAATTTCTCCTGATATGAAGTACCAAATTCTTGAAGTTCGGAGACCTGCTTACGCAGAGTGGCCATTGCGGACTCCATAGTGGGGCTGATTATTCTGTAACAATCCTACAGGCTCACCTGAGTCAGAGGACAGCTGGCTGGAAGTAGGAGTGGAGCCCAGTGGCAAGGACCGCAGGCTGGTAGTAGGTGCAGATAGTCTGGCAGAGGGGTAGTCGGTTGGCAAGCGGTGGGTCAGGGCAGGCAGCAGTAAGCATGGTCAGACAATGCAGATCTGCAATGGTGGTAGCAGTTCAGTAGGTAGGGACAAAGCAGAAGAGTAGTCGGTAGTCAATTCCTGGTCAGCAGTGGACTTACGATAGTAGCAAGAGCAGCAGATGAGGAGAAGCTTGATCAAGGCTTCAGGGAGGAATGTCCAGAGAGGACGGTAGCCTATTAAGCAGTGCTACCGCCTGGGCTGTGGCTGGTCACGGGTTCGAATCCTGACATTATGTTACCATCCAAGTATCCTCCCTAATTTTCCCAGAGACACTCATTCCTGCAGTCAATGACTGAATTCAATCTTTCCAGCAGAATATGGAGATGCTAAGAGACACATTAAAGATTGCCCAGGAGAGATATAAGGAAACAGCAAATAAATCCCGCAGACCTTCTCCAACTTTCAAGGTGGGAGTTGAGGTATGGCTTTCTATGAATAATTTGAAACTTCATGTACCTTCAGCAAAAGTAGGTCAAAAATGTATTGCGCCTTTCAAGGTTATTGGAGAAGTAAATGTAGTAGCTTTTCACCTAAAAATTTCCAAGAAAATAAGGGTGCATCTTGTGTTCCATGTATCACTTCTGAAACCTGTTGATAACATTATAATGCTAAAAATATACTGGACTCTAGAATTTTCAGAAATCGTGTGCAATGCCTAATAAAATGTCAGGAGTATGGCCCCGAGGACAATTCATGGGAACCTGTAAACAATATAAATGCTCCACGACTGCTTCACCAAATATATCCAGAAAAAAGCTAAGCATCATCCTGAGGTTGTTGCTGAAGGAGGGAATAATGTCAGAATCCTGATGTATTTTTCTAATTTACCACTAAAGGCCACTGTTTTACTCAGTCTGAACCAATGCTCCTGCACTTCCTCTCTCCACCACTGGAGGCTGCTGTATATTCTAGGATTTGCCCTTAACAAAGATGGCCGATGTGTGCTATTTGGAAGCCATCTTGTTTCTTGTTTGTGCCTACTTATACCCATGTGGCAATTCAATCATTGCTCGAGTATTGTGACTTGTTCCAGTCTCTTGCTCCTCAGGACCATCTTCACCAGACTGTTTTCTACTCCTTGTTATATAACCACCTCTTGATCTACACTTCAAACTGCACTACAGGCAACATCTCTATAGTTCATAACGCCACCTGGCTTTTTCCATCTGGCTACCGGATTCCAGCCATGTCTACCAGTATCATAACAGCTTGTTTTTTGCAGAGTGCACTGTAGTTTTTATTGGTACCATTTTGGGGTATGTACTGTATGATATTTTGATCAATTTTTATTCAATTTCTTGGGGGAACAAGGTGACCAAAAAATGGCAAATTGACTTTTTTTCCTGTTATGGGATTCACTGTGCAGCTAAACCATTTTTATATTTCAATATTTTAGAGATTTTTGGACAAAGTAATCCTTAAACTTTATATGTAAAATTGGGAGAAGTGGTGGTTTGAATTTGAAATTGAACATGTGATCTTCTAATTGCTGGTCCCATAGACTGCATTAAAATACTATTGCAGTTTATCGGATTCTGAGAAACTGTCTGCCAAGCCGTATCTCACCAATAGCTTTTCAGGCAGTTAGCAATGACAGGCCTTGGAACCTTCACAAAGCCCTAGGCAACTGATGTCCTGCAATTTCCCTGTAGAGGCTCCAATTGGAAGGCAGAGGAAGCCCCCTCCCTCTGCCTAGTCTCACAGGTCACTATTGACAGCAGTATCTGAGGGGTTAAATGACTGGAGTAATCGCCAATCCTTGCCATGGAGGAGAGAGCTCAACATGTGAGCTTGTTTCATGCCTTAATACTAATCAGTATGTGAATATGTGTTAAGTGGTTAAAGGTAAATCAAAACATTTTACCAGAGAAAATAATGACAGCAGTCAAAAAACATTGTATGATACAACAAGAAAATAACCCAGAAAAGTAAATCATCTAATAAATTTATTTGAGTTTTGGAATGACCAATTCAGAGTCCTGACCTCTGGGAGAGATTGTGCATAAAGGGATAAGGTATGGCTAAACTTTAGAAAATGGTTTCCTCATATTGAGTCAAAGGGAGGTAGGAAACACATAATGTATGAACCAATCCACCTTAAAAAGGTAGAATTCACCCTCTGACCCCATGTGGCGACTAGTGACGAGCAACATAGGCAATATTCGTTTTTGCGATATTTTGTGAATTTTTATCATAATATTCGTAATAATGTCACGATTTCCAGTCATTATTTTTGCGATTGCGCAAATCAGCACTAATGATGCACATTTTTTTGCACAATACATGCAAATTCACATTTTATCAGGTCTGAGTAGATATTACTGATTGGTGCACTAAGTATTGTTGTGACATCACAGTACTGTGTCTAACAGAGACACTAATCCCTATCACAGCACTGCAATTACTATCACACTACCTAACACCCTGCACTGGAATATTAATTCTCAAAGTGCCAATATTCGCAATAAAAATTCACGATTAGAATATTCGAGATCAACACTAGTAGCGACCACCTCGGATCAACATATTATACAGAAAGAGAATTAGTTACTTACTGTAGTTGTTAAGGTTCGAAACAGACAAAAGTCCATCAAGTCCAACCTGTAATCCTGCAATATTGATCCAGGGAAAGACATCAATTTGCAAAGTCCAAAAACACAATATCCACAGTACTTCATCTGTCCAGACATCTACTCACCTCTTCATAAAAACAGATCAGGTTAGTTTGACAGCTTCTGTCCTTAGTAAAACCATGTTGGCTATGACTTATTATATTATTTACAGTTACATAATCCTGTATGTAGTCCCACATAAGCCCCTTAAAGATTTTTCCCATAATGGATATTAAGCTTGACAGGTTACTTTGGCAGCTTCTATCCTTAGTAAAACCATGCTAGCTATCACTTATTATATTATTTACAGTTACATAATCCTGTATGTAGTCCCATATACGCCCCTCAAAGATTTTTCCCATAATGGATATTAAGCTTACTGGTCTATAATTACTTGGTGAAGACCTAGCACCATTTTTTGAAAATGGGCACCACATTCACCTAGCAAAAGTCCCTTGGTACAATGCCTGTTATCAAAGAATCTGTAAATATCATAAACAGAGGCAAAGCAATAACTGAACTGAGTTTCCTTAGAACTCTAGGGTGTAATCTATCTGGACCTGGGGCCTTGTTCACTTTATTTTTTTTTTTTAGAATATTAAGGACTATGGGCCAGATTTATCATTAGCCTAAGTCACTTTTCTGGAGTCGAAAAGTCGCAAGAATTGCTAAAAAGCCAAGTGTGCAATTTTTTGCGACTTTTTGGAGACTTATGCCACTCACTCCAAAACCAAGTTTATGGGCGTTTTGTCGTATGTAAATCACTTGCAAGACAGATTTATTATTGCGACTTTTTAAAAAGTCGCAAAAAAGTCGCAAAAAATTGCGCAAACTCACTCCACTCATGACCATGCTTATGTTGGACAAAATCACTTTTTTAAAATTGTGACTTTACCAAAGACAAAGCCAAAATACAACTAGGAACCAGAAATACACCAGATTTATCAACCTCTGAAAGAGCCCATGATAAATTTGACTTGACTCAAATACACATACGCCTTCTTTGAAAGTGGAGTGAACTGCAAGAGTAATGATAAATCTGGCCCTATATCTTCATTCAGCCAATTAATATGTTATTTGAGGTTTTTGTAGCAGTGAGATACCCTTTCTTCTTTGTAGGAGCTTTGCCTTCTCTTAATTGAGATCTGTCACAGGGACTCAATACCGTAAAAAAACGCTTTATTTTTGTCCCTATTCATTGTCAATGGGGACTAAACTGACCAGAAAGGAATTCTCCAAAATGCATTCTGTTCCGTTTAGTTGTGTTCCCATACCGGAGAGCAAACCACAACATGTTGTAGTTTGCTTTCCGTCCTGGGATGCAGTGCAAGACGGATCCGGCATGACCCCCAATGCAAGTAAATGGGGATGGATACGTTTTCGCTGACACAATATGCAACAATAGAAAACTGATCAGTCCTCCACTGACTTTCACTGGAGTTCATGGCGGATCCGTCTTGGCAATGTTAAAGATAATACAACCGGATCTGTTCATAACAGATGCAGGCAGTTGTATTATCAGTAACAGAAGCGTTTTTGCTAAACCCTGCCGGATCCCAGTAAAAATGCTAGTGAAAAAGTAGCCTTATGGGACAATAATTGCTCCCAGTCTATGTCCTTAAGTTCAACTCTCAACCCTGCAAAATTTACCTTTTTTAAATGAAATATTTTTGCCTTACTGACCCAAGTTTGTTTTTTACATTTTAGTTGGAATATAATTTTAATGTGGTTACTGTTACCAAGGTTTTCATGGATAGTGACATTTCCAACAAGCTCTGCATTGTTCGAACTTACTAGACCCAGCAGAGCATTGCCTGTAGTAGGATCTTATACAAACTGGCCTGTTAAATCATCCTGCAAAAAGCTGAGGGATTTTCTTTCTTTTGCAGCAGAGGCAGAACTATGTTCCCAATATATATTTGTATATTTAAAATCTCCCATTATCACCAATATGCCAGCCTGCGTTGCTCGCTCCATTTGCGCTTACAGTTGATCTTCTATCTTTAGATCACCCCCAAGAAATATTATTTTTTATTATTTTCTTTCCTCTATAATTTGAAGATCTGCTGGACTACTGGGCAGCCAAACTGGATTTGTGGCCGCAAGTGGCCGAGTTTGCCCTGAAGAAGCTGTCCTGCCCGGCCAGTAGTGTGGCATCAGAGTGGGAGTTTAGTGGGGCGAGGAACATAGTCACCCCAAGAAGAACTCGCCTGTCCACCCAAAAGTGGAAAGACTGACCTTTGTCAAGATGAGTCAGACCTGGATCAGCCAGGATTTCCACCCACCAATGCCTGATGCATCTGATTAGATCATCTTTGCCGCCTCACCCAAACCTTGACAAAAGAGAACGATTTCTTCTGGCTACCTGCCTCAGCTACTACTCTGATGCTGCCACCCACCTGATGCCTGATGCCACACGTCTGATGCCAAGTGCTCCTTCTTTCACCCAACTTCGTCAGAGGGTACTGGTATTGCCACCCACCTCCCCACTCTGTCACCAGGTCACTTTGTGGTCTCCTGATGCTGCTGCTGCTTCCGCTACCTCCAGACTCTGTCATTGTGCCACTTGGTGGCCTTCTCATAATACTGCCAACTCCAGACTCTGTTATTGTGCCACTCGGTGGCCACTTCATACTGCTGCCGACTCCAAAATCTGTCATTGTGCCACTCGGTGGCCTCCTCATACTGCTGCCACCTCCAGACTCTGTCATTATGCCACTCGGTGGCCTTCTCCTGATGCTGAAAACGTCAGAATCTGTCATTGTGCCACTCGTTGGCATCCTCATCCTGTTGCCAACTCCAGACTCTGTCATTGTGCCATTCTGTGGCCGTCTCATACTGCTGAAAACTCCAGACTCTGTCATTGTGCCACTCCATGGCCTTCTCCTGATACTGCTACTGCCTCCACCTCCAGACTCTGTCATTGTGCCACTTGGTGGCCTTCTCATGATGCTGACAACTCCATATTCTGTCATTGTGCCACTCGGTAGCCTCTTCATACTGTTGCCAACTCCAGACACTGTCTTTGCGCCACTCAGGGGCCTCCTTTACTCCTGCCAAATACACTCTCTGTAAACGTGCCACTCAGTGGCCTCCTCATACTGTTGACAACTCCAGACTCTGTCATTGTGCCACTCAGTGGCTTCCACATACTGATGACACCTCCACACTCTGTCATTGTGCCACTTGGTTGCCTCCTGATGCTGCTGCCACCTCCACACTGTCATTGTGCCACTCTGTGGCCTCCTCCTGATGCTGCCGCCACCTCCAGACTGTCATTGGGCCACACTTTGGTCTCCTCATGCTGCTTCCACCTCACCACTATGTCATAGGGCCACTCTGTGGCCTTTTCATGCTGTTCCCACTCTCCCCACTTCATGACTGGGCCACTATTTTGCCTTTCGGCCTTGCTGACATCATCATTTATTTGACCTTTCTTGTGATCAGCTAGCGTTTTACTTCTTGCGCTAAGAAGCCATCACAGCCATGACTACTAATGGCATGGCTGTGATTGGCCAAGTGCAGCATGTGACCCAGCCTCTATTTAAGCTGGAGTCATGTAGTGCCGCACGTCACTCTGCTCTGATTAGTGTAGGGAGAGGACGCAGCTTCTGTGAGGGCGAGATTAGGCAGGGAAAAGTCAGCAAAAACACCTAATTAAGTGATCGATCTACAGCTGTGAATCATTCAACTTCTGCTAGTTAATTGCTCACTGGTTTTTAGGCTGCAGAGAGCGTTTTTTTGTCACTTTCATCGGCAGCCATTTTGTGACTTGTGGTGCACCAGCACAAGCTGCCACCAAGTCCATCAATCTATTAATACTAGTTTTTTTAATGCTATATCCTACATGAGGGGCCTGGCTGTGCTTATTGTCACCCTTAGAAACTCAGGATAGAAATTTCTATATTTTATTAAGGGGTTAAATTCAATTGCCAAATAGCAATCCCCAAAATATGGTGTTCCAGCTGTGGCTAGCCAAGTGTAATACTGTCTGCTGTCTGGCAAAGGATAGATTTTTTTCTGTGGTGAAATTCAATAGCCAAAATAGCAATACTGTAAATCTGGTGTCCCAGCAGTGGCTGGCAAAGTTTAATAGTGTCCGGCAAAGGATATTTTTTTTCTGGGGTGAAATTCAATAGCCAAAATAGCAATACCGTAAATCTGGTGTCCCAGCAGTGGCTGGCCAAGTTTAATAGTGTCCGTCAAAGGATTTATTATTTTCTGCGGTTAAATTCAGTTACAAAAATAGAAATACAGTAAATCTGTTGTTCCAGCTGTTGCAGGCTTAGTTTAAATCTGTCTATAAAATGGTATATTTTTTTCTGGGGTGAAATTTAATTGCCAAAATAGCAATACCCTGAATCTGGTATTCCAGCTGTTGCAGATCTAGTTTAAATCTGTCTGTAAAAGGGTATATTTTTTTCTGGGGTGACATTTAATTGACAAAATAGCAATACCCTGAATCTGTTGTTCCAGCTGTGACTGGAAAAGTTTAATAGTATCCGTCAAAGGATAGATTTTGTTCTGGGGTGAAATTAAATTTTCAAAATAGCAATACCCTGAATCTGGTGTTCCAGCTGTGACTGGACAATTTCCCTAGTGTCCGTCAAAGGATATATTATTTTCTGTGGTGAAAGTCAGTAGCAAAATAGAAATACAGTAAATCTGGTGTTCCAACTGTGGCTGGACAAGTTTAATAGTGTTCGGCAAAGGATATATTTTGTTCTGGGGTGAAATTCAATTGCCAAAATAGCAATACCTTAATTTTTGTGTCCCAGCAGTGTCTGGCCAAGTTTAATAGTGTCCATCAAAGGATTTATTATTTTCTGCGGTGAAATTCAGTTGCCAAAATAGAAATACAGTTAATCTGGTGTTTCAGCTGTGACTGGACAAGTTTAATAGTATCCGTCAAAGGATAGATTTTGTTCTGCGGTGAAATTGAATTGCCAAAATAGCAATACACTGAAACGGTGTTCCAGCTGTGACTGGACAATTTCCCTAGTGTCAAAGGATAGATTTTATTATGGGGTGAAATACAGTTGCAAATATAGAAATACAGTTAATCTGGTGTTCCAGCTGTGGCAGGCCTAGTTTAAATCTGTCCGTAAAAGGGTATTTTTTTTTTTTCTGGAGTGAAATTAAATTGCCAAAATAGCAATACTCTGAATCTGGTGTTTCAGCTGTTGCAGGCCTAGTTTAAATCTGTCCATAAAAGGGTATTTTTTTTCTGGGGTGAAATCTAATTGCGAAAATAGCAATACCCTGAATCTATTGTTCCAGCAGTGACTGGACAATTTCCCTAGTGTCCGTCAAAGGATATATTATTTTCCGGGGTGAAATACAGTTGCAAAAATAGAAATACAGTAAATCTGGTGTTCCAGCTGTGGCTTGACAAGTTTAATAGTGTCCGGCAAAGGATATATTTTTTTCTGGGGTAAAATTCAATTGCCAAAATAGCAATACCATAAATCAGTGGTTTCAGCTGTGGCTGGCCAAGTTTAATAGTGTCCGGCAAAGGATATATTTTTTTCTGGGGTGAAATTCAATTGCTAAAATAGCAATACCATAAATCAGGGGTTTCAGCTGTGGCTGGCCAAGTTTAATAGTGTCCGTCACAGGATATATTATTTTCTGGGGTGAAATACAGTTGCAAAAATAGAAATGCAGTAAATCTGGTGTTCTAGCTGTGACTGGACAAGTTTAATAGTATCCGTCAAAGGATAGATTTTGTTCTGGGGTGAAATTCACTTGCCAATATAGCAATACCCTGAATCTGGTGTTCCAGCTGTTGCAGGCCAATTGTTAATCTGTCCGTAAAAGGGTAAATTAAACTCAGCGTGCATCTCCAAGTAAATTTATTTCCGTAAAAGGTTATATTACAAAAAGTGTTACATTACAATTGCCGAAGGCATAATCCTACATGTTTTTTCACACGGTACGGTGCATCTCCAAGTGTAAATCTGTCCATAAAAGGATACCTTTCATCCAGGGCCTAAATAATAGGCCTAAAATTGATATTCCCCTAAATCTGTGGTTAATGTTGTGCCTGGATTAGTGTAATTTCGGTACATAAATGAAAAGACAGATATTGTTAGGTGCCTGTAAAAAAGGCCTGAATTTGAAATCAATACATTGGGCCAAATATTTTTTTTCTTATTGTGGTGCTTGGTGAACGGTAACAATGAGGAAAACATCTAGTAAGGGATGCAGTCGTGGTGGTGTTAGTGGACCCTCTGGTGCTGGGAGAGGACGTGGCCATTCTGCCACAGCCACACGTCCTAGTGAACCAACTAGCTCAGGTTCCAGTACCCGCCAGAATTTACAGCGATATTTGGTGGGGCCCTTTGCCGTTCTAAGGATGGTAAGGCCTGAGCAGGTACAGGCGCTAGTCAATTGGGTGGCCGACAGTGGATCCAGCATGTTCACAACATTATCTCCCACCGAGTCTTCTGCAGAAAGCGCACAGGTGGCACCTGAAAACCAAGCCCATCAGTCTGTCACATCACCCCCATGCATATCAGGGAAACTGTCAGAGCCTCAAGTTATGCAGCAGTCTCTTATGCTGTTTGAAGACTCTGCTAGCAGTGTTTCCCAAGGGAATACACCTAGCCCTTCTGCAGTGGTGGAAGACAAAGAATGCACTAATGCACAACCACTGATGTTTCCTGATGATGAGGACTTGGGAATACCAACCTATCGGAGTCCGCACATCTCTGATGATGACGAAACACAGGTGCCAACTGCTGCGTCTTTTTGTAGTGTGCAGACTGAACAGGAGGTCAGTGGAGTAAACACCTTAAAAGCAAGGAACTCACTCCGTCTCCTCCTGCTTCCTCTTCTGCGGTTGCCTCGGCCTCTTCCTCCGCCACCAACTTCAGCACAGCCCGGGATAAACGTCAGCAGGCCATTCTGAAACTCATATGTTTGGGGGACAGGCCCCACACCGCGCAGGAGTTGTGGCGAGGTATTGAACAACAGACCGACAATTGGTTGCTGCTGGTGGGCCTCAAGCCCGGCCTGGTGGTGTGCGATAATGGGCGAAATCTCTTCGCAGCTCTGGGACTAATTCGAAAAGTGGCCTTCTCCATTGGTGGGTGACATGACGCCTGATTCTCTGCTATGCGACCTCTGTCCTCTGTCTGGGTGCTGGAGCCTAAATAAATGAAAGTGGCCTTCTACATTGGTGGGTGACATGACGCCTGATTCTCTGCTATGAGAACTTTCTCCTCCGTCTGGGTGCCAGGGGCCAAATTATCGAAAAGTGGCCTTCTCCATTGGTGGGTGACATGACGCCTGATTCTCTGCTATGGGACCTCTCTCCAATTGATATTGCTTAATTTTTATTTATTTTATTTTATTTTAATTCTTTTCATCCTATCCACATTCGTTTGCAGGGGATTTACCTACATGTTGCTGCCTTTTGCAGCCCTCTAGCCCTTTCCTGGACTATTTTACAGCCTTTTTAGTGTCCAAAAGTTCGGGTCCCCATTGACTTCAATCGGGTTCGGGTTCGGGATGAAGTTCGGGTCGAGTTTGGAACACGAACCGGAACATTTTCGGGAAGTTCGGCCGAACTTCTCTAACCCGAACATCCAGGTGTTCGCCTAACTCTATCAGTGACGTCAACACAACTTACTGTGGACACCCTCTCCACTATGTTGGGGAGCTCTGCTTGTATAAGCGTTTAATAGAACAGGTTCTGTAGACATCTATGTGGAATCAGCTGACGAGGGTGTAAAAGGAGTGTGCTTCTTTTTGATGCTAACATCTACCTGTAATGCTGAGTTGATACTTGAGTTAGTTGGTCAGTTTTGGCCCCTTGACTGCCCAAATAAATGAAGTGTGCAGTGATTGTAAGAGCGACACCTGACATCTGCATGTCATACTGATTCTCAGTATTATTTCACTACCACAGCAGACTCCCTATGCATGTTAATGCAAGGCACCGTGTTCTACACCACTATAAAGACTTTCTGCAGCCCGGAAATAGCTATTTTTTTATGAGATTCACCTCAAATAAATTTGGATTGAAGCAAATTTTTCAGGAAAAAATTGGCAAACCGGCCGAATCGAATTTTAGAATAATTTGCTCATCTCTAACAATCGTTAGAAGAGTCCAGCCTACTATATCTGTTTCAGACATTGCCAATTCCACTCCCAATCTCATTCTTCACCACAATTAAGTAACTTATAAACAAATTCTTGTGGCGCGACAAAAGACCCCATTTAAAGAGTGCACTACTCACTCAACGTAAAACAAGAGGTGGTATGGCATTCCCTAATTGGAGACTATACTATGAAGCAGCTCATATATCCAGACTGATACATCGGACAAGAACAGATAATAGCAAGCCTTGGGTCCCAATTGAACAATTAGTGAACAGCCCGTTGAGATCCTTTTGAAAAAATCAATTTAGAAAAATTGATTGCCTCAAGAGTCTCTCCCAAACACCTACTCTCTCAAGTCTACAATATCCTCCAGTTCTTAAAATACCCACGCGACAGAGGATATGTCTCACAGTGGAGTGAAGATTTGGACACCACATTGACGGAACCCAAAATAAAACAATTATATTTCACTCACACGGTTTATCCCGCTGCACACACCTTCAAGAAAATTTGTTCAAGTTCATTACCTGGTGGTATCTCACTCCAACCCGGCTGAAACAAATCAACTGCCTCAGTTCCGACAACTGCTGGAGATGCCTCCACTCACGTTGCACATACCTGCACTGACAAAATCCTATCGACAATTTCTGTACTGCTAAACATTAGATTGAACAACATCCCCCACGCTAAACGAATGCTCTTCCACTTTCTGACCGCAGCTGCAAAGTCGCTTATACCTCAATATTGGAATCAACAGACCTCACCTTCCATATCTTAGTGGTTACACAAAGTAAACCATATTTTTCATATGGAGGAGCTGTCTGCATGGGAATCTAGAACACACACCAAATTTCAAAAGGTCTGGGAGGACTGGTCAACTTTCCGCTCAACTGCATCTACTCTCAACAAGCTAGCCGAGACAAATTTTGTTCCCAATTAACCTCAACTCATTCAACACCAGAATCTTCTCACGCCCGCCAGACAACCCTCCCTTACCCATACCCCCCCCTCCTTTCTTTATCCAATTCACTCCAAATTGTTTGATGCACTTGTAATTAATGTGGTTCGATGAGTTGTTTGCTTGTTACCTCTGTTCTATGTACTCTGAGAATCTATTGTACCACAGTTATACTTGTCTTATCTCTGAAAATCTAATAAAAAGAGAAATAAAAAGAAAAGAAGAGACCAGCCATGTCTCAGCAACACCAACTATACCAATATGTTTCTCCAGTACCAAGACCTCGAGCTCTCCCATTTTGCTTGCTAGACTTCTGGAATTTGTGGACATACGTTTTAAGTTGGCATTAAATTTTACACTTTTGAAATGTATATTTTGATTTTTTTATGATAATTTTTTCCTCTTCACAACCATCCATTTCCCCCATTAATGTATTCTGACCCGTCTCAGACCTTTCTACTTCCATATTTATAGCCATATACTCCCTGTCATCCCTAGTTTAAATGCACTGCCATCCCAGCCAGAATAATCTCCCCCCACACAGCTGCTCCCCTTTTATTAAGGTACAAGTTATCTGTGGAAAACAGTTTGTACCTCAGTAAAAAGTCATCCAAGTAGTCTAAGAAACCAAACTCTTATGCTCTACACCAAGACTTAAGCCATGCATTTAACTCCTTAAGTTCTTGCTGATGGCTAGGGATGTCCCGAACTATTCGCCGGCGAACATAGATTGTTCGCGTTCGGGCCGCCCCCTATACATCATCATTGAGCAAACTTTGACCCTGTACCTCACAGTCAGCACCCTCCCTCCCACACCTTACCACCTCCTATAAAAATAGCAGTCATTTTAGATTCAGTCTGAAGCTGCATGTTAGTGAGAGCAGGGAGACTGCAGCTGCTGCTGTGCTGATGATTCTGAATTCATAGGGAAAGCGTTAGCTAGGCCAGTGTTCTGTGTTCACAGACTCATCTGCTGTAAGGACAGCGTCACAGCACCCCAAAAAGCCCTTTTTAGGGCTGCTACATTAGTCTACTTTTATTTATTTTTTCTCCATATACTGTAGTGTGCC
The DNA here is from genome assembly GCA_033119425.1 of Bufotes viridis. Lineage (NCBI taxonomy): Eukaryota > Metazoa > Chordata > Amphibia > Anura > Bufonidae > Bufotes > Bufotes viridis. The sequence continues at coordinate 183,772,900 of CM065589.1, read as the reverse complement.
CACTGCCAGTGCCCACCACTCATACTGGGTGGCACAGGACTTTTCATAAAAAAATGCATTTAATTTTTACCCTTTAATCTAAGGTTAGTTGCCTGCCAGTGTATGTCAGGCCGACTTCCACTGACTGTAGTGTGCCCACTGCCAGTGCCCACCACTCATACCGGGTAGCACAGGACTTTGCATAAAATAAGGCATTTAATTTTTACCCTTTAATCTAAGGTTAGTTGCCTGCCAGTGTGTGACAGGCCGACTTCCACTGACTGTAGTGTGCCCACTGCCAGTGCCCACCACTCATACCGGGTGGCACAGGACTTTGCATAAAAAAAAGGCATTTCATTTTTACACTTTAATCTAATTTCAGTTGTGTGCCTGCTGCCAGTGTGTGTCAGGTCCACTTCCACTGACTGTAGTGTGCCCACTGCCAGTGCCCACCACTCATACCGGGTGGCATAGTAGCATGCCGATAAATAAGGCATTTAATTTTTACACTTTAATCTAAGGTTAGTTGCCTGCCAGTGTGTGTCAGGCCGACTTCCACTGACTGTAGTGTGCCCACTGCTAGTGCCCACCACTCATACCGTGTGGCGCAGTAGCTTTCCGATAAATAAGGCATTTCATTTTTACACTTTAATCTAATTTCAGTTGCCTGCCTGCTGCCAGTGTGTGTCAGGTCCACTTCCACTGACTGTAGTGTGCACACTGCCAGTGCCCACCACTCATACCGGGTGGCACAGGACTTTGCATAAAAAAAGGCATTTCATTTTTACCCTTTAATCTAAGGTTAGTTGCCTGCCATTGTGTGTCAGGCCCACTTCCACTGACTGTAGTGTGCCCACTGCCAGTGCTGATAGGGGACGTAACAGGGATTAAACTGATAAAAATAGTACTACTGATTACTGAACACACCACTCATATAGGGTGGCACAGTACATTGTGCGAGGAAGAGACCTTCAATGACGTCAGTGAGGACAAGGAACGGGACATGGCTAGCTTGGTATCCAACCTTGTGCAAATGGGGAGTTTGCGGTTGGCTAACGGACTGTTTGCGGTTGTTTGCGTTGCATTAAATGGGGAGTTTGGTCTGTCACAGTTAGGTCTGTCACTGTGAAGCGGACGTAACACTTACACTACCTGATCGATACAACATCATACCTGATCGTATACCGTGCACACACTGGATGTTTTAAAGCACGTTATTCCAAACAATTTTGGAATGTTAGGTGATTTATGCCTTTTATCGATTAAAACCCGACTCTGCGTCCACTACGTAATTTTCCATGGGAGTTTTGCCATGGATCCCCCTCCGGCATGCCACAGTCCAGGTGTTGGTCCCCTTGAAACTTTTCCATCACTACTGTGGCCAGAAAGAGTTCCTGTGGGTTTTAAAATTCGCCTGCCTATTGAAGTCTATGGCGGTTTGACCGATTCGCCCGTTCGAACATTTCCGGAAGTTTGCGTTCGCCATTCGCGAACGGAAAATTTTATGTTTGCTACATCACTTTTGATGGCCCTGTGTAGCATATGGCACAGGTAGTGTTCTAAAAAACTAAACCTTGGAGGTCATTCCCTTCAGCTTGGAGCCTAGTTCTTTAAAATTATTAAGACCTTTCAGCTATCATTTACTCTGTCATTGGTACCAACATGGACCATAACAGCTGGGTCATCCCCTGCCTCCCCCAGTAATTTATTCACCCATTCCACCACATTCCAAACTCTGACACCAGGGAGACAGGAAACCATTTTGGTTAAGGCTGTCTTAGCGACTAATTATTTTATTCATCTGACTGATTATAGAATCCTATAACCATTAACTGTTTACCTCCCCCCACCCCAACTATTAGCTGGGCTGTTCCCCCAGCTGTAAGAGACAACAGTATCCGCTAGGGTTGCCATTTCGGAAACTGACACCCTTGCATCATCACCCAACTTGGAAATTTTGCTTGGAAGCACAGAAAAAGTATTAGTCTTCCTTTTCTGGGACCCCTTTCTATTCCTTCTGACTACATTAACCCAGCTACTTGCCTGTTCCTTAATTATTTGTAAAGTGGTAAAATTACATCCTGATACTATGTGTCCATGCCCTTTTAGCACATGTCAGTATCCTGCTAGCCTTAGAAGTAGCAGATTGGCATTGCATCCTTTATTTAGTCTATGATTTCAAGTACATCCAGATTCTTCTCAAGTGGCTCTCCTAATTTTGCTCCCCCTAGAACATACTGTATATGTCCCATATAGATTATTTGTACCCAGATGCATTGCATTGATTCACATTGAACATCATTTGCCAAGTGGATGCCAAAATACCCAGCATGCCAGAGTCAGCCTGTAATTTACAAACATCTTCAATAGACTATAGTTGGGTGTTATATGCAAAAATAGAAGCAAACCCATCATTTTATCATTAATAGGTTAATTACTGGTGGACCCAAAACTGAACCTTGGGGTACACCACTTATAACCTGGGATTATTCACAGTAGGATTCATTGACCACAACTCTCTGAATATAGTTCTTTAGTTAGTTTTCAATTCAATTAAAATCTATATTTTCTAAGCCAATAGACCTTAATTTAGCTATAAGGCATCCATAAGGGACAGTGTCAAATACTTTTGCAAAAACATTGGGGGAGATTTATGAAACTGGTGTAAAGTAGAACTGGCTTAGTTGCCCATAGCAACCAATAGAATTCCACATTTTATGAAAGGTAGAATCTGATTGGTTGCTATGGGTAAATAAGCCAGTTCTACTTTACACCAGGTTGATAAATTTCCCCCATTATGACTAGGCTTTACACACATTTTCATAAAACTCATCAGTTTAATTTGCTTCTATCCTGGGTAAACCAACATTGGATATCACCTTAAAATTAGTCATGTACACCTAAGTATAATTACTTAAGACCCCATTAAACATTTTTACCACAAATGATGTTAAAATTACTGGTCTATAATATCTTGGGAAGGCACCACATTTGCCTTGCATCAGTTCCTTGGCACTGAACTAGAGAATGTCTAAGGGCTCATGTGCCAGCCATTACGTGCATTGGGGACTGCAATTGTATAACTTGTATACATTCCTGTTCATTCTGGGCTTTGGAGTCACCTCCTTGACTTCAAAGCCCAGAATCAGAAGGAATTGTAAAGGACACCTGACCTGGCAGAATTGTAGCTATGAAACTGTCTGACCTATTGCATGTGCGCTTGGCAGAAGGCATCTGTGTTGGTCTCATGTTCATATATGTCTGTATTGCTGCGAAAAATGAAGTTTTAATAGATACAAATGAGCCTTTAGAAGCAATGGAGGCTTTGCTCTTACTCCTAAAGGCTCCGCTTTCTCTGCAACTGCCATGTCCCCTGCACTTTGACTGACAGGGTCAAGCAGTGAAAATGTCTTAACACCCAGCGCGGATCTCCTAAAGTCAATCATAGTGCAAGGGGAGCAGCAGTTGCAGAAAGAGCCCCCGTTGCTCCTAGAGGCTTATTTGCATATATTAAAACTTTTTTTCTCAGCAATCCAGGCACATATGAACATAGCACCAACACAGATGCCTTCAGCTGCCAAGCGTACGTGTGATAGGTCACACAGTTTCATATGTACAAATCTGCTGACAAATGCCCTTTAACAAATAAAATATGTTTCACTGAATATTTACCCACAAAGCCTTATACTGTTCAGTGTATCCTTCTCTATAACATGCTGCCCACAGATCAGATGCCATGTGACTTCAAAAAGAGACAGAGTATTACAAACGTCATCAGCAATTCGGGATTTTTAAAACTTTTATTAAGACTAGCGTTTTAGATGCCTGTCTTAATGCCCCTGGCGCTGGCACATGATATGCTTAAATTATGTAGAGGCACATCTACCACCAGCCTAAATCTATGCCAGCTCCCTTGCTGGCGTAGGTTTAGATAATTTTCACCTAAGACAGGCGTAGAAAATGATAAATGAGATGGGCCGACTGATCTACCCCTTCCCTTTGTGACCGAATCTGCGACAGAGATATGCAAAATATTGACCCCCAAAATAATAAATGACCCCCCTAAGTATGTTCAGGTATTTCTCTACTTTTTCTTAGCCCTCCCCACTCTGTCTGTCTATTAGTTTTATATGAAACTTATATTATAATGCTCCTGGCAATCTAAAAGAGGAAGGTACTTCAATACAATTTCTATCTACCCACCTATATGGCTTTATCTGTAGCTTAGAAAGGCAGTGGATGGTTTTATATTATGCTATATGCAATCTTCATATGTGGGTTTGTTTGTTTTTTTCAATGTTAAATAAAACAATTTACAAGGGATTTGTTAATTTGTTTAACTAATAAAACATAATAACCCATATATAAAGATTGAATAATTCAAAATATAATTAAACAAACATTTTAAATTCCTTATACTGTGATTCACAGTATAATTATTGAGGAATGTATAATTCCTAATAATTGAGGTATGTTCTGCCATGCTGCATGCACTTGGGAATGCAAATCATCAAGATCTGATGATGTCAGCTCCCTTTGCAATTGCCGATCAATGACATCCCAAATGTGCTAAATGATAGACAAGTCCAGAGACACTGACGAAGACCACAAGGCAGCACGTTTAGGCCAAGCAGGCCACTCACTGTAACATGAGCAAGAAGTGGCTTGTAGCTGTCTTGTAGAAGGACGACTATAGGGACACTTTGGAGAAATGGCTGTACTACTGGTTTTATGATCAAATCCATGTAATGCCAAGCTGTTATTGCACCTGAAATGAAGAGTAAAAGGTTCCACCACCTTTGAGACAGTGGCATGAGGGCAATGGAGCACCTATAGCTCGAGATCTGGCTTTTAGCCCAATGTCATGCAAACATGGTTTGTGTAGACACTGTTTGATGCCCTAGGTTTTGGATGTGATGTCCAATTTAACTTGCAGTACAGAATGGATCAGTATGCGCTATTCTTCTAATCAGATGATCCGTCCATGCAGATGTTAGTCTCTGTGCACCTCTTGCTGTTATTCCAGTTAATCATCATTCTCCTAACCACCAGGGCACGTAATGTTGAAGAGTGCTGACCATGTAGGTGCGTAGTGATAAACTAAGGTCTCTCGCTTCAAGAATTCTGTCCCTCAGTTTGTGACAAGTGGTAATAACTGGCGCATCTATGAACAGGAGGCACTGCACAATCATCCCACATAACTTGATTTGATTTTTGACGTTTCATGTGGCTACATTTCAACCTGGCTTTTATACACCTACCACATGCCATTATGCTAGGTGCATGAACTTTTGATCATCTGCAGATCTTGGTGACACCTGCTACTTCATCAATTTGTATAACCTCAAGGCTTGTCCTTCTTTGTTTTGAAATTTTAATGTTGAGGAGTGTAGTTAGCTAGTATAGGTTATTGATTAGCTATCTTTATGAATTTTGCTGGGCCTGGTTACTGAAGCTAAGTCTCATACAAATGAATGAGGAGAGAGCAGCAGTAACCAGGCATTACCTCAACACAGTGTTCATAGCTCATCCTGGTAATGGTGCACTGTGTGATTTTCAATCAGCTGATGAACTGTGATGCTGGGGGTAGCACTCCCCCTGATCTGATATGTATGACCTATGCTAAGGATATATCATCCACAGTTTGGAAGTCTTGGAAAATCCCATTTATGTAATTCTTACAAAAATGAGAAAACAATACATACAGAGGGATATTTATTAAAACCAGCATTTTCCATGATGGTCTTAAGTCCCTCTGTGCTACTGGAGAAAGCACCAAAGTTATGTAGATGCAAGGACCTCTACAAAAGTCTAGTGCTTTCTCCGTCAGGCAGTGCCACAGACTTAAATCTACACCAGCTCCCTTGCTGGAGTAGATTTAAGCCATTTTCCAAGCCCAAAACTGGCAGCCCGCCTACTTTCCCAGCCACACTATGTTCTCTTTTCTCGACACTCTTGAAAAGTGGCGTGAGCGGGGAAAAGTCACAGGAATTTCAGCAAAAATGCCATGGGATAAAATCTGCAATTTATTTATGTCAAAAAGTGGCATATAACAGTTAATAAATGTTCCCTAAAATATATTTCCTGTATGTACTTCTTATAAGTCCGCTTGACTACCCAAGCCATCTTACTTGATGCATACATAAAGCAGATTTTCACATTATGCATCTCATTCTGATTGGCTATAAAGCAAAAACACACACCGTCGAATCTTTCACAGTGCCTTCATCTATACATCAAATATTCTAATAATTATATGTGATTTTCCAGTTGTAGGTTACTGCTCACCCACAGTGATCTACAACTGCTTAACTATGGTCACAACTTGTTCAAAATAACAGGAAACCTTTAATAACCTTATTTTCTGAAATCTTGCTTTGTCCTTCACATTTATTACATGGACACCTTCTAGATGTATGTAACACATCATTCATGTAATGTCATTAGAACCCCTTAAACAGTTGTTGAGTGAAGTCATGAGGGTCATTTAAATAATATCTTTTTAATGTAAACTACTGCAAAAAATAAAATAAAAAATTAAGCTATATACCACAATAGGATGTGCACCATGAATCTGTTCTAGTATTTTCAGGCTGAGTCAAATGCATTGTCAAATGTAATGTAATCAACCTTTGTGCCTGCCTTTTGGATACTGGAGGGAGACTTGCTTTTAATGGTACATTACTAAATTAATAGATAAAATACGCGGAATACATTGTACTTGTCTAAACTTTATTCTTCATCTACGTTGTGATTTATTGCCAAGTACTGTATTTGCTTTTTTACTTAATGAATTTGTGTTATTTGCTTAAAAGCTCAGTGGGGAATGTTAACATTGTAATATTAGTATAGACATAAAGGCAAAAGCTAAGCTTGATTCATAAATATCCTTTGAACCAACAGCAACTAATCATCTATTGTGTCCTTTAGACTTCACTATAAATGTCTCAAAAAGATGACTTATTTAGGGCTGAGAGTTTAAATTGATCTTATTCAGAAGCCTTAAAATGCACTCTTATAGAATTGCTTGGCTAATATCTATAAAATGTTTTTTTCTTCAAATGTTGCTCAGTAAGCATCACAAATCTCTATTTATGTCACTGGAAAAAAATACATATATCCCAAAAATTAGACTTAAACATGTTTAGAAATTTATATTAAAATGTGTTATTTTGTGTAACACAAGATTCTCACATTTGCAGGTGTCCTGGGATTTGTGCCTCCCGGGTAAAAAAATAAAATATCTGTATCTCCCATGCTAGCGCATGTGGGATGTCAGGTGGATTTTCTTAACTCAGTGGAGAAGTGTCTACCTTGTACATTAATTGAAGCAGACATAGAATTTGTGCAGATCTGACTATGGAAAAAACTGATATAACATGTTAAACACAAGTATATGAGAAGGGAATGACAGTAGAGAATAGAAAATCATTTGTGTTTTCTTGTATACTTAAATATGGCTAAGTGGAAGATCAGATGACATTGCTCGATAAATTAAAACTTTTGGAAGGTAGTCTGAATTCTCTGCACTTGCTATCATACTTATATGAGTGGCGACTACACACTATATTGTTGACTAGTGCCTGTCACAGGGCAAAGATCTGGTGTATAAAGGGACTTGCGGGTAACATGGGCCGATGACTGTGAATACAAATTTGTACAAATGTTTGTTTGGCCATTAATTGCTCCACGTAAGCATGCATCTGATGTAATAAAAAAATACTTTTTTGTCAGGACATTGCAGCACTAAAAATTCTGATTTGTCATCAGTACATTGCCCTATGTAAGCAGGGGATGTATGAGAAATAAAAACTGTCATTGATTTAAGGTGACTTCTCAATGGCTTAATGACTGCTTTGTCTTTCTACTTTTCTGAAAATTGGGCAGGGTGTGGCCTCCTGTGGCCTGACAAATTTATGATAATTTATGTCAGAATCTGGCGTACATCTTTGTCAGCTCCCCTTAGTGCCAGCTGCAGTTGTGAAGGATGAGAATCCATTTTGTGTAAGTATTTCCTCCATCTTGTTCATATGTGGAAAATTACTGAGCCAGCTGGAAAGATGTAGGGAGTTTCTGTGTATAGACCAAATGTTCTAGCTACAAGGCCAAGGTAGCCGCTCCCTTATCAGAGTTTGACGTGCAATAAAGTTATGTTCTTTCTGTGTTTCGGGATGTGCTGCTAAAGAATGCTAACCTTGAGATAAGATGCTGGAGTATTTAGTAACTATTAAAAATTCTGTTAGTATGATGTGGAAGTATTGCCTTAAATGAATAACTAATCAAATCACTAGTTTTGATTTCCACCCCTTGGCTGTGTGCCTGCCTTGTTTATGTTTATCTGTAGTATTGTAAAGATGAATGCTTGTGTGTAATAAAGAAGAGAACCTGATTCCGCTGCTACTGGTGTCTGTGTCAGTTCTCCGAGCGCTCGTATATCCATATCAATTGGGACTCTGACAATCATAGAAGTTTAGGAAAAGGAGGTGACTGAATGCTACCAGATGACGTGCCACTTCTACCCAAATATACACAGATGTTTAGTAAAATGTATGACAAAACGAGAAAAGTAAAAAGAAGTCATAATGAAAGAATAGCAGCAGTACTTGAACACAAGCTGAAAAGAATTTGTTTTATACAAGGCAATGACCCAAAACAAAGTAAATTAACTAAAGAACTGTTGAGGAAGAAGATTTGTGTTTTGGAATGGCCAAGTCAGAGTCCTCTTGGCTATAACCCTATTGAGAGGCTGTGGTATCACCCGAAGAGGCCTGTTGATATATTGATGAACTGAAACAATATTGTTGTCAGGAAGGAACACTTCCTTGGGCCATAACAAACAGACCACAATTTGTTAGTGATTAATGCAGAAATCCCGGTAATTCTAATAGGTTAATTTACCTTTTCTTGCACATGTAGGACATGTAGACACAAGATAGTGGGATTTTTTTTTTTTCATTAATACTAAATATATTGAAGCTATAAAAATTGGTTGTACAGCTGGACATATACTTTGAGGTAACAGTGGTGCAATGTACTGGAGGCCTACAAACATCATTGCTATATTTGGATCTTTCCAATCACATGAATTGCACTGGTTATAAATGTTTATTGCTGCTTATTAAAAGCAGGCCAATGTGGAAAGAAGGATCTACAAATGCATAGCAGCTTGACACATCTCCGACCTGATGACAGGCATCTCTTCTACTGACCTTCTTACATCTAAAATAAATGTCAGTATGAGACATTATAAGTCTTAAAAAATCCAAGAATTAAGAATCTAAAAAATGTTTTCTTTTGCAAGCATATCACAATTTATTTTACCAAACGGTAAAACTGTAATGATTGAATATTAAAAGCAATGTGAACATGTTTTGTGAATTTAGATTCTTCTTAAAGAAGAATATATCCTGCTAAATAAATTTAAGTAAAAATTAGCAAAGAAACTTAAATTCATTTTTAACACAGATCTCCTTTACAAATATTTTTAGCTCAGAAGTGGATCCGCCTCCTTAAAATTCAATATTTTTCCACCAAAAGAATTGCATCTTGTTCAATTTCTTCCTTGTCAAAGAAACTGCAACACTGTTTCAATTGGATTCCAAAAATAACCTCTTTATTCACACTGCTTATGCTATTATATTGTTGCACAGCTCGGGCAGGCGAGGGGTCATTCCATTATCCAGAAACGAGATAACTGAGTATTAGGGCAGCCAAGCTCTTTGACTTTCTGCCCTGTGGTAATGGGTCTTTTTTTAAGGCCTTTAACCAATGTTTCTAGTTGGTATTTGACAAAAGAAAAGGTAACATTCCCACATAATCCTTTATCTTCCTCCATCTGTGGACAGTTTGGTAAAAGGCATTCCTGTTTTCATTAAAACTGCTCTGTGCTCATGTGAAGCCAGCATTTGCTCTCCCTGTAAATTTAAACACCACAAGAAATAATAGCCGAGACCGAGTCTCTGTTTTACGTGTGTTTGCAATAGTTTCCACTAAATTGAAAGTGCTTGATAGGATTTAAAGAAAAGGTAGGAAAAAAATCAGATGCGCATATATATGTGACTCAATAGCTTTTTTAAAATTTATGGAGACCGCAGTCAATAAGATGCTCTAAGAAACATCTTGTTATTTTTTTGAAACAGGGGAAGGACAGAAATGATAAGCAAATATACTTATAAAAATGAATGGGTAGCTGATGATTCTTTGTGAGCACAAAAGTCTCTTTTAAGCCATTTTACCTAGCTCTGCACTGGTATAAGCCAGCTCCTTAGATGGAGATGGGTTGCATGATTTACTTCTTAACCACATATTTTAAAATTAGAGACAACTAATATTTTTTACACATGATGTAGAAAACTATAATTATTCTGAATTCTAATATATGTCTATGCCTCTTATTTATTTTTTAATTTCTTTAAGGTGTTTATTTCTGGATTTAGGGAGTATCTACACTTTATATATAGTTTTGATATGTTAGAAGGTTTTGATCAGTAGGGGTCCATGCGCTGAGAATAGAAAGCCTAACAGGACATCTTCACTTCTGCTTCAGTAGAAAGGAGAGACATTGTTCTATGGTGACTTCTAACTCCAAATTTTAGCGACTGACGTCTAGCACTCGGATATCCATGAATCAAAATCTTTGATATGTAGCTTTGAATTATTAACAGTGTACGCAAAATGTAGTTACTCTTTAACAATGAATGACTTATCCCTAGAATAATCATCAATAGATAATTTTTTTTTATATGTAGCAGCACCCTACTCCATACATTAAGGCACATGCAAAGACTGGAAACATGAATTATAAAAGTAAACTAAAATGCATTACTGCTATACTTACTATATATGAAAATATGAAGCTCTTTGTGCACAGTTTTAATCAAAACTATGCTGGGGACCATCTACCAGTGACAAAGGGGCTTTTGCAGATTAAAACTTAGCACTAACACAGAGTTGCATCTCCTCGGCCTAATCTTACCAATAGAGATAAGTGAATTTTTTTAAATGTGTCTGTGTCCAATTAGCCAAATATTTCAAAATATGTGATTTATGTCCGAATCGATTCTACATGAATCAAATATGCTCCAACTGGCCTTAAAATCGTTATATGACATTCTGAAGTTTCCTATGAACAGATTTTATTATATAATTTTCTTATCTTTTTTAATTTTTATTTTTTGGTCTATATCTCCTTTCCCCCCTTTAAGCTCTTTAACACAATGATAGCCATAGCAAATAATGTGAGAGGGACATTGACATATATAGTGATGGGTAAACGCATGGTTAACGGTGTTAACAAACAGAGTTTAAAAAACCTACTACTTGATCACATGTGTTATGCTTTTTCATATTAGAAGCATTCCAAAAATATTCCCTTATTGCAGGTAGATAGCTGGCACACAGTGTTATGGGGAAAAACTGTTGCTTGTTGGGACCAAGTATCTTAAAATGATGCCTTAATGGAGGAAGATCCCTGTCCCTGTTTATACACACACACTTTATTGTCAAAATAAATAGTGGCCTGCATGTGTCCAAAAACCATGTGTTAACAGGGGCAGAATGCATATAAGTGTTAATTGTCAGAAGAAACAGTGGTTTGTAATGAAGTTGAACAAGCCTAGAAAAACTTTCTTTTATTTGGGAGCAACAAAAAGTACATTTTTGATATAGAAAGGAAAGGTGTGTAGGGGTTATATTAACAGCAATTGTAACGCCAGCAGTAGGAGCATAATATGGAACAAACAAGTCATTAAATATGTGTGTGGCTGTGTTTGGGTAGTAGCAGTTATAGTGACTGTTCTTATGAAAGTCATTAACAGGGAGACTCTTTTGAGTATCTTCACAGAATGTGTGGTTTTGTAGCCTCTCCTTAGGAAAAGAGGAGGCAACAAATTAGGAGAAGTCAGTGAAAACAGAGAGGATGCAACTGAAAGGCTTCTCTGTGTTTGCAAGGAGGAGCAGGAGGAATGATGTGACCTCTGGCTCCAAGGACTATGTCAGATTCAAAAATGACATCTACATCATCCTGTTATGACTCAGAAGAGTAGTGAGCCTCCCAGTCCACAATCTTAAATAGTGATGTCGCGAACATAAAATTTTCAGTTCGCGAACAGCGAACGCGAACTTCCGCAAATGTTCGCGAGGCGAACCGGGCGAACCGCCATAGACTTCAATAGACAGGCGAATTTTAAAAACCAAAGGGACTCTTTCTGGCCACAATAGTGATGGAAAAGTTGTTTCAAGGGGACTAACATCTGGACTGTGGCATGCCGGAGGGGGATCCATGGCAAAACTCCCATGGAAAATTACGTAGTGGACGCAGAGTCGGGTTTTAATCCATAAAGGGCATAAATCACGTAACATTCCTAAATTGTTTGGGATAACATGCTTTAAAACATCCAGTGTGTGTATACGATCAGGTATGATGTTGTATCGATCAGGTAGTGTAAGGGTTACGCCCGCTTCACAGACATTGACAGACCAAACTCCTCTTTTAATGCACCGCAAACTCCCCATTTGCACAAGGTTGGATACCAAGCTAGCCATGTCCCGGTGATGTCATTGAAGGTTTCTTCCTCCACCCAGCCACGTACAACACCAAGGGTCCCCGAAAGGTCAATTGAATTGATTTTTCGAACGGGGAGATGGTTAAAAAAACGCTGGCTCCCTCCCCTTTGTTTTAATCCACGGTCACTGCGTCTGCGCCGTGCAATTTACTGTCACACCTGATATGAGTGGTATTTTCTATAGTACTATTCTCATCAGTTTAATCCCTGTTACGTCCCCAATCTGGGGTCCATATATTGAATTGATTTTTTGAACGGGGAGATGGTTAAAAAAACGCTGGCTCCCTCCCTTTTGTTTTAATCCACGGTCACTGCGTCTGCACCGTGCAATTTACTGTCACACCCGATATGAGTGGTGGTGGGCACTGGCAGTGGGCACACTACAGTCTGTGGAAGTCGGCCTGACACACACTGGCAGCAGGCAAGCAACTGAAATTAGACTAAAGTGTAAAAATTAAATGCCTGTACCACACGGTAGGAGTGGTGGTGGGCACTGGCAGCCTGACACACACTGGCTGGCAACTAACCTTAGATTAAAGGGTAAAAATTAAATGCCTTTGTTTGATGCAAAGTCCTGTGCCACACGGTATGATTGATAGGCAGCAGTGGCAGTGGGCACACTACAGTCTGTGGGCCTGCAGCTCCTCACACACAGGCAGGCCAGGCAACTGCAAGATATATATGGAGAAAAAAAAAAAAAAGCAGACTAATGTTGCAGCCCTAAAAAGGGCTTTTTGGGGTGCTGTCAGGACGCTGTCCTTAAAGCAGAGATCAGATGAGTCTTTCAGGACTGGAATGGACACTGAATTCACTAGCCTAGCTATCAATTTCCCATTAAATCAGCAGCAACTACTCTGTCTCTCCTCTCACTAAGACTGCAGCTTCAGAATGAATCTAAAATGGATGCTGTGCAGGAGGTGGGAGGGTCTGGGAGGGAGGGTATGCTGCTGATTGGCTGGAATGTGTCTGCTGACTGTGAGGTACAGGGTCAAAGTTTGCTCAATTATGATGTATAGGGGGTGGACCGAACATCGCATATGTTCGCCCGCTGAGGCGAACGCGAACAATCTATGTTCGCCGGGAACTGTTCGCCGGCGAATAGTTCGGGCCATCTCTAATCTTAAACTCTTTGACCTCAATAATAATGTGGCACCTATTGGATGCCAGGGAGAACTTTGGCCTACTACTTGCCAGAGGGCTGGTGCTGCTTTCTGATGATAACACATTCTGACTCTTGAATTACAAGGGGGTTACCAATCAAGACCTCAGAACATAACAACCAATTAAAGGGGCCTAGCTACACTCAACAACCTACCAAACACACCAATAACCCTATAGCATGAAAACCACTCAATATATAAAAATATAAAAGTGTATTGAAAAACAAATACAAATAACATACTAATAAAATAACAGGGGCAAGATAGAACATAGCCCTACTTAACTGCAACAAATAAGGTAATACACTGACAAGCTAAATTGTAAAAATGTTTAGAACTTTTGACTATCAGGCTCTATACAGTATCTCACGATCCACTACAGCTTCAAATGCGAGACTATTATCATTTTATAGACAATCATCTTGGCTATGTCATACATATATAGGACTTGCAACTTTAAGCATATGATTTGTTGTGCAGATCCTTGTCATGTAACTGCATTGTTACTGTTTTGCTCCTGGTGGCGGAAAAATATTTTTGTTCTTGTATACTACAAATTACAACATTTTCTCACATTCCCTAATAGCTCAGTGCTTTATTAGGTTGATTCCCAAGAGAAAGGTCACTGTTTCGAATCCAGGAGCAGCCATGAAGAAGATTTGCCAAGAAAAGAGAAACAGCATAATCCAGCTCATTGATAGCAGTATCTTGGCCAAGAAAACTGCCAAACTGCATCATGTGAGTGCCATGAAAGTTGGATGAATATGAAATAAAGTCCATCCATCTATTCCAAAGTCAAAAGGTGGATGTCCTGGCAACATTTTGGAGTCAACATGTCGACTTATCGAAAGGTCTATCAGTTCTGGCTCGATAAACATGACAGTGGAGGTGACTTGTATGCTTCGTAATGATCACAGACATCCTTGCAAGCACCATGTGACGCACATTACAAAAGTCTGGAATGGTGGCCCGAAAGAAGACGAAGAAGCCTCAACCTTATTATCATCATAAGAAGCGTCGGCTTGAGTTTGCAGTATGAACACTGGACAGTAGTAGATTGGAAACAGGTGATTTGGAGCAATGAAACAAAAGTCAATAGACTGGGCTCTGATGGGTGCAAATGGGTCTGAAAGAAACTAGGGAAAAGGGGGCTAATGGATCGAGAAATTAAAGGAAATGTCAAGTTTAGTGGAGAAAGCCTGATGATATCGGGTTATTTCACAAGGCGTTGGATACTTGACCAGGATCAATGGTGGTCTCAATGTTAAGCTTGATGTGAATATCCTACAAGACAATTTACTTCATACACTCAAAAACTATGGGTATGAAAAACATAACATAGTGTTCCAGCAGGACAACGGGCTGAAGCATCGAGATTGGCGAAGAAATGGTTTAATGACAATGAAGTGGAGGATGCTGGATTGGCCCCCACAGTCCCATGATCTAAACCCAATGAAACACTTGTGAGTTGAGTTGAAGAAAAATCTGTATTTGTACCCAAGTGAATCCACCAGTATGCATCAACATTGAAAATGTGTAGTAGAGACCTGGTACAGATTTCGGCCAAGAGCATGCCCAGAAGAATTCAGGCAGTGTTCAAAGCCAAAGGTGGATTTACAAAATAATAAAAATCTAAATTTTTAATTTTAGGAGCAAAACAGTAACAATGCAGTTGCATGGCAAGAATCTGCATAACTAATTATATGCTAAGTATTTATGTCAAGATGTACACCTGCGCTCCCATGTGTGTGTTTGCACTGATGTTAGCGTGTATCCGCTAGGTCAATGCCCGCTGCTGGTTGCCTGTCCGGCCTGCTGTACTGGCCGGTTTACTCAAATGATTTATGATAAAAGCCTTTCACTGGTACGTGTAGGGCTGAGGCGTCCGCGCTGGTAAGGTATGTGACTAGGAAGTCAGACCGCTCACGTGGCGGGCTGCGTCCAAGTTATAAGTATAAATGAAAAGTTTCAATAATGGCATAGTCAGTGATTAACAGTTTGTTAGCAGTTAATACTTGAAGTTCATCTACTAATTCAAAAAACTGCTGCGTTACCTAAAAGACTGTATGAAGTCCGTCCTGGATGAAGTTCAATCCTTTGATTTATCTGGCAATAGTAGTTCGAGGCTCTACCTACTAGCGTGGCAGGGCTCCGGCCGGCAGCGCGTGCACTCGCGAGGGAGCCGAGGTGTGGTTTGGAAACTCTGAAAGCTCGTGACGTCAAAGCTGTCTGGAAGCCTGGAAGGGACTTGATTACTCCAACTCGTTTCCAAGCCAAAAGCGGGCTCCTTCGTCAGGGAGTGGCTTCACGAGCTTTCAGAGTTTCCAAGCAACACCTCGGCTGCCACGCTAGTAGGTAGAGCCTTGAACTACTATTGCCAGATAAATCAAAGGATTGAACTTCATCCATGACGGACTTCATACAGTCTTTTAGGTAACGCAGCAGTTTTTTGAATTAGTAGATGAACTTCAAGTATTAACTGCTAACGAACTGTTAATCACTGACTATGCCATTATTGAAACTTTCCATTTATACTTATAACTTGGACGCAGCCCGCCACTGAGCGGTCTGACTTCCTAGTCACATACCTTACCAGCGCGGACGCCTCAGCCCTACATGTACCAGTGAAGGGCTTTTATCATAATTATATGCTAAATAGTTGCAAGTCTAATTTATGTATCAAATAGCTAAGATGATTGTCTTTAAAATTATGGTAGTCTTACATTCGAAGCTCTAGTGGATGATAAGATATGGAGCTTGAAATTCAAAAGTCCAAAACATTGTTATCCTTCTGCTTGTCAGTGTACACAAGGTATAAGACCTGGACCAATCGTTAATTTCTAACGATACTTTGTTTTTCCTTAGTCCTAACAGCAGCACAGATGGAGTTAACCACCCCCCATGGACTGGCAGGACCGGCGGAATGTTTAATGAGCCCAAGACTAATAACTCAATTTAACAATTATGTATCTCCTTAAAAGGAGGAAGTCAACCCCCAGCCCACTGTGTTTATAGTAAGAAAAAAACTAGACTTACTAGGGTTGTAAATTTGTGTGCTGCTGTTAGGACTAAGGGAAAACAAATTATCGTTAACGATTCCCATACGTCCTACCAGCAGCACAGATGGGGAGATAGCAAGAAGAAACCCCTAGGGAGGGCCTTCCTGCCTGGCAGAACTAAGAAAAGTCTGCCCAAAGACCAAAAACTCAGCTAGACTGGCATCAAGTCTATAATGGGAGATGAATGTCGATTCAGAGCTCCAGGAGGCAGCTTTGCAAATCATGTTGAGAGGCAGAAGACTCCTCTCGGCAAAAGAAGTAGCCACAACTCGAGTAGAGTGGGCCTTCACGAATCCCAGAGGGTCCAGAGATTGTGGAAACAAAGGATTCCTTAATAGCCTCCTCAATCCACCGACTGATGGAAGGTTTGGATGCCTTAAAGCCTTTAAAGTTACTGGCAACAGGATTAGCAGATTGCAGATATATGAAACACTTTTCCAGCTCACCCACATGAAGATTCCAGCGTGCACGGCACCTCAGGCAAGTTCCTGGATAATGACTTCAGATGAAAAACAACATGTCCAGCACTGCATGGATTTTTGTGCAAAATTTCTTCCATTTATTTCAAAGTGACAAGATGAGTACAAGAACACACCACAGGCAGTAAAAGATTTACGCGTTTCGGACCCTGGGGTCCTTAGTCATAACAGCAAGTGACGCAGCGAGGTATGTTTATATATGTGAGTTACAACTAGTATCACTTCCTTTTCTTGATTAGAATGGGGAGGGACCTCCCCAAATGTTAAACACCTTCACCTGAGTGCCTGACTTGCTGGTAGTACAACAAGTACAAAATCAACTTAGTGAATCTGACATCTATGCTAGCAACCATAAGTCTATGAATTATCCACGTGCAAACTTTATAATATAACAGTAATATTGCAAGTAATTCACTAAATAGTTACACCATGACAATAAGATACAATAAAAAATAATACAAAATGTACTAAAATAAGAAATGGCAAAAAAACGCATTGTTTGGAACCTGTTCAGTTGTATAGATACATAAGCTCCTTGTGTAGGTTTAACCCTTTAGGTACTCTGGTATTAAGTCTCAGAATCCAATATGCCTCCCGTAATAAAATAGCTTTTTTATAGTCTCCACCCCGTCTTCTTACTTCTTCTAGGGCGAATGCACTGAACGATTGAACTCTGCGATTATGTGCAGAAATGAAGTGTCTAGCTACATCAGAAATATTTAGTGCTGAGGGATTACTTATATAATTCAGATGTTCCAGTATTCTATTTTTGAATTTGCGTGAAGTGCTTCCAACATACATCAAATCACATTCAGTGCAGCGTATAATGTATACGACACCCTCAGTGTTGCAGTTCATATAACCCTTCATTTTGAACATCTCTGTGTGTTCTGCATTGTGGAACTCCTGTGTAGGAGTGACATAATTGCAGGTTTTGCATCTCCGGCTACCGCATCGTGTGAACCCTGTATAGCTCAACCATGTATCTGAAGATTTTTTTCTTCGATACAAATAAGAAGGGGGAAAGATAAGTGCCCAGAGAAGGAGCTCTTCTTGACACAATCCGGCAACCCTCCCCAAGTGTATCACGCAGAAATTGATCCTCAAAATGGATAGGTAAACACTTTTTTACAATAGTGCTGATTTCATCAAATTGTCTGCTAAACACAAGTACCAGAGTAGGAAGTTTGTAATTGTTATATTTATCTCTCCTCCAAAATGGAGTGGATTGGATATCATTTTTTGGCAAATCCATGTAGTTCCTTTTCTCTGGCACTCGTTTGTTGTCATTATGAAACAGCAAATCATGTCTGTTTTTATTTTGTGCCATGTTATAAGCTCTGTTTAACATCCACTGTGGGTAACCACGTGCTTTTAACCTAGTGCCAATATTATTGCACTCCAGAAAAAAACGCGGTGTCTGAACTGCAATTTCACACTTTTCACTGTGTGTTTGGGATGATGACTATCGGCATGAAGTATGGTATTGCCTGCTGTACTTTTTCTGTATGTCTGCGTAGAGATATTTTGTTCATTACCAACGAGTTTAAGATCCAAAAAATAAATTGTATTTGGTTCACTATGACTAGTGAAGCGGAGGCTATAGGGGTTATTGTTTAAATATTGAAGGAAGTCTGGCATGGCAGATACCCCACCCCTCCAAATGAGGAGCAGGTCATCAATATACCTGCCATACCAGACTATATCCCCATAAAAATGATTTTTTTCATTATAAATATATCTTTCTTCCCAATACGCCATGACAAGATTTGCCAGGGACGGGAGAATTTTGCCCCCATTGAAACTCACCTCACTTGTACAAAAAACTTTGAGTCAGAAGAAAAATAATTATGTGTCAGTAGATACTGCATCACTTCAAGGATGTAATCAATAAACTCATTGGAATGACAGGTATATGTATGCAAATAATATTTAGGAGCTAAAGAAGCTACCTCATGTGGTATGGACGGGTATAGTGACACGACGTCAGCTGCAACCTATGAAAAATCATGACTCCAATTCACATCATACAGAGACCGCAAAACATCAGCCGTGTCACGTAAGTAACCTGGTATTCTTTTGACCAATGGCTGAAGCAAAGAGTCCAACCATTTAAAGAGCCTACTCCTGATATAATAGGACGCAGTGGTGGAGGATCTATGCATTTATGTATTTTCGGTAACGCATGCATTATAGGAGTGACTGGGTTCTCGACCCATGTTCTGTCCCTTATTGATTAATAACTGATATTTTTTCTTAAATAAATTAAGCGGATCTGTATCCAGTCTCCTGTAGGTAAGAGGATCAGACAACTCCTTCATCATCTGATCAAAATATGTTTGCTTGTCTAACACCACCACTGCACCCCCTTTGTCTGCCACCTTGATAACTATCTGATCGCATTTTTGCAATTCATCCAAAGCCTTCCTTTGTGAAAAGGAAAGGTTTGAATGTTTCTTGCTAGATTCTGTGCGGGTGGACAGACCACTCAGCTCTTTTTCTAGTATTTCTTGAAACATGTCCATACCTGGCGTATGGGACAGAAGTGGATAAAAATTTGGATTTGACATTTTAATGGTATCACCTTTGAACAAAAAACCAGGGTCATCATTTTCCCTTTGTAGATCCTCAAGGTACACTAGGGAAAGTTGCTCTTTAAATAATTTATTTTGATATGCATTTATAAAATTCCCAGATGTACTTTGTTCACTAGGATCCGCAATAGGAGAAGGAACATCAGAAACTTATTTATATCTAATAAAGTAGAAAATAAATCAAAATTTACAGTCGGTACAAAATTTAAACCATATGAGAGAACTTCCTTTTGGGTTGCTGTGAGAGCAACCTGCGACAAATTGACTACATCCAAAGTTTTTTCTGGTAATGTCTCTAGGTTTTTCTCTTCTGTCTCCGAGTGGAAATTGTTGATTCCTTTCCTATGTTTTCTTCCTGCGCGTCTTCGTTTTTTGACTTTGCATTTTTATCTTTATGCCCACTTTTTTCACGTTTGTAATAAGATGAACCTGGGGATTGGGAAGAGAAGTCATTCTCTGTATGGACAATGGAGTCCTGTGAAGTATCCATTTCTTCTGAAAATTCTATATCTGAGGAGAAACTAACTTTAGGTATTTTTCCTTGTATATTTTTAGGTTTTTTCCTGTGGTTTTTTAGGATTGATTTTGGGGTGGAATGGTAATTGTCTCTGCACCCCCATTCGTAGACTTGATCTTGGGTATAGTTGTGCAGGTCGCGTTGGAACTTAATATGTTTGGTTTCCATTATCTGATCTTCTAATTCTTTGATTCTTCTAATTCTGAGACTTAATACCAGAGTACCTAAAGGGTTAAACCTACACAAGGAGCTTATGTATCTATACAACTGAACAGGTTCCAAACAATGCGGTTTTTTGCCATTTGTTCTTTTAGTACATTTTGTCTTATTTTTTATTTTTTATTGTATCTTATTGTCATGGTGTAACTATTTAGTGAATTACCTGCAATATTACTGTTATATTATAAAGTTTGCACGTGGGTAATTCATAGATTTATGGTTGCTAGACTAGATGTCAGATTCATTAAGTTGATTTTGTACTTGTTGTACTACCAGCAAGTCAGGCACTCAGGTGAAGGTGTTTAACATTTGGGGAGGTCCCTCCCCATTCTAATCAAGAAAGGGAAGTGATACTAGTTGTAGCTCACATATATAAACCTACCTGGCTGTGTCACTTGTTGTTATGACTAAGGACCCCAGGGTCCGAAACGCGTAAATCTTTTACTGCCTGTGGTGTGTTCTTGTACTCATCTTGTCACTTTGAAATAAATGGAAGAAATTTTGCACGAAAATCCATGCAGTGCTGGACATGTTGTTTTTCATCTGAGGATTATCAGATTCTCATCTTTCCTGAACTCCTTGATCTATCCACATAGATCAGGAGAAATCTCGAGACATCCAGAGGATGTCTAGCAGGTTCCTAGTAGGAGGTGGTAGATGTCGACAGAATCGGGAGAAATATCACCTGGTTGATGTTCTGGAAAGAAGGAACTTTAGGCCTGCAATATGGGAGGAATCTAAGAAGGTCCCGGTCATGTAAGAAAATGGTATAGGGCTCATGTGCTGAGAGAGCTTGAAGCTCAGAGACCCTCTTGGCCAAAGTCACTGCAAGGAGAAACGCAAATTTCCAAGTGACGAACTTGATGTCCACCTCCTCTAACGGTTCAAATGGGGGAGATGCTAACCCCCTGAGAACTACTAATAAATCCCATTGAAAAATGGGTCTCAGTACTGTAAGCTTTAATCTTTCAGCTCCTCTAAAGAACCGTTTGATCAGCGGGTCCTGAGAAAAAAGCCTGTTAAGGCAAGCTGAGATGGCTGAAACTTGAACCTTCAGAGTAGAAGGGCAAGGCCTCTATCAAGGCCGTCTTGCAGGAACTGAAGGATAGCGGAGAGGGGCGGATCTGCAGATGCCACCTCATTTGAGGTACAACATGATAATAGATGATAATATCTTCATAATACGAGAGTAGGCTCTCTTGGTAGAGTCCGCTCTAGAATAAGACAGCATTCTCAGGACTGACTCTGAAAGCCCTTCTATTCTGGGAAGGGACTGATCAACCTCCAGGCTGTCAGGTTGAATCTTTGCAGATCTGAGCAGAGGTGAGTGTCCCACGACACCAGGGTCTGCTGTGGGGGAGCCTTCAATATTGTCCTTAACTCAACTGGGTGAGCTAGGTAAACCAGGATCTCTTCGGCCAAAACAGTATGATGGCTATCACCGAGGCCTGATCCTGACGGATTTTCATCAATTACCTCGGAATCATGGAAAACGGAGGGAAGATGTATGCCAGCCTGAACCTCCAGGATATTGACAGAGCGTCTAACGCCAGGCAGTTGTCCTCCCTGTAAAGGGAGCAAAACCTCTCCACCTTGGCATTGAACCTTGTTGCCATGAGATCCACCTCTGGAATACCCCACTTGAGGACTATCTGCTTGAATATCTCCGGATGTAAAGACCACTCCACCGACAGAATACCGCGGCTCAGCCGCTATCATATTGAGGGAGCCTTGGATGTGGATCGCAGATAAGTGGGAAAGGTACAACTCTGCCTAATCCAGAATCACCCCGATCTCTGACAGGAGGGTAAGTGATCTCGTGCCTCCCTGCTTGTTGAAGTAAGGTACCGCAGTCATATTGTCTGACTGGACTTTCACCTCTTTGCAACGGATCTGAGGGGCTAAGTGAAAAAGGGCTAGCCAGATATCTTGAACCTCGCGGAGATTGGATGAAAGAAGACACTCCTGTGGAAACCAGGTCCCATGAACTGGAGTGTCGTCTAGGTGAGCGTCCCAGCCCCAGATAAGGAATGATGGTCAGTCCTTGAAGCCTCAAAGCCGCCACCACAGAAACCACCACCTTGGTAAAAGTGTGAGGGGCAGAAAAAATGCCAAAAGGAAGGGCAACAAACAGAAGATGCCTGACGACACCGGACACCTGGACCGTGATCCTGAGATACTTCCTGGAAGCAAGATGGATGGGGATGTGTTCAGATATGCATCCAGGGTTGCCATCACGTCTCCAGGATTAAGGACGTGAACTACTGACCTGGTCGTTTCTACACGAAACTTCACCTTCCTTATAAACCGATTGAAATATCTCAGATCGATAATCATCCGGAGATCTCCTGAAGCCTTGGGAACCAGAAAAAAACTGGTGAATAGAGCCCTAGGCCCGGTTCTCCTACCGGAACCTCCTCCAGAGCCCCCTTGCAAATGTAGTCCTGAATGTAGAAGGTTAATCTTGACAAACCTGTCCAGAGGAATAGCGGTGAGGTTGACTAAATAACCCTCGGAAATTATGTTCAGGACCTAAGGATTCGAGATCTCTCGGATCCACTCTTCTCAGAAGTGGGAGAGATGACCCCCGATGGGTACATGAAGCATAGGAGTGGGGAAGCTTATTGGCAGGACGGCAGGAGTAACGGGAATTAACCAAGAGCCTCGAAGAGGCCCATAGTCAGGAGGTGGATTTTCCATCTTTGGCTCCTCCATGAGAGCGCCTCAAACCCTTTCGCTGCGCTCTCCAGTCACTATGAGAGCTTGTTTGCTGGCCAGACCTACCACCGCGGTCTTGTCTGCCCTGCCCTCGAAAAGACTGCTGGGGAAGGCTCTTCACCTTCTTGTCTGAAAAGCCCTCCATGATCTTATCCAGCTCCGAACCGAACAAACGGTTGGGCTCGACTGCAAGGCCACATAAGCTGTATTTTGAGGAATTGTCAGAGACCCAAGCCTTAAGCCAAAAGGGCATAAGGGCCGCCAACCCCAGGGCCATGCTAAATATAGGCACCTGATTTGATAGTATTGTCACAGGGTACCAAAGGCGCACTTGGTGTCCTATCGGCCACAGACCTGCTGCTTAGCTTCGGGAGCAAGGATCTGTGTTTGTTTGCAGGGAGGCTCCCTCGCTAGCTTCAAGCTGGAGTTGTGCGATATCGCGCAAGAAGTCCGTAGCCAGGTTGATGGTCTTGAAGGCAGCCAGTATGTGGTCCTGGAAAAAACCTCTGGTTCACGTCAAATTGAATTTGATTCAGGCGAGACTGGAGGAACATAGAGACTTCAGAAGCCGCTATGGCTGTGGAAGCGGAAGCCGCAGCTGCTGTATGACCCCGTCTTAGTGTGCACTCTGCAAGGGGGTCCTGCAGGCTAGACCCATCCTCTGCAAGAACCAGAGTGCGCTTGGACAACTTAGCAATAGCCATATCCACCTTGGGAATGGATCCCCATGAATCCACCAAGGGTTTAGCCATCAGGAACATGGATTTAAACTTCTTTGTTAAAACCGGAACCTCCAGGTTTTTTCCACTCTGTAAACATGACAGAGAAGAGGGTCTCATCCGCTTCGAAGACACGAGGTGCCCGAGTATCGGGATCCGAAGGCTCCCCACGGTTAACATCATGGTCCCCCGACCTGATGGAGTTGAGCAATTTATGTGTCTTTTCAGGGGGAAAAAACATGACGTCAGCTCCTCCTCATCCGAGGAGGAGGAAGGAACTAAGGAGACCAAGAAGGTCTCTCTACCGGGACAGAGGTCTCCCAAGCTAGTATTTGCCCAGCCTTAAGCTGTTTACCTTATGCGATCTCACAAGTGCAGGTATGATCAACTTACAATAACCGCATCTGTGCTGCAATGGTAGCAGGATAGATGCTTTATCCTGGAATCCACTTTCCTGCCTTCCGAATCCCGCTGAGAAGACATCACTGCGGGAAAAAAGGGACAAGTAAAACATTTGTAAACCACCTATCTACACAGGAAAGATAGAAAAACAGACTGGCAGCAGCTGAGGACCGGAGGAAAAAAACACCACAAGTGGAACAACCAACTTTAGGACTCTGGGAGCTAGCTGAAAAAGCATATGCCAGAGACCTGCATAAGAAAAAAATACTTAAAATTTTCGCATGAAAACGCGAAAAAAATCGCATCCGCGATAAAAAATCGCATCTATGAAAAAAATCGAGCCCGTGAAAAAATCGAGACAGATTACCCGGAAGTGATGCAAAAGGAGAATCCCTGCGTCACCTCCAGAAGATGGCGCGCCCAGGGACCGAGAATCCTGGACCAAGAACGCCGCCAAAATACCCCAGCCAGGCGCAACTGCACGGGGCCGGCAGAGGATAAGCTGCCGGCCAAACTGACAAGGTACCTAGAAAAGGGCAACGCCGTTACCCAAACGAAAAGAAGGCTCCCTGCGCTTTCCATAGAAAGGGGGGAACAAACTGCCTAGTCCACCTGTCCGGGAGGACAGAAAAAAATACAGTGGGCTGGGGGTTGACTTCCTCCTTTTAAGGAGATACTTAATTGTTAAATTGAGTTATTAGTCTTGGGCTCATTAAACATTCCGCCGGTCCTGCCAGTCCACGGCGGGTGGTTAACTCCATCTGTGCTGCTGGTAGGACGTAAGGGAATATGTATAAATATGAAGGACACAAAAAAAGTATGTCCATTGAATATCAAAGATAATATGGATAGAGTTGCCAACTAACTGCCTGAACACCTCATCAATGGCCACCCTACATGTGTAAATAATGAATAATCCAAATTTTGTCTATTATAGGAATGCTGGTAATATAGTAAATAAACTAAAATAAATATCGGTCTCTAAACTGTAAAATAATATAATATAACATTAACAAATGGACGTGGCTGTAAAGCCGACCATTCCTACAATGCCACAATGGAGCAAATAGCATGCAGTTAAAGGGTCAAAAAATAAACATCAAGATAGGCATAGAAGATGATTAAATTCCCATAAGGACAATGGTCCAGTCTACCCTGTGTCAGGCAAAAATCCTCAACGTGTGTTTCACCACCAAGCTGGTTTTGTAAGAATTTCTTGGATAATAAGAACTGGGTCTGTCATTTTGCACTGTTCTGTTTTTCAGACATTTTGTTATGAGTCCAATAAATGAAACATAATGGGTTTGGTAAACAGATTATTAAATGTTACTAGCATAATTGAAACAGTTTTTACTGTAATTTAAATACAGAGGCACAATTACCTCTCCCCCTTCTACAAACACACTGTACATTGACAATTTATAGCACATTGGTAATAATGCAATTTTAGCAGTAAATGTGTTTGAACGATGTACACTGTCTGTTGCAGTAATGTGGTTAATTAATATGGGTATAAGAATACAATTTTTGCAGTAACTGACTTTGAACTACATGGTCTGTTGCAGTTCTATGTAAATTAACACTGGTTTAAGAATACAATTTTAACAGTAAAATGTATTTGAACTATACTGTCTGTTGCAGTAATACATTTACTAACACAGGTATGGGAACTAATTGACTTTGATCTGAATTACAGGAAACATTTAATTTGCCGCAAAACCAAATTTCCTTGCACTTTGTGGTAACAAATAGTTTTTTTTCCCCCATAAATGATGGCTACATGTGTAACAAAGTGAAGGTAAGAATCCTAGGAAAGAGGGTTCAGCGAACCCGAACTGCAAAGTACCCGGAACTGAACCCAGACTTTTTCACTGAAGTTCTGGTTCGGTGTTTGGGTGATTTTATTATTTTCTGTTATAACATGGTTAAACCGGAAAATAATCGCATTCTTAAGATAGAATGATAAATAAAATGGCCATTGAGGGGTCAAAAATAATAAAAAATATTTAAAAAAATAAAAAAGAAAGAAGAGAATACCGATTGCACAATCAAGTGGATGAGGTGAGGTTTTAAAATTATTTTTAACCCCTCAATGGCCATTTTATTTAGCATTCTATCTTAAAAATGCTATTATTTCCGTTATAACCATGTTATAACAGAAAATAATAAAGTAAAGTTTGGGTCTCTATTGATTTTAAATGGGTATGTGTTTGGTGTTCGGGTCAAGTTTGGGTCCCCAACCTTTCACCGGTTCGCTCATCCCTACTAGGAACACAATATGACCCATAATGTCACGCAGCCAGCCAATCAGCAGATAGCCATCTCCTGTGATGTCACAGTCCTATAAAAGCCTCATCCTGAGCGGTCACCGCCATTTTACTGTAAACTGAGCATAGGGAGAGACGCGACAATCGCTAGGAATAGTATTGATCGAGAACCAAAGTGCTTGGGTGCTTGGGCTGAACACATCAGGATGCTCTACAGAGCACCCAAGCATAATGGAAGTCAATGGGAGAACCAGAGCATTAATCCAGGGACCCTGCTTGGAAGAGGGGAGGGTATCTGGTTCACAGGAAAAGGACAGAAATTGATGGAA
Source organism: Bufotes viridis (assembly GCA_033119425.1). Classification (NCBI taxonomy): domain Eukaryota; kingdom Metazoa; phylum Chordata; class Amphibia; order Anura; family Bufonidae; genus Bufotes; species Bufotes viridis. Next base: position 183,745,895 of record CM065589.1, on the reverse strand, counting down.
CCACTGAAATGGTTTGGGAAAAGTATGAGGGCGATATCTGGATGTATCTTGGACTCCCAGGTCTTATACAAGGAGATATAGCTGTACATGTAGAATTATATTCAGGAGATATACTAGCATGCTTCATATCACTATATTCAAGGAGATATATAACTTATTCCAGCTGTACAATCATAATTATATACAGGAGATACCCAGGTTATACCAGCATGGTCAATATCACTACATACAAGAAGATGTCTAACTTATACCAGCTGTACATATATAATTATATACAGGAGATACCCAGGTTATACCAGCATGGTCCATATCACTAAATACAAGAAGATGTCAAACTTATACCGGCTATAAATATATAATTATATACAGAAAATAGCCAGGTTATGCCAGCATGGTCCATAAAAATAGATATTATGTAAAAACGGCTGAGATGTACCTTTTGTTATTCAGATAGAATGTGTTTCACTTCATGCTTTGCTGCTTGGATGAACAGTTGACTACCTGAGATATCTAGTAGGAGAGGAGACTCGAGCATCAGGCTGAAGCACACGGGGTGTTGGGCTGAACACTGCGAAGAGCGGTGCATCGCGATGCTCGAGCCAAACAGGTGTACTCACTTAACACTAGCTAGGAACAGAGTGTTTGAAAGCTTTTAATTGTAGTATATTGGATAGGGACAGTGCAGGGAGAGTGTAGGGAGATCATAGGAAGAGTTCTTAGGCATTGTAGGGAGAGCATCGGGAGACTGCAGTGACAGTGCAGGCTCAGTGTAATCACCATTAGAATCTCGTTCACCTGCTGCGCCATTCATTGCATTGATTAGTAGATAAGCAATTTGATTAGGCAATGATTCACAAATTCTACTGTTTGTGTTGTGTCCACATTGATTAATACATAAGCAATTAATTTGGCCCTTATTCACAAATTAGGGTGATACACTTGTCTATATTGACTGCCAATAAAATTACTATGTGATTGAGTCGGGTGCTTGTGTATTATTAGTTAATATATTATTATTTCTGACCCAAGGATATGTGGCACATAGTGTTTGAAATACATTGATGCTTTTTTTTTTATTTGATGTTTTGATATGGTCAATAGATGGTTGGGGTCCGGTTTATCATTAAAAAAAAAATTGTAAAATATTAGTGAAGATTAGGGATGAGCGGAACTTTGTCACTTTAGTCCGTGTTCGGTGTTCAGGTGATTTTATTATTTTTGGTTATAAGATGGTTATATTGGAAAATAATAACAGAATGCAAAACAATATGTCCATTTAGGGGTTAAAAAAACTCACCTCATCTACTTGATCACGCTGCAGCAGCTTCTTCTATCTTTACTGAACAGGACTTGCCAAAGGATCTGCAATGTGCGCAATGATGTCACCCCGCTCTCCCAGGTGGTGGTGTCATTGTGTATATTGCAGGTCCTTTGGCAGGTCCTGTTCAGTGAGGATAGAAGAAGAAGCTGCTGCAGCACGATCAAGTAGATGAGTAGATTTGTTAATTTTAATCCTTAAATGGCCATATTGTTTTGCATTTTGTCTTAAGAATGCTATTATTTTCCGATATGACCATGTTATAATGGAAAATAATAAAGTGAAGTTCGGGTTCTCATTGACTTCAGTGGGGTTCGGAGTCAAATTTGGGCCACAAACATGAACTTTGACCTGAAGTTCGGCCGAACCCGGCGAACCAGAAATTCCACAGGTTCGCTCATCCCTAGTTTAGATTTATGAAAACAAGTTCAAGAGAAAAATGAAGAATCTGCCCATGTCACATATTTTATTTTCCAGTATACATTTGAAAAGTAAAAGGTGTTTATTCTGCTCTTTAGAGATGTTCATACTACTTTTTCTATTTAATATAAAAATAACTAGAGATGAGCAAAGTTTTGAAAAATGTGATTTGATTGCTTCACCAAACCACGACAAGAAATTCTATTTGTGACAATTACTTTGTCACAAATTGCTTTCCAATGTATGGAGTGGGCACAATGATGGGGAACGGTGATTGCGCCAACCTCCATCATTTAACCCCTAAGATGCCCCGTTTAAGGCTGATCGCGCATCGGTAACTCACATCAAATCTTTCAGGGGTTAATTAGGGGTTGAAGAAAACCCGCCAAAAGACCTGCAGCGAGCATGATGATGTCACCACGTGGTCACTTTTGGCACGTGTGGTGATGTCATCACTGAAGACGCCCAGCATGACCACATAGTGTTGTCATCATGCTCGCAGCAGTTCCTTTGGTGGGTTTTCTTCAATCAAGACAGTCTGTGAGGTAAATATAATTTCTTTTTTTCAGCCACCATTTTAGGAAAAATAGATTTGTTACCCCAAAGCATGAGGAAATTCGGCTTTGAGACTAATCAAATTTTTCCTGAAATTCGGATCGAAGTCCACTTAGGATACTTCGATTCACTCAACACTAAAAATAACCCAATAATAATTCTCAACAAGCTGTCTTTTTATTTAAAATGTATATTTTATTTACAATTGCACATAAGTCTGTTTTTATGGGGGTTCTGTGGGGCTTAACCTAAATCTTATGTTTCAACTAACCTGTGGAAGTACTTACCCTTCTATTGTGCAGCAGATTCCACGATCTTGGCAGGTAGAGATGTCGCGAACATAAAACTTTCCATTCGTGAACAGCGAACGCGAACTTCCGCAAATGTTCGTGAACGGGCGAACCGGGCGAACCGCCATAGACTACAATAGGCAAGCGAATTTTAAAACCCACAGGGACCCTTTCTGGCCACAATAGTGATGGAAAAGTAGTTTAAGGGGGACAAACACCTGGACTGTGGCATGCTGGAGGGGGATCCATGGCAATACTCCCATGGAAAACTACGTAGTTGACGCAGAGTCGTGCCACCCTATATGAGTGGTGTGTTAAGTAGTACAATTCCTATCAGTTTAATCCCTGTTACGTCCCCTATCAGGGGATGTGTATCAAATAGATTTTAGGAACCGGGAGATGGAAAAAGATGATTGGTCGGTCCTCTTACTTCCAATTTGGGGCACTGCATGTGCTCCGCGCAATGTACTGTGCCACCAATACAAATAGTGTGTACTACTATTCTTACCATTTTAATCTTTGTTAAGTCCCCTATCAAGGGACGTGTATTGAATTGAATCCTTGCATTTGGAGATAGAGAAAAAAGCTTGCTCTGTCCGCTTCCTTCGAATTTTGGGCACTTGCAATGAAATTTGCCACCAATTCAACTAGTGTTAACTAAGTACTATTCCCATCAGTTTAATCTCTGTTTTGTCCCTTATCAGGGCCAGGGCCGGTGTAGTGAATAGATTTTTGGAACCGGGAGATGGAAAAAGACCCATGCTCGGTCCACTTCGTTTGAATTATAGGTCACTGCGCATGCGCCGTGCAATGTACTGTGACACCCTATATGAGTGGTGGGCAGTGGGCACAGTACAGTCTGTGGGCCTGACACACACTAGCAGGCAACTGCAATTATATTAAAGGGTAAAAATTTTATGACTTTTTTATCTGCAAGGTACTATGCCACCCTATATGAGTGGTGTGCAGACAGTACAGTCTGTGGGCCTGCGGCCTCTCACACACAGGCAGGCAACTGCAATATATATATAGAAAAAATAAATAAAAGCAGACTGATGTACTATCCCTAAAAAGGACTTTTTGGGGTGCTGTCAGGATGCTGACCTTACAGTAGATGGCCCCTTTCACACGAGTCAGTTTTCCGCATGGGTGCAGTGCGTGACATGAACGCATAGCAAGCAGGTGCATTGCGTTTTTCACTGATGGTTGCTAGGAGATGTTGTTTGTAAACCTTCAGTTTTTTATCATGCACGTGAAAAACGCATCAAAATGCATTGCACCCGTGCAGAAAAAACTGATCAGCTGAACGCAATCGCAGGCAAAACAGAATGGCTTTGCCTTTGAAATCGCACAGTTTTCACTGAACGCATCCGCAACGCATCCGGACCTAAGGCCCCATTTACACATCCGGAATTTTTGTCCGCATCCATTCCGCAATTATGTTAATGGGGCCGGAAGTGATGCCGGGAACACAATATGTGCTCTCCGTTTCCGCATTTGCGGAGCCGCGACCCCGAACTTCACAGTTTTCGGCCCTGAAACATCTGGCCGCGGTTCCGCAAAAGATAGATCATGTCCTATTATTGTCCGCAACACACTACGGACGTGTAAATGGGGCCTAATCCGGACACGCTCGTGTGAAAGAGGCCGATGAGTCTTTGAGGACTGGAGTGGACACAGAACACTGGCCTAGCTAACGCTTTCCCTATTAATTCAGCAGCAGCAGCACTCTCCCTGCTCTAACTAACACTGCAGCTTCAGAATGAATCTAAGATGGATGCTGTCCTTGCTTTTTGATAGGAGGTGGGAGGGTCTGGGAGGGAGGGTATGCTGATTGGCTGGAATGTGTCTGCTGACTGTGAGGTACAGGGTCAAAGTTTGCTTAATGATAAAGTATAGCGGGCGAATCGAACACGCATATGTTCGCCCACCGCGGCGATCGCAAACATGCGATGTTCGCCGGGAACTGTTTGCCGGCGAATAGTTTGGGACATCTCTATTGGCAGGCTGTTGTCTTTTACAATGAGGTCGCAACTGTATGTGCTCCTGAAAGAGGAGTGCATTTCCCGGGGACTTTAGTGGAAGAGCCCACAGCCAGTTGGGCAGTTATTGGATCACATCAGAAATCGTGGAATTGATGATTTGACAAAAGTGTAAGTACTGCTGAAACTCTCTTCTTACCACAGGTTAAGTGAAACAGAGAATTTAGGTAAAGGCCATGAGAACCTCTTGAACTGTCTTATCAAGATTCACCTATTTGACTTTTTACATTTCTTTTATACAAATATGTGAGCAGCTTTGTTTGAGGGAAAAATACCACCTTCTAGTTTATATATTTTTATTTCACTATTCACCACCATGGACTAGAAATCCTTTACAAAGACATCATTAATCTGATTAATTTGAAATATATTGTCGCTTACATTTTGTTATACTCGGCAATCATCAATTTCATTATAGAGCTGTGAATAAAATATAATTTTATTATTTGAACGTACAGCACTAGAACGTTTTCATAGATTACTTTCTAATGTTACATTTCTAGCTGTGGGAAGTAAATAAACCTTATGATATTAATATCCAAATATAAATTAATAGCTGCATATTAATCAATTGACACACTACATTTCAGTAATTCATTTTTATTTTCTAGAAAACATGAAGCACTTTTGATTTTTAATTTAAAGTGAAGCCACTGGAACAAATCAAGGGTGAACTTGAAAGCTGAAAGTTATAACAAAATAAAAATGTCTTTGGCAGTATTGAACATATTTTGACAAAAGAGCATGTCCTATGGAAAAGAAATTGAGGAGATGGACTACAACTTGAGCCATATGATATAGTACCCGGCCTGCCAAATTACACAGTCCCAAAATGGGACAAATGAAGTCTTATGGTCTCAGTTTAAAAAAATAAATAAATGACAAGCCAATTTCAACATATCTGTAATAGATAGGCTACATTCACATGTCATTCAAAATGGACATGCTATCAGTTTTCATGGCCATTTTCTAACCATTTGTGCATCCATTTTCTGGCCATCTGACCATTTCTAATGGTTGTTTTGCATCCATTTTGCATTGACCATTAATAATGTACGCATTTCATTGGCTTTCTTTTTATTAAATCCCAACTCCTGCTGCACCGTCAGTATGCATGAAGTCCCTCACAGTGCCCCCCAGTATGAACAGTGGCCACCTTTGTGCACCTAAAGTATGGTAGCCCTAGTATAAGTAATGGATCCCCAGTTCCCCCAGTATATATATTTTGCCCCATTGTGCACTCAGTAATTGGTGCCAAATCCCCCCCCCCCCCCCATCTCCAAAGTAGTGTTAACAATTTTAAAAAATAAATAAATACATTGAACTAAAAATGTAAAAATGTAATTAACAATTTAATAAAATTGAGGTGTTAATTTTTTGTATCCATTTGCAAGCATGGGAGCACTCGCTCCACGCTGGAGGCACCAGAACGTGATCCTCCCAGCGTTGTGACATCACAGCTGGCTAGTTGTATTTTCCCAAAGGATGCAGTAATGCTGACTCATGTGGTGCAATAGACCTCTGGTAGCTATGAGTAGGTTTGAGTGGCCACAGTTTATTTTAATCCTGTATATCTTGCGCAGCGCTGTGGTTTTGTGTGCCCACCTGGTGGAGAAAAAGCTCTATATGGGAGTTGCTTGCACAGAGCTACAGGGAACCAAGATAGACTAAGCTCTGGCACTTTGGCCTAACCCAACCACACTGTTAGCAGCATCATCAGATCCCAAAGGAGACATGGCCTGGCTGTTCTTTGAGAGGTACAACGCATCTGCTCTTTATTGCTGCCACTGTCGCCACCACAATTGATGTTGCCTACTCCTCAGCACCCCTATTTTGCTCCCAGGTCCTGTGCAGCACACAATTATCAGCAGAGTCCTCACCCTCCCTGACGCTTTTATCACACTGTGAGATGTCATGGTGGGCTCTTGGACCCCCCTCTCCTGCTCTGTGTTTTCCTCGACTGCCACTGTTGATGCCACCACCATCAATACTGTGGATACAGGTGCCATGATTACCACCACTATCAACATAGCTATGCATAGGGTCCCCAGCGTCCTCCCCAACCTTTTTCTCAGGGCAGCCCAAATGGTGATGGCACTGACAGAAGTCAACAGGGAGACTCTCTATCTCTATCTTCCATATCTATCCCTATCTTTCTCTCTTTATCTTGCTACTTCTTAGGAAAAAGGAAGGTCCCAAGAAAAATTAAATTCCAACCGTGTGGATATAGAAATGGAAAATTGAGGCCTAACGCTCAATTTTATGTTACCACATCACCTATTTCACCTAAATCACCTAAGTTTTTTTTAAAATAAAAACAAAAAAATAACCTATAAGCTGGTCCCAAAAAAAAAAAAAAAAAAATCAACCATATGGATATTAAAAAATAGAAAATTAAGGGCCAGGCCTGATGCTCAATTTCACATTATCACTTACTGGTAAATTGTTTCCCAACCCTGTGTATTGGTGTGACACTGATCACCTATATGCTGATTTCATTAAATTTAATACCCCCCAAAAGAATTATAAAAATAAAAAAATTAATAAAAAATTATATCTGTGTGTGTGGAGATTATAAGTGGATTTAACCCTAATATTTCATTCTCAATTACTGAAGTATGATACTCATACAAACAAATTGCTGCAGCGCTCACCTCCACCCTTTAGCTCTGGAAGCACGGATGAGAGACCCGAACCAGGTCCTTGTGATATATTCATAGAAAAAATTCCAATCCAGCTTTCCTTAAAACCGATTTCTTTATTGATTTCTTGTATACGTAAAATCCACGGACAATGTCAGAGTACACACAAGGTGACGCGTTTCGGGCTTACAGAATCATGCCCTTCATCAGACGTCTGATGATGAAGGGCATGATTCTGTAAGCCCAAACGCGCCACCTTGTGTGTACTCTGACATTGTCCGTGGATTTTACGTATACAAGAAATCAATAAAGAAATCGGTTTTAAGGAAAGCTGGATTGGAATTTTTTCTATCAATTACTGAAGTAAACTAAAAATAAATGTATTATTTAATTAATAAGATGATCTGTCACCAAGTTCTCACTAGTATTATATATGCCATGCTAGATTAATGGTAGAAAACATGGTGTACAAAAAAAAAATAAAAAAAGGTTTTCTTGTAGGTAGCTGCTTTTGCTAGCCAGCCTCAGCTCTTCTGATGCCCTGGCTGACAGCTTTCCTGCTTGTCCCTATTCTACACACACAATTCTTTGTAATTCTAGCCTGTCCTGTCACTGTCCCTGGCAGTAGAATACAAGCTTGATTGATTTCTGACTATCCCTTACTCCCTAAGATCTTTTTTTTTTTTTGCAGACATTGCTTGCGCAGCAGAGAATGATGTTCTGCTTGTTCTGACAGGGCCCCTCCCTGGCTGCTGCAGCACTGCTCATTTTGAAATAGTTTTTAGAATTTTTCCAAAAATTTGATTTGTGTCCAATTTGATTCAGCTATTGTTTTGTTTGAATAGTCTCCAAGGCATTGCTCCCGGTTAGCCAGAATCCTAATCCACACTGATGAGGGGCAACACCCCGAAACAGCTGTCTGTGGATGGATAACTGGCTTAGGTTTTCCCTATCACATCCTTAAAGCTTGTAAAAAAGCGGGATCTTGACATAGGGGCCACATAATATGATGGATTTGGTGATCTCTGTAATGAAGACACCCCTTTGCTCGGTTTTCCTTCCTTTGAGGGATATCTGGCTTTCATTGTGTTGTAGACCCACAACTGGGGCTCCACATTTATTTTGCATATTACTGTTTCCCAGGGAGCTTTGCACTTTGGATTGCTGTGTTGAGGCTCTTAAATGAGGCTCTGCGGTGTTTTCTGTAGCTGGTCTCCCTGAGATCAGCTATTGTTTTGTTTGAGTAGTCTCTGAAGCATTGCTCCCGGTTAGCCAGAATCCTACTCTGCACTAATGAGGGGGCAACACCCTGAAACAGCTGTCTGTGGATGAATAACTGGCTTAGGTTTTCCCTGTCACATCCTTAAAGCTTGTAAAAAAGTGAGATCTTGACATAGGGGCCACTTAATATGGTGGATTTGGTGATCTCTGTAATGAAGACACCCCTTTGCTCGGTTTTTCTTCCTTTGAGGGATATCTGGCTTTCATTGTGTTGTAGACCCATAACTGGGGCTCCACATTTATTTTGCATATTACTGTTTCCCAGGGAGCTTTGCACTTTGGATTGCTGTGTTGAGACTCCTAAATGAGGCTCTGCGGTGTTTTCTGTAGCTGGTCTCCCTGAGATCAGCTATTGTTTTGTTTAAATAGTCTCTGAGGCATTGCTCCCGGTTAGCCAGAATCCTACTCCGCACTGATGAGGGGCAACACCCTGAAACAGCTGTCTGTGGATGGATAACTGGCTTAGGTTTTCCCTGTTACATCCTTAAAGCTTATAAAAAAGTGAGATCTTGAAATAGGGGCCACTTAATATGGTGGATTTGGTGATCTCTGTAATAAAGACACCCCTTTGCTCGGTTTTCCTTCCTTTGAGGGATATCTGGCTTGCATTGTGTTGTAGACCCATAACTGGGGCTCCACATTTGTTTTGCATATTACTGTTTCTCAGAGAGCTTGGAGCTTTGCACTTTGGATTGCTGTGTTGAGACTCTTAAATAAGGCTCCGCTGTGTTTTCTGTAGCTGGTCTTCCTGAGATCAGCTATTGTTTTGTTTGAGTAGTCTCCGAGGCATTGCTCCCAGTTAGCTAGAATCCTACTCTGCACTGATGAAGGGCAACACCCTGAAACAGCTGTCTGTGGATGGATAACTGGCATAGGTTTTCCCCATCACATCCTTAAAGCTTGTAAAAAAGCGGGATCTTGACATAGGGGCCACATAATATGATGGATTTGGTGATCTCTGTAATGAAGACACCCCTTTGCTCGGTTTTCCTTCCTTTGAGGGAAATCTGGCTTTCACTGTGTTGTAGACCCACAACTGGGGCTCCACATTTATTTTGCATATTACTGTTTCCCAGGGAGCTTTGCACTTTGGATTGCTGTGTTAATACACTTAAATGAGGCTCCGCGGTGTTTTCTACCCAAATCAAATATGCTCCAATTGGCCTGAAAATTGGTATATGATACTCATATCTTGTTTTTAGCATTTCACTATATCTTTTAACTTTTTTTAATGAAACTTTGATCTTTCTCTTCTCCTGACTCCCCCATTCTTTAGCTATGGGTAAATGCATGGTTGACAGTATTAAACAGCATGTTTAAAAACACTGCAATGTTGCATTTGTTATGATCTTTAGTATTATGTCTGATTCACACTTCAGTGATTTGGTCAGTTATTTCCATCAGTGATTTTGAGCCAAATCTAGGTGCTGCCCTAAACACAGAACAGGTGCAGATCTTTCCATTATACCTTATTTCTGTGGAGGCTCCAATCTTGATTTTGGCTCAAAGTGACTGATGGAAATCACTGACCAAAACAGGGATGTATAAATGAGGCTTTAGACACTTTCCAAAAATTGTCCCTCATGGTGGCTTGTAGGGACCAAGCATCCAAAAATTATGCCTGTTTATGCCCACAGGTTAAAAGGGTTGTCTCACTTTAGCAAGTGGTATTTATCATGTAGAGAAAGCTAATACAAGCCACTTACTAATGTATTGTGATTGTCCATATTGCTTCCTTTGCTGGCTGGATTCATTTTTCCATCACATTATACACTGCTCAATTTCATGGTTATAGACCACCCTGTAATCCATTGGTGGTGATTGTGCTTGCACAATATAGGAAAAAGCTCTAGCCTGTGTGTGTGCTACATTGGTATTGGCCACCAGAGAGGCTGGCACCTTTCCTACAGTGTGTAAGCATGATCACCACTAATGGAATACAGGGTGGTTATAACCATGGAAATTCGCATTGTATTATGTGATGAAAAAATGAATCCAGCCAGCAAAGGAAGCAATATGGAATATAATTACATATTAGTAAGTGGCTTGTATCAACTTCTCTACATGATAAAGGCTACTTGCTAAAGTGACAAAACCCCTTTAATGTCATAATAAACAGTGGCTTGTTCTGAACAAATCACCAAAGATATGCGTTAATAATACAGAAATGAACACATGTCCAAAATATGAATTAACAGGGGCAGAAAGCCTGCCTGTATTTAAACACACAAATGTTAATTTTCAGAAGAAACAATTGCTTGTTTTGAAGTTGAGCAATTCTGGAGAATGTCTACCTTTTATTTAGGAGTACAGTGTGGATGTGGAAAGGGTAAATTGTGTATGTGTAATAACTGGCAGCAATAATAGTGCCAGCAGTAGCAGCACAGGATGGAAAAGACAAGGAAATAAGTAGTCTGTGAAGCTGTGTTGGGTAGTAGTGGTAGTAGTAGTAGTAGTAGTAGTAGTAGTAGTAGTAGTAGTAGTAGTAGTAGTAGTAGTAGCTGTGTACAGGTAATGGTAGGCGTACAGGTGAGGCAGTAATTAAAATCGCAGTAGGGGGAGTAGCAGCAGGAAGTAGCAGCTGCAGTGGTGATTTCAGCAGCAGCCATATGGTACAGAACATGATGGAAGGTAGACAGACAGAAGTAGTAGCATGATGAGGCACAGTTAGCAATGTTAGTTCTATTCATCAACCTTGTGGTATGTAAAAATCTTCACAGATCCATGAATCATTGATTTTGATAAAAGTGATGTTGGCAGTGCACAAGATTGTGCTTTTGGGTGTGACGACACCACTTGCCATGCTGAAAAACCTCTCTGAGTTATTTTGAAGGCTGGACAAGACAGTACAGAGAGAGCAAACTGTGCCAATTCCGGATAGTGTTCCAATCTGCCTGCCAAGAAGTCCATGGGGTCAGGGAAGATAGTATACGCTGGAGAAAGGCCACAGTCCAGATAGGGAGACTCTCTTAAGTATCTTCCAAAGCATGTGGGGTTTTTTTCCCTCTTCTTAGGAAAAAATAAGGATTCCCACTAGGAGGAGGTAGTGAAAACAGAAAGGATGCAATTGAAATGTTTCTCTGAGGTTGCAAGGAGGAGGAGCAGGAGGAATGCTGTGACCGCTGTCTCCAAGGCATGGTGTCAGACTCAGAGGTGACATCCACATCATCATGCTGTGACTAAGAGGAGGAGTGCGCTATCCAGTCTACATTATCATCGTCTTTGTCCTCAATAGTAATGCAGTGCCTATTGGAAGCCAGGGAGAACTGTGACCTACTACTACTACTGGCCAGACAGTAGTGCTGCTACTGCTGTTTGCACTACTACCCACATTCTGTATTGCACTACTACCCGCATTCTTGGAAGATGAAGCATGGGTCTTTTGTCTACCACTCTTTTGATTACCAGTCATTTTATTATATGGCCCATAAATTAAAAGTCAAAGGTTTGGTACACAGATTACTAAACGTTAGTAGCAAAATTGAAAGTGTTTTTTTCTGTAAGTTAAAGACAGAAGCACAATTTAATGTCCCTCACCTTCTGCCTACACACTCCACACTGGTATTGACGATTTCCAATGATAATAATACAGCTTTTGCAGTAAAATGCATTTGTTATAACTGTCAAAGTGTTGTTTACTGTGACACGGGTTGCTGTGTGCTCGCTTTAGTTTCTCTTGTATACTAGCATCAGGCTTCCTAAGTATGCTGGTTGCCTTGGGCGAAGTGTAGTTCTGGCGGCCTGTGTGTGAACTCTTCCTTGTGTATGCATGCTCTCTGTGTATATCACAGTGTTTTCCTGAAACTTGTGCCATGCAGGCTGGCTGCGTTCATCCTATATACTGGCCGTAGGTTGTTCCACTTCTTGCTGGGTAGTATATGCATGCTGTCTTCGGTCTTGTGTGTGTGTGGGCCTGTGTATATGACACACTATTTTCCCTGTTTGTCTCAGTTCATGTGGGGTTAATGTTCTGGTCAGGGAGTAGTTTGCTAGGTGGTCAGATGATCTTGTTAATCTGCTATATTATCCTGTGAGCTGTGGGTTTGGGGGTCACTCTGTCTCCAGCTTTGCTGGGTGCAGGATCTATGCACCTGACCCAGGGTTTTGCCATCTGCCCTGCCACATCTGTATCTCTGGTAATAAAGTATTTGTTTTTGCCTTGTCTGTCTGCTTGCTTTGGTATTGTTTTGATGTTCTAGGGGTCCGTATGACCCTCGGTAGAACATGACAGTAGAGCTCCATTCACATGTCCGTGGTTTGTTGCAGATCCGCAACACACCCGGCCGGAACCCCCCATAGAAATGCCTATTCTTGTCCGCAAGCTGCGGACAAGAATAGGACATGTTCTATCTTTTGCGGAACAGCGGACCGGAAGTTCGGGGCTGGAGCCCGGAAGTTCGGTGCCGCGCTCCGCAAATGCGGAAGCAGAGAGCACATAGTGTGCTCTCCTCTTCACGTCCGCCCCATTGAGAATGAATGGGTCTGCACCTGTTCCGCAGAATTGCAGAACGGATGCGGACCCATTTGCGGACGTGTGAATGGGGCCAAACACTGAATGGTATCTTGTAGTAATATACAATGCATTCAATAAAGGGGTATAATAATTGCATTATTGCCTTAAATGTGTTTGTTATAACATTGAACGATATCTTGCTGTAATATACAATGTGTTCAATAACACGGGTATGATGCACTGAAATGCCCAATTACAAACAGTGAACCTCCATACTGTTCTCTGATTGGCTGATTGGGCTTTCTGTCATCAAACCACCCCCCCCTCTCCTCCTCCCAATTTCATGGGATCCTTCATATTCTCCCTCCTCCTGTTTTCCCTGCCAATTTACACAGCAAAATGGTGCTCGTCGCTGTTTTTATGTAATTTGTCTGAAACAAATTAAAAAACTTTGGATTGTGAAATTAGTAACAAATCTTAATAATTAAGAATTAATTCGCTCATCTCTACAGGCATCCTTAACAGCTACCAGAAACAATTTACAGACCAATAATTTGCTGGGTCTTTCTGTAGGTCTGTGTCCAGTAGGTGTTCCTCCCTGAAAATGGCGTGATACCCTGATAATCACCCATTTGCTTCTCATACCCTGCCTACCCTCATCTTCTTGTCTATATCCTTTCTCTCCTTTGTAAAATGAAAATGAATATACATTTTTATAAATCCCCCCCCCCCCTTTGTTCTCAGACTCAAATTTCCTCATTTTATTTGGTAATAATAATCTTTATTTACTTTATTTTTTGCCCTATAAAAGACGCACCAGCCCATAAAACACAGCTAGGTTTTAGAGGGGAACAATAAGAAAAAAAATATTTTTCATTACACCTCAGGTCAGACCACCAATCAGACCACCAATCAGACCACCAATGTTAATAAGACCCCAATAAGACCTCAAATCAGACCCCCGATCAGACCTCAGCTCAATCCCCAATGTAAATAACCCCAATCAGACCTCAGATAAGAGCCCCATGCCTCTCATCACCCCCATATCAGCGGCCATGCCCCTCATTAGCCCCCATTATCAGCCCTTATGCCTTTTATTAGCCCCCATATCAGCCCATATGCCTCATTAGCCCCATTATCAACCATTATGCCTCATTAGCCCCCATTATCAGACCTTATGGCTCATTAGCCCCCATTATGCCTGTCATTAGACCCCATCAGCCATTATGCCTCTCATTAGTCCCCATCAGCAATTTTGCCCCATTATTCTTCTCATTAGTCCCCATCAGCCATTATGCCCCCATTATGCCTCTCACTAGCCCCCATCAGCCATTATCCCCCCAGCAGCCTCATGTTTTATAAAATAAAAAAAAAACTCTTAGCTCTCCTGCTCCTGGACACCGCCGCTCCTCACTGCCCACGCTCGGTCCTCCTCCTCCTCTGTCTGCTGCGCTGTGAACTGGCACGCACAGTGTGAGGTCACAGTGCGCCTTCATGCTGTGCGCAGCCCTGCACAGCCGACAGCCGAGGACCAGGAAGCAGTGAGTACAGATCTTTCACTGCTTCCCCGTCCTCCGGTTCTAATTAGTATTTGCCCCATAAAACGCAGGGGCATGTACAAACAGAGGAATGAGGGTTCTTCTCACATGTCATGAAAGGCTATGTACACCTTTGATGGCAATTTTTGTTTTTGATTGCATTTTACTTATTTTTGGCTAAAAATCATATTTTCAATTGGTCTTTATTAAAAATATTGAGCGATTCTGTCACAAATGGTTAACTGTTTTTCTAGCTGTGTGACTGGTCCTTTCAATTTCATTTTGTTTGGTCATCTAATAACCCTTATCTCTAAACTACTTAGAGGTCATAAACACTTATTTAAGCCACATTCTTATCAGCTTTAATAAGTGTTTATAATGTCAGAGAGGAGAGATAAGGAGTCAATCTGCTCCCCAAATGACAGAAAAGAAAGGAAATTCACAGCCTGTTAGTAAAGCATGTTAGCTATGTACACAAAAAAATGATTCCATATTTTTAATAAAGACCAATTGAAAAACTGATTTTTTGCTCAAAATAAGTACAATGCAATAATAAAAGAAATTGCACCCAAAGGTGTACATAGCCTTTAAAGGGGTTGTCAGCAAATTACATTTATCATATATAGAAAGTTAATACAAGGCACTTACTAATGTTTTTTTTTAATTGTCCATATTGCCCCCTTTGCTGGCTTGATTCACTTTTTTACACATTGTACCCTGCTTGAAGTCTCATAACATTGTTTACCAGCTACACTATATTTGCTCTGTGCAATCAGAATAAATGCTTATGAAATTGTTCTTCTTAGACAAGTTCTATATGATTGTCCGGTATACTGTGCATTTTGTGACATATTTATTAAAATATAAAAGCACATAAATACTCATGGCCAAGCATGTGGTATAGTTGAAACAATATATATATATTAAAAAAATAGAGCAGCACTTCAATGAAAGTGAAAAAAGGTGAGTATTTTATTTACCCAAAGGTGCAGGCGACGTTTCGTTCCCTACTGGAACCTTCCTCAAGCCTTATTTACTGTACAGGCTTGAGGAAGGTTTCAGTAGGGACCGAAACGTCGCCTGCACCTTTGGGTAAATAAAATACTCACCTTTTTTCACTTTCATTGGAGTGCTGCTTTATTTTTTTAATATATTATTGGAACTGGCCGATTCAGTGAGGTTGCAGCCGATCCATATAAAGGCTAGTGCTGTTCTGCTTTTGTATAATATATATATTTATATATATATATATATATATATATATAGTGAACTTTTTATTTAGCTCACTGGTCTGAGCAAGTCCAATGCTATAGAGACCCAGACAGACTTTAAGTTTACAAAGCGCGGTCCTTTCCGTCATTTATTGTCAGCGTAAATAGGCAGCACGTGTACAAGATGCATGGTTCAAAAAGAAAACATAACATAAAGAAGCCTCTGCATGTCCGAGCACTAACTAGACAGTAACGTCCCTGAATGTCCCAAATGCAACAGAGTAAAAGCTCATTCACACGAACGTATGTGTTCCGTTCCGTGCATTGGGGCTGCAATTTGCGGTCCCCAATGCACGGAGAAGGTTCGTGAGGCCTCCTGAATGGATCCAGACCCATTTAACTTAAATTGGTCCGCATCCCTCCGTTCCGTAAAAAGATAGGACATGTTCCATCTTTTTGCGGTACTGAAGTACGGAACGGAACCCCAAAGAAGCACTCCGTAGTGCTTCCATAGGGTTCCGTTCCGTGCTTCCATTCAGCACTGCTCCGCATCTCCTGATTTGCGGGCCTATTGAAGTGAATGGGTCTGCATCCTTGATGCGTAATGTACATGGAACAGTGTCCGTTTATTGCAGATCCGCATATGCGGACCACAATAAGGAAACGGAACACATACGTTCGTATGAATGACCCCTAACAGCAAGCTGTACCTTTTGCTCACACATAAAGCAACCGGCTTTTTTGGCTCCCACTCATATAACGCAGCCTGGGTCTTTAAGTAGGCCTTAGCCCAACTACATTAATCAAGTGGCTGCAGAGCAGGGGCATTGCTAGGTTAAAACATTTGGGGCCTGGGCCCCTGATGTTTTGTCCCAGGCCCGAATGTCCTGCCTGCATGCTAGATACAACTGTATTGCCGTCCTCAGGACGGCAATACAATTGAATATAATGCATTGGAAGAGCAGAGGGACCTAGGATGACATCACAGGTCATGTGACCAGTAAAACAGGCAGTGGTTGAGAAAGACCTGTGATGATGTCACCATCATGTGACCAGTGCAGGAGAGGACGGCAGTGAAGAGTAGAAGTCCTGGAGAAAGAAGCTGTAGTGAGGTCAGCTACATGAGGACAGGTAAGTGAAGGGAGAGGCAGAGCAATGCGGGAGTTGTGGTTATTTAACTGGGACTGTATGCTAGGGCAGAAGGGAGGATGTTATTTACATGGAACTGTGTGTTCGAGGTGGCCATGTTATTTAAATGGGACTGTATGATGATGATGGCTGTGAGAGGGAGTGATGTTATTTACATGCGACTGAATGTTGGATGCGGCTGTGGGAGGGGATTATGTTATTTACATGGAACTGTATGTTGGAGGTGGCTGTGGGAGGGAGTGATGTTATTTACATGGGACTGAATGTTGGATGCGGCTGTCGGAGGGGATTATGTTATTTACATGGAACTGTATGTTGGAGGTGGCTGTGGGAGGGAGTGATGTTATTTACATGAGACTGTATGTCGGGGGGGCTGGGGGAGGCAGTGATGTTATTTACATGAGCCTGTATGTTGATGGTGACTGTGGGAGGGAGTGATGTCATTTACATGGGATTGAATTACAGGGGTCTGAGGGAGGGAGTGATGTTATTTACATGGGACTAAATGTTGAGGAGGCGATGTTATTTACATGGGACTGTATGTTGAAGGTGGCTGGTGGGGGGAATTATGTTACTTACATGGGACTGAATGTTGAGGGGGTGATATTTACATGGGATTGCATGTTGGAGGCCGCTGGGTAGGGGGTGATATTATTTACTTGGGACTGTATGTTGAAGGTGGCTGGGGAGGAGGTGATGTTATTTAGTCAGAATAATTTTTATTAGTTTTTTATTATTATTATTAAAGAAGACAATTCTTACATACAAATACAATAGAACAATAAGAGTAAGCAGATTTATGCTATTGACAAGTCATGTGAATATCAACCTCTATGTATCATTGTTGTCTCTGCATACAATAGGTCTCAGATATATTGTTGTGAAACAAGTACAGTATGTAATTGGTACAAGTAAAAATGAACAGCTAAAACATAGAGAGAAGAAAAGAAAAAGAAGCAAACACGATTTAGGTTTATCTTTGCTATTTAACCAATCTATAGATTGTGCTATAAGGGTAGTGTTGTGGTATGCTGCTAGATTCGGGAAAACTATGCCTCCGTTTGTATCTTTTTGCTAAGGATATGTGCTGCAATTCTGGGTCTTGAGTTCTTCCATATAAAACACGAGGCTTGAGTTTGTAGTTTCTTTAGGAGAGTACAGTGTAGCAATATTGGCATTGTCCTAAATTTATAAAGGATTTTTGGTAAGATAAGCATTTTGTAGAGTGCCAGTCTACCGAACCAGCTCCATGATCCTCTTCCTCCACGAGCTGATAATACATTTATTTCTTTATGTAGTTCGGCGTGCAATTTAGGGAAATTTTCTCTTATTAGGGTTTGTTTATCTGGAGCTAGTTCTACTCCCAGATAAGTTATGGATTTAGGGTTCCAAATAAAATTGGAATTTTGCTGTATTGAAGCTATAGTGTACTTATCCAGTCTTATCTCCAGTATGTGAGACTTATTTTGATTAACTTTGTGATATAATATCTTCCCAAAGTTGCTTAATTATTTTTGAACTTCCCTGAGAGATTGCGTTTGATTTGTTAGTGAGGGGATCATGTCATCTGCGAACATGCTGATTTTGTATGACCTGCCGGAAATTTTGATGCCTTCAGTTTTATCATTATTCCTAATGTTTGAGGCCAAGGGTTCTATAGCCAATATAAATAATATTGGCAATAGGGAACACCCCTGCCAAGTTCCATTGCTTATGTAAAATTCATCAGAAAAGATTCCATTACACTGAACCCTAGCTGATGGTCTGAAAAGTTTTCCGGAAAGTCATATTGTCTGAGGACCGACTTTACATATCCCCAGTTTATCTTATTAAACATCTTCTCTGCATCCAGGGAAAGAAGCAGAGAAGGCGTTTTCTTCATTTTGGCCCAACAAGCTAAATCTATGATTCTCCTAGACTCGTCATATGGTTGTCTGTGTTTTGTGAAGCCCACTTGATCCATGTGTATTAATGATGGCACTATATCTTGCAGTCTATAAGCTATTAATTTTGCATATAATTTAATGTCCGTGTTCAAATGCGAAATAGGCCTGAGATTTCCGGGGCATGTGGGTTCCTTCCCTGGTTTGGGAAGTGTGATAATGTTTGCGGCCAGCATTTTTGCAGGGAATTCACCGTCTTTACTGGCTTTGTTAAACGTTTTAGTTAAATAAGGGATCGAAATATTGCTGTATATTTTGTAATCTGATGTGAACCCGTCAGACCGCAGAGATTTAACTGGCTTTAATGTCTTAATTGCCTTTGCTATTTCTGTATCCGTAAAGGGCGCGCTGAGGGATTCATTAACGTCCCCGGTCATCTTAGGGAGTTTACATTTGTTTAGGTATTGATAGTGTTGTTAGCAAAAATATAGTCACCGGGAAGATACAAAAGGACTCCGCTGCAGGTCCTATGTACGTGTGGGGATCAGTTCACACTATGCAAATGAAGGTAAAAGGTAATAGTATTGATAGTGTTGTGTTTGAGTGAGATGGGGTAATGTGGTGTCATCTTTTAAGTTATATAGCTTATTGTAATATTGTGCAATGTGGTTGGCGATTTCTATCTGATTAGTCAACTTCCCTTTCGTTGGTTCATTGATTAAGTGGTTAATCCTAAATTGGTTTCTAATGGCCTTTGTGTGACTGGCCATTAACTTAGAAGGATTATTGAAGTCTCTATAATATTTCAATTCTGTGTTTTCTGTTATTTTGAGATGTTTTTTGACCAAAAGTTCATGTAATTTGAGTCTAGTGGATGTAAGAGCTTGCAAGGTGACATTTGAATTGTTTGATTTGTGTAGCTTCTCTAAGGAGTTACGTTTTTTGAGAGTATCAATAATGTCTTTTTGGCGTGATGTGTTAAATCTGGCTGTCTGCTGTATAATAATCCCTCTAGAGAAGGCTTTATGTGTCCTCCATAGTAATACTCGGTTATCTGTTGAGACTTGATTAATTCTGAAAAATTCTGCAAAATTATGTCTAATTATTCCCTGTGTTTCTGGGTTGGAGAGAATGAAAGTGTTATTCTTTCATGATGGGGCATTTTTTTAATAAGCTGTTGATTTGATTTCAAGGGTGATGGGTGCGTCGTCTGACCATGTTATGTTATTTATTTTGCATGAAAATATATAATTGAGAGTTCTGGAGTTTACGAGAAACATGTCGATCCTTGTGTTGGAGTTTTGACTTTGCGAATAATGGGTGTAATCTCATTCTGTTGCATTGAAGCATCTCCATACATCGTATAGAGCGTTATCTGCTAGCCATTTTGTGACAGTAGTTCTATTTTTATTCCTTTTACCATTCGTGTCTAGCTGGAGATCATTAATGGAGTTTAGATCTCCTGCAATCAGTAGAGTGTCTTGCTGTAGTCTGTTTACCTTTCTCATCAGCTTATTTAAAAATCTAATTTGGATATTGTTTGGGGCATAAGCATTGACTAGCGTGTAAGTGATGTTGTTTATATTACATGTAAGAATAATGTATCTACCTGCTGGGCAATAGAGCTGTTCAATGAGTTGAAAGGTTACTGAATCTTTGATTAATATAGCTAAGCCAGCTTTTTTAGCATTTGTGTTTGAGTGGTAAATTTTAGAGTAGCCTAATAGTCTAATTTGGGGATGGGTTTCGCCTTTAAAATGTGTTTCCTGGAGGAAGACAATGTCAGGTTTATACTTTTGTATGTCGTATTTAAAAAAAAGAGTGTTTAGGTGGACTATTTAACCCTCTTATGTTGTAGCTGAGAAATTGTAAGGACATCTTGATCTCTCACTCCCCTTAGTCAGGTGACCGAGAGATCCAGCCGTGTGATAAGTATGTAGTGTCTGGTCTTACCCTGTTGAAGTCGGAGTACCACACGTCTTTAGAGTTGGTGATAGTTGTTTCTTGCTCAGATCCTAGGTCGTCAGTTCTTTGAGTGTTAATAGTTCTTTATAGTTTATACCTGTGGAAGTCAGGTCAATAACTAAGTATACATGCAAAGACAAGAGAAAGAAAATATATAGTGAATAGGAGTCAGGAGGTGATGTTATTTGCATGGGACTGTGCATTGGAGGGGGCTGGAGAGATGGTGTGGTGTTATTTACATGGGACTCAACAGTGCAGGGAGGGAAATAGTGTTATTTACATGGGACTATATATTGGAGGGCCTGAAGGAATAGGAGTGATGTTATTCACATAGGACAGTATATTGGAGGGGGCAGGAAAGATGGTATGTAGTTATTTACATGGGACTGTATGGTGGAGGGAGGAATATAACTACAGGGTCACTGCAGGGGGCATTCTAAACACTGGGGGCACTTCAGGGCAAGCATTATAACAGTAAGGGGCAGTATAAATACTGGAGGCACTGTAGGGGTATTATAAATCCAGGGGACATTATAGGCGTTCTTATTATTACTTGGGGCTCTATAGAAGGGACTTACAGATCCGCCATATTTCTACTAAGAGCTCTACCATCTCACTCTGCTTTACCATGGTGGATCTATAATATCTAGCTATCCCAAAGAAGGCTTTTACCTGCTTTTTGGATAGCGGTCGAGGCCAGTTTTTAATAACCTCAAATTTGTCAATTTGAGGCTTGATGATGGCTCGCTCAATGTTGTTGCTTGGTTAACAAGCTACTTCTAGGCCTATGGCACATATTTTTGGATTCGCGGTTAAACCAGCTTCCAAAACTGAGTCCAGAACCGCTTGCACTTTTGCCAGATGGGATTCCCAGTCTGAACCGAAAACAACCACATCATCTAAATATTCAGTTGCATATCCTTGGTGAGGCTGTGAAATAAGGTCCATCAGCCTCTGGAAAGTGGTTGGGGCACCATGTAAGCCAAACGGGAGGACAACATACTGGAAATGGTCATCAGGTGTGGAAAATGCTGTTTGTTCCTTGGCCTCTTCAGTAAGGGGAACCTGCCAATAACCTTTACTGAGGTCAAGAGTTGTTATATACCTGGCAGGCCCAAACCTCTCAATCAACTCGTCGACCCTTGGATTAGGAAAGGCATCACATTTTGATATTTAACTTCCGGACATTACAAAATCTTAGGCTACTATCAGGTTTGGGAATGAGGACTATAGGGCTTAACCAGCCACTTTTTGATTTCTCTATCACCCCTAGAGACAACATTTTTTTAAATTCCTCTGAGATGACCTGCCTTTGGGCCTCTGGTACCCGATATGGCTTCTGCATTACCTTTTGTCCAGGCTCAGTCACAATGTCATGCTTTATGACAAGGGTTCGGCCTGGTAATGCTGAAAATGTCTTTCTCTTTCTTTGTACAAACTCCCTAGCCTCTTGAGTTTGAACCGCTGACAGGGTTTCTGCTATACAAACCTCTGTTATATCAGAACTAGAACCCTCCCTTGGCCGATTTATAGCTTTGAGAACCTCCTGATTCTTCCAGAGTTTGATTAGATTTATGTGATATATTTGAAGGGGTTTTCTTTTTCCTGGTTGATAAATCCTGTCATTCACTTTATTTACCTTTTCATGGATCTCAAGACCTTGGCACTTGGCCATAAACTTATTTTCTAACGTGGGTATTAGTACTGACATGCGGCCTCCTAGTTGAAATGTCCTGACCTTGGCTGACCTTGCCTCCTGGGCCTGTTGCATATGCTCTCAAACAATTGCCATAACGGCCGTAATTCTGTCCCGCATTTGAGCAATAATTCAATAACACTTTTGTGGGGGGTATGCTCTTGTTCTCAGGTCTCTTTGGCTATGTACAAAAGCACTTAAGGATGTCTACCATCTAGGAGCTCTAATGGGGAAAACACTGTTGAGGCCTGTGGCATCTCTTGTATGGAAAACATGAGATGGGCAACAAGCATCCCTTTAAGTGTTCTATTGAACCATTCCGCCAAACCATCAGCCAAACCATTTTTGAGGTACTGTACGTAAATGCGTAATTTTTAACAGCCGACATAGCTCCTTAGTAACTTTGGACATAAAAGGTGTTCCCAGGTCTGTTAGAATTTCTGCTGGGATACTGTACCTGTATGGGTGAACATTTGGAACAGTTCTTTTGCTATAACCTTAGACGATGTGTTCCTGAGAGGTACTGTTTCGGGATAGCAGGTGGCAGACTAACCAAGATATGCTAGTTACCTCTGGCAGACTTAGGAAGTGGGCCAACTAAATTCATTGCAATGTGCTCAGAAAGAACCTCAATTATAAGCAGCGGTATTAGGGGGTTACGAAAATGAGGCCTAGTGGTGTTGATTTGAAACTCAGGGCATGAATAGCAGAAATCCTTTACAGCCTTATAAATGCCGGGCCAGAAAAAGTTCAGTTCAATGCGCTCTTTTGTTTTCTCCACCCCTAAATGCCCTCCTAGAATATGGGAATGAGCTAGTTCAAACACAATACGGACATGAGACTTGGGTACAACCAGTTGCTCTACAACCTCTGTTTGTGTTTCCTTTACCTTGTAAAGTAAATCACTATGTAATGCAAAGTGGGGGTACACCGAACCCCTGTCTGGTTCCTGGGGTACCCCATTAATTACTTTCACATTTTTCAAGGCACTTGGTAGACTGGGATCCCTCGTCTGTTCAGTACCAAAGCGGCCCCGGGAGACTTTATCAGGTTCTAAGAGACCCAAAGTTACTGCATTATTAGGTGCCATAGAAACATCACATATATTATGCGAGTTGTCCAAGACCTTAGATTGCTTATTTTCCCATAAATCCCAAAACAAAGGAAAATCACAACCAATAATACCACAGGTTTTTAACCACACCCACTTTATGTGCCACTGACCAACAGACTGTTCCTACGGTTAACACTGCAGTGGGATAGTTTTTTGTGTCACCATGGACACATACCACCCCTAATCGGTGGGACTGGAGTCTCTCAGAGTCAACAAGACTGGAGTGTACTAGGGTCACCAGGCTCCCAGAGTCCAGCAATGCCATTAAAGGGTGTCCCTTGATTTTGACCTGACACACTGGCCTATCAGTCCTACTGTCCACGTGAGCTGTACAGGAAGGTTTAGCGAAATAAGACATACACCTACCCAAGTTGCACTCCATAGGCTCAACTGCTAGTGGGCAGTTAGCTGCAACATGTTCCAAACCTTGGTACCGCCAACAGACTATCGGGTTCCAGGCTCTTGGTACAGTGCCCCTTTTTGGACTTGGGGACCTTACACTTTGGCCCTCTGCATGTGTACCACTCTCTACCTTAGGATACAGTCTCACCCCTTTAGAAAATGGAGCAGTCATAACCACAGACGGACCTCTTTTGCTCCTAGGAGCCACCCCGGTAGGATGTAGATCCTGCAGGTACTCCTCTGTAGTAGTGTATCTCTCCACCATGGATGCACTAACTAAACAGTAACGTCCCTAACTGTCCCAAATACAACAGAATAACATCAAGCTGTACCTTCTGCTCACACATAGAGCAACAACCCTGTTTGGCTCCCACCCACATAATGCAGCATGGGTCTTTAAGTAGGCCTCAGCCCAGCTGCATTAATCAAGTGGCTGCAGAGTAAATTGGTCCAGGGCTAGGAACGGAGCCACTCACCATGTATAGGTAAGAAACCTAGGTGGAATATATACGCCATTTAATACTTTACCTGCTGCCACCTTACTATATATATATATATATATATATATATATATATACACACACACACACACACACACACACAAGTATCTCACAAAAGTGAGTACACCTCTCACAATATTGTAAATATTTTATTATATCTTTTCATGGGACTATACTGAAGATCTGACACTTTAATACAATGTAAAGTAGTCAGTTTACTGCTTGTATAACAGTGTAAGTTTGGTGTGCCCTCAAAATAACTCAACACACAGTCATTAATATCTAAACCACTGTCAACAAAAGTGAGTAGACCCCTAAATGAAAATGGCCAAATTGTACCCAAAGTGTCATCATTTTGTGTGGCCACAATTATTTTCCAGCACTGCCTTAACTCTCTTGGGCATGAAGTTCACTAGAGCTTCACAGGTTTTCACTGGAAGCCTCTTCCGCTCCTCCATGACGACAGCACAGAGCTGGTGGATGTTAGAGACCTTGCGCTCCTCCACCTTCTGTTTGAGGATGCTCCACAGATTCTCAACATGGTTTAGGTCTTGAGAGATGCTTGGCCCATCCAGCACCTTTACCTTCAGTTTCTTTAGTAAGGCACTATTCGTCTTGGAGGCATGTTTTGGTAGTTATCATGTTGGAATACTGCCCTGCGTTTAAGTTTATGAAGGGTGGGGATCATGCTCTGCTTCAGTATGTTAATAGTACATGATGGCATTCATGGTTCCCTCAATGAACTTTAGCTCCCCACAGCAGGCAGCACTAATATAGCCCCAAACCATGACTGTTCCACCACCATGCTTGACTGTAGGAAAGAACCTTGTCTTTGTACTCCTCACCTAGTTGCCTCCACACATGCTTCACACCATCTGAACCAAATAAGTTTATCTTGGTTCTTGGTCTCATCAGACTACAGAACAGAGAACATTTACCTTATAAGTAATTTAAGAGACACTGATTACTCTACTCATTCCTGGAGATTTTATCATTTGACTGGAGGTTTAAACATATCTCTAGTTGGACTGTCAGAACAATACCTTATTTTTTATCTTCGATTTTTATCTTCTATTTTTTATTTTTATTTTCTATTTTCCATTTTTTATAATTTTTTCACAATTTTATAACCTATTTTCCTTTTTATATCTGCGCATGATATTAGAGATATATCTTCTGTCCTATTTACCTGTTTGTATATCTGCATATTTTTACCTTATTGTTTATATGTTATTTAGCCACATAGCTTTTCTTCATTTAATAAATTATATTTCCATGCCTAACCTATGACTAGAGTGCCATCCCTATGCTCATACAGGAATTCATTTTTGCCGGTAGCTTCATTGCAATTGCATTGCCTCACTCATGGGAGGGCATAGACAGAATCTTGTATATTATGGCTTCGTAGCTTTTTGCCGCACTAACCTCAGACTCCCTACAACCACGTTAAATCGAGTTTTGTACAAGGTCCAGCATTCCCTCACGGTAGAAGATTCAGATAGTAGGTCGGTCTTCACGTCTCAGGCATTAAAAGAATTCTCAGGGGTACACAGAAGAATAACTCGTGGACCACGGCCAGCAGATAGCTGTTGTCTGGGGAAAAATTCAAGGATTCTCTTCGTATCTACACGGTTCTTTTTGGCCTCGTTCCTGCATAGTCTAGGTAGGCAGGTTTCGGTTCCATGATCTTCTGAGGCTAGGGTTTTGCCAGTACTAGCATTAGAACCAAAAATTTACAAGGTTCAGTTGGTTTTTCATGATCCTTTTCACAACGTATCCCCGATCCTCCATTCCGCTTTGGGGCAGTATCCGCAATATTGAGCATCATGTCTCAGGCCTTGTCATCCACAAGATGGGTTGTAGGTCTCCTTCTGGTCTTGCCTCATACACCCCGAATTTTCGCCCAAGACCCCTGATGCCTTGCAGTTGGCTTGAGGATTAGTTTGCACATGCCATTCGAGTTCCTTTTCTACCTTACTTTGCTTGGTTTTTGCCCACTTATAGGCCTACCCAAGATCATGACTTAGGGCACACAACAAGCCATTTAGTCAGGTTAGCTAAGACACGCCTAGTTGGGTTAGGTTTGTTCCCGTTGTTTCTCTCCCTAGGGTTCTTCGGATATCTCGTGGCTGTAGCCATGACCACAAATATATATATATATATATATATATATATATATACACATATACACACACATATATAGATATATATTTATTAATTATTATTATTATTATTATTATTATTAAAGATGAGCAAATTTTTCAAAAATTCGATTCGCCAGTTCGCCGAATTTTTTGGGAAAAAACTGATTCGATCCGACTATATTTGCGGCGAATTACGTTAAAAAAACGCTTTTCCTGGCTGCTGAGAGAGGGTGGAGAGGGTGTCAGCAGTAAGTTTGTGTTGAAGTAACTGATTATTTTACCCTTCCTCTGATCCGTCAGAACAATAACCCACAAAAAACGGATCCCGTTAGTGGAGCACCCGCTTTCACTCGGTCAGAATTTGCTCAATAATCCATCAGTATTGCTATAATTATTAGAGTTGAGCGAACCTGAACTGTAAAGTTCGGGTTTGTACCGAATTTTAGGATTTTTGGCACCCGGACCGAACCCAAACATTTTCGCAATAGTTCAGGTTCGGGGCGGTGTTCGGCAGATTTTATGGAGCTTGTTGAAAAGCTGCTGGACTAACTACTTTGCCCTCAGAAGCCATCACAGCCATGCTTACTAATAGCATGGCTGTGATTAGCTAAGTGCAGCATTTGACCCAGCCTCTATATAAGCTGGAGTCACGTAGCACAGCATGTTACTCTGCTGTTGTTAGTGTAGGGACAGGTTGCTGCTGGTGCTCTCAGGGAGAGAATAGGAAACAAGCTTTGTTGAATAATATCTGATATCAGAATTGTGTTCACTCAGCGATCTACAACCTTTTTGTTCTTGTGGGTGCAATAGGCCAGTGACAAAGACTTTTATATTTCTGTGAGTGGTTGGTCTCGGCGGCCAGTTTGTGTAAGTGACGCGCACATGCAGCTGCATATGTGCCAGAGACAGTAATACAATCCAGTCTTTTTATTTCATTTGACAAAATTTACCCATTTTTTAAGTGCACCTGCACTGCATATCTGCCAGGGGAAGGGAAGAATAATACTGTTACTCCGTTTGTGATTTTATGGACCTAGGGGGTGATATTTTCACATTTTGTTCTGTAAATTCCCTTTGTGCTGCATATATCCTTGTCATTAATTCTTTAAATACATCAGATTCTGGGCTTCTTTTTTTGCGCTAAAATGTACATTTGCTCTGTGCGATACATTTGTGATTGTGAGAAAAAAAAAATCAGTAAATCCATTTGTTTCACTGGGGTTGAAAAAATCCTCTTTTTTTCCTATTAAGTACCCTTTTGTCTTGTACTGCAAATCAAATAAAATCTGTAAATTCCACTGGGACATTGTGGGTGGGAAAAAAACACGTAATTTTTGGCACAAAGTAAATTTGTGGCCTGCTCTGTACTACTGCTAGTGCAGTGGAAGAATTTCACTTGCATCCGTCAGTTTCATTGGTGGGTGAAGAGATCATATATTTTGTTGAAATAAATTCCATCCCCTGCCTGCACAGGCAATCTGATACTGAAAAATAATCAGTAAATCCATCTGTTTCACTGGGGTTGAAAAAATCCTCTTTTTTTCCTATAAAGTACATTTTTGCCTTGTACTGCAAATCATATACAATCAGTAAATTCCACTAGGACATTGTGGTTGAAAAAAAAACATAATTTTGGCCCATAAAGTACCCCTGCGGCCTGCATTGGCATTCCTGCTGCACTGCATACCTGACTTGCCAAAATGTATTCAGTAAATTAGGTGGCGTACTACCGATCGTTGGGGGATCTGTGCCCCTCATATCTTTCAAAGTAACTTGTGACCTTAACCAATATTTTATCTTTAACACGCTGCCAGGGCCTATTGGGCAGGCCACACAGTGTAATAAATTATTTTCTCATATTGTGGTGTGACCTATAAATATCTTTTATCTTTATCACACTGCCAGGGCATATTAGGCAGGGCAAAAAGTGTAATAAATTAATCTGTCACATAGAGGTGTGACCAAAACCAATCTTTTCTGTTTAGGACACGGGCACAGCATACCTGACAGCGAACATGTTTTATTAAATCTGTCTGTTACTTTGCTGGGTTACCGAAAAGAATGAGGAGAGCATCAAATAAGGGACATGGCCATGGTTGTGGTGCTGCAGGTGTTGGTGGGACTCCTGTTGCAGGGAGAGGACATGGTGGATCTGTGCCAGCTACATGCCCAAATGAAACACCTTCCTCAGCTTCGCGTAGATGACAGGGCCTTCCACATTATTTAGTAGGCCTGAATGCCGCTCTACGAATGGTGAGGCCAGAGCACGTAAAGGCGCTAGTAGATTGGGTGGCTCATAGTGCCTTCAGTACCTTCACATTGTCTCCCACCCGGTCCACTGCTGAAAGCTCAGAGTTGGAACCTGCAGGCCAAGGGCAGCTATCTAGCACCTCAACCCCCTTGCAAATCAGCCAAGCAGTCTGAGCCCCAAGTCATGCAGCAGACTCTCATGCATTTTAATGACTCTCCTGGCAGGATTTCCCCGGCCCATCCACCTAGCCCTGCTTCAGAAGGGGAAGAGATTGAGTGCACCGATGCCCAACCACTTATGTTTCAGGATGAGGAAATGGGAAGACCACCGCAGCACGTCTCTGATGAAGACGAAACACAGGTGCCAACTTGGTGCAGAAGACTTGGTGGAAGATGATGTGGAGGACGATGAGGACCTAGACCCTACATGGGATGAAGGTCATGCTAGTGACCTGTGCAGTTTGGAGGAAGAGGCGGTGGTCGCACAGAGACACCAGCACATAAAAAGTGGGAGCAGGGTGCAGAAGCAGAGCGCCCATCCCCTAGACACTACGCCTGCTACTGCCAATCGCACCCAGGGACCGAGCACACCAAAGACAGCTCCAAGGAGTTCCCCGGCGTGGCAGTTCTTCGCACAATGTGCAGACGACAAGACACAAGTGGTTTGCATGCTGTGTTATCAGAGCCTCTTCCTCCACCTCTAGAGTGACAGTGGCAATGGCTACCCTGCAAACGGAGGATGTGACACCAACGCCACCATGTCCATCACCTTCAACAAGCACCACCACAGTTTCCCATGGAAGCGTCTAGCTTTCGATATCCCAAACACTGGATCAAAAGAGGAAGTTCCCCCCTACCCACCCGTAATCCCTGGCCCTGAATGCTAGCATTTCAAAATTGCTGGCCTTTGATATGCTGTCATTCCGTCTGGTGGAAACGGAGAGTTGTAAAAACCTTATGGCGGTGGCTGACCCTCAGTATGTCGTTCCAAGCCGCCACTACTTTTCCAGGTGAGCCAGGCGGATAGCTGTTTGGCGCATGTCCTTCCACCCCCGAGGATTTCAGGGCATTTCTCTTTGCCTACTGTTGTCTCCTCCTCCTACTCCTCTTCCTCCTCTACCACCTCTTCATCCTCTCAGCATAACACCTTAACCACCAACTTCAGCACAGTCAGCCAGGGGGAAACGACAGCAGGCAGTTTTTATACTCATCTGTTTGGGGGACAAACCTCATGCCACGTAGTAGCTTTGGACAGGCCTGGAACAACAGACCGATGAGCGGTTGGTGCCACTGAGCCTCAAGCCCGGCCTGGTGGTGTTCGATAATGGGTAAAATCTCATAGCAGCTCTGGGCCTAGCCGGTTTGAAGTACAACACTTGCCTGGCGCATTTGCTGAATTTGGTGGTGCAGAGATTCCTGAAAAACGACCCCAATATGTCAGAGCTGCTGCAGAAAGTGCGGGTCGTCTGTGCGCACTTTCGGCTTTCTCACCTTGCCGCTGCTCGCCTGTCTGCGCTGCAGCGTAACTTTGGCCATCCCGCTCACCGCTTCATATGTGACGTGCCCACAAGGTGGAACTCCACGTGCGAGCAGCAGCAGGCGATAGTGGATTTTCAGATGCAGCACGCACAGGTCAGTCGCTCTGCGGAACAGCAACACTTCACCGCCACTGAGTGGGCCTCCATGCAAGATCGGTGTGCCTTGTTGAGCTCTTTCGACTACTTCACCAACATGGCCAGTGAGGATGAAGCAGTTTTCAACGTTACTATCCCACTTCTCTGTCTCCTTGAAAAAAATGCTTTGGGCGATGATTGAGGAAGACGTGTCACAGCAGAAAGAAGAGGAGGAAGAGGGATCATTTCAACGGTTATCAGGCCAGTCATTCACAGGTGGCTCGGAGGGTGGGTTCCTGCACCAACATAGGCCAGGTACACAATTTTCCAGCCAGGGAACAGTTCTGGAGGATGATGAGGAGGAGGAGCAACCGTGTTCATAGCAGGATGGTACTCAAGGCAGCTCATGGGCATCACTTGTGCGTGGCTGGGGGGGAAACAGAGGACACGGACGATACACCTCCCACACAAGACAGCTTGTCCTTGCCTCTGGGCAGTCTGGCACACATGAGCGACTACATGCTGCAGTACCTGCGCAATGACAGCCGCGTTGCCCACATTCTAACTTGTGCTGATTACTGAATGACCACCCTGCTGGATCCCCATTACAGTAGAAGCACAAGGCGAAGGCAGAGGAGGAGGAAGAGGACGTCAATGCAACCAGGGCACCGCCAGCACCTCAGAAGGCTGGGTCAGCATGGCCGAAATGTGAAAAAGCTTTGTCACCATGCCACAACAACCAGCACCACCAGCTGATATGCAACATCTTAACAGAAGGCAGAATTTCAGCAACATGGAGCAGTATATGTGCACACGCCTACACTTACTGACTAATGGGTGTCCCACATTCAACTTCTGGGTCTCCAAATTTGGTACATGGCCTGGGCTTACCCTTTATGCCTTGGAGGTGCTGGCCTGCCCTGCAGCCAGTGTATTGTCTGAATGTGTGTTTACCATGGCAGGTGGTGTTATCACAGACATGTTCAGTTGCCTGTCCACAGCCAACATGGACAAGCTCCCGTTTATTAAAATGAACCAGGCATGGATCCCACAAGACTTGTCTGTACCTTGTGCAGAATAGACAAGTATACCGACTTCACACAGCCAGTGTTATACTCCAGCGCATTTTATCTGTGTGTTATTTTATATAGTCCACAATGTTTTGTGGTGTACCCAAATAAAAAAAAAAAAAACTTGTTGGCTGCCTCCATCTCCTCCGCCGTCACTTCCACCTACACCGTCAAATCTACCTACACCACCACGTCCACCTACAAAGCCACGTTCACCGCCTAGTCAACCTCCTAGTTCATATGGACCTCTTGCTCTTAGTTCAGGATTAAAATTTGTAATTTTTATTTATTTTATTTTACGTCATTTCCCCATCCACATTTGTTTGCAGGGCACTTACCCACATTTTGCTTCCTTTGCAGCCCTCTAGCCCTTTCCTGGACTTTTTTAGAGACATTTTAGTGGCCCAAAGTTCAGGTCGCTATTGACTTCAATGGGGTTCGGGGTAAAGTTTGAGTCAAGTTCGGATTCCGAACTTTTTTATGAAGTTCGGCCGAACCCGGCGAACCAGAACTTCCAGGTATTCGCTCAACTCTATTGCTAATGCCCAAAAAAAAAAACAGGAGTGGATCTAAAACAGAGATGACATGTGAATGGAATTTTTGCATGTCTTCTGTGCTTTGTACCCGTTCCTGCTTTTGGCTACCAAATCATAAGCCAATTCTGATCGGACCATTAAGGCCTTATAGCTGGTACACAGAAAGGATCTGTTGTGAGTCTCATTTTCCCTTCCTTCTGACAAATCAGAAGTAGTGTCCAATAAATGATGATATCAGTCAGTCCGAAAGCCAAAATAGTGGGCCAGTCATGATGTCGGGAGGGTGAAAACAGCATCAGAAGTCCACATAGTGGCCCAATGAGTCTAGAGGTGACGGCAGTATTAAGAGGCCACCGAGTGACACAATGAACGAGTCTGGGGTGGCAGCAGCATTAAAAGATGACAGAGCAGCACAATGACAGAATCTTGAAGTGGCGGCACCATGAGTAGGCCACAGAGATGCACAATGACAGAGTCTGGAAGTGGCGGCAGTATAAAGAGGCCACCGAGTGGCACAATGACTGAGTCTGGAGGTGGTGGCAGCATTAGGAGACCACAGAGCAGCACAATGACAGAGTCTGGAAGTGGAAGCAGCATGAGGAGACCACAAAGCGGCACAATGACAGAATCTGGAGGTGGCGGCAGCATGAGGAGACCACAGAGCGGCACAATGACAGAGTCTGGAGGTGGCAGCAGCATGAGGAGACCACAAAGCGGCACAATGACCAAATCTGGAGGTGGTAGCAGCAAGAGGAGACCACCGAGCGGCCCAATGACAGAATCTGGAGGTGGCGGCAGCATAAGTAGGCCATAGAGCGGCCCAATGACAGAGTCTGGAGGTGGCGGCAGCATGAGGAGAAAACAGAGTGGCAAGGTGACATAGTGTGGACATGGCAGTAGCAGAAGCATCCTGAGTATACCACAGAGTTCCAAGGTGGCATAGTGTGGAGATGGGAGCAGCAGCAGCAGCAGCAGCATCAGGAAGATACCGCAGAGTGGCAAGGTGACATAGTGTGGAGGTGGCAGCAACATGAGTAGACCACAGAGTGGCAAGGTGACATACTGTAGTGTGGAGATGGCAGCAGTAGCAGCAGGATAACACAGAGTGGCAAGGTGACATCGTTTGGATATGGCAGCTGTATAAAAAGACCACAAAGTGACCCGGTAAAAGAGTAGGGTGGTGGGTGCTAATACCAGTACCTGCTGACGGAGGTGGGTTAAATAAGGAGCACTTGGTATCAGATGTTTGGCATCAGGGGTGTTGCAGCATCAAAGTTATAGTTGAGGCAGGTATTTAGAAGAAACCGGTCTCTTGTATCAAAGTGTTGGTGTGGCATCATGGATGATCTAGTCTGATGCATCAGGAATTGGTGGTTGGAAATCCTGGCTTATCCACGCCTGATTTATCTTGACAAAGGTCAGTCTCTCCACATTTTGGGTGGACAGGCGAGTTCTCCTTGGGGTAACTATGGCCCCCGCCGCACTAAACACCCGCTCTGATGCCAGACTACTAGCCAGGCAGGACAGCTTTTCCAGGGCAAACTCTGCTAGTTGCGGCCACAAATCCAGTTTGGCTTCACAGTAGTCCGGCGGATCTTCAATGTGGGGTGGAAGGAGTCTGTCCAAGTATGCCAACACCTGCTGGTTCACGTTCTGCTCCAGGTCTACCTGTTGCTGCTGGTGAATAGTTTCTTCACTATGCGGGTGAAGAAAGCTACTCATCAGCAACTGTAGACTCAAGCTGCTGCTGATGGAGCTGGTATTGCTCCTGCCACTCCACCCCTTTCCAGCAGCCATGGCAGTGGAATGTGAGTGCAGAGAGCCCACCCGGTCAGACCTGCGAGAGGGTGGACGATGGCGCAGAGAGGCAGCGGCCAACTGACTACATAGGATGTCTCGATAGTAGTTCAGTTTGTCCTCCCTCTTAGCGGATGTAAAAAAGGCCCCCATTCTGGACCGGTAACGAGGGTCCAACAAGGTGGAGAGCCAGAAGTCACTTCTCTGCCAAATGGTGACAATTCGGTTATCACTACGCATGCAAGTTAGCATGCATCGGGCCATTTGCGCAAGTGACTCAGAGGGACTCCCTGCCTCCATCTCCACTGCATACTGCCACAGTGTGTCCAGGTCTCGTCTTCCTCATCGCCCTGTAGCTCCTCTGGCTGCTCCTGCTCCTCCTGTTCTGTCAGCTGAGTAGAAAAACCACCCATTTGGCTACACATTGCCTGTGCTCCAATGTCCTCCTCCCCCTCCTCCTCCCCCTCCTCCTCCTCTTCAAGTTCAGCCCCCACAGGGCTCTTATGTCCGTGAGATGGAGGCACCACATCTCCTGTCCCCTGACCAGCCATTGTTACCACAATCTGTTCCAGGACATGAAGCAGTGGAATGACATTGTTAATCCCATAGACCTGGCCTCAAAGGCCTCTGGGTCAGGAGCCTGACCACTCGCAACACAAGAATCCATGCTTCTCTCCTTATCACTTCTTGCCCGCCTAGCAGAAAAGGCGGTGGATGTCTCCTCCACATCTTGGCTGGGCAGTAGCTGCTGAATATCCAAGGCCAGAGGCAGGTTGAGGACAGGTGAGGGCACAGTGCCTGCTCCCGGGCCATGCCAACTAAGCCCACTGACTGTTGACTGGGGGTGTCTGATGTCACTTGGGATGACGTGAGTAACCGAGGTAACCAATCAAGAACTGCTGGGTTGCTGGTCAAGACACGACCGCTAGATGACACCGGGAGCTCAGTTCTCTTGCTGCCACTACTGCTAACACGACCCCTTACTCTGCTGCAACCTCTGCTTGTGCCAGAAACATTAAGGCCTCTGCCACTCCTCTGTGCATGGCCTGGCATTTCTCTGCCTGACATACTTGAAGTTGAACTAAACAAATTAAATGGAAATTAAAATTCCCCTAAAAGCGATAACTATATTTTTCTTTTTGGACTGAAATGGGCCACTAAAAGCTTTCACCACAAATAACTTCAGAAATGCACTGAGAATATATTTTTCTTGTTATAAAATATGCCCCTATACTCTTTAACCAGAAATAACTGCAACAGTGCAGGGCGTATATATATATATATATATATATATATATATATATATATATATATATAGTTTATTTATTTTTTTAAGGAAATATTCCTCCTCAATACGCTTTCACCAGAAATAACTACAAGAGTGACCTGAGAATATATATTTCTTGTTTGACTAAAATACGCCTCTATACTCTTTAAACAGAAATAACTGCAGACAAGACCTGAGAATATATATTTCTTGTTGGACTGCAATACTCCACTATACTCTTTCACCAGAAATAACTGCAACAGTGCAGTGCGTATATATTTTTATAAATAATTGCAGAAGTGACCTAAGCGAATATATTTCTTGTTGGACTGAAATAGGCCACTATATGCTTTCACCAGAAATAACTGCAACAGTGCAGTGCGTATATATATATATATATATATTTTTTTTTTTTAAATAGGCCACTATATGCTTTCACAAGAAAAAACTGCAACAGTGCAGTGCGTGTATACTTTTCTTTTTTTTACTGAAAATCGCCTATCTACGCTTTCACCAGAAATAACTGCAGAAGTGACCGGAGAATATATATTTCTTGTTGGACTGAAATAGGCCACTAACTGCAACAGTGCAGTGCGTATATATAAATATATATATTTTTAAAATAGGCCACTATATGCTTTCACCAGAAATAACTGTAACAGTGCAGTACTTATATACTTTTCTTTTTTTTTACTGAAATACACCTCTCTACGCTTTCACAAGAAATAACTGTAGAAGTGACCTGAGAATATATATTTTTTGTTGGACTAAAATGCGCCACTATACCTTTTCACCAGAAATTACTGCAACAGTGCAGTGCGTATTTATTCTTCTTTTTTTTTTTACTGAAATACGCCCCTCTACGCTTTCACCAGAAATAACTGCAGAAGTGACATGAAAATATATATTTCTTGTTGGACTGAAATACTCCACTATACTCTTTCACCAGAAATAACTGCAACAGTGCAGTGCGTATATATTTTTATTTTTTTACTGAAATACGCCTCTCTATGGTTTCACCAGAAATAACTGCATAAGTGACCTGATATATTTCTTGTTGGACTGAAATAGGCCACTATACGCTTTCACCAGAAATAACTGCAACAGTGCAGTGCGTATATATATATATTTTTTTTACTGAAATATGCCCCAACAGAAGTAACTGCAGAAGGGAAATGTGTTTATCTTTTTCTTGTAGTAGTGAATAAGATACTAAGATATAAGACTCTAAAGGCTTTTCAACATAACACTTGCATCCCAATAACAAAAGTCTGGAATGAGAGAGCTGTATAATGACTATTTTGATCCCCAAATAATACTTCCCTGCACTTGTTAATCACTTTCCTATCAATGTCCCATCTCTCCCTGCACTAAGATGCTATGAAATGATTTCTCCCTACACTTCCCCTGCACTTATCTTTTTTCTGTCTTTTTTTTCCACAATAATTTTTTCACTTGCTGTCCCTAGCTTCTTCACACGTCTGTCCCTGCACTCTGAATGCTAGGAAATGTCTGACTGTAAGATGACAGGGCTGGCTGGCTGCTGTTTGGCTGCATGCAGGCATGTCAATCTGGGTGATCCCGCCTTCCCAGAGTTCCTTGCCCCCTATCCTCAGTCCTCACACGTGTAGTCACCATTTTAGGAAAATTGTGATTCGCTACCACGAAGCGTGAGGAAATTCGCATTCGTTGTGAATCGAAGTTTTCCTTAAATTCTAAACGAATTCCACTTCGTAAGCTTCAATTTACTCATCCCTAATTATTATTTTCATAATTGGTTTCAATCTAAATATGCAATCTAAAAAAAATGCTTGATGATTAATTTTGAATTCTATTAAAAACTCATTCAGTTTATAAGGAGCAAGTAAACAGCTAGAATGGCGCAAAGCAGTCCTTTCTTTCAATTTAAAAGTCAATGTTATTATTAATAGTCATTCTTATTATACCAAAATCTTGTCTTCAGCATCCCTATGGAAAGCTATCTCCAGTTTCTCTTCCCTCTGTCCATTGCATGCCTAATAGCCACCGAATATGCAAATACTAGCATTTTTTATTTGTTCTCACTGCTGCATATCTGATCAGCACAGTAAATATTCATGAGTTTGCTATTGTAGAAGCTGTGAAGTACAGAAAATATGCCCTCCAAGGTGACATGTAATTTGGCAGCTCCTACATAAAGAGACTCTGGGAAAAAAATTCTGAAAATATCCTAATAATTAGACACATCACTACAAGTGCATTGTTATTTCTGCTTCTCATTAAACAAATGTCATGGGTGTTCTTTTATTCTCTTTCTGTAACAGCAAAACAGAATATTCACAATTATTACAGTAAAACAATGTATGAATTGAAAAGTATATATATATATATATATATATATATATATATATATATATATATATAGTGCTTTGTGAAAGTATTTGGCCCCCTTGAACTTTTCGACCTTTTGCCACATTTCAGGCTTCAAACATAAAGATATAAAACTGTAATTTTTTGTGAAGAATCCACAACAAGTGGGAGACAATTATGAAGTGGAACGAAATTTATTGGATATTTCAAACTTTGTTAACAAATAAAAAACTGAAAAATTGGGCGTGCAAAATTATTCAGCCCCTTTACTTTCAGTGCAGCAAACTCTCTCCAGAAGTTCAGTGAGGATCTCTGAATGATCCAATCTTGACCTAAATGACTAATGATGATAAATAGAATCCACCTGTGTGTAATCAAGTCTCCGTATAATTGCACCTGCACTGTGATAGTCTCAGAGGTCAGTTTAAAGCGCATAAGGAAGACCAAGGAACACACCAGGCAGGTCCGATATACTGTTGTGGAGAAGTTTGAAGCCGGATTTGGATACAAAAAGATTTCCCAAGCTTTAAACATCCCAAGGAGCACTGTGCAAGCGATAATATTGAAATGGAAGGAGTATCAGACCACTGCAAAACTACCAAGACCTGGCTGTCCCTCTAAACTTTCAGCTCATACAAGGAGAAGACTGATCAGAGATGCAGCCAAGAGGCCCATGATCACTCTGGATGAACTGCAGAGATCTACAGCTGAGGTGGGACACTCTGTCCATAAGACAACAATCAGTCGTATACTGCAAAAATCTGGCCTTTATGGAAGAGTGGCAAGAAGAAAGCCATTTCTTAAAGATATCCATAAAAAGTGTTGTTTAAAGTTTACCACAAGCCACCTGGGAGACACACCAAACATGTGGAAGAAGGTGCTCTGGTCAGATGAAACCAAAATCGAACTTTTTGGCAACAATGCAAAACGTTATGTTTGGCATAAAAGCAACACAAGCTCATCACCCTGAACACACCATCCCCACTGTCAAACATGGTGGTGGCAGCATCATGGTTTGGGCCTGCTTTTCTTCAGCAGGGACAGGGAAGATGGTTAAAATTGATGGGAAGATGGATGGAGCCAAATACAGGACCATTCTGGCAGAAAACCTGATGGAGTCTGCAAAAGACCTGAGACTGGGACGGAGATTTGTCTTCCAACAAGACAATGATCCAAAACATAAAGCAAAATCTACAATTGAATGACAAATAAACATATCCAGGTGTTAGAATGGCCAAGTCAAAGTCCAGACCTGAATCCTACCTGAATCTGTGGAAAGAACTGAAAACTGCTGTTCACAAACGCTCTCCATCCAACCTCACTGAGCTCGAGCTGTTTTGCAATGAGGAATGGGCAAATATTTCAGTCTCTTGAAAAAACTGATAGAGACATACCCCAAGCGACTTACAGCTGTAATTGCAGCAAAAGGTGGCACTACAAAGTATTAACTTAAGGGGGCTGAATAATTTTGCACGCCCAATTTTTCAGTTTTTTATTTGTTAAAAAAGTTTGAAATATTCAATAAATTTCGTTTCACTTCATAATTGTGTCCCACTTGTTGTTGATTCTTCACAAAAAATAACAGTTTTATATCTTTATGTTTGAAGCCTAAAATATGGCAAAAGGTCGAAAAGTTCAAGGGGGCCAAATACTTTCACAAGGCACTGTGTATATATATATATATATATATATATATATATATATATATATATATATACACACACACACACATATCTTTTGTAACAAAATACTCAAAAAGTCATTTTATTGTTTGATTGTTGGCAATTCATTGCAGTATTAGTATTCACTGTAAACTTTTCAGAATTCTTAATACCTTATACTGTATATAGGGTTGAGCGAACTAGAACTGTAAAGTTCGGGTTTGTACAGAACTTTAGGGTTTTTGATACCCAGACCCGAACATTTCCATAAAAGTTTGGGTTCGAGTTCGGCGATTTAATGGCGCTTGTTGAAAGGCTGCAGGGCAGCCAATCAACAAGCGTTTAACTAGTGTGCCCTTAGAACCCAACATAGCCATGCCTACTAATGGCATTGCTGTGATTGGCCAGTGCAACATGTGACCGAGCTTCTATATAAGCTGGAGTCACGTAGCGCCGCACGTCACGTCAGCTCTTACTAGTGTAGGGATAGGATGCTGCTGCTGTGAGGCAGAGATTAGGAAACAATTCTGGTGTACTTGGTGTTGTTAAATCTGAAAACTACAGCGATTATTTTTGTGGGTGCTATGCTACATTTTTGTACCCATGAGCCCAGTGCCACAGAGAAATAAGCTTTAATCAGTCTGTTTGTTAGGTGGATGTCGGTGACCATTTGCACTTGCAACTGCATGTGTGCCAGGGACATTACTTTAATCCTGTTATGGTAGCTCAGTGGGCGACATCTAGCCAAGGACACCTGCACTGCATATGTGCCAGGGGTAGGGAAAATAATATAGGTAATCTGTCTGTGACTTCAGGGCCCGGGGGGACATATTCCACTTTTTCTGTGAACTACCCCTGTGCTGAATATCTGACAGGGAAAATCTATTCATTAAATCCATCTGTTAGATTCTAGGGGGACAAATTCCCTGTGGCCTGCAGTGCAAACTTGGCAGTGAAAATAATTCAATTACATTAGTCTGTCACGTATTTGTGTGACCTAAAGCTATTTTTTCTCTTTCTGACACCTGCACTGCATATCTGACAGTCAAATAAAACCAGCAAATACTGCTGTTACATTGTCGGTTGACAAATTCCCATTTTTTGGCCTGTGCTGCATTTCTGACAGCCCAATAAAACCGTTAAATACTGCATTTACATTGTTGGTAGAAAAAAAAGCACACTTTTTGTGCTAGACAGTACATTTGCAGCCTGCGCTCCATTTCTGACAGTCCAATAAAATCGTTAAATACTGCAATTACATTGTTGTTTGGGAAAAGCACACTTGTTGTGCTAGATAGTACATTTGCAGCCTGCGCTGTATTCCTGACAGTGAAATATAACCAGTAAATACAACTGTGAGATTGTTGGTAAAAAAAAAAACACTTATTTTTTTGCCATAAAGTACATTTGTGGCCTGCACTGCATTTCCTGATTGTGACATTTGATCAGTAAATCCAGCTCTTAGATTGTGAATGGACATTTCCACAGTTATCAGACCAGTCATTCACAAGTGGCTTGGAGGGTCTGTTCCTACTGCACTGCATACCTGACAGGAGAATATATTCAGTAAATAGGCGGCGTTTTGATTGTTGGGTGACCTGTACCCCTTTTTTCTTTTACACTACCACTGCACTGCATACCTGACTGGGAAATATATTCTGTAAATTTGGCAGTGTTTACATTGTTGGGTGATCTATACCCCTTTTTTTCTTTCAAAGCATGGGGGCCCAGTGAGACATCTACACACTTTCAAAATAATCCTTCAGCAGGGCGAATAGATGCCGGATGACGGGGACTCTCCGTGACCCCTTTTTTCTTTCAAACTACCCCTGCCCCGCATACCTGACTAGAAAATATATTCTGTAAATTCGGCGGCGTTTAGATTGTTGGATGATCTATACCCCTTTTGTCTTTAAAACTACCCCTGCACTGCATACCTTACTGGGAAATATATTCTGTAAATACGGCGGCGTTTAGATTGTTGGGTGATCTATACCCCTTTTTTCTTTCAAACTACCCCTGCACTGCATATCTGACAGAGAAATATATTCTGTAAATTTGGCGGCGTTTAGATTGCTGGGTGATCTGTATCTCTTTTTTCTTTCAAACTATCCCTGCACTGCATATCTGGCTGGGAAATATATTCTGTAAATTTATAATATGTTTTTGCCATAAAGTACATTTGCGGCCTGCACTGTATTTCTGACAGTGAAATATAACCAGTAAATACAACTGTGAGATTGTTGGTAAAAAAAAAAATAATCACTTATTTTTTGCCATAAAGTACATTTGTGGCCTGCACTCAATTTCTGAGGGTGAAATTTGATAAGTAAATCTAGCTCTTAGATTGTGGATCGACATTTCCACGGTTATCAGACCAGTCATTCACAAGTGGCTTGGAGGGTGTGTTTCTGCTGCTCTGCATACTTGACAGGAGAATATATTCAGTAAATTTGGTGGCGTTTAGATTGTTGGGTGATCTATATCCCTTTTTTCTTTCAAACTACCCCTGCACTGCATACGTGACTGGGAAATATATTCTGTACATTTGTCTGCGTTTACATTGTTGGGTGCTGTAGTTAAATGCTGTAAAATCTCCATGACGTCTCCATAATAAATTTGCAGCGTGGGGGCCCCGTGTGGCTTCTACAGCATACCAAAATTGTGATTCGGTATCGATACCATAAAAAAGTATTGCGATACTCGATACCATTTAATACCACGCGAAAAAAATAAAAACGCCAAAAAAATCTGCGTGCATTCCACATTTTATGGAACCGCGGGCTCATAATACAACAGTCCTATCCTACTTTTTTGTGGGGACAAGGCGACTAAAAGAAAATGGTGAATTGTGCATTTTTTCTTTTCTTTTCTTTTATTTTACGGCGTTCACCCCATAAAAGAGGATTTTTTAAATAGTTTGGACTTTTGAGACGCGGCGATATGTAATATTTTATTTATTTATTGTTTATATATTTTATATGTAAAATTGGGAAAGGGGGTGATTTATACCTAATATTTTGGTGTACTTTGTTAACTTTTTTTTCTTTTACAGTTTATTTATTAACTTAGGGGCTAGAACCTGGGATCATTTCATCCTATTTACCCTGATACAGCTCTATCAGGGTGAATAGGATCTCACACTGTCCCTGCTGCACTGTGCACAGTGCACACAGCAGCAGGGAGCTGACCATGGCAGCCAGGACTTCAGTAGCATCCTAGTTGCCATGGTAACCGATCAGAGCCCTAGCATTACACTGCTGGGGCTCCGATCAGAAGAGAGGAGGTGAGGGGAACCTGTGGCCACCAATGATTTTATTACTAGAGGGAGGGAGGAAGGGGGAATGGGGGATGTGGCACTGGCCACCAATAATGTATTTTAATACTGGGGACAGGGGGGGCACACTGCCCACTAATGTTTTAATACTGGGGACAGGGGGGGCCACACTGGCCACCAATGTTTTAATACTGGCCAGGGGGGGCGGGGCGGGAGCACTGGCCACCTATGCTTAGTAACGTTTCATATATAAATGCAGGCAGAAGACACATGCTGCCGGCACCTGCCTGTGACAGAGCGCTGCGATCAGAGGCAATTAACCCCTCAGTTGCCGCACCTGAGGGGTTAATTGCCTCTTATCGCAGCGCTCTGTCACAGGCAGGTGCCGGCAGCATGTGTCTTCTGCCTGCATTTATATATGAAACGTTACTACACATTGGTGGCCAGTGCTCCCGCCCCTCCTCCCGTCTCTCCTCCTCCTCTCTCCCTCTATTGGTGGCAGCAGCAGCACAGGGCGAGGGAGAGACTGCCTTATTCTCCCCGTGCTGCCGAGGAGAACATGGCCCCGCTGAGAGCGGCACAGCCACGTTCTCTGATACTGGGCTGTGCAGTAGCGCAGCCCAGTAGTGATAAAATACTAATCCTGGTATCAAGCTCGATACCAGAGAAAAGGATTGATTGGGTATCGAAACTTCGATACCCGAAACAACCCTACTGCATACCTTGCTGGGAAATATATTCAGTAAATTTGGCTGCGTTTACATTATTCGGTGATCTATACCCCTTACAAGTGCACGTTGGTAGACGCGCTGCTGATGGCATTCCCACCTGACACCGGGGCCTCAGTGGAGGCACAAGGCGAAGGTAGAGGAGGAGAAGTCGCCAACGCAGCTGGGGCACCATCACCACCTCAGAAGGCAGGGTTAGCATGGCAGAAATGTGAAAAAGCTTTGTCAGAACATCCTAGCAGGAGGCAACATTTCAGAAACATGGTGGAACAGTATGTGTGCACACACCTACAGATACTGGATGATGGGTGTTCCCCATTCAACTTCTGGGTCTCCAAATTGGGCACATGGCCTGAGCTTGCCATTTACGCCTTGGAGGTGCTGGCCTGCCCTTCAACCAGTGTATTGTCTGAACGTGTGTTTAGCACGACAGGTGGTGTAATCACAGACAAACGCAGTTGCCTGTCCACAGCCAATGTGGACAAGCTCACGTTCATTAAAATTAACCAGGCATGGATCCCACAGGACTTGTCCATACCTTGTGCAGAATAGACATATATACCGGCCTCACACAGCCTTTGTTATACTCCAGCACACTTTCTCTTTGTTGTTTTTTCTATATTTACCAATGCTTTGGGGTCTACCCAAAAAAAAGAAAAAGTTAAAAACTAAAAACAGTGTTGTTGGCGGCTACCTCCTCCACCACCGCTTCCACCTGTACCACATGTCCACCGCTTCCTAAACCTCCTATTCCATATCTACCTCCTCCTCCTAGTTCAATATTATTATTTTTAATTTTTATTTACTTTATGTCATTTCTCTATACATATTTGTTTGCAGGGCACTTGTCATGCTCTTACCCACATTGTGCTGCCTTTTGCAGCCCTCTAGCCCAATTTATGACTCTTTTAGAGCCATTTTAGTGCCCAAAAGTTCGGGTTCCCCATTGACTTCAATGGGGTTCGGGGTGAAGTTCAGGTCTCGAACCCAAACTTTGCAGGGAAGTTCGGCCGAACTCAGCAAACCCGAACTTACAGTTGTCCGCTCAACTCTACTTATACATTATGTGCGGCATGGTACAGGTAGAACATGCCCTGT
Organism: Bufotes viridis; assembly: GCA_033119425.1. NCBI lineage: Eukaryota > Metazoa > Chordata > Amphibia > Anura > Bufonidae > Bufotes > Bufotes viridis. The sequence continues at coordinate 183,701,646 of CM065589.1, read as the reverse complement.
ACATGCAGACCACGTAACAACTGCAGTCAATGGGTCCAAACTGTGATGCAGCGTGCACACAGGCAGTATCTGTGTTTTGCGGAGCCACGGTTTGCGTTGTACATGCACCCTAAACATACAAAAAATATGTTGTGGGCAGCATGTAATTCAAGGGTGAAATATTATACATAGAGCCAAATATAGACAGCAATTTACACCAGGGCTTATCAACCTTTGGCAGTCCAGCTGTTGTGAAAATACAACTCCCATCAGGCTTATTCTTTTCTATTTGATTTCTGAGATCAGCTGAGCAAGTGTGCATACTGGGAGTTGTAGTTTTTACAACAGCTGGATTGCTGAAGGTTGCTTACCTCTGGTTTATATTAAAGAGCTCAAATATTCAGTTGCCTTAAAGAGGACATGCCACCTCTCCAGACATATCTGTGATAGTAACCACATGTATTATCGATGTAATAACAATTCTGGGGCATTTATTCTTATGACTTTATGTTGTGTCATTCCTTTAATATTCCCTCTATAAATTATGAATGAATTGCTAGCAGTTCGTACCAGTTGCACCAGGGGTGTTTCCCTTCCCGTTTTACACTGGCAGTGTATAGTTTCAGACTATGCAGGAACACTCCCCCCCCCCAATGCAAATAAAAAAAAATGGAAACACCCATCTAGACCTTCATTGCATGCAAGCTGCTAGCAATTCATTCATTCATAACTTATAAAAGGAATAACAAATGAATAGTACAACACAGAGTCATAGGAATAGATGCTCTAGCATTGCCAATATGTCAACTCTGATCAACAGAGCGTGTCCCACTATTTAGGAGAACTGGAATGACTGCAAGAGGTGCACAGATGCAAATTTCCAAATGGATGGATCATCTGGTAAGAAGAATGTTTTTTTGTGATCCATTCCATTTTGTACTGCAAGTGAAAATGGAAATCATATCCGAAGCATGGTGTGGCAAACAGTGTCTGCACAGACCATCAGAAAGAGTTTGCATGACATTGGGTTACAAGAGAGAAGTCCAAGTCGCAAAGGTGTGCACAGCAAGATGGCATTGGAGGCTGGCATGAAGGTGCCATGATTCCTGCTTTTGTTTTGGACAAAGTGATAGCCACAATTGGTCTGGAGACAACGTGGGCAATGCAATAAAGAGCCTTTCAAAAGGAAATGTCACACCAGTCCTACTCATGGGATTATGGTGTTGGGTGGCATAATGCACAGTAGTTAGACCCTCTTGTCTTCATTTCAGGCCATTTATTTGGAGGTAGAACCAGTGATATGGCTATGATGGGAAAGTCCCTTTTAAGCAGCACAACAACAGGCAGCATGTTGCTTGTGCTACTTTGAACAACCTGCGTGGCTTAAACATGCTTCCATGACCTACAGCATCTACATATATCTCCTATCAAGCATATATGGGACCTCATTGTTTGCCAATTGCAAAGGGAGCAGCCAGCAGCAGATTTTGATGATTTGTGTGGCCAAGTGCATTCAGTGGCAGAACATTCCTTAGACAACTAATATATAAAGCTGAGTGTATGTCCGCTAAAGGAATCTGCACCATCTCATTTGCAATCACGAAATTTGGCACAAAGGCACATCAGGTGTCTGGGAAGTTTTCAGACCGGGTCTCAGCTCTCCATCACGTACCGCTACTGAGATATTCCCCAAAAATGCATTAGCCAATAGAAGCCTAGTTACATGACCCTTATCAGCCAATAGAAGCTCGCAGACCCTTAGTCTCCACATACACACAGTTTTACACCAGGTTTACATAACAACCCAGCCATTTTTCTTCACTGCTGTAGGTCAGCTTTAAAGGGGCATGGCACTGTGGATGACACTGTTAAGGGAGCCGAGTGCTGTGGAGGTCACAGTTAAGGGGACGGTCCGCTATGGAGGTCAGTATTAAGGGGCAGATTGCTAGAGGCCACTGTTAAGGGGACGGGTGTTGTAGAAATCACTGTTAAGGAGATAGGATACTATAGAGGTCACTAATAAAGGGGCGGCCGCTGTGGAAATCTCTGTTAAAGGGGCTGGCTGCTGCGGAGGTCACTTTTAAGGGGGAGGGATGCTGTGGAGGTCACTGTTAAAGGGGCTGGCTGCTGTGGAGGTCACTTTTAAAAGGATAGGATGCTGTGGAGGTCACTATTAAAGGGACAAGCACGGTGGAAGTTAAGGGGGCAGGGAACGGTGGAGGTCACAGTTAAGGGGACGGAGTGTGCTGTAGAGGTCACTGTTAGGGGGAGAGGTGTTGTGGAGGTCACATTTTAAGGGAAAAGAGCTCTGTGGAGGTCACTGTTAAGGGGGCGGGTTATTGTGGAAATCACTGTTAACGAGACGGGGCACTGTGGAGATCACTAATAAAAGGGCAGCCACTGTGGAGGTCACTGTTAAAGAGGCGAGTTACTATAGATGTCACTGTTATAGTGAATACTGTTGATATCTTTAACGACAAACACAAACATTAAATGAAACAGATAAAATATACCAGTGCGAAGTTGGGTCCTTCTGCTAGTATCTATAATAATAAAATCCCTGTCTGAGTGCGCTGTGTCCATGTGTGTGTCACCAGTTTTGCACTGGGCATTAGGGGCACGGGGTCCATTTAGGACACAGCGCTCCACATGGACAGAGCGCTACACACAAGTTTCACAAAAATAAACGTGGCCTAAATGGGTGGGACTGCTCCAGACCCCAAACACTGTGGCGTGTTTCTAACTGGGGGGGCAGTTCCTCCGCATGTGGTTCGCAGCGAACGGCTATCCCCAGCAAAAATTGCATACAATGGAGGATACCGGCACGAACCACAAGCACCACACAAACATCCTACACATGATAAAACATGTGCGGATGAAAATATATAAACACATAGCTCACAGAAAAAAGATGCACCACATGGATAAGCAACTGACAACACTGGCTAATCCCTCACTCTGGTGTTAAAAGCTGAGAGATTCGCCAATATTTCCAATCAGGAACATATCGGAGCCCCTTTAGGCACCACTACAGGGTATCTCAGCATGACATGGGGTCCTACCACTAGACTACCTATGGTGTGTGAACAAGGTCTGAACAGGTATTAACTTCTTCAGGACCGCCGTACGCAGGATTGCGTCCTGCGGGCGGTCCTGTTCTTCTGATCGGACGCGGCGGCGCGTCATCTCGCGAGACGCGAGACTTCCTGTGAGCGCGCGCGCGTGCGCGCGCGCGTTCTAGCGTCGCGTCTGAAGAGTTGTACTACAGCCTGCCAGCGATGATCAATCGCTGGCAGGCTGTAGATGCGATATAAATCGCATCAAACAAGTATATCAGACGCTGTTTTGTGAACAGCGTCTGATATACCTGCTACCTGGTCCTCTGGTGGTCCCATTTGCTGGGATCGACCACCAGAGGACCAGGTAACTATGTAAAGTTGCACCAAACACTACACTAACCCCCCACCCCCTCACCAATTAACCCCTTGATCACCCAATCTAGACCCCTGATCACCCCCTGTCATTGATCAAACCCCTTGTAAGGCTCCATTCAGACGTCCATATGTGTTTTGCGGATCCGTGGATCCGTGGATCACGCGGATCCACAGATCCTCAAAACACGGACACCGGCAATGTGCTTTCTGCATTTTGCAGATCCGCACATTGCCAGAACTATATAGAAAATGCTTTTTCTAGTCCGATTCCTTGTCCAATTGCGGACAAGAATAGGACATGTTCTATATTTTTGCGGAACGGAAGTGCAGACCCGAGCGCGGATCCGTAATTCCGGATCCGAGCGGGACAAAGTCTGTCCCCATAGAAATGAATGGGTCCGCAATTCCGTTCCATAAACAGAATTGCGGACGTGTGAATGGGGCATAAGGGTCCCTTATCACCGCCAGTTAGTTAGCTACTTGTTAGGTAGCTGGCGCCCAGCCCACCGCACCGCAGTCACTGATTTTGGCAGAGATTTTTTCATCCACATTGACCGATGCGAATGAAAAATCAGTGCCGTTCATTTTTTTTTTTCAGCGCAGAGGCTGAACGGAAAAAAAATCTCATTACCCGTATGCTCAATATAAGGAGAATCGCAGAAACTCCTAATGCTGGCCATACGTGTAATGATTGCGGAGACCCTCAAATGCCAGAGCAGTACAAACACCTCACATGTGACCCCATTTTAGAAAGAAGACACCCCAAGGTATTCCGTGAGGGGTATGGTGAGTTCATGCAAAAATTAATTTTTTGTCACAAGTTAGTGGAATATGAGACTGTAAAAAAAAAAAAAAAAAAAATCTATTTCCGCTAACTTGTGCCAAAATTTTTTTTTTCTGTGAACTCGCCATGCCCCTCACAGAATACCTTGGGGTGTCTTCTTTCCACAATGGGGTCACTTGTGGGGTATTTATACTGCCCTGGCATTTTAGGGGCCCTAAAGCGTGAGAATCCAAATGCGTAAAAATGGCCTGTGAAATCCTGAAGGTACTCATTGGTTTTAGGGTACCTTTGCGCATCTTGGCTGCAAAAAAGTGTTACTCATGTGGTATCGCCGTACTCAGGAGAAGTAGGGCAATGTGTTTTGAGGTGTATTTTTACATATACCCATGCTGCGTGTGAGAAATATCGCTGTAAACGACAACTTTTTAAATTTTTTTATTCAAAGTTGCCAATTTACAGAGATATTTCTCTCACCCAGCATGGGTATATGTAAAATACACCCCAAACACATTGCCCTACTTCTCCTGAGTACGGCGATGCTACATGTGTGACACTTTTGCAGCCAAGATGCAAAGGGCCCAAATTCCAACGAGTACCTTTAGGAGGGCATTTTTACGCATTTTCTTCTCACGCTTTAGGGCCCTAAAATCCAGGGCAGTATAAATACCCCACATGTGACCCCATTTTGGAAAGAAGACACCCCAAGGTATTCGCTGAGGGGCATAATGAGTCCATGAAAAATTAAACTTTTTGTCAAAAGTTAGCGGAAAGGGAGACTTTGTGAGAAAAAACAATAAAAAATCAATTTCCACTAACTTGTGCCAAAAAAAAAAATCTTCTATGAACTCGCCATGCCCCTCATAGAATACCTTGGGGTGTCTTCTTTCCAAAATGGGGTCACATGTGGGGTATTTCTACTGCCCTGGCATTTTAGGGGCCCTAAAGCGTGAGAAGAAAAATGCGTAAAAATGCCCTCCTAAAAGGTACTCATTGGTTTTAAGGCCCCTTTGCGCATCTTGGCTGCAAAAAAGTGTCACTCATGTGGTATCGCCGTACTCAGAAGAAGTAGGGAAATGTGTTTTGGGGTGTATTTTTACATATACCCATGCTGGGTGAGAGAAATATCTCTGTAAATTGACAACTTTGAATAAAAAAATGTATAAAGTTGTCGTTTACAGCAATATTTCTCACACGCAGCATGGGTATATGTAAAATACACCCCAAACACATTGCCCTACTTCTCCTGAGTACGGCGATACCACATGAGTGACACTTTTGCAGCCTGAGTGCAAAGGGGCCCTAAACCAATGAGTACCTTTAGGATTTCACGAGCCATTTTTATGCATTTGGATTCTCACACTTTAGGGCCCCTAAAATGCCAGGTGAGTATAAATACCCCACATGTGACCCCATTTTGGAAAGAAGACACCCCAAGGTATTCCGTGAGGGGCATGGTGAGTCCACAGAATTTTTATTTTTTGGCACAAGTCAGCGGAAATTGTTTTTTTTTTTTTTTTTGTTTTTTACAAAGTCTCATATTCCACTAACTTGTGACAAAAATAAAATTTTACATGAACTCACCATACCCCTCACAGAATACCTTGGGGTGTCTTCTTTCCAAAATGGGGTCACATGTGGGGTATTTATACTGTCCTGGCATTTTAGGGGCCCCTAAAGCGTGAGAAGAAGTCTGGAATCCAAATGCGTAAAAATGCCCTGTGAAATCCTAAAGGTACTCATTGGTTTTAGGGCCCCTTTGCGCATCTTGGCTGCAAAAAGTGGCACACATGTGGTATCGCCGTACTCAGGAGAAGTAGGGCAATGTGTTTTGGGGTGTATTTTTATATATACCCATGCTGCGTGTGAGAAATATCGCTGTAAACGACAACTTTTTAAATTTTTTTATTCAAAGTTGCCAATTTACAGAGATATTTCTCTCACCCAACATGGGTATATGTAAAAATACACCCCAAAACACATTGCCCTACTTCTCCTGGGTACGGCGATACCACATGAGTGACACTTTTTTGCAGCCTGGGTGCACAAAGGGACCCAAATTCCAACGAGTACCTTTAGGTTTTACATGGCGGCTCACAATTTAGCCCCGCCCAAAATGCCAGAACAGTAAACACACCCCACAAATGACCCCATTTCGGAAAGTAGACACCCCAAGGTATTCACTGAGGGGCATAGTGAGTCCGTCTGAGATTTTTTTTTTTTGCCAGAAGTTAGCAGAAATTGAAACTTTTTTTTTTTTTCTCAGAAAGTGTCATTTTCCGCTAACTTGTGAAAAAAATGAAATGATACATGAACTCACCATGCCCCTCTGCGAATACTTTGGGGTGTCTTCTTTCTAAAATGGTGTGATTTGGGGGTATTTATACTATTCTGGCATTCTAGCACCTGAAGAAACATGACAGGCGCTCAGAAAGTCAGAGCTGCTTCAAAATGCCGAAATTCACTTTTTTGCACCATAGTTTGTAAACGCTATAACTTTTACCCAAACCAATAAATATACACTTATTGGACTTTTTTTATCAAAGACATGTAGAACAATAAATTTAGAGAAAAATTTATATAGAAATGTAGTTTTTAAAAAAAAAATTACAACAGAAAGTGAAAAATGTCATTTTTTTGCAAAAATTTCGGTAATTTTTGATTAATAGCAAAAAAAGTAAAAATGTCAGCAGCAATGAAATACCACCAAATGAAAGCTCTATTAGTGAGAAGAAAAGGAGGTAAAATTCATTTGGGTGGTAAGTTGCATGACGGAGCAATAAACGGTGAAATTAGTGTAGTGCGGAATTGTAAAAAGTGGCCTGGTCATTAAGGGTGTTTAAGCTAGGGGGGCTGAAGCGGTTAAGCAGCCTACAGCCCCATCCCACTCACCTGCATTGCAGGACCAACAATGCAATGGGGAACTAATGAGGCCGCAAGCTACACCTACAACAGACCATGTGACACCGGCTTCCAGGTGCAACAGAATGTTTACCAGCCATATGCAATGGCACATTCAATACATATAAAACAAGAATCACAAAAATAAACGTGGCCTAAATGGGTGGGACTGCTCCAGACCCCAAACACTGTGGCGTGTTTCTAACTGGGGGGGCAGTTCCTCCACATGTGGTTCGCAGCGAACGGCTATCCCCAGCAAAAATTGCATACAATGGAGGATACCGGCGCGAACCACAAGCACCACACAAACATCCTACACAAAATAAAACATGTGCGGATGAAAATATATAAACACATAACTCACAGAAAAAAGATGCACCACATGGATAAGCAACTGACAACACTGGCTAATCCCTCACTCTGGTGTTAAAAGCTGAGAGATTCGCCAATATTTCCAATCAGGAACATATCGGAGCCCCTTTAGGCACCACTACACGGTATCTCAGCATGACATGGGGTCCTACCACTAGACTACCTATGGTGTGTGAACAAGGTCTGAACAGGTATTAAGCAGCCTACAGTCCCATCCCACTCACCTGCATTGCAGGACCAACAATGCAATGGGGAACAAATTAGGCCGCAAGCTACACCTACAACAGACCATGTGACACCACATGCGGAGGAACTGCCCCCCCAGTTAGAAACACGCCACAGTGTTTGGGGTCTGGAGCAGTCCCACCCATTTAGGCCACGTTTATTTTTGTGATTCTTGTTTTATATGTATTGAATGTGCCATTGCATATGGCTGGTAAACATTCCGTTGCACCTGGAAGCCGATGTCACATGGTCTGTTGTAGGTGTAGCTTGTGGCCTCATTTGTTCCCCATTGCATTGTTGGTCCTGCAATGCAGGTGAGTGGGATGGGGCTGTAGGCTGCTTAATACCTGTTCAGACCTTGTTCACACACCATAGGTAGTCTAGTGGTAGGACCCCATGTCATGCTGAGATAACGTGTAGTGGTGCCTAAAGGGGCTCCGATATGTTCCTGATTGGAAATATTGGCGAATCTCTCAGCTTTTAACACCAGAGTGAGGGATTAGCCAGTGTTGTCAGTTGCTTATCCATGTGGTGCATCTTTTTTCTGTGTGTTATGTGTTTATATATTTTCATCCGCACATGTTTTATTTTGTGTAGGATGTTTGTGTGGTGCTTGTGGTTCGCGCCGGTATCCTCCATTGTATGCAATTTTTGCTGGGGATAGCCGTTCGCTGCGAACCACATGCGGAGGAACTGCCCCCAGTTAGAAACACGCCACAGTGTTTGGGGTCTGGAGCAGTCCCACCCATTTAGGCCACGTTTATTTTTGTGATTCTTGTTTTATATGTATTGAATGTGCCATTGCATATGGCTGGTAAACATTCTGTTGCACCTGGAAGCCGGTGTCACATGGTCTGTTGTAGGTGTAGCTTGCGGCCTCATTTGTTCCCCATTGCATTGTTGGTCCTGCAATGCAGGTGAGTGGGATGGGGCTGTAGGCTGCTTAATACCTGTTCAGACCTTGTTCACACACCATAGGTAGTCTAGTGGTAGGACCCCGTGTCATGCTGAGATACCGTGTAGTGGTGCCTAAAGGGGCTCCGATATGTTCCTGATTGGAAATATTGGCGAATCTCTCAGCTTTTAACACCAGAGTGAGGGATTACCCAGTGTTGTCAGTTGCTTATCCATGTGGTGCATCTTTTTTCTGTGAGTTATGTGTACACACAAGTTTCCCTGCAGGGTGTCAGCAGCCTGACTGCCAATAGATACCTATGAGACCCTATAGGGAGGCCACAGCTCCCCTGCCACCGTCCGCTCCTGCCACAGTTCCCCTGCCACCGTCGGCTCCTCTCTCGGTTCACCAGCAGCGTAGCGCACAAGCAACCAGTGCGCATGCGCACACCTCCCTTTCAGGATGGCAGAGCGGCAGCAGGGTAGAGTGTTAGTTGTAATGTCCAGCTAACACTCCTGAAACGTCCGACATTGGTGCTGGCACCGATGTCGGCCGTTTAACCCCTTCCATGCCGAGGTCCTTAGGCCCTTCACAGGCATCCGGCTTGCTGTGCAATATTTAAGCCTGATCAGTCTCCTGCTAAATGCAGGAGCCTGATCAGGCTTATTGTGAGTTCAATACACTGCAGTACACTTTAGGCCTCTTTCAGACGGGCGTTGCGGGTGCACTCCGTCAAACAGTGCGGGTGCGTTGCGGGAATCGCCGCGATTTTTCCCTGCGAGTGCAAAGCGCTGTCATGCGTTTTGCACGCGCGGGAGAAAAATCGGCACTTTTGGTACCCAGACCCGAACCTGCACTTCTTCACAGAAGTGCATGTTTGGGTCAGAAATTGTCCCGCTGGTATTATTTCACATTATAACATAGTTATAATGTAAAATAATACCCTTGGCCATCTCCCTAATGTTTAAACAGGTGCAGAATGGGTTAAAAATAATAAACTAATCATAACTTACCTGTTCCATTTGATCGCGAAGCCCGGCCTCCTCTCCGTTAGCTTGAAAGATGAAAAGGACCTGTAATGATGTCACAGCATCACATGGCCCAATCACCTGCTCCATCACTATGGTGATGGAGCATGTGATTGGTCCATGTGACCACGTGACATCATCCAAGGTCCTAAGCACTAGCCACAGCCTGAGGATAGTGATTAAGGACCTTGGATGATGTCACATGGTCACATGGACCAATCACATGCTCCATCACCATAGTGATGGAGCAGGTGATTGGGCCATGTGATGTGACGTCATCACAGGTCCTTTAGATCATCGATGCTGCAGGGAAAGAGAGGACAGATCGCGACTACGCGATCAAGTGGCTAAGGTAAGTTAACTTTTATTATTTTTAACCCTTCCTCTTCATTTTACACAGCATTCTTTATTAAGAATGCTATTATTTCCCTTATAACCATGTTATAAGGGGAAATAATAGAGATTGGGTCCCGTTGCTAAGCAACAATGCGGGAAAATCGCAACGCATCCGCACTTGGTTGCGGATGCTTGCGATTTTCCCGCATCCCCATTCACTTCTATGGGGCCTGCGTTGCGTGAAAAACGCAGAATATAGAACATGCTGCGATTTTCACGCAACGCAGAAGTGATGCGTGAAAATCACCGCTCATGTGCACAGCCCCATAGAAATAAATGGGTCCGGATTCAGTGCGGGTGCAATGCGTCCTCCTCACGCATTGCACCCGCGCGGAAAACTCGCCCGTGTGAAAGGGGCCTTATAGTGTACTGAAGTGTATTGTAAGCCATCAGACCCACTGGATCTTCAAGAACCACTCTTTAGAGCACCCGAGCACAATGGAAGTCAATAGGGGAGGGTGTCTGGTTCACAGGAAAAGGTCAGAAATTGATGGAAACACCACTGAAATGGTTCGGGAAGAGCATGGGGAGGATGGCTGGGAGCATCTTGGACTCCCAGGTTGTTGTCCGAGTAGTATGTCACTTTTACAGACTGACATAATACGCATAAAACCGAAGATAGTTAGGAAACATTATTTCCTATATATTTACTTGTATATAAAGTGCAAGTGCTGCCAAAAATTACAAGGAAGAGGCACTTCGATACAACCTGTATATCACATAAAGGAGGGCCTCATACACACCCTTGATAAATTATGATTGATGGCCTGCTGGTGACCCTCTAAAACATTAGGGGCGAGGGCTTGCTGCTGATCTGACCATCTAAAAAATTAGGGGCAAGTGCCTGCTGCTGAGCTGACCCTCTAAAACATTAGGAGCAAGGGCCTGCTGCTGATCTGACAATCTAAAACATTAGGGGTAAGGCTCTTCTGCTGAGCTGACCCTCTAAAATATTAGGGGTGAGGGTCTGCTTCTTATCTGACCATCTAAAACATTAGGGGTGAGGTTCTGCTGCTGCGTTGACCCTCTAAAACATTAGGGGTGTGTCCCTTATGCTGATCTGATCATCTAATACATTAGGGGCGAGGGCCTGCTGCTTAGCTGACCCTCTAAAATCATAGGGTCAAATGCCTGCTGCTTAGCTGACCCTCTGAAACATTAGCGGTGAAGCTTTCTGCTAATCTGATCATCTAAAACATTAGGGGCAAGGGTCTGCTGCTTAGCTGTCCCGCTAAAACATTAGGGGCGAGTTCCTGCTGCTATTCTAACCATCTAAAACATTAGGGATAAGGGTTTGCTGCTGAGCTGACTAACTAAAACATTAGGGGTGAGGGCCTGCGGTTGATCTTATCATCTAAAACATTATGGGCGAGGACCTGCTGGTGATCCTCTTAAACATTATGGACGAGGGCTTGCTGCTGAGCTGACCCTCTAAAACATTAGGAGCGAGAGCAGCCTAATAAGCATGTTGATATAATGGAGGAGGAGGATGAGAAAAGGAAGATTAAACAATATACCCTTTTTTGTGATGGAAGAGGTGCATGGGAATACAGCGTATTCAAAACACCATAAAAGCCACAGTTAGAGTTCCTTTATGTTCAGCTGCTTTCCTCTGGTGGAGTAGGGAAGCCAGGGGCAACCCAGGCCTTGTTCATTTTAATAAGAGTCAACCTATCAGCATTTTCAGTTGACAGGTGGATGTGCTTATCACTTATTATGCCCCCAGCAGCACTAAATTCCCGCTCTGACAAAATGCTGGCTGCAGGACAGGCCAGCACCTCCAAGGCGTAGAACGCCAGTTCATGCCATATGTCCAGGTTGGACACCCAATAGTTGTTAGGCACAGAGGGATCACTGAGGACACTGACACGGTGTGCTATGTACTCCTTTACTATCTTCAAAACGTTTCCCTCCTTGTGATACTAGATGGCGCATCAGGGTGAGGGTGCTGACGGGGTGTCATGAAACTGTCCCAGGCCTTGGAGAGTATTGCCCTTCCTCTGTTGAAACTGCTGTGTGTTTCCCTCGTCTTCCCTCCTCGGTTGCCCAAGGAACTACGTACTCTGCCAACAGTGCTGTCAGCTGGAAATTTTTGAAGCAATTTTCCCACAAGGGCCTTCTGGTATTGCATCATTTTGCAAGTCCTCTTCACCATAGGAAAGAGAAATGAGAAGTTCTCTTTGTAGTGGGGGTCGAGAAGGGTGAACAACTAGTAATCGGTGTTGGCCAAAATACGTATAACGCAAGGTTCAAGGAAAAGGCAGCATAACATAAAGTCAGCCATTTGTGCCAGAGTCCCAACAGACAAGACTGCTGTCCTCATCAGGAGGATGGCTCTCAATCTCCTCATCCTCTTCCTCCTCTTCTGTCCATCCATGCTGAACAGATGGAAAAAAACTGCTAAGGGTACTACCCTCTGTAGCGGAGGATCCAATTTGTGCTGAGAAGATGAACTGAGGGTCGTCTGGCTATCACCCTGTGTACTGTCTTCCTCCATTTCCAGCTCTTCGACATGCAAAGTTGCCACCTTCATTGTGAGCAGCGAGCATTTCAGTAGATACAAAAGTTGTATGGTTACGCTGATAATAGCGGCATCGTCGCACACCATCTGTGTTGATTCCTCATAGTTGCTTAAAACCTCACAGAGGTCAGACATTTATGCCCACTCATCGATTGTGAAGAGCGGAAGCTGACTGGAAAGGCGACGACCATGTTGCAGCTGGTATTCCACTACTGCCCTCTGCTGCTCACAAAGCCTGGCCAACATGTGGAATGTCGAGTTCCAGTGCGTGCTAACATCACAAAACAGTCAGTGAATCTGGCAATTGCAACGACTGCTGCAATGTTGCCAGACCAGCGACAGCTGTAGATGACTTTCGGAAATGGGCACACATGCAGCGCACCTTCACCAGTAGCCCAGGCAAATTGGGGTAGTTTTTGAGAAACCGCTGAACCACTAAGTTGAACACGTGGGCTAGGCAGGGTATGTGTGTGAGCTTGCTGAGCTCCAAAGCCTCCACAAAGTTACGGCCATTATCAGACACAACTATGCCTTTTTGTAGGTTGCGTGGCGAGAGCCACGGCTCTGTCTGGTCCCTTGTACCCTGCCATAGCTCAGAGGCAGTGTTCTGGTTGTCACATAAGCAAATTAGTTTCAGCACGGCCTGTTGCCGCTTCCCCACTACAGTGCTACACTGCTTCCAGCTACTGACTGATAGCTGACTGGTGCTGCAAGATGAGAATTCAGAGGTGGAAGTGGAGGAGGAGGCGGAGGAGGAGAAGAGGTGGTTGCAGCCACTAATGTAGGTGGTGGAGGAAATCCTGATGGAAGTAGGGCCACAATCCTTGACGTCGGTAGCACCTGTGCCATCCCAGGGTATGACTTGCTCCCAGCCTCCATGATGTCACACGAACAGTAGCGCAGGTTTTGTAAGGCCCCTTTCACACGGGCGTGATTTCCGCGTGGGTGCAATGCCTGAGGTAAACGCATTGCACCCGCACTGAATCCTCACCCATTCATTTCTATGGGGCTGTGCACATGAGTGGTGATTTTCACGCATCACTTCTGCGTTGCGTGAAAATCGCAGCAAGTGCGGATGCAGTGCGATTTTCCAGCATGGTTGCTAAGAGACGGGACCCGATCTTTAACATGGTTAAAAGGGAAAATAATAGCATTCTCAATACAGAATGCTAAGTAACATGTGGATTAAGGGGTTAAATATAAAAAAATTAACTGACCTTAGCCACTTTATCGCGTAGTTGATGATCTCTTCTGTCTTCTTCAAGCATTAGCTGCAATCTAAAGGATCTGTGGTGACGTCACATCACATGGTCCAATCATATAATCCATTAGCATGGTGATGGACCATGTGATTGGACCATGTGATGAGCTCGGTGACGTCATCACAGATCCTTTAGATGGCAGCTAATGAATGAAGAAGAGATTGCAATTACGAGATCAAGTGGCTAAGGTGAGTTAATTTTTTTATTTTTAACCCCTTAAACCACATGTTACTTAGCATTCTGTATTGAGAATGCTATTATTTTCCCTTATAACCATGTTATAAGGGAAAATAATAAAATCTACAGAATACTCAACCCAAACCCGAACTTCAGTGATGAAGTCCGGGTTCGGGTATGGGTACCAATCATGCCGATTTTTCCCACGCGCGTGCAAAAAACATTACACATAGTAGAGCAAGTAATGTCGCTATTACCAGCGGGAAAAAATTTAACTGAATGACACAGATATTTAGGATGCGCATACGTTATACAGGATATGTACGCAGGTAATGTCGCTGTCACAAGCCGCTAAGAAAAAATTTCACTGAATGTCACAGAAATTTAGGATGTGCAAGCGTTATACAGGAGACGTAGCGCAGGTAATGTCGCTGTCACCAGCAACTAAGAGAAAACTAAACTGAATGTCACAGATATTTAGGATGCGCAAACATCATACAGGAGAAGTATCGCAGGTAATGTCTCTGTCACCGGCGGCGAAAAAATTACACTGAATGTCACAAATATTTAGGATGTGCAAACGTTATACAGGAGACATAGCGCAGGTACTGTTGTTGTCACCAGCAGCTAAGAACAAATTACACTGAATGTCACAAATATTTACGATGCGCAAACGTTATACAGGAGAAATTGCGCAGGTAATGTCGCTGTCATCAGCGACTAAGAAAAAACTAAACTGAATGTCCCAGATATTTAGGATGCGCAAACATCATACAGGAGAAGTATCGCAGGTAATGTCTCTGTCACCAGCGGCGAAAACATTTAACTGAATGTCACAGATATTTAGGATGCGCAAACGTAACACAACAGATGTAGCAAAGTTTGTGTCACTGTCAGCAGCAGCCAAACAATTGCACGCAATTTAGCACAGGACTTTTGGGTCCACCTTTCAAGACTAAACCCTGCCTAAAAAAAGAAACCAATTCCTGTCCCTACACTATCTGTCCCTTCTGCTGCAGCTGTCCCTGACTAAGACTGAGCTTAACCATATGTCATCGGGTGCTATATAGCACCCGATGATGATTCAAACCAGCCAATCACTGTAATGCCAGTAACCAACATGGCTACGGCATTATAGTAATTGCCAGTTCCCCCCTGCACGTTTATTGCGGGGAGGAGACTTGAGCATCGCGCTTGCAACGTGCGGGGAGGAGACTTGAGCATCGCGCTTGCGAATATCTAGCGAATATATAGCTCTATATTCGCAAATTATCGAAGTTCCGATATTCGCGATAAAAATTCGCTATTCGAATATTCGCGCTCAACACTACACAGAGGCAGTTTCTGGGCCATGCCAACTAAGCATGGTGTCAGAGGAACCCACTGATTCCTGGCTGTGTGCATTTGTTGTCAATTGAGATGACGTTGAAGAGTGAGTCAACAATTCCAGTACAGTTTGATTGTTGATCAAAATAAGACCGCTGGATGACAGTGGCAGCTCCGTCCTGTTTCTGTCACTGCTACTAACCCCCCTTCTTCTGCTGCTACCTGTAACTACTATAGCAACATTTCTGCCACTGCTGGTTTCTTTAGAGGGCCATATTGTGCGGTAACTGTATCAGTAATGTAATGGATTAACTAAGAATGTGGCAGCAGTTAAACAAGATAAACACAGAGATATTTGACGACCCTTTAATACTGAGGCACAGTAATTTTATGTTCTATAAGATGCACATGGCAATATATTACACTGCCCTTTAATACTGAGGCACAGTAATTCTATGTATAACCTGGAACCACTCTTCCCTGTCCAGTATTGCAACTAAAGCATCATCTCCTTTAGGATCTGGTAAGACCGTTCAGTTATAAGAATTGAGCTGAGATGACCACACTAGGTCACCGCATGGCCAATAGTGATGTCGCGAACATAAAATTTTCAGTTCGCGAACAGCGAACGCGAACTTCCGCAAATGTTCGCGAACGGGCGAACCGGGCGAACCGCCATAGACTTCAATTGGCAGGCGAATTTTAAAACCCACAGGGACTCTTTCTGGCCACAATAGTGAAGAGAAAGTTGTTTCAAGGGGTCTAACACCTGGACTGTGGCATGCCGGAGGGGGATCTATGGCAAAACTCCCATGGAAAATTACGTAGTGGACGCAGAGTTGGGTTTTAATCCATAAAGGGCATAAATCAACTAACATTCCTAAATTGTTTGGAATAACGTGCTTTAAAACATCCAGTGTGTGTATACGATCAGGTATGATGTTGTATCGATCAGGTAGTGTAAGGGTTACGCCCGCTTCACTGACATTGACAGACCAAACTCCCTTTTAATGCACCGCAAACAGTTCATTTGCACAACCGCAAACTCCCCATTTGCACAAGGTTGGATACCAAGCTAGCCACGTCCCGGTGATGTTATTGAAGGTTTCTTCCTCCACCCAGCCACGTACAACACCAAGGGTCCCCAAAAGATGAATTGAATTGATTTTTCGAACGGTGAGATGGTTAAAAACGCTGGCTCCCTCCCTTTGTTTTTATCCACCGTGATCATGCGTCTGCGCCGTGCAATTTACTGTCACACCCGATATGAGTTGTATTTTCTGTAGTACTATTCTCATCAGTTTAATCCCTCTAACGTCCCCAATCTAGGGGCCATTTATTGAATAGATTTTTCGAACGGGGAGATGGTTAAAAAAACGCTGGCTCCCTCCACTCTGTTTTAAACCACGGTGACTGCGTCTGCGCCGTGCAATTTACTGTCACACCCGATATGAGTTGTATTTTCTGTAGTACTATTCTCATCAGTTTAATCCCTTTAACGTCCCCAATCTGGGTGCCATTTATTGAATAGATTTTTCGAACGGGGAGATGGTTAAAAAAACGCTGGCTCCCTCCACTCTGTTTTAATCCACGGTCACTGCGTCTGCGCCGTGCAATTTACTGTCACACCCGATATGAGTGGTATTTTCTGTAGTACTATTCTCATCAGTTTAATCCTCTAACGTCCCCGACTCCCCAATCTAGGGGCCATTTATTAAATAGATTTTTCGAACGGGAGATGGTTAAAAAACGCTGGCTCCCTCCACTCTGTTTTAATCCACGGTCACTGCGTCTGCACCGTGCAATTTACTGTCACACCCGATATGAGTGGTATTTTCTGTAGTACTATTCTCATCAGTTTAATCCCTCTAACGTCCCCAATCTGGGGGCCATTTATTGAATAGATTTTTCGAACGGGAGATGGTTAAAAAACGCTGGCTCCCTCCACTCTGTTTTAAACCACGGTGACTGCGTCTGCGCCGTGCAATTTACTGTCACACCCGATATGAGTGGTATTTTCTGTAGTACTATTCTCATCAGTTTAATCCTCTAACGTCCCCAATCTGTGGGCCATTTATTGAATAGATTTTTCGAACGGGGAGATGGTTAAAAACGCTGGCTCCCTCCACTCTGTTTTAAACCACGGTGACTGCGTCTGCGCTGTGCAATTTACTGTCACACCCGATATGAGTGGTATTTTCTGTAGTACTATTCTCATCAGTTTAATCCTCTAACGTCCCCGACTCCCCAATCTGGGGGCCATTTATTAAATAGATTTTTCGAACGGGAGATGGTTAAAAACGCTGGCTCCTCTCCACTCTGTTTTAATCCACGGTCACTGCGTCTGCGCCGTGCAATTTACTGTCACACCCGATATGAGTGGTATTTTCTGTAGTACTATTCTCATCAGTTTAATCCCTCTAACGTCCCCAATCTGGGGGCCATATTGAATAGATTTTTCGAACGGGGAGATGGTTAAAAAAACGCTGGCTCCCTCCACTCTGTTTTAAACCACGGTCACTGCGTCTGCGCCGTGCAATTTACTGTCACACCCGATATGAGTGGTATTTTCTGTAGTACTATTCTCATCAGTTTAATCCCTCTAATGTCCCCGACTCCCCAATCTGGGGGCCATTTATTAAATAGATTTTTCGAATGGGGAGATGGTTAAAAAAACGCTGGCTCCCTCCACTCCGTTTTAAACCACGGTCACTGCGTCTGCGCCGTGCAATTTACTGTCACACCCGATATGAGTGGTATTTTCTGTAGTACTATTCTCATCAGTTTAATCCCTCTAATGTCCCCGACTCCCCTATCTGGGGGCCATTTATTAAATAGATTTTTCGAACCGGGAGATGGTTAAAAAAACGCTGGCTCCCTCCACTCTGTTTTAATCCACGGTCACTGCGTCTGCGCCGTGCAATTTACTGTCACACCCGATATGAGTGGAATTTTCTGTAGTACTATTCTCATCAGTTTAATCCCTCTAACGTCCCCGACTCCCCAATCTGGGGGCCATTTATTAAATAGATTTTTCGAACGGGGAGATGGTTAAAAAAGCGCTGGCTCCCTCCACTCTGTTTTAATCCACGGTCACTGCGTCTGCGCCGTGCAATTTACTGTCACACCCGATATGAGTGGTATTTTCTGTAGTACTATTCTCATCAGTTTAATCCTCTAACGTCCCCAATCTGGGGGCCATTTATTGAATAGATTTTTCGAACGGGAGATGGTTAAAAAACGCCGGCTCCCTCCACTCTGTTTTAAACCACGGTGACTGCGTCTGCGCCGTGCAATTTACTGTCACACCCGATATGAGTGGTATTTTCTGTAGTATTATTCTCATCAGTTTAATCCCTGTTACGTCCCATATCAGGGATTGCCTTTGTGAAAAAAAATTTAGGCCGGGTACCTTCGACTGCCTTCACAGTGACAGACCAAACTCTCATACACTAAACTGAATTGATTTCAGGAACCGGGAGATGGAAAAAGCAGCTTGGTCGGTCCTCTTACTCCCAAATTGGGGCACTGCGCGTGCACAGAGCAATGTGCTGTGACACCCTATATGAGTGGTGTCTTAACTAGTACTATTCCTATCAGTTTAATCCCTGTTACGGACCCTATCCGGTCGAATTGATTATCCATTGTCGAATTAGCGAACCATTACGACATCATGAAATAATTTAGTTCTGAGCTCTGTACTTGCTTTGTATTGGAATTGATGGGGATTTTTTTAATTGCCTGCATCATTTCTAATAAACTATTAAGAGACTTTATTATGATTTTTTATTTTATGTATTAAAAACCCATACAACATATAAAAAAAAAGGTAAATTAATGTTTTTTCTATGAAATATTATCCAGCCGTCCGATCGCTTTTGGTCTGACCATAATGAAGCAACGGCCTTATCATCTGGGGTGTGGCAACATACTTATAGAGGTGATGATTGCTTCATTGTGATACTCAAGCCCCTTCACCACAACAAGGTAACGATCACGAAGGGGAATTGACACTTCTATGTGCCTTTTTTTTTTGGTTTGTTTCTGCAGCCACAGTGCTGCACCATAGGACAGAAAAATTAGGCATGTACACATGCCTGAAAAATAATGGCACTGTTGCAGCCGCTATTGTAGCAGCGGCCGGAAAAAATTGTGTTTTCCAGGCAGAAAAGTGACTAAAACATTGCGGCTTGAACCCTAGTTGGTGGTGGAGAATTCACGAAAGTCATCCGGTATGCAGACATTAAATACAGCAGCGTGGGGACCATTTTGAGGCCAAGGCATGTAATCAGGCCATTTGTTAGTCAAACGTATCCCCCACTGTCAGTCCCTTCGGGATCCATGCCTCATTCATCTTTATGAAGGTGAGGTAATCAACACTTTTTTGACCGAGGCAACTTCTCTTGTCAGTGACAATGCCTCCTGCTGCACTGAAGGTCCTTTCTGACAGGACACTTGAAGCAGGGCAGGCCAGAAGTTCTATCACGAACTGGGATAGCTCAGGCCACAGGTCAAGCCTGCACACCCAGTAGTGAAGGGGTTCATTGCTCCTCAGAGTGTCGATATCTGCTGTTAAGGCGAGGTAGTCTGCTACCTGTCGGTCGAGTCGTTCTCTAAGGCTGGATCCCGAAGGGCTGTGGCGATGAGTAGGACTGAAAAGCTCCGCATGTCCTCCATCAACAACACATCTGTAAATCGTCCAGTCCTTGCCGCCGTGGTAGGAGGAGGATTACACTCACCTCTTCCCCTGTTAGATTCCCGTTGTGCTGTGACATCCCCCTTATAAGCTGTGTAAAGCATATTTTTTAGTTTGGTTTTGAACTGCTGCATCCTTTCCGACTTTCGGTAATTTGGTAACATTTCTGCCACTTTCTGCTTATACCGGGGTCTAGTAGTGTGGCCACCCAGTACAGATCGTTCTCCTTTATCCTTTTTATACGTGGGTCCCTCAACAGACATGACAGCATGAAAGACCCCATTTGAACAAGGTTGGATGCAGAGCTACTCATTTCCCGTTCCTCGTCCTCACTGATGTCATTGACGGTCTGTTCTTCCCCCCAGCCACGTACAACACCATGGGTCCCAGATAGATGACAACAACGAGCACCCTGGGGTGCCTGCTGTGGTTGGTCTTCCTCCTCCTCAAAGCCGCCACATTCCTCCTCTGACTCCTCTTCCTCATACTCCTCCTCCAGCGTTGCTGCAGGTCCGGCAAGCGATGATGACAAGGCTGTTTCTGGTGGTGATGGTGACCACAACTCTTCCTCTTCCTCTTCACGGTCATCTACAGCCTGATCCAGAACTCTTCGCAGGGCACGCTCCAGGAAGAAAACAAATGGGATGAGGTAGCTGATGGTGCCTTCGGTGCAACTGACTAGGTTTGTCACCTCCTCAAAAGGACGCATGAGCCTACAGGCATTGCGCATGAGTGTCCAGTAACGTGGCAAAAAGATTCCCAGCTCCGCAGAGGCTGTCCTAGCACCCCGGTCATACAAATACTCGTTGACGGCTTTTTCTTGTTGGAGCAGGCGGTCGAACATTAGGAGTGTTGAATTCCAACGTGTCGGGCTGTCACATATCAAGCGCCTCACTGGCATGTTGTTTTGCCGCTGAATATCGGAAAAGTGCGCCATGGCCGTGTAGGAACGCCTGAAATGGCCACACACCTTCCTGGCCTGCTTGAGGACGTCCTGTAAGCCTGGGTACTTAGACACAAAACGTTGTACGATGAGATTCAACACATGTGCCATGCACGGCACATGTGACAACTTGCCCAAATTTAATGCCGCCAACAGATTTCTTCCATTGTCACACACCACTTTGCCGATCTCCAGTTGGTGCGGGGTCAGCCACTGATCCACCTGTGCGTTCAGGGCGGACAGGAGTGCTGGTCCTGTGTGGCTCTCTGCTTTCAGGCAAGTCAACCCCAAGATAGCGTGACACTGTCGTATCCGGGATGTGGAATAGCCCCTGGGGAGCTGGGGGAATCAGTTGATGTGCAGCCAGACGCCGCAGCAGAAGAGGACTCAGCCGAGGAGGATATTGAAGAGGATGGAGTAGGAGTAGAGGAGGTGGCAGTAGGTCTGCCTGCAAGTCGTGGTGGTGTCACCAACTCCGCTGCGGAGCCACGCATTCCATGCTTGTCAGCCGTCAGCAGGTTGACCCAATGCGCAGTATACGTGATATACCTGCCCTGACCGTGCTTTGCAGACCAGGTATCAGTGGTCAGATGGACCCTTGCCCCAACACTGTATGCCAGAGATGCCATGACTTCCTTTTCAATGACATGGTAGAGGTTTGGGATTGCCTTTTTGAAAAAAATTTCGTCCGGGTACCTTCCACTGTGGTGTCCCAATAGCGACAAATTTTTGAAGGCCTCAGACTCTACCAGCTGGTATGGTAAAAGCTGGCGGGCTAAGAGTTCCGTCAAGCCAGCTGTCAGTCGCCGGGCAAGGGGTGACTTTGTGACATTGGCTTCTTATGCTCAAACATGTCCTTGACAGACACCTGACTGTGGGCAGATGAGCAGGAACTGCTGAAGGTGAGAGATGGAGTGGCGGGTGGTTGAGAGGGGGCAGGGAGGACAGCAGTGGTTGACGTGGCTGAAGATGCTGGACCAGGAGGAGCATGGTGGCTTTGAGTTTGTGTGCTGCTTGTACTCATGTGTTGATCCCATAGGCGTTTGTGATGTGAGATCATGTGCCTTCGCAAAGCAGTTGTACCAAGGTGGGTGTTGGACTTCCCACGACTCAGTTTCTTTTGGCACAGGTTGCAAATGGCATTGCTTTTAACAGAGGCAGACACACAAAAAAAATGCCACACTGCTGAGCTTTACAATGACGACATTCTAGTGGTGGCAACAGCATGCGTTGACTGGCGTGCTGTCTGGCTGACCCCAGGTGCCGATACATGCTGTCTGACTGTGCCACTAACTCCTTGCGACGACCTCCCCCTGCTTCCAACTCGTCTCCTCATTCTCTCTGTCTCCTCTTCAGAACTTTCCCCCTCTTCTTCTCTTCGAGCAGGCACCCCCGTGGCATCCGTGGACACATCGTCATCATCAACCGCTTCACTTGTATCTGACACCTCAGCAAAGGAAGCAGCAGCGGGTACAACATCATCATCATCATCATCACACTGTACGTCCATGTGTGTAATCCTGCCTGACTGAGACATATCCCCGTAATCTACATCATCTGGCAATAATGGTTGCGCATCACTAATTGCATCCAACTGATGTGTAAATACCTCCTCTGACGGATCAAGTGAAGCGGCTGTGGTGGCTGTGGTGGTAGTGGTGGTGGTGGCGACGGGCGGGTGCGTGGTAACTTGAGAGCAGGTGACCGAAGCTGAGCTGGAGGAGGATGGTGCGTCAAGGTTCTTAGCGGAAGCTGTTGAAGATTGGGTGTCCTGTCTAAGCCAGTCAACTACGTCCTCTGAATTTTTCGGGTTCAGGGTACGTGGCCTCTGAAAACTGGGCATTATTCCAGGGACAGTGGAAATCACAGCACCACGACCACGACGGCCCCTGCGGGTGGCCTGCCTCTGCCTGTCATTTTTTTTTAGATAAGTGGTACTACGCGTGCTAGGTACTGTGCCAACCGGTATGAGTGGTTGGCACTGGCAGTGGGCACACTACAGTCAGTGGAAGCGGGCCTGACACACACTGGCAGCAGGCAAGCAACTGAATTTAGACTACTGTCTAAAAATTAAATGCCTTATTTATCGGCAAGCTACTGTGCCACCCGGTATCAGTGGTTGGCACTGGCAGTGGGCACACTACAGTCAGTGGAAGCGGGCCTGACACACACTGGCAGCAGGCAAGCAACTGAATTTAGACTACTGTCTAAAAATTAAATGCCTTATTTATCGGCAAGCTACTGTGCCACCCGGTATCAGTGGTTGGCACTGGCAGTGGGCACACTACAGTCAGTGGAAGAGGGCCTGACACACACTGGCAGCAGGCAAGCAACTGAATTTAGACTACTGTCTAAAAATTAAATGCCTTATTTATCGGCAAGCTACTGTGCCACCCGGTATCAGTGGTTGGCACTGGCAGTGGGCACACTACAGTCAGTGGAAGAGGGCCCGACACACACTGGCAGCAGGCAAGCAACTGAATTTAGACTACTGTCTAAAAATGAAATGCCTTATTTATCGGCAAGCTACTGTGCCACCCGGTATGAGTGGTTGGCACTGGCAGTGGGCACACTACAGTCAGTGGAAGCGGGCCTGACACACACTGGCAGCAGGCAAGCAACTGAATTTAGACTACTGTCTAAAAATTAAATGCCTTATTTA
This sequence comes from Bufotes viridis, assembly GCA_033119425.1. NCBI lineage: Eukaryota > Metazoa > Chordata > Amphibia > Anura > Bufonidae > Bufotes > Bufotes viridis. The sequence goes on along the minus strand of CM065589.1, from coordinate 183,678,048 downwards.
TCGGCAAGCTACTGTGCCACCCGGTATCAGTGGTTGGCACTGGCAGTGGGCACACTACAGTCAGTGGAAGAGGGCCCGACACACACTGGCAGCAGGCAAGCGACTGAATTTAGACTACTGTCTAAAAATTAAATGCCTTATTTATCGGCAAGCTACTGTGCCACCCGGTATGAGTGGTTGGCACTGGCAGTGGGCACACTACAGTCAGTGGAAGCGGGCCTGACACACACTGGCAGCAGGCAAGCAACTGAATTTAGACTACTGTCTAAAAATTAAATGCCTTATTTATCGGCAAGCTACTGTGCCACCCGGTATCAGTGGTTGGCACTGGCAGTGGGCACACTACAGTCAGTGGAAGCGGGCCTGACACACACTGGCAGCAGGCAAGCGACTGAATTTAGACTACTGTCTAAAAATGAAATGCCTTATTTATCGGCAAGCTACTGTGCCACCCGGTATGAGTGGTTGGCACTGGCAGTGGGCACACTACAGTCAGTGGAAGCAGGCCTGAAACACACACTGGCAGCAGGCAAGCAACTGAATTTAGACTACTGTCTAAAAATTAAATGCCTTATTTATCGGCAAGCTACTGTGCCACCCGGTATCAGTGGTTGGCACTGGCAGTGGGCACACTACAGTCAGTGGAAGTGGGCCTGACACACACTAGCAGCAGGCAAGCAACTGAAATTACACTAAAGTGTAAAAATTAAATGCCTTTTTTGATGCAAAGTACTGTGCCACACGGGATGACAGGGGTGGGCACTGGCAGTGGGAACACTACAGTCAGTTGAAGTCGGCCTGACACACACTAGCAGCAGGCAAGCAGCTGAAATTATACTAAAGTGTAAAAATTAAATGCCTTTTTATGCAAAGTCCTGTGCCAGCCGGTATGAGTGGTGGGCACTGGCAGTGGGCACACTACAGTCAGTGGAAGTCAGCCTGACACACACTGGCAGGCAACTAACCTTAGATTAAAGTGTAAAAATTAAGTGCCTTTTTTGATGCAAAGTCCTGTGCCACACGGGATGACAGGGGTGGGCACTGGCAGTGGGCACACTACAGTCAGTTGAAGTCGGCCTGACACACACTAGCAGCAGGCAAGCAGCTGAAATTACACTAAAGTGTAAAAATTAAATGCCTTTCTTATGCAAAGTCCTGTGCCAGCCGGTATGAGTGGTGGGCACTGGCAGTGGGCACACTACAGTCAGTGGAAGTCAACCTGACACACACTGGCAGGCAACTAACCTTAGATTAAATTGTAAAAATTAAGTTCCTTTTTTTTAAGCAAAGTCCTGTGCCACACAGGATGACAGGGGTGGGCACTGGCAGTGGGCATACTACAGTCAGTTGAAGTCGGCCTGACACACACTAGCAGCAGGCAAGCAGCTGAAATTACACTAAAGTGTAAAAATTAAATGCCTTTTTATGCAAAGTCCTGTGCCAGCCGGTATGAGTGGTGGGCACTGGCAGTGGGCACACTACAGTCAGTGGAAGTCAGCCTGACACACACTGGCAGGCAACTAACCTTAGATTAAAGTGTAAAAATTAAGCGCCTTTTTTTAAGCAAAGTCCTGTGCCACACGGGATGACAGGGGTGGGCTCTGGCATTGGGCACACTACAGTCAGTTGAAGTTGGCCTGACACACACTAGCAGCAGGCAAGCAGCTGAAATTACACTAAAGTGTAAAAATGAAATGCCTTTTTATGCAAAGTCCTGTGCCAGCCGGTATGAGTGGTGGGCACTGGCAGTGGGCACACTACAGTCAGTGGAAGTCAGCCTGACACACACTGGCAGGCAACTAACCTTAGATTAAAGTGTAAAAATTAAGTGCCTTTTTTGATGCAAAGTCCTGTGCCACACGGGATGACAGGGGTGGGCACTGGCAGTGGGCACACTACAGTCAGTTGAAGTCGGCCTGACACACACTAGCAGCAGGCAAGCAGCTGAAATTACACTAAAGTGTAAAAATTAAATGCCTTTTTATGCAAAGTCCTGTGCCAGCCGGTATGAGTGGTGGGCACTGGCAGTGGGCACACTACAGTCAGTGGAAGTCAGCCTGACACACACTGGCAGGCAACTAACCTTAGATTAAAGTGTAAAAATTAAGTGCCTTTTTTTGATGCAAAGTGCTGTGCCACACGGGATGACAGGGGTGGGCACTGGCAGTGGGCACACTACAGTCAGTTGAAGTCGGCCTGACACACACTAGCAGCAGGCAAGCAGCTGAAATTACACTAAAGTGTAAAAATTAAATGCTTTTTTATGCAAAGTCCTGTGCCAGCCGGTATGAGTGGTGGGCACTGGCAGTGGGCACACTACAGTCAGTGGAAGTCAGCCTGACACACACTGGCAGGCAACTAACCTTAGATTAAAGTGTAAAAATTAAATGCCTTTTTTGATGCAAAGTCCTGTGCCACACGGAATGACAGGGGTGGGCACTGGCAGTGGGCACACTACAGTCTGTGGGCCTGCAGCTCCTCACACACAGGCAGGCCAGGCAACTGCACTATGTATATAAAGGGAAAAAAAAAGCAGACTAATGTTGCAGCCCTAAAAGGGCTTTTTTTTGGTGCTGTCAGGACGCTGTCCTTACAGCAGAGATCAGATGAGTCTTTCAGGACTGGAGTGGACACTGAATTCACTAGCCTAGCTATCGATTTCCCAATTAAATCAGCAGCAACTACACTCTCCCTCCTCTCACTAAGACTGCAGCTTCAGAATGAATCTAAAATGGATGCTGTGCAGGAGGTGGGAGGGTCTGGGAGGGAGGGTATGCTGCTGATTGGCTGGAATGTGTCTGCTGACTGTGAGGTACAGGGTCAAGGTTTGCTCAATGATGATGTATAGGGGGCGGACCGAACATCGCATATGTTCGCCCGGCAGAGGCGAACGCGAACAAGCTATGTTCGCCGGGAACTGTTCGCCGGCGGATAGTTCGGGCCATCTCTAATGGCCAAGGATTTATCTTATTACCAGCACTTGATTGCATACTTAAGTGAAATTGCTTATATATTTGTTTAGTCTGTGTGTGTTTGTGTGTGTGTGGGGGGGGGGGAAGGGGGGGGGGTTGTGTCTTTTTACCCAAACATGGTAAAAGTTATCTTTTAATTTTATTCCTCCTTCCATTTTGTGGAGGCCTTTTACTGATTATTTCTATTTGGGTCTGATTTGGGTGCAGCATCACTGCAGCCCAATTTGTGTTTTTCAATTCTATGTATAAACTAACAAATTAACTGGGAATGTGGCAGAAGTTTAACAAGATGCAGTTGGTGATTACACTGAACCTGCAGTGTTCCTGCTGTCTTCCTGTGCTCTCCCTACAGTCTCTAAAAACTCTCCTTACAATCTTCCTACACTGTCCCTGCATTTTCATTATCCAAAAATCTTCTATTAACAGTTTTCAGCAGCATTGCGCTTATCATGTCTCTTCCTAAACTCAGCTCACAGTGAAATGGACAGCGCAAGATGAAGGTTTTATTGGGCTGTGACATCACAGGGGATGGCTACCTGTGGATTGGCTGGCTGCTCAGAATTATGAGTCATATCATGTTCCTGGGCTTCTTACTTTCACTTTGTAACACGTGCAGCAGCCATTTTCGGAAAAACAAAACAAAATTTGTTACCACGAATCCTAAAGGTCTGATCAAATTCCACTTAGGATGCTTTGATTCAGTTAACACTTCCCATGATGTTAAGTGTTTGGATGGGTAAAAGGTAGGGCATGTGGAATGCAATGGCCATCATATGGTGCAGGAATCAGTAACCAGGTGAAAGGTAGAAGAATGAACGTCTCTTTTCATTCAAGTGCAATATGGGAGTAGTAGTATATCCAATAAGAGCAGACATAGTTGCAACCATACACGGTGCATTTCTCTCCCATATAGCGATGTATGGCTTTAGGCTAGGATGGGAGTTATGGGCATCTTTCCTCTCTATCTTGCTGAAGTCTCTTCCTGTAGAATCTATGCCTGGCAACAATACCTTGGCAATAAGGGCTGCAGTAGCCACTGCAGGAAACAGGGTTTAAGAGATATGATTGTTCATGTCCTGTCCAGGTTTGACGGGTATCTTAACGGTGTCCCTTTAGAGCAGTAAAGTCTTAACAGCTTTTGATAGCAAGTTACCTTATTGATCCTCAATGTTCATCCATGCAATTTATGTTCATCCATGCAATTTCTAAGATCTCCAATTTCTCCTTCTTGCTTTCTGTAGATCAGATAGAGATTTGCAAGTACAAGGGCTGAGCCAGGATTGTAAACCATTGCTGTGCAGCACCCACACCCGCCGCACACCCCTCGCAACGCCACTGGCTGTGCCATCCATGCGCAGCTATACTGGGCACAAACATTTGCAGATATCCCTGCTCTGTAGTACTGCAGTAATACAGTAAATCATTTAAAACATCTATTCCACAAAATGCACAAAAGATGAGATTTTAAGATCATTTAGCAATAATATGCCACAGCATTACTAATTTTTATGATATGTATGCTGTTATTTCAGGTTGCTCAGTTTGTTTGATTTTTTTAAGCCTAAGCGTACTAGCATTGCAATTCATATTATTGTTCTTATTGCCTTTGGTGAATAGAACTATAATTAGAGTGTGCAGTAAGTGACCTTAACAAAAACGCTAATCAATGCTACCCTTGAGTTAATGCAACCCATTAATGATAGTCTTTCTGTTCTAGTACTAATTAAATGGTCAGCAATGAAAAGGAACATTATAGACCTAGTATCATATTCAGCATAAATCAGAATAAACTTTTATGAGAAAAAGTACAATATAACATAGTACTTTGTACATTTCAACTTAAAACACAGGAAAAATACATTTTCATCTGAATAATCTATTGCAGGGATGCTCAACCTGCGGCCCTCCAGCTGTTGTAAAACTACAACTCCCACCATGCCCTTCTGCAGGCTGATAGCTGTAGGCTGTCCAGGAATGATGGGAGTTGTAGTTTTGAAACAGCTGGAGGGCCGCAGGTTGAGCATGACTGATCTATTGCAATGGCCTGTATGGCACCACAAAGAGACCCTGTGAGTCTGTAACCTGGTCTCAAGAACACTGTATGTGCTACTGAATTGGTTTATAAGCCATTGTATTCTTGGGTGGCGGTGGTGTGTGGCTGTGTGTGTGTGTGTGTGGGGGGTTATGTTTGCATAATATAAAATCAGAAAGGAAGACTCTGTGAATAGAATTCTTTATGTGCTGCATTATAGGTCCATACCACATGAATCTTTAAAAAGACTTACTTCCATCAGAAAGGGGAATTTTTTTTAAAGAGTATTCATACAATATTCTTAGAGTGTTTGACTGGTCATTGAAAATTCAATACAAAATATTGTCCTCTGTAGACATCAACATAAATGATAAGCCCTTATATATAGATTCTCGGTTTATCGTTGCTCCAAGGAGAAGATAGCATCCAAAGGGTAATCCTCATAATACTAGTAGGTATGAAATTGGGAAAACAGTATGACAGCTGTATTGTTATCTTTGTAGGCCCAGTTAAAGATGTCCACAGAAGAGAATTACACTTTCTAGCATAATTTGTGATGGACTAGATGAATCACTTTAGGTAATTTCTTTCATTAAAGTGATGTTCTGACTAGAGTTGAGCGAACCTGAACTTTACGGTTTTCTGTACCCGAACATTTCCGTAAAAGTTTGGGTTCGTTTTTGCTGATTTCTTCCCGCTTTTTGAAAGGCTACAGAGCAACCAATCAACAAGCGTTTCACTACTTTGCCCTAAGAAGCCATTACAGCCATGCCTACTATTGGCATGGCTGTGATTGGCTAAGTGCAGCATATGACCCAGCCTCTATTTAAGCTAGAGTCACGTAGGAGCCGCATGTCACTCTGCTGCTCTTAGTGTAGGGACAGGTTGCTGCTGGTGCTCTCATGGAGAAATTAGGGAAGAAATCTGTTGAACTTGGTGGTGTTAAATCTCCAAACTACAGCAATTATTGAGGGTGTTATGCTACATCTTTGTACCCAGCCCTGAGCCCAGTAATACTGCAAAATAATTTTTAATTCATCTGTTACTAAGGTGGGGGTCGGCGGCCATTTTAGCAACTGCAGTGTCCTTGGAATTGCATGTGACCCACATGTGTGCCAGCCTGCCAGGGACATCAGTCAAATTTTTTTTTTGGTAGCTCAGTGGAGAAAAAATTCCTCTTTTTGTGGCAAGTCAAGTCCCCTTACATTAACTATTTTATAATTTTGGGGTGACATAGTGCTTTTTTGTAGATTCTGTAATAAATCTGTACTGTCGTACCACAGAGCATGTTTGCATACACCGCTGAAAAACCTATTTTAAAATTTTGTGGTGACATAGTACATTTCTGTAGTTGCTGTGTCCTAACAAAGAGCACATTTGCATATACCGCTGAGAAAACTGTTTTATAATTTTGCCGTGACATAGTGCATTTTTGTAGTTGCTGTAATAAACCCATAATGTAATAAACTGTAATAAACTGTCGTACCATAGAGCACGTTTGCATACACAGCTAAAAAGCCTATTTTAAAATTTTGCAGTGGCATAGTGCATTTCTGTAGTTGTTGTAATAAACCCGTACTGTCGTACCACAGAGTTTGTTTGCATACACCGCTGAAAAACCTGTTTTATAATTTTGCGGTGACATAGTGCATTTCTGTAGTTGCTGTAATAAACCCCGTACTGTCGAACCACAGAGCACGTTTGAGTACACAGCTGAAAAACCTATTTTTAAATTTTGCAGTGACATAGTGCATTTCTGTAGTTGTAATAAACCCGTACTGTTGTACCACAGAGCATGTTTGCATTCACCGCTGAAAAAGCTGTTTTATAATTTTGCGGTGACATAGTGCATTTCTGAAGTTGCTGTAATAAACCCGTACTGTTGTACCACAGAGCACGTTTGCATACAAATCTGAAAAACCTGTTTTATAATTTTGCAGTGACATAGTGCATTTCTGTAGTTGCTGTAATAAACCCATACAGAGCACGTTTGCATACACTGCTGAAAAACCTATTTTGAAATTTTGCGGTGACATAGTGCACTTCTGCAGTTGGTGGAGTAAACCCGTATTGTCGTACCACAGAGCACTTTTGCATACAACGCTGAAAAAACTTTTTTTGCTTTTCCGCTTACAAACCCCTGCTCTGCATAGGTGACAGGGAGGTAAATTTTAAAAAATCATCTGTTAAGACAATCGCCGTGAAAATAAAAAAAATATGGCTCTCAGAAAATGGCAACACAAAAACAAGATTTTATTCTGTTCAAAAGGGCTTTCACTGTGTAAAACTTAACAAAAATAAAAATAATAGGCACAGATAGTATTGCCACGCCCGTAACAACTTGCTCTATAAAAATATCACATGAGATCGCCCCTGAGGTGAATGCTGTAAAAAAAAACTAAAAAAACTATGCCAAAACAGACATTTTTTGTCACCTTGCCTCACAAAAATTGTGATACCAAACGATTAAAAAGTTTCATGTACCCCAAAATGGTACCATAGAAAGTGTCACCTCATCCCTCAAAAAATGAGCCCCCACTTAAGACAATCACTCAAAAAATGAAAACAAATGGCATTATCCATAAACCAATCCATCAAAATCTGAGCTGCCTTATGGCATGCCTTCTGTTCTGAGTCTTGCCATGTGCTCTTACAGCAGTTTTTCCACCACATATGGGGTGTTGACGTATTCAGGAGAAAATGGCTAACACATTATGGGGTGCTTCTTCTCCTGTTACCCCTTGTGAAAGTAAAAAAATTGGTGCTAAAGCAGCATTTTATTAAAAGAAATTAAACTTTTTATTTTTACATTCAAGTGTTTCCAAATTACTTAAAATGATTAGGGGGTCAAAGTGCTTTTTTAAGGGGTGTAGTTTCCAAAATGGGTTAACTTTTTGAGGGTTTCCACTGTAGGTACAGGTGAAATTTCACCTCCATTTTCCTTTAAATCTTGTGGAACACCTCAAGGGTTAAAAAAGTTTGTAACACCAGTTTTGAATAATTTGAGGGGTGTAGTATCTAAAATGGGATCATTTATGGGTGGTTTCCATTACGTAAGCTCCTCAAAATCACTGTGTAACTGAATTGGTGCTTTATAAAATGGTTTTGGAACTTTTTGTGAAAATTTGAAAAATTGCTTCTAAAATTCAAAGCCTTCTAATAACCTAAAAAAAAATTACATTTACAAAATGATGCCAACATAAAGCAGACATAAGGGAAATGATAGTTGATAACTATTTTATGAGGTATTACTATCTTTATTAAAAGTAGAGAAATTCAAATTTAGAAAATTGTGATTTTTTTTCCAAATTTAAGGTAAATTTGGCATTATATTATAAATAGAGTGAAATATATTGACTCAAATTTATGACTGTCATGAAGTACAATGTGCCATGAGAAAGGATAAGTAAAAGGATTCCAAAGTTATTGCCACATAAAGTGACACATATCAGATTTGCAAAAATCGGCCCGTGAGATGAAAAGTGGCTCGGAAGTAAAATGGTTAATACTATGTTGCTTTTTTTGTGCTAATAGTATGGCATTTTCACATGCAACAATGCCCATGATGTTGATTTTTTTCATTGTTTATCTACTTTTTTTTTTACTGTAGGGAAAGGGGAGTGATTTACATTTTTATACTTTTTTCTTTTTCTTTTTTAGATTTTGTAAAAAATGTTTTAACTTTTCTTTTAACTTTTTTAGCTCCTCTAAGAGGCTACATTACTCACTAGTTAGATTATGTATAGCTTATACTGCAGGCCAACATAGCAATTACAGCTCTAATACACTGGATCTCTTCAGAGAGATACAGTGTATTAGAACGAAGCACCGTTCTCCCGATAGCCTCACCGGTGGAGCTGGTCTTAACATTTAGATGGCATAATTGCCAGTTGCAAACATTAGCCACGGACCTCTGCTGTTTGAAACTGCAGAGACCCACTATCTATGGTGCCTGCTGCGCTCACAAGCAGGCGCTATATTTAAAGACCCTCCCAATTCCTAGGGGTTAAATATAGAAAAGGAAAAATATTTTGACTAATCATATTAAATATGATAATTGTTCTAGCTTGCATAAATCATTTCTCCCATATGTTTTGACCTAATGTCTTATATACCGATGATGGTTTTAAAGGAATTTTGTGACATTAACATTATAATTCATACAAAAGATAAAACTTAAGCTAAATTCCACAAATTCTTTATCTGTTGGTGTGAAGTGAAGTGTTAGCAGAAATTGTCAGAATCTGACAGCTATAGCATTCATCAAATTGTTATTTAACAGTTTTGGATTCTGTCACATTGCACAATTCATAAGTCATAACAATTATTTAAATATTGATGCTACTTTACATTACAAGCATTGGTACGTTTTACTTGCCATACTATGCCTATCCACATGGTTTGCTGTTACAGAGATCAACACAGATTCCCAGACATGTTTATTCAAGCACATGCACACCATCTACTGGTAGAAATATGGTTTCACTGATTCTTTTCTGACATTGCACCTATTTTATTAAGGATCATTTTCTGAACTGTCCAATAGTATTAACTAAAAAATACAACAATATTTGCATGCATATCCCTTGAAAACTTCAAAAAGAACCTAAAACCTTATAACAGTATCTTAAAAAAGTTTGGACATTTAGCATATTTTGCTGTTGTGTCTGGATCAGAATGAGAGACATTTATATAATCTGGAAAGAACAGATTACACTATACTCCACATTGTAAGCAGGGGTCTCTAATTAAAAACTATTGAATTTATTTAGTCATTTTTTCTAATTTGCTATCAGTGTTATACTACTGTACCTAAAAGACAAAACATGAAGATGTTAAATAAAAATAATAACATAAAAATGTAACCTTAATATTTAACACTATTCAAACTTTAGGATACAAATTGAATGTTTAGCTGCTGACCAAACTGATAAGGAAAATAAAATATAGTTAGAATGTTCATAAGTAGAGTTGAGCAAACAACTGGATGTTCGGGTTCGGGAAGTTCGGCCGAACTTCACGAAAATGTTCAGGTTCGGGATCCGAACTCGACCCGAACTTCCCCCCGAACCCAAACCCCATTGAAGTCAATGGGGACCCAAACTTTTGGGCACTTAAATGGCTGTAAAATAGACCTCGAAAGGGCTAGAGGGCTGCAAAAGGCAGCAAAATGTAGGTAAATGCCCTGCAAACATATGTGAATAGGGAAATTACTTAAAATAAAATAAAATAGAGAAAAATAATAAATAAACATTCTAAACTTGAGCCCAAGTGAGTGACAGTGGCATCTGTCACCCAGCAAACAGAGGATGTGGCAGCAACGCTACCACATCTGTCATTGTCACCAAGCATCTCCACCAAATCCCATGGAAGTGTTCAGCTATCAGATGTCCATCTCCCAAACACTGGAGAGAAAAATAAATAGAAAGAGGAAGTACCCCCTTACCCATGGCTCTGAATGCCTTATTTCAAACTTCCTGGTCCTTTGAAATGCTGTCATTCTGTCTGGTGGACAGTTTTAAAAACCTTATGGCGTTGGCTATCCCACAGTACATGTATCCCAGCCGCTGTTACTTTTGCAGGAGAGCCATCCCTTCCTTGCACAACCAAGTGGCGGCCAAAATCAAGTGTGCACTGCGCAACGCTATATGTGGCAACATCCACATAACCAACAACACAGTGGGTAAATGTAGCGGCTGGCCCAAAGGCGGATAGCATTTTTGCGAATGTCCTTCCGCCCCCGAGGATTGCTGGGCATTTCTCTTTGTATCCTGTTACCTCTTCCTCCTCCTCCTACTCGGCTTCCTCCTCCTCATCCACTCAGCGTAACACCTTCACCACCCACAGGAGCACAGCCAGGGGGAAACGACAGCAGGTTGTTTTAAAACTTGTGTGTTTGTGGGACAAACCCCGCACCGCGCAGGAGCTGTGGACAGGCATGGAACAACAGACCGACCATTGGTTGGTGCCACTGAGCCTCCAGCCCGGCCTGGTGTGTGCTAATGGGCGAAATATACTAGCAGGTCTGGGCCTAGCCGGTTTGACACACATCCCCTGCTTGCCACATGTGCTGAATTTGGGGTGCCGAAATTCCTAAACACCAGACAGTGAAAATCAATTCAGTTAATCGAACACACACAACACCCCCACCCCCCCTTTCACTCAAACCATTTACAAACTATTTACAAATTTTCTTAAAAACATATTAAAATAACTATAATGCAGCTAAACTTACTATATAAACAAACCAAACTATATACACGCCTTATTCTTAACTTAAGGCCAGTGACATCCAAGTGGCTCGAAGGGTGGGTTCCTGCACCAACATAGTCCCTGGCCTGGAACACAATTGTCCAGCCAGGGCACAGTTCTGGAGGATGAGGAGGATAAGTAGGATGAGGAGGATGAGGAGGAACCGTGTTCTCAGCAGGGTGGCACCCAAGCCAGCTCACGGGCAGCTGAGTCACCATCAGCACCTCAGAAGGCTGGGTTAGCATTGGCAAAATGTGGGAAAGCTTTGTTATCACACTACAACAACCTGCACCACCAGCAGATCTGGAACGTCTTAGCAGGAGGCAGCATTTCAGCAACATGGTGGAAGAGTACACGTACTTACTGATGCATTTGCCCAGGGGCATAGCTACAGGGAAGCGTGGTAAGCACACTGTTTTGGGTCCCTTACCTAGAAGGTGCCCATCTAGGAGGAGGAGCAGGAGGAGGACTAAAAGGCTTTGTCAGGGCCCCCTCAACAGTATTACGCAAGGAAATTAGATACAGTGGGAGTATAGACAGTGTAGAAAGCAGATGGAAAATAAATCCAAACAGCCTCACACCCTACACACTCAACACCCCCCCCCCCCTTTCACTCAAACCATTAACAAACTATTTACAAATTTACTTAAAAACATATTAAAATAACTATGAGGCAGCTAAACTAACCATATAAAGAAACAAAACTATATACACGCATAATCCTTAACTTAAGGCCAACCAAATACAAGGGGCTCGGAGAATGGGTATATGCACCAACATAGGCCCTGGCCTGGAACACAATTGTCCAGCCTGGGCACAGTTCTGGAGGATGAGAAAGAGGAGTAGGAGGAATGCTGGGGGATACAGAGGACACAGATAATATACCTCCCTCAAATAGGATAGCTTGTCCTTGCCTCTGGGCAGCCTGGCAGACATGAGCGACTACATGCTGCAGTGCCTGCGCAACGACCGCCCAGTTACTGCCACATCCTAACTTTTGCTGATTACTGGGTGGCCACCCTGCTGCATCCCCATTTCAAGGACAACTTGCCAGTCCTTAATTCCATCACTGGAGTGTAATTGGAAGATGAGCCCGCTAGTAGACACGCTGCTGATGGCATTCACACCTGACACCGGGGACTCAGTGGAAGCACAAGGTGAAGGCAGAGGAGGAGGAGGAAGAATTTGCCAATGCAGCTGGGTCACCAGCAACACCTCAGAAGGCAGGTTTAGCATGGGCAAAATGTGGAAAAGCTTTGTCATCACGCCACAACAACCTGCACCACCAGCAGATCTGGAACATCTTAGCAGTAGGCAGCATTTCAGCAACATGGTGGAACAGTACACATACTGACTGATGGGTCTGCCTAGGGAAATAGCTACAGGGGAAGCAGGGGAAGCAACTGCTTTGGGGCTGTGACCTAGAAAGGATCCATCCATCCAGGAGGAGGAGGAGGACTAACAGTATTTTACAATGAAATTATATACAGTGGCAGTATAGACAGTGTAGAAAGTGAATGGAACAGCTGCTGGGCCTGGTCTGAGAGAGCGATCTTCAGTAGCCACAGGCAAAGCGGCATGAAAGGAAGGGGTTTGCGCAAAAATTACTGGGGGGAGGGGGGCCCCATTCAAAATTTTGCTGTGGTGCCCAATCATTTCTAGCTACGCCACCGTGTCTGTCCCATTCAATTTCTGGGTCATCAAATTGGGTACATGTCCTGAGGTTCCCCTTTACGCCTTTGAGGTGCTGGCCTACCCTGCAGCCACTGTATTGTCTAAAAGTGTGTTTAGCATGGCTGGTGGCATTATCACAGACAAGCGCCGCCGCCTGTGCGCAGACAATGTGGGCAAGCTTTTGTTTATTAAAAAGAACCAGCCATGGATCCCACAGGACTTGTTTGTACCTTATGCAGAATAGACATGTATACCGGCCTCACCCAACCACTGTTATACTACCTTGCACTTACAGTTTGTTTTATTTTTTATATTTTCCCAATTTTTTGGTGTCTACACTAATTTATTTAAAAAAATGAAAAATAAAAAAAAATTGTCATTGGCGACTACCTTTGGCTTCACAGCCCAAAAAGGCTTTATTTCATGCAAGAATGTAGCCGCCAACTGTAAATTCCCTGTCAGTTATGCAGTGCAGGGGTTTGTACCTGGCAAAAATGGTAATATCTCACCCACCAATTTAAAATCTATCCTTTGCCGGACAGTATTAAACTTTGCCAGCCACAGCTGGAGCCACTGATTAACGGTATTGCTATTTTGGCAATTGAATTTCATGCCAGAACAAAATCTGTCATTTGCCGGACACTATTTAACTTGGCCAGCCACTGCTGGGACACCAGATTTAGGGGATTGCTATTTTGGCAATTGAATTTGACCCCAGAACAAAATCTACCCTTTGCCGGACACTATTAAACTTGGCCAGCCAAAGCTGAAACCACTGATTTACGGTATTGCTATTTTGGCAATTGAATTTCACCCCAGAAAAAAATTCATCCTTTGACGGACACTATGAAACTTGTCCAGTCACAGCTGGAACACCAGGTGTACAGTATTTCTATTTTTGCAACTGAATTTCACCCTAGAAAAAAAATATCCTTTTCCGGACACTATTGAACTTGGCCAGCCACTACTGGGACACCCGATTTACGGTATTGCTATTTTGGCAATTGAATTTCACCCCAGAACAAAATATATCCTTTGCTGGACACTATTAAACTTGGCCAGCCACAGCTGAAACCACTGATTTACGGTATTGCTATTTTGCCAATTGAATTTCACCCCAGAAAAAAATATATCCTCTGCCGGACACTATGAAACTTGGCCAGCCACAGCTGGGACACCAGATTTAAGGTATTGCTATTTTGGCTATTGAATTTCACCCCAGAACAAAATATATCCTTTTCCGGACAGTATTAAACTTGGCAAGCCACTGCTGGGACACCAGATTTAGGAGATTGCTATTTTGGCAATTGAATTTGGCCCCAGAACAAAATCTACCCTTTGCTGGACACTATTAAACTTGGCCAGCCACAGCTGAAACCACTGATTTATGGTATTGCTATTTTGGCAATTGAATTTCACACCAGAAAAAAATATATCCTTTGCCGGACACTATTAAACTTGGCCAGCCACTGCTGGGACTCCAGATTTAAGGTATTGCTATTTTGGCTATTGAATTTAACCCCAGAACAAAATATATCCTTTGCCGGACACAATTAAAATTGGCCATTCACTGCTGGAACACCAGATTTATGGTATTTCTATTTTTGCAACTGAATTTAACCCCAGAAAAAAATATATCCTTTGCCGGACACTATTAAACTTGCCCAGCCACAACTGAAACCACTGATTTATGGTATTGCTATTTTGGCAATTGAATTTCACCCCAGAAAAAATATATCCTTTGCCGGACACTATTAAACTTGGCCAGCCACAGCTGAAACCACTGACTTATTGTATTGCTATTTTGTCAATTCAATTTTACCCCAGAAAAAAATATATCCTTTGCTGGACACTATAAAACTTGTCCAGTCACAGCTGAAACCACTGATTTATTGTATTGCTATTTTGGCAATTAAATTTCACCCTAGAATAAAATATATCCTTTGCCGGACACTATTAAACTTTGCCAGCCACAGATGAAACCACTAATTTATGGTATTGCTATTTTGGCAATTGAATTTCACCCCAGAATAAAATATATCCTTTGTCGGATACTATTAAACTTGGCCAACCACTGCTGGAACACCAGATTTATGCTATTTCTATTTTTGCAATTGAATTTAACCCCAGAAAAAAATATATCCTTTGCCGGACACTATTGAACTTGGCCAGCCACTGCTGGGACACCAGATTTACGGTATTGCTATTTTGGCAATTGAATTTCACCCCAGAACAAAATATATCCTTTGCCGAACACTATTAAACTTGGCCAGCCACAGCTGAAACCACTGATTTATGGTATTGCTATTTTGGTAATTGAATTTCTCCCCAGAAAAAATATATCCTGCGCACTTTACTTATTTGGTCAGGTATGGGGCCAAAACTGACCAAATAACTCAAGTGTGAACTCAGCCTTTTGTTGAGCATCCACCTACACTCGGTCAGCATTTGGTCAGTAATCTATCAGTATTGCTAAAGCCCAAAAAAAACAGTAGTGGATCCAAAGCAGAGAAAACACGTGAATGGAATATTTGCATGTCTTCTGTGTTTTGTACCCACTCCTGTTTTTGGCTACCAAATCATAAGCCAATTCTGATGCAGAATATGGACCATGTCATGCAGGCCTTAAAGCTGCTACATAGACAGGATCCATTGTGTGTCTTATTTTTCCTTCCTTCTGACAGATTAGAAGAAGGGTCAAATAGATGATGATGTCAACCAGGCCAAAAAGGCAAAATAATGGCCCAATCATGGAGTGGGAAGGGTGGGAACTGCATGAGAAGTCCACAAAGTGGCCCAATGACAGAGTTGTGAGGTGGCAGCAGCATGAGGAGACCACAGAGTGGACCAGTGACATATTGTTAAGGTGGCAGCAGCATAAGGAGACCACAGAGTGGTGAGGTAGCAGCAACATGAGGAGACCACGGAGTGGCCCAGTGACATAGTGTTGAGGTGGCAGAAGAATAAGGAGTCCACAGAGCGGCCCAGTGACATAGTATTGAGGTGGCAGCAGCATGAAGAGACCACAGAGTGGTCATGTGGCAGCAGCATGAGGAGACCACAGAGTGGTAAGGTGGCAGCAGCGGAGACCACAGAGTGGTGATGTGGAAGCAGCATGAGGAAACCACAGAATGGCCCAGTGAAATAGTTTTATGGTGGCAGCAGCATGAGGAGACCACAGAGTGGCCCAGTGACATAGTGTTGAGGTGGCAGCAGTATGAGGAGACCACAGTGTGGTGAGGTGTCAAAAGCATGAGGAGACCACAGAGTGGCCCAGTAACTTAGTGTTAAGGTAGCAGCAGCACAAGGACACCACAGAGTGGTGAGGTGGCAGCAGCATGAGGAGACCACAGAGTGGCTCAGTGACATAGTGTTGAGGTGGCAGCAGTATGAGGAGACCCAGTGACAGAGTGGGAGCTGGGAGGCAATGCCAGTACCAGCTGAAGATGGTGGGTGGATGTAGGAGTACCTGGCAGCAGGTGTGGCATCAGGTAGGTGGCAGCATCAGGATAGTAGCTGTGGCAGGTAGCCAGAAGAGACAGGTGTAGTTGTGGCACAATGGGTGATCTAGTCTGATGCATCAGGCACTGGTGTTTGAAAATCCTGGCTGATTCAGGCCTGATTTATCTTCACAAAGGTCAGTTTCTCCACATTTTGGGTGGACAGGCGAGTTCTCCTTGGGGTAACTATGGCCCCTGCCGCACTAAACACCTGCTCTGATGCTACGTTGCTACCCAGGCAGGAAAGCTTGTCCATGGCAAACTCGGACAGTTGTGGCCACAAACTGAGTTTGGCTGCCCAGTAGTTCAAGAGATCTTCGATGTGGGGTGGCAGGGTACACTACAAGTATGCCACAACCTGCTGGTTCAGGTTCTGCTCTTTGTCTAGCCACTGCTGCTGGTGAGAAATTTCTTCAGTAGGTGGGTGAATAAAGCTGCTCATTAGCGACTCTAGAGTTAAGTTGCTGCTGATGGAGCTGATACTGCTTCTGTCCGCCTTTCGGACCCCCCCCCCTTCCACAACAGCCATGACAGTGGAACGTGAGAACACCCCCCGGTCAGACCTGCCTGAGGATGGGCGATGGTGCAAATAGGCAGTAGTGATGAGTGGCAGGGGCAAAATTCTATTTTGCAATATTTCGCAAATATATGGGCATCATATATTTGTGAATTCGCAAATTCGTTATCTTCTTGCACTATTCTTTTTCATTGCGGAAATCACAATGTAAAAATCACTTAATGTGCACGTGTAAAAGGGGCATGGCCTAATTCAAACTACCTGAAGTTTGAGAAGATTGGAAAAAATGGTGGGAAGCAATTTTCATGACAGTGAGGAAGAACTACTGATTACTGTAAGTAATATGAAATTACAGCAGTGTATTTGATTACATTTCACATGCATGTCAGAACAATCGCTTTATTTGCAGATAGAATGTTGTGAAAATCTACACTAATGATATGAATTTATTTTCGCAATACATACAATTTCATATTTTATAAGGTCTAAGTAGATTTTACTGATTGGTGCACTAATGGTTGCTAGGGATGTTTCTAAGCTGTGACAAACCTTCTCATTGGCCCACAAGCTAGAAGAAGGGACGGATGATCATCTGATATGTACTGTGTAAAAAAAATAAGAATCATTTTTCATTACAAATGAAGCCTAGAGAACCCCAATTATCATTGCAGTGATGGCCTACACGTGAGCAGACCATATAACACATTAGGGGTGTGGGTTTGAAGACTAGTAAACCCCATAAATCATTGCAATGATGGCCTACAGGTGAGCAGACTGTATAAAGCATTGGAAGTGAGAGCCTGAATCCTAGAGAACCCAATAAAACATTGCAGTGATGGGCTACAGGTGAGCAGATGGTATAAAGCATTGGAATTGAGGGCCTGAAGCCTAGCGAACCTGATAAATCATTGCAGTGATGGCCTACAGGTGAGCAGACGGTATAAAGCATTGGAGGTGAGGGCCTGAAGCCTTGCGAACCCCATAAATCATTGCAGTGATGGCCTACAGGTGAGCAAACGGTATAAAGCATTGGAAGTGAGAGCCTGAAGCCTAAAGAAACCAATAAAACATTGCAGTGATGGGCTACAGATGAGCAGATGGTATAAAGCATTGGAAGTGACAGCCTGAAGCCTAGCAAACCCGATAAATCATTGCAGTGATGGCCTACAGGTGAGCAGACGGTATAAAGCATTGGAGGTGGGGGCCTGAAGCCTAGTGAACCCCATAAAATATTGCAGTGATAAGCTACAGGTGAGCAGTTGGTATAACGCATTGGAGGTGAGGGCCTGAAGCCTAGAGAACCCCATAAAACATTGCAATAATGGCCTACAGGTGAGAAGAGAGTATAAAGCATTGGAGGTGATATCCTGAAGCCTTGAGAACCCCATAAATCATTGCAGCGATGGCCTACAGGTGAGCAGATGATATAAAGCATTAGAGGTGAGGGCCTGAAGCCTAGAGGACCCATAAAACATTGCAGTAATGGCCTACAGGTGAGCAGATGGTATAAAGCATTGGAGGTGAGGGCCGGAAGCCTTGAGAACCCCATAAAACATTGCAGTAATGGCCTACAGGTGAGCAGACCTTATAAAGCATGGGAGGTGAGGGCCTGAAGCCTAGTGAACTCCATAAAATATTGCAGTGATGGCCTATAGGTGAGCAGACAGTATAAAGCATTGGAGGTGAGGGCCTGAGGCCTAGCAAACCCCATAAATCATTGCAGTGATGGCCTACAGGGGAGCAGACGTAGAAAGCATTGGAGGTGAGGGCCTGAAGCCTACAGAACCCCATAAATCAATGCAGTGATAGCCGACAGGTGAGCAGACGGTATAAAGCATTGGAGGTGAGGGACTGAAGCCTAGTGAACCCCATATAAAATTGCAGTAATAAGCTACAGGTGCAGAAGGTATAAATCATTGGAGGTGAGGGCCTGAAGCTTAGAGAACCCCATAAATCATTGCAGTGATGGCCTACAGGTGAGCCGATGATTTAAGCATTTGAGGTGAGGGCCTGAAGCCTAGAGAACCCGATAAAACATTGCAGTAATGGCCGACAGGTGAGCAGACGGTATAAAGCATTGGAGGTGAGGGCCTGAGACCTAGTGAACTCTATAAATCATTACAGTGATGGTCTACAGGTGAGCAGATGAAATAAAGATATTGGAGGTGAGGGCCTGAAGCCTAGATAACCCCATAAAACATTGCAGTAATAGCCTACAAGTGAGCAGATGTTATAAAGCAGGCATGCTCAACTTGCGGCCCTCCAGCTGTTGTAAAACTACAACTCCCACAATGCCCTGCTGTAGGCTGATAGCTGTAGGCTGTTCAGGCATGCTGGGAGTTGTAGTTTTGTAACAGCTGGAGGACCGCAGGTTGAGCCTGCCTGTTATAAAGCATTGGAGGTGAGGGCCTGAGGCCTAGTGAACCCCATAAAATATTGCAGGAATGGCCTACAGGTGAGCAGACGGTATTAAGCATTGGAGGTGAGAGCCTGAAGCCTAGTGAACCCCATAAAATATTGCAATGATGGGCTACAGGTGAGCAGACGGTATAAAGCATTGAAATTGAGGGCCTGAAGCCTAGCAAACCCCATAAATTATTGCAGTGATGGCCTACAGGTGAGGAGATGGTAAAAAGCTTTGAAGGTGAGGGCCTGAAGCCTAGAGAACCCCATAAATCATTGCAGTGATGGGCTACACGTGAGCAGACCATATAACACATTAGGGGTGAGGGTTTGAAGCCTAGCAAACCCCAGAAATCATTGCAGTGATGGCCTACAGATGAGCAGACGGTATAAACATTGGACGTGAGAGTCTGAAGCCTAGAGAACCCAATAAAACATTGCAGTGATGGCCTACAGGTGAGCAGAAGGTATAAAGCATTAAAGGTGAGGGCCTGAGACCAAGCAAACCCCATAAATCATTGCAGGAATGGCCTACAGGGGAGCAGACGGTGTAATGCATTGGAGGTAAGGGACTGAAGCCTAGTGAACCCATATAAAATTGCAGTAATAAGCTACAGGTGAGCAGAAGGTATAAAGCTTTGGAAGTGAGGGCCTGAAGCCTAGCGAACCCGATAAATCACTGCAGTGATAAGCTACAGGTGAGTAGATGGTATAAAGCATTGGAGGTGAGGGTCTGAAGCCTAGAGAACCCCCTAAAACATTGCAATAATGGCCTACATGTGAGCAGAGAGTATAAAGCATTGGAGGTGATATTCTGAAGCCTAGCGAACCCCATAAATCATTACAGTGATGGTCTACAGGTGAGCAGATGATATAAAGTATTTGAGGTGAGGGCCTGAAGCCTTGAGAACCCCATAAATCATTGCAGTGATGGCCTACAGGTGAGCAGATGATATAAAGCATTGGGGGTGAGGGCCTGAAGCCTAGAAGACCCATAAAACAGTGCAGTAATGGCCTACAGGTGAGCAGATGGTATAAAGCATTGGAGGGGAGGGCCTGAAGTCTTGAGAACCCCAAAAAAAATTGCAGTAATGGCCTATAGGTGAGCAGACCTTATACCATAAATCATTGCAGTGATGGCCAATAGGTGAGAAGACTGTATAAAGCATTGGAGGTGAGGGCCTGAAGCCTAGAGAACCCCATAAAATATTGCAATAATGGCCTACAGGTGAGCAGACAGTATAAAGCATTGGAGGTGATGGCCTGAAGCCTAGCGAACCCCATAAATCATTGCAGTTATGGCCTACAGGTGAGCAGATGGTATAAAGCATTGGAGGTGAGGGCCTGAGACCTAGTGAACTCCATAAATCATTACAGTGATGGCCTACAGGTGAGCAGATGATATAAAGCATTGGAGGTGAGGGCCTGAAGCCTAGAGAACCCCATAAAACATTGCAGTAATAGCCTACAGGTGAGCAGATGGTATTAAGCATTGGCTTTGAGGGACTGAAGCCTAGTGAACCCCATATAAAATTGCAGTAATGAGCTACAAGTGAGCATAAGTTATAAAGCATTGGAGGTGAGGGCCTGAAGCTTAGCGAACCCAATAAATCATTGCATTGATAGCCTACAGGTGAGTAGATGGAATAAAGCATTGGCGTTGAGGGCCTTAAGCCTAGAGAACCCCATAAATCATTGCAGTGATGGCCTATAGGTGAGCAGACTGTATAAAGCAATGGAGGTGAGGGCCTGAAGCCTAGAGAACCCCATAAGATATTGCAATAATGGCCGAAAGGTGAGCAAACAGTATATCGCATTGGAGGTAAGGGCCTGAAGCCTAGCAAACCCGATAAATCATTGCAGCAATGGTCTACAGGTAAGCAGACGGTATAATACATTGGAGGTGAGGACCTGAAGCCTAGAGAACCCCATAAAACATTGCAGTGATGGCCTACAGGTGAGCAGATGGTATGAAGAATTGGAGGTGAGGGCCTGAAGCCTATCGAACCCCATAAATCATTGCAGTGATGGCCTACATGTGAGCAGACGGTATAAAGCATTGGAGGTGAGGGCCTGAGGCCAAGAGAAATGTACAAATCATTGTAGTGAGGGCAGATATATTCTCTGTGGAAGAGGAGGCGGAGGAGGAGGCGGATGAGAAAACAAGATTCAAACATATACCCTTTTTTTGAGTGTGAAAGGGGTAAAAAAATCAGAATCTTGTGGATTGAGTACATTATAAAGCATACATTTGAATTGCGTTTTTCTTCCTTCTTAGCTCAGCTTTCCTCTGGTGGAGTGGAGAAGTCAGGGGCCTCAACCTGTCAGTGGACAAGCAGATACGCTTATCTGTTATAATGCCACCAGCAGCACTAAATACACACTCAGACAATACGCTGGCGGCAGGGCAGGCCAGCACCTCCAAGGCGTTGAGCTCAAGCTCATGCTACGTGTCCAGCTTGGACAACCAGTAGTTGTAAGGCACTAAGGGGTCATTTAGGACGCTGGCACGGTCTGCGCGGCATTCCTTCTCCATCTTCCATAACTGTTCTCTCTCTATGTAGCACTAGGCCGCGATTCAGGGTGAGGTTGCTGGCGGGGTGTCATAAAAGTGTTCCATGCCTTGGAAAGTGTTGCCCTTGGAGGCCGTGGCCCTGGGCATGATGCTGATGGTGCAAGCAGAGGCTGTGGCAATGAAACTGTGCCTGCTGCCAGAGCACCAGAAAAAACAAAACAATCCACCGCACCCAGCTTCATGTCCAACTTAGTTGGGCGGCGCAGGACAGCACTGTACAAGTCGGACCAGTGCGAACAGGTGGTCGGTTGGATTGCAGAAGATAAATCTTCCAGTCGGTTAAGCACAAACCCCTTTTCCACAAAGTCCAGTCTCTGTAGCCAAGAGTCTGGTCACCTGAATCCTCACTCTGATCCTCCTTCCTCCCACCATGTCAGGCCTGGGCAAACAAGTGATCCCTCACTCGGATATTCACTGTGTGTTCCCCTTGTCTCCCTTTCTCGGTTGCCTAAGGAAGTATGGACTCTGGCGGCCGCATTGTCAGATGGAAAAGTTTGGAGCAATCTGTCAACAAGTACCTTCTGGTATTGCACCCTTTTACTCGTCCTCTCCACCGCAGGAATCAGAGATGAGAAGTTCTATTTGTATCGGGGATCGAGAAGGGTGAACACCCAGTAATCTGTGTTACATAAAATGCGTATAACGCGAGGGTCACGGAAATGGCAGCCTAACATGAAGTCAGCTATGTGTGCCAGAGTATCAACGGGCAAGACATTGATGTCAACTTCAGATGGCTCTCCATACCCTCTTCCTCCTCTTGTGCCCATCCACGCTGAACAGATGGAATTAAAGTTCCATGGGTACTAGCCTCTGTAGCAGAGGAAAGTGTCTCCAGCTCCTCCTCCTCCTCTTCCTCCTTTTCATGGCCCAATTTGCGTTGAGAAGACGAACTGTGGGAGGTCTGGCTATCGCCCTCTGACATCTCCTCTCCCATTACCTTGTCTGCCACATTCAAAGCATCCTCCTTAATTGTGAGCAGCGATCGTTTGAGTAGACACAGCAGTGGGATGGCTACGCTGATAATAGCGTTATTATCACCACTAACCATCTGTGTGGATTCATCAAAGTTTTTTAAAACCTTACATAGGTCTGACATCAATGCCCACTCCTCGCTTGTGAATAGTGGCAGTTGACTGGAAAGGCGACGACCATGTTGAAGCTGGTATTCTACAACTGCCCTCTGCTGCTCACAAAGCCTGGCCAACATGTAGAAGGTAGAGTTCCACCGTGTGCTCACGTCAAACAACCGTCTGGGAGCTGGAAGCCGCAAGCGCTGCTGCAGTGTTGACAGACTGGCATAAGCTGTGGACGACTTGCGGAAATGAGCACACAAGCGGCGCACCTTCACTAGTAGCTCCTGCAAATTCGGGTAGGTTTTTATAAACCGCTGAAACACTATGTTTAAGACGTGGGCTAGGCATGGAATGTGTGTCAGGTTGCAGAGCTCCAAAGCCGCCACCAACTTATGGCCATTGTCAGACACAACCATGCCTGTTTATAGGTTGAGTAGCGAGAGTCACAGCACAGTCTGGTCCCTTATACTCTGCCATAGCTCTGTGGCAGCGTGCTGTTTGCCCCCTAAGAAGACCAGCTTCAGCAAGGCCTGTTAACGCTTACCCACAGCAGTGCTACACTGCTTCCAGCTAGCGACTGATGGCTGACTGCTGTTGAAGGTGGAAGTGGAGGAGGAGGCGGCGGAGGAGGAGAAGTGGGAGTTGGAGCCAGTAAAATAGCTGCTGACGGAGACCCAGATGGATGTAGGGCCCGGAATCCTGGGCGTGGGTAGCACCTGTGCCATCCCAGGGTCCGACTAAATCCCGGCCTTAACAACATTCACCCAGTGTGCGGTCAGGGAAATGTAGCATCCCTGGCCACCAGCACTTGTCCATGTGTCCGTGGTGAGGTGGACCTTCCCACTAAGTGCGTTGGTCAGGGCACGGGTGATGTTCTGTGACACATGCTGGTGTAAGGTGGGCACAGCACACTGTGAAAAATAGTGGCGGGTGGGGACTGCTTGTACCGAGGGACGGCCGCCGACACCAGGCTGCGGAAGTCCTCAGTGTCCACAAGCCTAAATGGCAACATTTCAAGGGCCAGTCATTTTGAAAGTTCCGCAATTAGTGATATGGCCTGTGGGTGGGTGGGTATTTGTGCTTACGTTCAAATGCCTGTGTTATCGACATTTGGACACTGCGCTGGATAAGGGAAGTGGATGTTGTTGCTGACGGTTCATGCAAGGTACAGGTGCAGGGCAAGGGGCATCCGGGCCTGCGCTTTTGACAATGGATTGGCCAGCAGTGCGTAACACAGGGGAAGTGGAGGCAGTGGTGGGACCCTCAGAAGCAGAGTGTGGACCCAGAAGTTTGGCCCACTCATTAGGGTGCTTGGATGCCATGTGTCGGATCATGCTGGTGGTGGTGAGGTTAATAGTGTTCACGCCCCGGGTCACTTTGGTATGGCACAGGTTGCAAACTACCACTCTTTTGGCGTCTGCGCTTTCCTCAAAAAAGCGCTATACTGCGGAACACCAACCCCTTAGCAAGGTAGATTTAGGCATGGGGGTTTTCGGTGTAACGCTTGCGGGACTGTTTGGTGTGGGCCGATGGTGTCTCCCTTTTGCAACCCCGCTGCCTCATCCAGACTGTTGTGGTGTTACGGATCCCTCCCCCTCTGTACTGCTGTCCTCGCTCGGCTTTTCACCTTACCATGTTGGGTCAGTGACCTCATCATCCACCACCTCCTCTTCCACTTCCTCACTCTGCTCATCCTCCTGACTTAACCTAACCACCACCTCAGTGATTGGCAACTGTGTCTCATCTTCATCCACCTTGTGAACGAATGATTGCCGTTCACCACCGTCATCTTCTTGAAACTGTGAAGGCTCAAGAGGTTGGGAATCAGGGCACAATATCTCAGGTACCTCTTCAAGCGTGCTTGGCGAGAAAGCCAAACCGAGTACTGGCGATGAAAAGAGGTCATGTTAATATCCGAGTGAGGGATCACTTGTTTGCCCAGACCTGACATGGTGGGAGGAAGGAGGATCAGAGTGAGGATTCAGGTGACCAGACTCTTGGCTACAGAGACTGGACTTTGTGGAAAAGGGGGTTGTGCTTAACCAACTGGAAGTATTATCTTCTGCAATCCAACCGACCACCTGTTCGCACTGGTCCGACTTGGACAGTGTTGTCCTGCGCCGCCCAACTAAGTTGGACATGAAGCTGGGTACGGTGGATTTTTTTGTTTTTTCTAGTACTCTGGCAGCAGGCACAGTTTCATTGCCACAGACTCTGCTTGCACCATCAGCATCATGCCCAGGGCCACAGCCTCTGCTTGCACCATCAGCATGACGCCCAGGGCCATGGCCTCTGCTTGCACCATCAGCATCACGCCAAGGGCCATGGCCTCTGCTTATACCATCAGCATCATGCCCAGGGCCACGGCCTTTGCTTGCACCATCAGCATCACGCCCACTTCCCCCTCCCTTTGTGCTCGCCTTCTTCATATTAATGATTTTGTCTGTAGATGTGGTGCAGATTGTTTTAATGTCCAGTGTCCACTAAAGACGCAGTTTTCTGATGCAGGACAGTACTGGATACAGAAAAATACAGATTTTTGGCACTACACTAGCCTAGAGATATTGTTATTTTTACAGTACACACTGTATTGGCTTGCTATAATGTACTGAACACAGAAAAATAAAGATTTTCTGGAGTACACTAGACCACAGATAATGAATTTTTTTACTGTACACACTGTATTTGCTGGCTGTAATGAATAGGAGACAGAGAAATGCAATTTTTTGGCACTACACTAGGTCAGAGATAATGTAATATTTACTGTACACACTGTATTTGCTGGCTGTAATGAACAGGAGACAGAGAAATAAAAAATTTTGCCACTACACTAGGCTGGAGATAATGTAATTTTGACAATACACACATTATTTGGATGTAGTTCTATTTTGGATATAAATTTGTCCCAAATAAAATGTATTCTCTGCTGGAATACTGTATATACGGCTGTGGCCTAAACGCACACACAGATGTGCCCAAAACTTGTTAACTATGGCCAAAATATAAAGCACAGTCTGCTGGATTAATAATATAATGGTTATCGATTGAACACAAACACAGATGTGGCAAAAGTTAGGTTAATTTCCCCGGAACAAATAATTTCTCTGATGGTACAGTGTATATCTCGGTAGCAGGAACAATGTAGTGAATAAGCCCCTTTTAATAATGTCTGCCCAACACACTGCTGTATAGTGGTGCAGTGTATATCTCAGTACCAAGGAACACTGTAGTGAATAAGCCCCTTTTAATAATGTTTATCCAACACACTGCTTTATGATGGTGCTGTGTATATCTCAGTACCAAGGAACACTGTAGTGAATAAGCCCCTTTTGATAATATCTGCCCAACACACTGCTTAATGATGGCGTATTGTAGATGTCACTAATCAGAAATCTTTCTGTCTTTTAGAAGTTATCAAAGCGATTTTCAAACCCTGCACTTATCTGTCCCTTCCTGGTGATGCCTGTCCCTGATAGTGCTGAATTAACCCCCTTCTTAAAAAAAATAAAGGTGCTGCACTGCTGTCAAACACACACTCTAGTCCTTAAAAGGACTGATAGGTCTTTCAATAAGGTTTTTGGAGGGAAATCAGTAAGTTTAGAGCAAAACGCTATCTTTCCCTGCCTACTGTCTGCTCTCCCTGATGCTGAATGAGCCGAGCGCTGGACCTCAGCTCCTATGTGAAATGGTATCACGTGTACCGGCCAGCCAATTGGTGTAAGGCTTACAGCTAACATTGCTATGGCCTTACACTGAGGGAAATTATTTACCTGGACCTTGATTGGCTGCATAGAAGGCGCCAAACGTGTGGGGAGGAGACTTGAGCAATGTGACGAATACACGTGATGCTCGGCCGAGTAAAGCCAAGCGACAAGCATAGCGATGCTCGAGCCGAACCAATACTCGGCCGAGCATGCTCACTCATCACTAATCAAGACAGTCATCTGCTGTGTTAAACTTGGTGGGGCCTGCACTGCTGAAGGAGCCATGTTGTTTAGATAAGGAGGAGGCCTCGTCATAAATTACACCGCTACTTCATCAGTCCATGCACTAGAATGAGCTGCCAGAGATTTTAGCAGTAATTTAGCACACTTTGCCTTCACCATGCCCCATTTTTGGTGAGGGCTGAATAAAATGCCAAATGCAACTAGAAAAGTTTTTTTTGCTGCAGTTTTCCATAATTACAGCAAAAATGCAGTGTATTGCTGAGATTTCAGCAAACCACAGCAAAAAATGCACTGTGAACACAATGTGGGCACAACACATCAACCGAGTCATACTAGGTGTTAGAACTAGGTGTGTGCTAACTTTATTCACATCAGGAAATGGTGCTTTTAATAAATTGTTTTTAAAGACCAATTTGTGAATACTCTTTGTTCAGTGACATCAGCTTTATCTTTATGTATTGTTTTAATAAATATTGATATGTCCATTCATGTCATTTTCCCATGACTGTAGTTTATGTCTTTATATCCTTTCTGCAGTTTAACATTCTAAAATGTATCCAGAACGGTATATGTATATGTTCATATAAATGTATTGCCATTGTCCTGTAACATGCTATTTGGTCCTAAGGAGTTAATGTTTTTGTGTCTAATTGTTGACTAGTGTAGGCATGTGGTGACACTTTAAATGTGCGCTGAACACGCCCTGACTGCATAGTGGCCTGACGAAGCGCAAAAGGAAGCGTGAAACGGCCGTCACCGCCGTCCAACCGCATGTCTAGAGTGTCCGCCCCGCTACCTATGGACTTTCTATTTCCTAAGAGGAATAATAAAAGATCATCTTTTATTTAGCTGGGTGAGTGCCGCTTGGGCTTTTTATACCTTCACTTGGATTTTGATTCGTCTATTTCTGTTTGACAAGCTGAGCACCAGTGACAGCTTTGCATATACCTGGCGAGGTGTTGCACCCTGGGAAGTACAGCAATTATTGAGGTTGTGGTAGTGCCACCCCTTTCTCCTGGTTGATCTACTCAACTTAATGAAATTCTAAAATGTATGTTTCTGCTAAATATAGTGTTGTAACAAATTAAGCACTACACTGTGCTAACTATACATGGTTAAAAGTAAATCAGGCCAAATCATGCCATATAACGTCATTAAGTGCATATGCAGCAGAAAAGTGCTTTAATAATTGCCTATAATCTTGTTATGTGAGTATATTAAATTTATGTAAATGATGTTTAATTCTAAAGACACATCCTTGTGTGGTATTTCATAGTACACCTATTTCCATCTACTGGGAATTTAATAATTTCACACCAAATCTTCCATGTTTAATTAAGCTGTGGTGCGCTGATGAAATGCAAAGCAGCTGTAGTGTGACCACAATTTAAGAATTGTCTATTGCCCATTGTCTATCATTTTCCTACACTCAGAATCCCTTGATCTATTTTTCCAATATGCTTCCCAGCATCCTTTTCTATCTGCACTTTTGCTAAATACATCTGCTTCTGAAAATTAAAACATAAAATTGTTCAGTAAAAACAGATAAGAAAATACATTAACAAATTACAAAAATAATTGTTTCAAAAATGCGTAAGAAATTATGCCCAATATTGCTGTTATAGCCTAATGAATGTGCATGTAATAGGAAAAGGCTGTTTGGTCCAAGCCTGTCCCCTCACTTCATATTCCCAGATTAAAAATGGAACAGCTGTGATGATTTAATTTACATGTTAATAACAAACAGGCCTCCAGAAAGCGGCAAGTAAATGCCTTTTATTGCCAGCGTATCTTTTCCAGTATAGCTTGAGTGAAAACTCTGGTAATTAATTGTTTTAAGTGATTCTATTAAAATTTGTCTAGAAAAATACTGTACGTTGAATGGTTATTTGAACTTGCAACCATGCAGAATGCAAGTACTAAAACAGACTAATTTAAAATCATAAAGGCTTGCCTGGTTTTATAATAAAAATATTTGTATGTGAATGTATGAATGATTTATGCATTTGGTTAACAGTCAGAACATTTTTGCAGTCCCCTTTTTGTCATTATATACAGTACTTGTACAGCACTATACGGTATCTTCCACAATCTTATGGCATTATCTGCTAATAGAATTTACAGTATTATAAATCTTTGAATATTTAAAGTATATTGGATCACTTTGAACTAGAGATGAACAAATTGTTACAAATTAGATTTGGGTTTGTTTTGGTCGAATCAGTTGCCAAATTGATTCTACTGTAAACGAAAGTGCTCCATGTGGCATGGAAAGTTGTGTATGACACTCTGAGATCTCCTGGAACTCTCTTATTCACCCAAAATGAATGACAAAAAAATTCAGATTGTGATTAGAGATGACTGAACCAGTCGAGATTTGTTTTGGGTCCTGTTCGCCGAATATTTTAAAAAGTTCGGGTGGGACCTGAATTGGCTTGGGCCGAACTGAAGTTGCTTCAATTGCCATGAAAGTTGGTATATAACTCCCTCTAGCCTCCTAGGACTCATAATTTTTAGGAAAACTTGTTATCTCATTTCATTTTTATGATTTTATTTTTTCCCCTACCCCCTCTTCTCTCCCCAATGACAGCAATAGTAAATTATGTCTGAGTGACACTGACATACAAAGCTGTGGGTAAACGCATATTTGATGGTGTTAACATACAGGGTTTTTAAAAAAGACACAGCACGGGCACATGTCTCATGCTTTTTCATATTCCAAAGCTTCAAAAAATTGTCCTTTATCCTTTATTTTAAACACACACAGTGTTATGGGTTAAAATAAATAAAAAAATGTATTTGGGGAACATGAAATTTAATTCCCACCCCCTCCAAAAAAAAATGTACTGCATTAGTGGCAGTGGCATGATCCAGGCCCAATATTGCCTGGACTGTGAGAAAATGTCAATATTGATACAGTAATCACATATATTTATACTTAAAGTAGAAATGAAGACCGGCACTCGCTTCAGTTGATTTTCAATATTGCTGCTTTATTGGTCACATAATATCTAAGTGACGCGTTTCGGCACTAGTTTGTGCCTTCATCAGACTCATAACATCCAAAGCAAATAGACAGTTTATATACACAGGTCACGGAGACAATAGGTCAGAAAAAACAATGGGAAGTGATGTCACACAGTAACTCCTCCCCCAAATAGAAATGATCAAATAGAAAATAGCAAGGATCCAAGTTGCGATATTGTTACATCTTATTGATGTTATGCTGGAAAATAAAAAAGAAGAAAAAAAAGTTTGAAAAAGAGTTAAAATAGAACCATTATGCAATATATCTCACAGGAAACTATGTATACTATAATCCCGATTCAGACCACGGGGTTCAATGGTCTGCAGGCGATGAATCCAGTAGGCTTCCCTTTTTAGTAATAGTTTGATCCTGTCTCCCCCTCTGCGCGGTAGTTGAACACTCTCAATAATCTGAAATCTCAGTTGTGCTACTGAATGTCGCATACGGTGAAAGTGGTGTGGGATTGGTAGTAAAAGATTTTCCTTCCTGATGGTCGACTTGTGATTGCTTAGTCTATCTTTCATGCGTGTTGTGGTCTCGCCAATATACAATAAGCCGCACGGGCATTTTAGTAGGTACACCACAAATCGACTATCACATGTGATACCCTGCACCGGTATCAATTCCCCCGTATGTGGGTGAGTGAAGTGTGTACCCTGTATGACACTCGAACAGTGTGTACAACTTAGGCAGGGAAAGGTGCCTGTTTTCGGAGAGGAAAACACTTGTTGCTTAAAGGTGGTTTCTCCACTACCAATGTCAGCTCTCACTATTCTGTCTTTTATGTTGGGATTCCTTTTATAACAGAGCATGAGTGGCTTTTGAAACTCAGGGGTGATAGGATAGAACCCAGATATAATATGCCAGTGTTTGTTGACTATCCCACGTAATTTACATGTCCACGGGTGGTATTTGACCACTAGTGGTATGCGCGGTTCTTGTTTAGATTTTGGAGGTTGTGCAGTAATAAGTTTATTTCTCTGCTGTTCTAACAATGAATCGGGATAACCGCTAGCCTGAAATCTCTGAGTCATTTCTTCTAGCCTTACTGTGCATGTTTCTGGATCACTAACGCTCCGCTTCACCCTCTGAAATTGTGAATATGGTAGTGATTTTTTTGTAGGGGCTGTATGATTACTGCTGAATTCCAACAGGCTATTTCTGTCGGTGTCTTTGGTAAATAAGTCAGTGTGTATTCGACCATCAGCGTCTTGGATGACCCAACTATCCAAAAAGGATACTTTTTCAAAACTGTAATGTAACGTAAATTGTAATTCGGGTCGTACCATATAATGGAAGTCCGCAAATTGTTGTAGGGACCGAATGTCGCCCCACCATACGCAGAATATGTCATCAATAAATCTACGCCAAAATATACAATGTTGTTGGTACAGTGGATGCGAATAAACATATTCAGACTCGAATTGTGCTATATAGCAATATGCGTAAGGTGGTGCGACGTTCGATCCTATCGCGGTCCCACGGCGCTGTTGGTAAAACGAATCTTGAAACAGAAAATAATTCTAGTCCGATGGAACAGTTATCTGTGTCACAATTTCTTGTGCGTTCTCATCTGTGTAAGCAAAGGTATTCATTGGTGTGGTATAGTAGATAAGATCTATAGCGTGCTCGCACCAGAATACCTTGTATATTCAATGCTGGACTGGTCAGCACTGCTAGACAATGGCGGCGGTGCACGCGTCTATGGGTCGGCGTCCCCGGAAACAATGTAGAAATGAAGACCGGCACTCGCTTCAGTTGATTTTCAATATTGCTGCTTTATTGGTCACATAATATCTAAGTGACGTGTTTCGGCACTAGTTTGTGCCTTCATCAGACTCATAACATCCAAAGCAAATAGACAGTTTATATACACAGGTCACGGAGACAATAGGTCAGAAAAAACAATGGGAAGTGATGTCACACAGTAACTCCCCCCCCAAATAGAAATTATCGAATAGAAAAAAGCAAGGATCCAAGTTGCGATATTGTTACATCTTGTTGACGTTATGCTGGAAAATAAAAAATTAATATTTTGGACACTGATAGAGAACTTGGTCTGTTTTGGTGTCACCACGCCCCCTGCGTCACTGAAAACCCTCTCCAAAATGACACTGGTACAATTCATTGGGTAAGGTTAGGTACTCACTTGCGATCAGATTTCTGTATACTGTTCCAGTATAGGAGCAGAAAACCAGAATCGCCAGATCCAGCATATGCTGAACACTGCTAGCACCTGCCACATCCCTATCACAATATTCGAGATCCCCATGCAGCAGTATTTTGCCCATTGTTTTTGCCAGATTCTGCAACAGAGCTTCTGCTGGAACCTCTGCAACAGATGTGCACGTAGCCTAAGGTCTGCTATGGGTCGCTCACAAGAGGGCCTAATTTAGATTCTTTTTATGGGACCCAGTGATTTCTAGGTATGCCCCTGCATAAAGCCTATGTAGTCTCAAATGTACACAAGGTTTGAGTCCTACAAGCTAACATCTTCTTTGTAGTATAAGCCACATTCACTGTATTAATTCAGAAAAAGTCAGAGTATTTGACAGTTTCCATGTCCTAGCAATCATAAGTCTAGCTGCTAATAAAATTTGACCGACAACTATAGGAAGAGAAAGTGAATAAGTCTTCAAACCAATGAAACGTGCCAATGAGGGAGAGATAGGTACATGTAAGTCAGTTACCTTTGTTATAAACATATATGTAGCTGACTGAAGGTTATCAAAATTAGGGCACACCCACCATGAATGGAAAGTCCACACCCCCTCCAACAATAAGCAGGATAGGATGGGGAGATCGGAGCAATGTGTGCACATGTAAGTTACCATCTAAGAAAAATTTTAAGCGCTATTTCCCAGTGAGTGGCACCTATTAAAACAAGTTCAACCTCCTGTAAATATGTGTACCAATCCTCCAGAAAAACTGAAATTCATTCTCCCATTTGCTTAAATATGGATTTTTAACACTATTTCAGGTTTGAACCAGGGAGTGGTAAAAGAAAAATATGTCTTTTATTGGAGATGTACTAGATTTTTTCATCTAGTACATCTCCAATAAAAGGCATATTTTTCTACTTAAAAGCATTTGATTAGTAGACTTATCCACTGACATCCTGCAGAGCATATCATATCATATCTGGAGAAAGTTATAAAACTCTTTCTGCTGAAAGAAATACAATTCTGTAAGCTGTGTGAAAAAGAGGGAAATTTAACCAGAGTACAGCGGATCTACTGTCATAATACCTCTGTTAATCCATCCCAGCAGATTAGTATCTGGAATCAGGGCATTCAAGCTAAACAGCTTCAACTTACCCAATGCAACATTTGTGTCACTACTATGAAATTGTTGTACAAAACACCATATCAGAGACACTAATACTTAAAGGGCATCTGTCAGCAGATTTGTACCTATGGAACTTGCTGACCTGTTACATGTGCATTTGGCAGCTGAAGGCATCTGTGTTGGTCCCATGTAGTGATGAGCGAGCACCAAAGTGTTCGGGTGTTGGTACTCGGTCCGAACACATAGCGATATTCGTGCACTCGTCCGAGCACCCGAGTATAATGAAAGTCAATGGGAGACAACCAGGCACCCCCTGCTCGGATGAGGGGAGGGTGACTGGTCCATTGGAAAAGGTCAGAAAGTGACAAAAACACCATCAAAATGGATCTGGAACAGCATGGGGACCATGTGTGCGTGCATCTTGGACTCCGATGTCGCTGCTGGGAACCATATTGTTCCAGTTGTCCGCCACTTTTACATAGTGACAAAATCACGCCCCTACAAAAAAAAGACATTTTTAGAGGTAAAATGTTAGCGAATATTCTTTAGTGTATATTCAGTTGTATTTACAGTGCAAATGCTGCCAAAAATTAAAAGGAAGAAGCACTCAGATACAGCCTGTATATCACATAAAGGACGGCCTCATTCACATGGTGCTACAATTGTTCAGGTACACTGCTGTACTTTTAAAGCCTATGCACTAAAAATTACAAGGAACCGGCACTCCAATACACCCTTTATTACACATAAAGGAGGGCATCATACACACCCTTGAAAAATTATTATTGATGGCCTACTGGTGACCCTCAGTAGTATGAATAATAAGGATCACAGCATTCTTTCAACTTCTGGCAAAATGGGTGCACGTTGGTTTGTCGTTCTGTGCTCCACCACAAGAACTGAAGTAGCTTGACAGGATTCAGACAGCACACACATAAGATATGATGCTTGAAGTGATTTATTGAATATTCAGCCAGACATAGTAATTCAAAAGCTCATAAGCAAAATTTCGGGCTGAGTAATGAGCCTTTCATCAGGCTGATAATACAAGAAATAAAGATCCATATGTAAGGTATATGATTACGTGATACAGATTGCATAACAATTCTTGCATACACAACATTTTTTAGCTGAATATAGAGGCTAGGGTTACAAAATTGTGGGTGACCCTCAAAAACATTTGGAGCATGGGCCTGCTGGTTACCCTCTAAAATATTATAGTTGAGGGCCTGAAGGTGAGCAGACCCAATAAAAAATTGTGGTGAGGGCCTGAAGGTGAGGGAACCCCATAAAACATTGCAGTGATGGCCTACAGGTGAGCAGATCGTATAAAGCATTGGAGGTGAGGGACTGAAGCCTAGCGAACCCCATAAAACATTGCACTGATGCCCTACAGGTGAGCAGACCGTATAAATCATTGGAGGTGAAGGCCTGAAGCCTAGCGAACCCCATAAAACATTGCAGTGAAGGCCTACAGGTGAGCAGACGGTATAAAGCAGGCATCCGGTATAAAGCAGGCATCCTTCCAGCTGTTGTTAAACTACAACTCCCACAATGCCCACATTGTCTGAAGAACTGCCACCCCAGGGAGCTCCTTGAGAGCGGCTTTAGTGTGCTCCGTCCCTGGGTGCTTTGGGCAGTACTGGCTAGGGGATGGCCCCTCTGCTTTTGCACACTGCTCCCTCTATTGCTGTGCGGCTGGCGCTGTGTGACCACCACCTCTTCCCATGAACTGCACACGTCACTCGCATGACCTTGATTTCATGTGGGTTTTAGGACCTCATCATCCTCCACACCATCTTTCACCCACTCTTCACCTCTGCCCTCCTTGCCAGTCTGCATACTGCAGAAAGCCACAGTAGTTGACATATATGTTTTATCATCATCAGAGATGTCCACATCCTGAAACATAAGTGGTTTGGCATCGGTGCATTCAATCTCTTCCACTTCTTGGGCAGGGCTATCTGGACGGCCTACGAAACCCCTGCAAGCAGAGTCATCAAAAAGCAAAAGAGACTGCTGCATGACTTGGGGCTCAGACTGCTTGGCTTATTTGCAAGGGGTGAGGTGATAGACAGATGCCCATGGGCTGCAGGTGCCAATTCCGCGCTTTCAGCAGTGGACCGAGTGGGAGACAATGTGAAGGAACTGGAGGCACTGTCAGCCACCCAATCTACTACCGATGAGTAAAAAAGAAATACCGATCACGTCCGGGATAAGATTACACGCTGCTGCAGGTTCCAATTCGTGTTGTGGGAAAAACACCTTTAACAGTCCATATATAAATTCTAGGAACCGCGCTGCACAAAGCAGAAATAGGTTCAAACCAAACAGGCTCCAATGTCCGTGGTTCAGTATAAGCAGCCAACCGGATCAGAAGTAAATTGACTTTCCGGATATAAAAATCGCAGTGTATACAATCATAAAACCGTCTCAGCGGTATTTGCCCGACCCGGGTTTCGCTGGCCTGAGCTTCGGGTCAGGCAAATACCGCTGAGACGGTTTTATGATTGCATACACTGCGATTTTTATATCCGGAAAGTCAATTTACTTCTGATCCGGTTGGCTGCTTATACTGAACCACGGACATTGGAGCCTGTTTGGTTTGAACCTATTTCCGCTTTGTGCAGCGCAGTTCCTAGAATTTATATATGGACCCAATCTACTACCGCCTCTGCTTGTTCTGGTCTCACCATTCGTACACCGGTATTCAGGCCTACAAAATAACGCTGAACATTCTGTCGCCAAAGTGCACCTGAGGAAGGTGTTACATTTAGGCATGTACTTGGCAAAGATCGACCACGTCCTCTCCCTGCAACAGGAGCTCCACCACCAACCCCAGCAGCCCAGGACCAGTGCCCTGTCCCTTATGCTCTTCTCATTCTTTGAGGTCACCCACTGAACTAACAGACAGATTAACGATATTATTTTCCCTGTCATGTATGTGGTGCAGGTATACTTCACGCACTAAATAGATATATGACGTTTGCCTAACTAACAGACGGATTAACTATATCAATTTCCCTGTCACATATGCAGTGCAGGTATACTTCAGACAATAAATGGGTATATGACGTGCACCTAACTAAGAGACGGATTAACTATATCAGTTTCCCTGTCATGTATGCAGTGCATGTGTACTTAACGCAATAAATGGGTATATGATGTTTACCTAACTAACAGACAGATTAACTATATTATTTTCTCTGTCATTTATGCAGTTCAGGTGTACTTCATGCAATAAATGGGTATATGACATGCACCTAACTAACAGATAGATTAACTATATCAATTTCCCTGTCGGATTACCTATTATATTTGTGTGTCAGGGGTACAAAGTTAACAGCCAGAATTTCAATTAGCTTTCAGTGTCAGGAGTGCAATGATGGTGTATTGCACCCACAAAAAAACTTGCTGTAGGTCACCCACAAAATTAACAGCCAGATATATGATTAGCTTTCTTTGTCAGGCGTGCAAAGATGGGATTTTAATATTGATGACCTATGCTCAGGATGGGCTGTCAATATCAGATGAGCGGAGGTGCGACACCTCCCCCCCCCCCCACACACACACTGATCAGCTGGTTAAAGGAAAGGCCACTTTCCGTAGAGTGCAGCCTTACATTGTTTGTTTACCTGCTCATCGTTGACAGCACAATAGTGAACAGGTGTAACTACAGGCCATGCCATTCACTTCAATGGGACAGTTCATTCCTAATCAAGGGACTAGGAGCAAGATATCCCATTGAAATGAATGGGATGGCTTGTAGTTACACCTTCTCAACAATGCACTGTCGACAGGAAGCAGGTAAATGAACAAGGGAAGGCCACACTTGCCCAGAGTACGGCCTTCCCTTAAACCAGCTGATTGATGGGGGTCCTGGAAGTTGGAACCGACATTGATGGGGGTCCTGGAAGTTGATCTGATATTGATAACCTATCCTGATGATAGGTCATCAATATTAAAATCCTGGAAAACTCCTTTAATGTATATTTCTACAAATGTTCTAGTTCTGTGATTGCTAATATTGTTAAGTAAATAATATAAACTCAACATTGCTGCAATATAAATCTAATGTATAAAACATTTAGGCGGGCTCTTAGATATTTTAGTATGAATTGTACTGTTAATAATAAGTGAAGTATAGTTAAAATTTGCAAATGTATCATATGTATACAAGGGCTGTGTTATAATATCTACATAAAGGATGTTATAGAAAAAAACTTTCATTAAGACTACTTGTCTGTCAAATGAAATATCTGATACCATCTATGACAAATTTAGAAAGTCAGCTGTCAATCAACATTTTCCTTCCTAGGTAAAAATACTTTTGAAAAGGTAATTTAATGAGAAATAGAGAATTGTGATATCCAAGAGGTTCTACTGCAGTAGATATATCAGTATTTTACTAAAAAGGCAGTGTACCACACTGCAATAGACACATTTGTTTATAAGTGATAATAGTAAAAATGATTTGTATGGTGATCAAGTGCCATTCTTTTCTATTTTTTGAAAGGTCTAGAGTGCCAGAGTGCCCAAACTGCAACCCAAAATCTATTTATTTATCGCAAAGTGCGCACATGGCAATTTAAGTTTAACCTGAATAGTACAGTTGAATATAGTCTATTTTTCATGTACTTTATCATTTATCTATAATAGTCTGCCTACATTCAATGTGCTGCCTCTGCTGTTCATAGTACACCCTGCGCTCAGGAAAAGTCTAAGGCATATTGGTAGACTTCTTCCAGGATGCAGGTGCCCACAGAGAGGGCTCTGAGTGCCGCCTCTGGCACTCGTGCCATAGGTTCTCCACCACTGTTCTAGGGGCTTTCCACTCTACAAATCTCATTTTCTCAGTTCGTTCTCACTTAAGTTTGAGTTAAATCAGAGTGTCAGCTGTTTAGGATCCCATAGAGCAAAGAATTACTACAAAGAGTATTTATCCTGCTCTACATTACACAGAATACACACTGATTTGAATTAAGTATGTGAAATACTTAAAGCACACCTGAATTTTCAAAAAATAGTGTGCATAATGGATATGCTTCATTGTACAATCCTATCTGTGAAGGAATCTTTCATTTTATTTGTGGCTTCCTTAACTGCCTTCCTCAACCCAGTTATTCCCTGTTTCACCTGTACAGCTAGATGCATTTCTCTTGGAAGCAGTGGGTGTCTCAATTTTATTGAAGTCTGCCAGTACTATGCTGGAAGTGATTTACTTCCCTTACTTCACACTATGTTTGTCTTCATCAAGGGAGCCCATACAGCTGATAAGGGGTGTGTGTGTGTGTGTGTGTGTGTGTGGAGGTGGTGGGGGTGTTGGGGGAACACACATACAGGGAGAGAACACACATACAGACTGCTCCTCTGCTCTTGGAAAGTTTTGAAAATTCAGTGCTTATATCAGGTTTATGATCGCAGATAACTCTGACCCCCCCCCCCCCCCCATGTCCTATGAACCATCTTCTATGTCTATACTACTGGAGAAAGATCTTGTCTAACAGGCAGTGTAATAAGAATTTGATGAAAGCGACTTTACAACATTTTGTTTCAGGTCTATACTAACACATTTTTTTAAATAAAATGATTTTTATTTTAATGTAAACTGTAAAGTTCTTTTTTTTTTAAATAAAATGATTTAGATTTTAATGTAAACTGTAAAGTTCTTTTTTTTTAATATAAAATTATTTTGATTTTAATGTAAACTGTAAAGTTCGGGTTCGTACCGAACATTACTGTTTTTCGCACCGGACCCGAACATTTCCGTAAAAGTTCAGATTCAGGCTCGTCGTTCGACGATTTCTTCCCGCTTTATGAAAGGCTGCAGGGCAACCAATCAAGAAGCGTTTCACTACTTTGCCCTAAGAAGCCATCAGAGCCATGCCTACTAATGGCATGGCTATGATTGGCATGTGACCCAGCCTCTTTTTAAGCTGGAGTCACGTAGCGCCGCACGTCACTCTGCTCTTCTCAGTGTAGGGACAGGATGCTGCCGCTTCTGTGAGGGACAGATTAGGGAAGAAATCTGTTGAACTTGGTGGTGTTAAATCTTCAAGCTACAGCAATTATTGAGGGTGCTATGCTACATTTTTGTACCCAGCCCTGAGCCCAGTAATACTGCCAAATAATTTTTAATCCATCTGTTTATGAGGTGGGGATCGACGGCCATTTTAGCAACTGCAGTGTCCTTGTGACTGCATGTGACCTGCATGTGTGCCAGCATGCCAGGGACATCAGTCTAATCCTTTTTCGGTAGCTCAGTGGAGGAAAAATTCTTTTTTTCTGGCAGGTCAGGTCCCCCTACATTACCTATTTTATAATTTAGGGGTGACATTGTGCATTTCTGTAGTTGGGGGCAAAAACCTGTATTGTGGTGCCATAGAGCACTGTTGCATACAACCCTGAAAATCCTGTTTTTAAATTTAGGGGCGACATACTTCATTTCTGTATTTGGGTGAAATAAACCTGTATGGTTGTTCCACAGACCACTTTTGCATACAATGCACAAAAACTTATTTTCAAATTTAGCAGTGACATAATACATTTGTGTATTTGGGGGAAATAAACCTGTATTGTTGTTCCGCAGAGCAGTTTTCCATGCAACGCACAAAAACGTATTTTCAAATTTAGCAGTGACACACAGAATTTTTGTATTTGGGGGAAATGAACCCGAATTGTTGTTCCAGAGAGCAGTTTTGCATACAACGTACAAAAATGTATTTTCAAATTTAGCAGTGACATACTGCATTTGTTTATTTGTGGGAAATAAACCCGTATTGTAGTTCAACAGAGCAGTTTTGTATAGAATGCTGAAAAACCTATTTTAAAATTTAGCAGTGACATACTGCATTCCTGTATTTGGGGGGAAATAAACCCGTAATGTTGTTCCACAGAGCAGTTTTGCATACAATGCACAAAAAAGTATTTTCAAATTTAGCAGAGACATACAGCATTTGTGTTTTGGGGGGAAATAAACCAATATTGTTGTTTTACAGAGCAGTTTGGCATACAACGCACAAAAACCTATTTTAAAATTTAGCAGTGACATACTGCATTTCTGTAGTTTGTTGCAATAAACACTGGTTTTGTACTACATAGCAGATCTGTGGTCTACCCTGTATTTCAGTCATTTTAAGTAACCTTTTGAACTCTGCATCTACATAGTTGGTTGCAAACACACAGGTTTTGT
Source organism: Bufotes viridis (assembly GCA_033119425.1). Taxonomy (NCBI): domain Eukaryota; kingdom Metazoa; phylum Chordata; class Amphibia; order Anura; family Bufonidae; genus Bufotes; species Bufotes viridis. The sequence goes on along the minus strand of CM065589.1, from coordinate 183,637,595 downwards.
GGTAGATAGCACATTTGCGGTGTACGCTGCATTTCTGACACTCAAATTAAACCGTTAACTTCTGCTTTTACATTGTTGGTTTGAAAAATCTAATTTTAGGTGATAGTGAAGTAATTTTATTTAATTTCTCTGTTACTCTGTTTTGTGACCTAAAGAAATTTATTCTGTTTATGACACAGGACTGCCTAACTTAATTGTTGACTATTGGCAGTTAAATTGACACCAGAGATAAACCATCTGTTAGTTTGGTGGGTAAACCCAAATAATGAGGAGAACATCAAATAAGGGATGTGGGCATGGTCATGGTGGTCTTGGTGGAGCTCCTGTTGCTGGGAGAGGACGTGGCCGTTCAGCGCCAATTACAGGTCCAAGTGAAACACCTTTCTCAGGTGTGAGTAGGCGACAGAACCTACAGCTTTATTTGGTAGGTCCGAATGCCGCTCAACAAATGGTGACGCCAGAAGAAGTACAGGCACTAGTATATTAGGTGGCTGACAGTGCCTTCCTTCACGTTGTCCCCCACCCAGTCCTCTGCTGAAAGCTCAAAGTTGGCACCTGCAGCCCAAGCAATTTGAGCCCCAAGTCATGCATCAGTCTCTTATGCTTTTTGATGACTCTGATGGCAGGGTTTCCCAGGGCCAAAACCATAGCCCTGCCCCAGAAGTAGAAAAGATTGACTTCACGGATGCCCAACCACTTAGGTTTGAGGATGAGGACATGAAAAGTCCACCTCAGCATGTCTCAGATGATGAAAAAACACAGGTGCAATCTGCTATGGCTTTCTGCGTTGTGCAGACCGACAAAGAAGGCAGGGGTTAAGACTAGGTGGAAGATGATTTTGAGAACGATGAGGTCCTACACCCCAAAATATACCACTTAAATCCATGTTATTCATGGGTGGTGAAAAAAATCATATTTTTGTAAGGCCAGGAATTACCTTTGAGGCCTGCGCTCCATATCTGCCGGGGACAATAATATAGTTAATCCGTCTGGGTGTTCAGGGGTTGACATATTTCAATTGTTTGCAGTCAAGTAACCCTGCACTGCATCGGTGACAGGGACCAAAAATGCGGAAAATCTTCTTTTAAATAGTTGGGTGCAAAATTACCATTTTTGCCGGGTACAAACCCCTGCTCTGCATAGGTGACAGTGACCGAAAATGCGGAAAATCTTATTTTAAATTGTTGGGTGAAATATTACCATTTTTGCTGTGAATAAACCCTTGCTCTGCCTGGATGCCAGGGGCCTACATTTTTAAAAATAGCCTGTTCCATTGATGGGTGACATTAACCCCGTTTTGCTGTGAATTAACTCCTCCTCTGCCTCGGTGCCAGGGGCCTGCATTTCTAAAATCGTCTGTTCCATTGGTGGGTGACATGAACCCTGTTTTGCCGTGAATAAACCCTTGCTCTGCCTGGATGCCAGGGGCCTACATTTTTAAAAATAGCCTGTTCCATTGGTGGGTGACATGAACCCGGTATTGACATGAATAAACCCTCCTCTGCCTGGGTGCCAGATGCCTACATTTTTCAAAATCGTTTGTTCCATTGGAGGGGGATATGAACCTCGTTTTGCTGGTGAAAAACCCCTGCTGTGCATTGCTGACAAGGAACCAAATTTGGTAAAAATGTCTGTTAACGATCGAAAGATGCCTGACTACAAACTCACACTGGTAGACGCGCTGCTGATGGCATTCCCACCTGACGCCTCCTCAACCTCCTACTCCGCATCCATTTCCTCCTCCTAGATCAAGATTTTTATTTATAATTTTTATTTATTTTATTTTAAGTCATTTCCCTATCTACATTTGTTTGCAGGGCACTTACCCCCATTTTGCTTTCCAGGACTTTTTTGCAGCAATTTTAGTGCCCAAAAGTTTGGGTCCCCATTGACTTCGGACGAACCCGTCGAACTCGAACTTCCAGGTGTCCGCTCAACTCTAGTTGAGTACTTTCTGTCTCCTCCATAATTTATAGCTGATCACTGGAAGACCCAGAAGAGTGACACTGTGTTAGACAATAGTCATGAGCCATTTCTTGCACTTGACACTTTGGTATAACGTAGTCCCTCCTTCTACTCAATTCATAAACACCTTGATCTTTGCTGGGTCGCGATCTGATGCATGCACTGTGGCTCCCCGTTTAGGCCCCTTTACTGACGTCATATAACACAGATTTTTATGTGTGGACACGAAGTCTGTTAGTTTCATAGGAATGAATAGAGAAGTAACTGACTTCCTGTCCTGTGTCAGTTACTAGATCAGACAGTTGGTCACATGACAGCAACAAAATTGAAGGGAAAGCATAGCTCAAAAATACACACACTGGTGAGAAGAGATTTCCTTCACTACAGATTACATCATGTACCTTTCTAGCAGGTCAGAGCATACATTTTGTGGGAGTTCTTCTTTAATTCTAATGTGTAGCCATACTCCTTCACATAATCAAATCTATTGCTCCCATGAGACATGAGGATGATTTAGTTACCTTTCAGTAAACCTCACCAGATTTATAACTGGTGCAATCTGGTTTGGTGGTGTGACAGTAAATAGGCAATTTTTCTATTACTTGATATTATAGAACTATACAGACCACAGATATTTTTCTGTATCGCTTATTTCCATTTTGCAGATTCTGTTCTTACTTATCTATTTTTGTATGTTTATGGGCTACTATATGTCTGAGTTCATATTATTTAATAAAATAATATTTGTGGGGATATTGTAGGTGGTTTGAGTTGACAAATTACTCTTTTCCTTTTATCTCCTTGAACAGGGGTACGCAACCTCCGACACTGCAGCTGTTGCGAAACTACAACTCCAAGCATGCATACTTGCTCTGCTCTTCTCAGAACTCCCATAGAAGTGAATGCAGCATACTGGGAACTATAGTTTCATAATATCTTTTAAACCATTATAGGGTTTTATGTATATAATGTATATAAAACAATGACATACCACATGACAGTTCCTTCTGTGTGCTAGAAATGTTCAATTTTACATTTTTTACTATTTATTTACCATAAATTCTCTTTCCTTTAGTCCACGCAGTGGCTCCAATGGACAAGTGGTATTAAATAATCAATAGAAACAGGTATTTGGGATGGCACATTAGGTAATCTATTTGTATAATTCTATCCCCAGAAAGAAGAAAACCACAATGCTTAAGGTCTTCTGGAAATAAAGAAATGTTTATTGGTAGGGGAAGCTGTGCTGCTGCATGGACTAAAGGAGAGAGAATTTGCGGTAAGTAGAAATTATACTTCCCATGGTGACATCCACAGCAGCAACACCAGCCAGTTTCCTACCCAATCTGATGTCTAGCCTATACTGATTTACAAATGTGTTCAGGAAAACTCCAAGATGCTGTTTTGCATATTTGATCAAACGGAATGCAACTTCTTTCAGCCCAAGAAGAGGAAACAGCTCTAGTAGGATGTGCTTCTGCCAATGTAAAGCAGATAGTAATCACCACACCAATCCATCTGGACAAGATTGGTTTAGAAGCCTTAACCTCTTAAGGACAGGCCCATTTTTGTTTTTGCATTTTTTTTTATTTTTTTGCCCCACATTCCAAGAGCCATACTGCTTAAAATTTTATGCTGAGGGCTTAATGTTTGCGGGGACAAGTTGAATTGTAATTTATTATGTCTTGCATTAATAAACGGGGGGAAAAAAATCTTAGGGCAATACCAAATTTGTATAGTTTTTATTTTGTTTTACTTCTTTTACACAATAAAAACCTTTGAAAATAACATTTTCTTTGCATAGCCATTGTTTGACAGCTGTCAGTATTTTCATCTACAGAGCTGCATGAAGGCTTGTTTTTTTTGTGGTGCAAACTGTAATTTTATCAGAACCATTTTTGGGGTATATAAAGCTTTTTTATTATTTCATTACATTTATTTGGTGGGACAAAGAGACCAAAAAATGACAAATCAAGGATTTTCTCCAGTTAGAGTATTCACTGTGCTGGAAAAATATTTTTATATTTTAATAGTTCAGTCATTTTGGGATATGGCAATACCTATTATATTTATTTCCGAGGACTTGATTGTGTGATCATCTGAAGAATACTATTGTGGGATATTATGGGATTCTCAGACACTGTTGAGCCATGCCTCATACATGGCTTTACAGGCAGTTAACCAATTTCCCCCATCTAGGCAAAGATAGCCCATTCCCTCTGCCTAACCCCACAGATGCCATGGTTGCTACTGACAGTGGCACCTGAAGGATTAAAAAACTGGGTTTGGCATCATTGCTGATTCCTGTCATTGTGGCTGGGTGCCTGCTCTATTATACATCCAGCACCCATCATGTATGGAGTGAGCTCGACATGTGAGCTCACCCCATACAACCCCTTACACATAATCAGGTACATGTCATGATTATACATGAAGTGATTAAACCTTTTTTTTTCCCCTAAAAGGAAAGCAAAAGATGCTCAGTTTTTCTTAACTCACTAGTATGTTCCCGATAAATCTTTAATGCCCTCCCAACAACCAGTAAGAGCTGGGTTTCCTCTGTGGTCAGAACCAGTTAAAAAAAACTGGAAGCTTAAATTGTTTATTTCGATCAACAATATGCAATTGAATGTTTTAATCTAGAGACCACTCTCCTGGCAAGTAGTGTTGAGCGCGAATATTCTAATAGTGAATTATAATCGCAAATATTGCAACTTCGAGAATATAGTGCTATATATTCGTAATTTCGAATATTTGTCTATTTTTATTTTTTTTTCATCTGAACCCATTACCTGCCTGCTTCTTGCTTGTGGGCTAATGTGAGAAGGCTGCAATATTGTAGTCTGTAGTGAATTGGAATATTCTTCATTATTTAATTTATTTAATCTTATGCGAAAAATCTGCAATATAATATGTGCTTTAATCGAGTAAGGGCAGGTTATAGGCAATTTCCCGTTTAGGTTGGATTGCTAAAATTTGTGAATATGTAGAATATAGTGTGATATATATTTGTAAAAATGAATATTTTTTTTTTTTTTTTTTTTTCATCTGAACCTATTAGAGTACTAGTAAATGTAATGGGATCAGATAAAAAAAAAAAAAGACAAATATTCTACATATTCGCGAATTCTAGCAAGCAAGCTAAAATAGATTAAATAATGAAGAATATTCTAAACCAGTCAGGATAAACTTAGGAAACTTCTAACAGCTTGAAAAATGTAGCCAAAGTGAACCACACCTGTATTTCGTGTAACAAATTCGCATTATGTGATTTTTACATTGCCGATTTTTCACAATAAAGAGAATAATCTCGAATACGAATATTTGCAAATATATGACGAATATTCTACCGAATATTGGCGAAATATCACAAATTCGAATATTGCCCCTGCCGCTCATCACTACTCATAAGGAAAAGTGTTGGCTCAGTCTGTCTTCCAGAGTATTGTGGATGCCCTTCTTATGTCCTGCTATCAATTTAAGGAATTGAGCCTCCACCCATGCCAAGATTGGTGGCACTTGTATTAGACGCATCTGGTTCCTCCCTGGTGATTCATATGAGATACTGTAATCATAGTATCTGAGCTTATCCTGATTACTTTCCTCTGAATAGTCTGATGACATTGTCAGAAAGCTTTCTGTACTGCTCAAATCTTTCTGTAACTGAATCAAAAAACCCTCTCAGATGATGACTATGTTCCCTCTACTATCTGACCCTGCAACTCATCCCAAGATTGATGTTTTGGTTGAGATAGTTGGGATCTGCCATTGCATGTATGAAACCACAATCTCAAGGAGGATCTTGTCTCTCTAGATATCATGACTAGAGATGAGCGAATCAAAGCTGACGAAGTGGAATTCGATCCGACTTTAAGTAAAAATTTGATTTGCACCGAATCCTAATTTCCTCACTCTTCGTGGTAACGAATCGCATTTTTTTTCCTAAAATGGCTGCTGCACACGTGAGGACATCTGGGAAGGTGGGATCACCCATAATGTTTTGCATGCAGCCAATCAGCAGCAAACCAGCCCTGTGATGTCACAGCAAGAGATGAGCGAACACCTGAAAGTTTGGGTTCGCTGGATTCAGTCAAACTTCGGCTCGGGTTTGCCAGGTTCGGCCAAAATTGGGATTAAAACTGGAACCGAACATGACCCCGAACCCCATTGAAGTCAATTGGGGACCCAAACTTTGGGTACTAAATGTCTGTAAAAAAGTCATAGTAAGGACTAGAGGGCTGCAAAAGGAAGCAAAATGGTGGTAAGAGGACAATTGCCTTGCAAACAAATGTGGATAGGGAAATGACATAAAACTACAAAGAATAAAACAAATATATATATATATATATATATATATATATATAAATCTGGATATCTGAGATCTATATTTATATAATAATCTTGAACTAGGAAGCGGAGGTCAAAGTGGAGTAGTAGGTTGAGGAGGCGGTGGACCTGGAGGTGTAGGAAGAAGCAGTGGTGGAAGAGGAGGAGGTAGCCAACACTGTTTTTGTTGTTTTTTTATTTTCATTTTTTTCCCTTCATTTTTTATTTTATTTTTTTAATTTTTTTCATAAATTTGGGAATACCCCAAAACATTGGGAAATAGAAAAGAGAATGCAAAGAAAAAGTGCGCTGGAGTATAACAATGGCTGGGTGCGGCTGTGGACAGGCGGCTGCACTTGTCTGTGATCACCCCCCCAGCCATGCTAAACACACGTTCGGACAATACACTGGCCACAGGGCAGGCCAGCACCTCCAAGGCGTAAAGAGCAAGCTCAGGTCATGTTCCCAATTTGAGACCCAGAAGTTGAATGGATCAGACCCATCATTCAGTACGTGTAGACATGTGCACACGTACTGTTCCACTAGTACCAGACATAGAAGTGGTATAATAACACTGAGGATGGCATCAACGGCACTGGCCATGTTGGTGGAGTACTCGAAACAGCGCAACACGGCACATATGTCCCACTTGTTGGTGGTGAAATGGTGCTGTTCCGCAGAACGACTCACCTGTGCGTGCTGCAGCTGAATCGTTACTATAGCTTGCTGCTGCTCGCACAGTCTTTTCAGCATGTGCAATGTGGAGTTCCACCTTGTGAGAACGTCGCATATGAGGTGGTGAGTGGGTAGGCCGAAGTTGCGCTGCAGCACAGACAGTCGAGCAGCAGCAGGGTGAGAACCCTGAAAGCGCGCACAGAGGGCACGCACTTTCTGCAGCAGCTCTGACATATTGGGGTCACTTCTCAGGAACCTCTGCACCACCAAATTCAGCACATGTGCCAGGCAATGGATGTGTGTCAAACCAGCTAGGCCCAGAGCTGCTAGGAGATTTCGCCCATTATTGCATACCACCAGGCCGTGATTGAGGCTCAGTGGCCCCAACCACTCATCGGTCTGTTGTTCCATGCCCGTCCATAGCTCCTGGGCAGTGTGGGGTTTTTCCTCCAAACAGATGAGTTTCAAAACAGCCTGCTGTCGTTTCCCCCTGGCTGTGCTGAAGTTGGTGGTGAAGGTGTTACGCTGAGTGGATGAGGAGGTGGTAGCGGAGGAGGAGGAAACAGGAGGCAAAGAGAAACGTCCTGCAATCCTCAGTAGCAGAAGGACATGCGCCAAACTGCTATCCGCCTCAGGCCCAACCACCACTGCATTTACCCAATGTGCAGTTAGGGAGATATAATATCCCTGCCCGTGCTTACTGGTCCAGGTATCGGTGGTTATGTGAACCTTGCCACAGATGGCGTTGCACAGTGCACACCTAATTTTGTCCACCACTTGATTGTGCAGGGAAGGGATAGCTCGCCTGGAAAAGTAGTAGCGGCTGGGAACCATGTACTGTGGGATAGTGATGAGCGGCAGGTGCCATATTCGATTTCGACGAAATTCGCGAATGAATATTCGTTTCATATTCGTCGAAATCGAATATTCGTCATTTTTTCTAGTTATCGCGATTAACATGCGATTTAAATAATCGCATATTGCGATTTGTACTTAAGGCTACTTTCCTATTGGTTTCATATCTAGAATTAGCGAGGATGACGAATATGACGAATGTATTCGTCTATTCCTCAAAACGAAGATAACGAAGTATTCTACATCTTCGTTTTAGCTACCTATTCGTCAACTTCGCTAATTCTAGCAATCAAATAGGAAGGTTGACTATAGAGACAGCTGTGTTAAATTGCTATGCGATTTTTTTTTTTAATAAATAGAATACTTATAATAATTTTATCAAGTAATATAATTATTGTATTAAAAAAAAAAAAAATTGCATAGCGAATTTAACACAGCTGTCTGGTAAGTCAACCTTCCTATTTGATTGCTAGAATTAGCGAATAGCGAAGTTGACGATGACGAGACGAATAGGTAGCTAAAGCGAAGATGTAGAATACTTCGTTATCTTCGTTTGAGGAATATGATGAATACATTCGTCATATTCAGCTATTCGCTAATTCTACCAAGCCAACCATAACTTCTGTGCTCATGGAGCGTCCCCATCACCATGGGAGCGTCTCCATATACTAAAAATGTACTGTCGGATTTGAGGAATTACGTTGAAATCGCAATGCGATTAATTCAAGTTATATTAATCGCATTGCGATTTCAACTTAGAGCTGGGTTTATAATGGGTCAGCTTGCTAGAATTAACGAAGTTAACGAATATGGAATATAGCAGCAGTGCTAAGTTGAAATCGCAATGCGATTAATTTAACACAAAGTATTGCATTGCGATTTCAACTTAGCACTGCTAGTGCATAGCATTAGCTATACTCCATATTCGTTAATTCTAGCCTATGTAAGATAGCAGTGCTAAGTTGTAATCGCAATGCGATTAATTTAACTTAAAGTATTCGCATTGCGATTTCAACTTAGCACTGCTAGTGCATAGCTATACTCCATATTCAGTTAATTCTAGCCTATGTAAGATAGCAGTGCTAAGTTGTAATCGCAATGCGATTAATTTAACTTAGTATTCGCATTGCGATTTCAACTTAGCACTGCTAGTGCATAGCTATACTCCATATTCGTTAATTCTAGCCTATGTAAGATAGCAGTGCTAAGTTGTAATCGCAATGCGATTAATATAACTTGAATTAATCGCATTGCGATTTCAACGTAATTCCTCAAATCCGACAGTACATTTTAGTATATGGAGATTCTCCCATGGATGGGGACGCTCCACATGAGCACGGAAGTCGGCAGAAGCGGCAACGGGCACTGACTAGAGCAGCCAGGAAGCCAGGAATCCTCAGGACAGGTAAGAACTACTTTTTGGGAAGTAGGAAAGAAAAAAATAACTAACTAAAAAAAAAAACGAATATTCGAAATAGCGAATTTATAGCGCTATATTCGAAATATTCGCGAATTAGCGAAGTGCCGATATTCGCTAAAAAAATTCGCTTTTCGAATATTCGCGCTCAACACTACTGTGGGACAGCCACCGCCATATGGTTTTTAAAAGTCTCTGTCTCCACCAGATGGAATGACAGCATATCAAAGGCCAGGAATTTTGAAGTGCTGGCATTAAGAGCCAGGGATCGTGGGTGGGTAGGGGGGGGGGTACTTCCTTTTTCTCTCCAGTGTTTGGGAGATGACAGCTGAACGCTTCCATGGGATAGTGTGAAGATGCTTGGTGATGGTGATGGAGGTGTTTGAGCGGTGGCTGGTGGCGCTGTCACTCCATAGGGGGAGGAAGTGGCCGAGACCGCAGCAGAAGAGGGAGAAGGAGGAGCCTAAGATCTTTTGTGGTTTTTGAGGTGTTTACTCCACTGCAGCCTGTGCTTTGCATTTAAATGCCTGGTCATGCAGGTGATGATCAGGCTTAGAACCTTTGCGCCTCGCTTCAAGCTCTGATTGCACAGCGTGCAAACCACTCATGTCTTGTCATCAGCACATTGTCTGAAGAATTGTCTGTCACGACAGGGAACTCCTTGGAGCTGGCTTTGGTGTGCTCAGTTCCTGGGTGCGGTGGGCAGTAGCAGGTGTACTGGCTAGGGGATGGCCACTCTGCTTTTGCACCCTGCTCCCTCTTTTGCTGTGCGGCTGGCGCTGTGTAACTACCACGTCTTCCTCCGAACTGCACACATCACTCGCATGACCTTGATTCCATGTGGGGTCTAGGACCTCATCTTCCACCAACTCTTCACCCCTGCCCTCTTTGCCAGTCTGCACACTGCAGAAAGCATCTGTGTTTTGTCATCATCAGAGACGTGCTGCGGTGATCCTCCCATGTCCACATCCAGAAAAATACATGTTTGGGCATCAGTGTACTCAATCTCTTCCACTCCTGGGGCAGGGCTAGGTGGACGGCCTACGGAAATCACACCAGCAGAGTCATCAAAAAGCATATGTGACTGCTGCATGACTTGGGGTTCAGATTGCTTGGCTGATTTGCAAGGAGGTGAGGTGAAAAACAGATGCCCATGGGCGGCAGGTGCCAACTCTGCGGTTTCAGCAACGGACTGGGTGGGATACAATGTGAAGGAACTAGAGGCCGTGTTAGCCACCCAATCTACTACCGCCTTTACTTGTTCTGGCCTCACCTTTCGTACACCGGTATTTGGGCATAGAAAATAACGCTTTACATTCTGTCGCCTACGTGAGCCTGAGGAAGGTGTTTCCTTTGGGCGTGTAGATGGCACAGATCGACCACGTCCTCTCCTAGCAACAAGAGCTCTACCAACACCAGCAGCACTACGACCTGGGCCACGTCCCTTTTTTGATGCTCTCCTCATTCTTTGAGGTCACCCACCAAACTACAAGAAAGATTAACTATATTTATTTCCCTGTCATCTATGCAGTGCAGGTGTACCTCACATCAAAAATTGGAATATGCCACCCACAAACTAACAGACGGATTAACTATATTTATTTCCCTGTCATGAATGCAATGCAGATGTACTTCACACAAAAATTGGGTATATTTCACCAACCAAATTAACAGATGGATTAAATATTTTATTTCCCTTTCAAGTATGCAGTGCAAGTGTACCTCACAACAAGAATGGGAATATGTCACGCACCAATCTAACATATGGATTAACTATATTAATGTCCCTCTCACATATGCAATGCAGGTGTACCTCACACAAAAATTGGGTATATGTTACCCACCGAACTAACAGACAGATTAACTATATTTATTTCCCTGTCAGGTATGCAGTGCAGGTGTACCTCACGCAAAAATTGTGAATATGTCATCCACCGAACTAACAGACAGATTAACTATTATATTTCTGTGTCAGGGGTACAACACTGGTGGATTGCACCCACAAAGAAATCGCTGTAGGTCACCCACAGAAATAACAGCCAGATTAATTATTATATTTCTTTGTCAGGGGTGCAAAGCTGGTGTATAGCACCCACAAAAAATTCACTATAGGTCACCAACAGAACAAATAGCCAGATGAGATTCCTATCACTGTCGCTCACATCAGCTGCCTACCTCCTGTCCCTGCACTACTCAGAGCTGGTGGGTGGTGCTACACGTGATCCAGCTTTTTAGAGGTTAGGTCATATGATGCACCGGCCAATCACAGCCATGCCATTAGTAGGCATGGCTGTAATGGCTTATAAGTGTCCACAGCTTAAAAGCTTGTTTATTGGCAGCCCTGCAGCCTTTCAACAAGCTTTATTAAATGCCTAAACACCGAACTCTAACCTCAACTTTTTTCCAGCAAAGTTCAGGTTCGGGTCCGGGTACCCAAAATTGTAAAGTTCGGTACGGACCCAAACTGTAATCGCTCAACACTGTTCACAGCCCTATAAATAGCCTCAGCCATCTTTGATTCTGCCATTTACCAGTGTACTGCAGGGAGAGACGTTAGCAGGAGTGTTAGAAAAAACTTCATTGTGCTAAAAAAAAACAATTTACAAGTGCAGGGGAAGATAATTCAAGGTGTAGGCAAAGGATTGGGAGGAATCGTTCCACAGCATTTATGTTGAACATGGTTCAGTAGGGGAGGTTACAGCCTGGGTAATAGGAACAATCCTATTACACCTTGCTGCACTGACTGGGGACCCAAATTGCCATTATACAGCTTTGTAATTCCAGAGCTGTATAATGAGGTGTTATTGGGGTGCAAGTGCTGTTTGATACATCCATTAACAGGGTTTATTACAAGGAAATATGTCTATGTCTTATTTGCCCTTGTGCGGTGCAGTTATATGTTCTAGTGGCATAAGTAAATATATTTGCTGTTAAGTGGTGCAGTTATAATTTCTAAAGCCCTTTTTTGCATATACTAGTGGCAAAAGAAAATATATTTGCAGTTCAGCGGTACGGTTATATGTTCTAAAGTCTTTTTTCGTGTGTTAGTGGCAAAAGAAAAATATATTTGCCATTCAGCGGTGCAGTTATATGTTCTAAAGCCATTTTTTGGCGTGTAATAGTGCAAAAGAAAGATATATTTGCCATTTGGCGGTACAGTTAGATGTTCTAAAGCCCATTTTGGCGTGTAATAGTGGCAAAATAAAAATATATTTACCGTTCAGCGGTGCAGTTATATGTTCTAAAGCCTTTTGTGGCGTGTATAAGTGGAAAAAAGAAAATATCTTTGCCGTTCAGTGGTGCAATTATATATTCTAAAACCTTTTGTGTTGTGCATAAGTGGAAAAAAGAAAAATATATTTGCCATTCAGCGGTGCAATTATATATTCTAAAGCCTTTTTTGTCGTGGATAAGTGGAAAAAAATACGAGCCTATTTGCCATTCAGCAGTGCAGTTATATGTTCTAAAGCCCTTTTTGTTGTGTATTAGTGGCAAAAGAAAAATATATTTGCTGTTCAGTGGTGCAGTTATATGTTCCAAAGCATTTTGTGGTGTGTATTAGTGGCAAAAGTAAAATATATTTGTCGTTAAGCGGTTAAGTTATATGATCTAAAGCCCTTTTTGATTTGTATTAGTGGCAAAAAAATATATATATTTGCAGTTCAGCGGTGCAGTTATATGTTCTAAAGCCCTTTTTGTCTTGTAATAGTGGCAAAATAAAAAAATATATTTGCCGTTCAGCGGTGTAGTTATATGTTCTAAAGCCTTTTATGGCGTGTAAAGGTGGAAAAAAGAAAAATATATTTGCCGTTCAGTGGTGCAGTTATGTTGTAAAGCCTTTTGTGGTGTGTATTAGTGGCAAAAGTAAAATATATTTGTCGTTAAGCGGTGCAGTTATATGATCTAAAGACCTTTTTGATGTGTATTAGTGGCAAAAAATATATGTATTTGCCGTTCAGCGGTGCAGTTATATGTTCTAAAGCCCTTTTTGTCTTGTAATAGTGGCAAAAGAAAAATATATTTGCCGTTCAGCGGTGAAGTTATATGTTCTAAAGCCCTTTTTGTCTTGTAATAGTGGCAAAAGTAAAATATATTTGACGTTAAGCGGTGCAGTTATATGATCTAAAGCCCTTTTTGATGTGTATTAGTGGCAAAAAAATATATATATTTGCCGTTCAGTGGTGCAGTTATATGTTCTAAAGCCCATTTTGTCTTGTAATAGTGACAAAAGAAAAATATATTTGCCGTTTAGTGGTGTAGTTATATGTTCTAAAGCCTTTTATGGCGTGTATAAGTGGAAAAAAAAAAATATATTTGCCGTTCAGCGGTGCAGTTATATATTCTAAAGCCTGTTGTGTCGTGGATGAGGAGGAAAAAATAAGAGCCTATTTGCCATTCAGCCGTGCAGTTATATGTTCTAAAACCCATTTTAGCATGTATTAGTCACAAAAGAAAAATATATTTGTTGTTCAGTGGTGCAGTTATATGTTCTAAAGCCTTTTGTGTCGTGTACAAGTAGAAAAAATAAGGGCCTATTTGCCATTTAGTGGTGCAGTTATATGCTCTAAAGCACCTTTTGGCGTGTATTAGTGGCAAAAAAAAAAATATTGTCCGTTCTGTGGACATGTTCTAAAGCCCTTTTTGGCGTTTATTAGTGGGGAAAATTAAAAAGGGCTTATTAGCCGTTGTGTGTTGAAGTGAGAAAATGACAGCCCTTTTTGGTGTGTATTAGTGTATTAGCAATTATCAGAGCTTGCCCTGAAAAAGCTGTCCTGCCCGGCCAGTAGTGTGGCATCAGAGCGGGTGTTTTGTGCTGTGGGGGACATAGTTACCCCAAGAAGAACTCGCCTGTCCACCCAAAATGTGAAGAGACTGACCTTTGTCAAGATGATTCAGGCATGGAACAGCCAGGATTTCCACCCACCAATGTCTGATGCATCAGACTTGATCATCCATGGTGCAACACCAACACTTTGACAAAAGAGACCGGTTTCTTCTGGCTAACTGCCTCAGCTACTATTCTGATCCTGCCACCCACCTGATGCCACACATCTGATGCCAAGTGCTCCTTCTTTCACCCACCATCTTCAGCTGGTATTCGTAATGCCACCCACCTCCCCACTCTGTCACCTTGCCACTCTGTGGCCTCCTGATGCTTCTGCTACCACCTCCACACTGTCATTGTGCCACCCTGTGGCCTCCTCCTGATGCTGCTGCCACCACCTCCTCACTCTGTCATTGTTCCACTCTGTGGGCTCCTGATGCTGCGGCCACCACCACATTCTGTCATTGTGTCACTCTGTGGCCTCCCCCTGATGCTGCCGCCACCTCCAGACTCTGTCATTGGGCCACTCTTTAGTTTCCTAATTCATGTGTCATCTGTGTTTTGGATCCACTCCTGTTTTTTTTTGGCATTAGCAATACTGATGGATTGCAGACCAAATGTTGACTGAGTGAAGCCAGATGCTTAACAGACAGGATCCGTTTTTTGGGGTTATTGTTCTGACGGATCAGGGGAACGGCAAAATAATCAGTGACATCAACACAACCTTACTGCTGACACCCTCTCCACTTTGTCAGGGGGCTCTACTAGTATAAGCGTTTAATAGAACAGGTTCTGTAGACATCTATGTCGAATCAGCTGACGACGGCGCTTCTTATTGGCGCTAACATCGACATGTAAGGCTGAGTTCATATTTGAGTTATTTGGTAAATAAATTCAGATCGGTCCAAATTTTTTTTAAAATTCGGCAAACCGGCCGAATCGAATTTTTTAAACATTCGCTCATCTCTAATTAAGACGAGTTTGTCCAGAGAATCCTGGTCTCCGTCCCAGATCCTTAGTATCTCTTGATTTGTTTCATGTGCCATTTGGCCCATTCTATAGCCTTGTCATCACGGGGGGGGGGGGGGGAGGTCTGGGGATTTCTCATCATCACATCAAGGGGGTGAGGGACGGGGAATCACCTACTCATGTGTGTCTAACAGAAATATCAAGAACTGTTTTTGCTGAGGGAACAATGTGGGATTTTTACATTTTGACTATCCATCCCAGGAACTGGAAATGAGAAAGAGCTACTGTACCTGCAATAGTTTTCTGAGTAGCTATGCAGACCCCACCTTTAGTATCATGTGTATATGGAACTATTGTAATGCCCTCTGCTTTTAGACTTGAAGATGTAGGGGGCAGATGATATGGATAGTGCTGTGAATGGTAAATGAGTGATTTTTTACTCTTACCTAGACAGCCTAAAGAAGATATCTATATTTGGTTGTCCTGCCTGCCAAAACTCAACACAGTTCCATTAATGGAAACATTTTAAAAAAATCATACATTTTAGAATATGGCACAATTATTATTTTTTTCTAAAAAAGTGTTTTTATTGTGCAAATGTATTAAAAAAAGCCCAAACAGGCTCAACCTTATGGGGATAATTGTTTGCAGTAGGATTCTGCTGTGTCTTATAATATTTTCATGTGTTCATGTCATTATACATTATGGGCCTGGCCTTATTCACACATTTAGGATTCTGATAGGATTAAGGGTGTCACATGTAGTTTTTTTCTGTTGTTGCCCTGTTGAGGGCTTTAGCGATTTTTGGAGCATTTTTTGTTGACGTGTTTGCAGTATTTTTAGGCAACACCAGTTCCAGACATTGCATGTCTATGGAAAGTCGATGGAAAATATTAAACTTTAGACAAACAGGTGGCCTTTTATAGTGGTAATTTTATTTTTCTGCAAACAAAACAAAAGCTCTGAATGAATATAGGCTTTAAGAGCACTCCACTATCAATTAACAAATTGGCCCTCAAGGGGAGAGTGTGAGTATCTAAAACATAACTTTTAATATGATCTAAAAATCAAACAACCACTGTGATACAAAAACAGACAACAGGGGGCCAAGCCTGTTACCCCATTACTGGTAGAGTATAAATAGACCTGGTCCACCTAGTGAAAGGCGTCAGCAGTCTTACCAGACTAATAAAGGCAGTGTGATCAGTGGGGGTGTCCCACAGTTATTTTGGCCCAGCACCCAGACCGAGGATACAGGTCCCACAGCAAGGAATCATGCGTCATATCACCCACCACCGGAGAAGGCCACTCTCAGTTATTTCGGCCAGCACCCAGACCGAGGAGAGAGGTCCCACAGCAAGGAATCATGTGTCATATCACCCACCACTGGAGAAGGCCACTTTCAGTTATTTCGGCCCAGCACCCAGACTGAGGTTACAGGTCCCACAGCAAGGAATCATGCGTTATATCACCCACCACTGGAGAAAGACACTTTCAGTTATTTCGGCCAGCACCCAGACCGAGGAGAGAGGTCCCACAGCAAGGAATCATGCGTCATATCACCCACCACCGGAGAAGGCCACTCTCAGTTATTTTGGCCCACCACACAGACAGAGGAGAGAGGTCCCACAGCAAGGAATCATGCGTCATTTAACCCAACACCGGAGAAGGCCACTCTCAGTTATTTCGGCCTAGCACCCAGACAGAGCAGAGAGGTCCCACAGCAACGAATCATGCGTCATATCAACCACCACCGGAGAAGGCCACTCTCAGTTATTTCGGCCCCACCACCCAGACAGAGGAGAGGTTCATTCAACTTTGGGTTGCACCGCAAGATCATGGTAAAGTTAAAAAAATGAGGATTCAATAAAGAAGTGCCCCGGAGTACAATAATACATGGTTGAGGGGGAGGCAGTTATAAATGTCTATTCTGCACAAGGGAGGCACAGGTCCTGTGAGATCCATGCCTGGTTCATTTTTATGAACGTCAGCTTGTCCACGTTGGCTGTGGACAGGCGGCTGCGTTTGTCAGTAATGACGCCCCCTGCCGTGCTGAATACACGTTCAGACAAAACGCTGGCAGCCGGGCTGGCCAGCACCTCCAAGGCATAAAATGCTAACTCTGGCCACGTGGACAATTTGGAGACCCAGAAATTGAATGGGGCCGAACCATCAGTCAGTACGTGGAGGGATGTGCAGACGTACTGTTCAACCATGTTAGTGAAATGCTGCCTCCTGCTAACACGTTCCGTATCAGGTGGTGGTGCAGTTAGCTGTGGCGTGGAGACAAAACTTTTCCACATTTCTGCCATGCTCACCCTGCCCTCAGAGGAGCTGGCCTGTCCCCCAAACATATGAGTTTCAGAATGGCCTGCTGACGTTTACCCCGGGCTGTGCTAAAGTTGGTGGTGAAGGTGTGTGGCTGACTGGATGAGCTGGTGGAAGCAGAGGAGGCTGAAGCCGAGTAGGAGGCTACAGGAGGCAAAGAATGATGCCCTGCGATCCTTGGCGGCGGAAGGACATGCACCAAGAAACTCTCCGCCTGCGGCCCAGCCACCGCTACATTTACCCAGTGTGCAGTTAGGGAGATATAGCGTCCCTGGCCATGCTTACTGGTCCACGTATCTGTGGTTAGGTGGACCTTGCCACAGATGGCGTTGCGCAGTGCACACTTGATTTTATCGGATACTTGGTTGTGCAGGAAAGGTACGGCTGTCTTGGAGAAGTAGTGGTGGCTGGGAACAACATACTGTGGGACAGCTATGGACATCAGCTGTTTGAAGCTGTCTGTCTCCACCAGCCTGAATGACAGCATTTCAAAGGCCAGTAGTTTAGAAATGCTGGCATTCAGGCCCAGGGCTCGAGGGTGGCTAGGTGGGAATTTACGCTTTCTCTCCAAGGTTTGTGAGATGGAGAGCTGAACGCTGCCGTGTGACATGGTGGAGATGCTTGGTGACGCAGGTGGTGTTGTCGGTGGCACATCCTCTGTTTGGTGGGCGGCAGGGGCCAACATTCCTCCCGAGGCGGAGGAAGAGGCCGAGGCAGCAGCAGAAGAGGGATCAGGGGAAGTTAGAGTGAGTTCATTGCTTTTAAGGTGTTTACTCCACTGCAGTTCATGCTTTGCATGTAGATGCCTGGTCATGCAGGTTGTGCTAAGGTTCAGAACGTTAATGCCTCGCTTCAGGATCTGATGGCACAGCGTGCAAACCACTCGGGTCTTGTCGTCAGCACATTGTTTATAGAAGTGCCATGCCAGGGAACTCCTTGAAGCTGCCTTTGGGGTGCTCGGTCCCTGGTGTCGGTGGCCAGTAGCAGACGAACTCTTTTGGCGGCAGCTGGTCAGCTTTTGCCCCCTGCTCCCTCTTTTGCTATGCTGTTGGCTCGGTCTCACCACTGCCTCTTCCTCTGAACTATGAAAGTCAGTGGCACGACCTTCATTCCCTGCATCGTGCCCTGCATCGTCTTCCACACAGTCTTCCTCCCTGACCTCCTGTTCGGTCTGCACACTGCAGAAAGACGCAGCCGTTGGCACCTGTGTTTCGTCATCATCAGAGACGTGCGGACTCCGATGAGGTGGTATTCCCATGTCCTCATCATCAGGAAACATCAGTGGTTGTGCATCAGTGCATTCTATGTCTTCCACCACTGGGGAAGGGCTAGGTGGATTCCCTTGGGAAACCCTGCCAGCAGAGTCTTCAAACAGCATAAGAGACTGCTGCATAACTTGAGGCTCAGACAGTTTCCCTGATATGCATGGGGGTGATGTGACAGACTGATGGGCTTGGTTTTCAGTTGCCACCTGTGCGCTTTCTGCGGAAGACTGGGTTGGAGATAATGTTGTGAACGTGCTGGATCCACTGTCGGCAACAGCTGGGACACCAGATTCAGGGTATTGCTATATTGGCAGATTAATTTCACCCCAGAACAAAATATATGTTTTGGCGGACACTATGAAATCTGGCCTGCAACAGCTGGGACACCAGATTCAGGGTATTGCTATTTTGGCAGATTAATTTCACCCCAGAACAAAATATATGTTTTGGCGGACACTATGAAATCTGGCCTGCAACAGCTGGGACACCAGATTCAGGGTATTGCTATTTTGCCAGATTAATTTCACCCCAGAACAAAATATATGTTTTGGCGGACACTATTTTATTTTGCCAGCCACAGCTGAAACCACTGATTTATGGTATTGCTATTTTGGCAATTGAATTTCACCACAGAAAACAATCTATCCTTTGCCAGACAGCAGACAGTATTATACTTGTCTAGCCAAGCCCCTGATGTAGGATATAGCAAAAAAAAAACTAGTATTGATGGATTGATGGACTTGGTGGCAGCTTCTTCTGGTGCACCACAAGTCACAAAATGGCCGCCGATCAACCCAGAAAATAAGTGACAGAAAAACGCTCTGTGCAGCCTAAAAACCAGTGAGCAAGTAACTAGTAGAAGCTCAATCATTCACAGCTGTAGATCCATCCGTTCATTAGGTGCCCTGACAGAAGCTGCGTCCTCTCCCTACACTAATCAGAGCAGTGTGACGTGCGGCGCTACGTGACTCCAGCTTAAATAGAGGCTGGGTCACATGCTGCACTTGGCCAATCACAGCCATGCCATTAGTTGGCATGGCTGTGATGGGCTCTTAGGGCAAGAAGTAAAATGCTAGCTGATTGGCTGCTGTGCAGCCCTTCGGAAAGCGGGAAGAAATCGCCGAATAACGGACCCAAACCCGAACTTTTTTGAAAATGTCCGGGTTCGGGTCCGTGTCCCGGACACCCCAAATTTCGGTACGATGCTCGAACGATGCTCGAACTGTTCGCTCAACACTAATGGTAATCCATAAAGTGATATGGTAAAACAAAGCAACCAGAATGTATCATATATAGATAAAATGCAGTAAAAGATAAAAGAATCTTTCAGATGAAGCAAGCATAATTAAGTCTCTCATTGAGACCAAGGGGGGCTGATGTTCTTAGGTAAAAAATCCAGCGTGACTCGCACTGGAGAAGATTTCTGTCCCAATCGCCCCCTCTGGGAGGGGGTTTGACCAAATCAATGCCCATGAACACTAATTGGGCTCTGCCATTGTGCCTAAGATGTACATGTTTGGCCACCGGGGTGTCTCTGTTGTGTGAGATGTCCCCTAAGTGCTCACCTACCCTCTTCCTAAATTCACGTATGTTTTTGCCAATATACTCCACCCCACATTCACACAGGATGCGGTAAATTACTCCCTTAGATCTACAGTTAATGAACTGAGAGATGGAGTAGGTTCTGCCCATCACCGTGCTGGTGAAGGATTTGGTGGTCTTAATGTGCTTACAGGCCACGCAGTTGCCACACTCATGGCAACCAACAATGTTGGACCGCAGCTATGTTGAATGTGTCACCGTGGAGGAAAAATTGCTGTGGACCAACTGGTCATGTAGGTTGCGGCCCCATCTATATGTGATCTGTGGATATTCCCCCAATACTTCCTCTAGATCGGGGTCCTTTCTAAGAATCTTCCAATGACGTTGCAGAATTTTTTTCACTTGTTTTGACCCCCTATCAGATTCACTGATGATACGTAACACTTTGGTGTCAGGGTTACTGCGCTGATTACGGATAAGTAGGGAAGATCTGTGTTGGGACAAGGCCATCTTGTAAGCAGATCTGAGGGCATGGTCGGGGTAACCCCTTTGTTGAAACCGTGTCCTCAGGTCAGCTGCTTGGGCAACAAAATCTTTTTTGTTTTTCGCAATTTCTCCTCAAACTGAGGTATTGGCCCCTGGGAATGCCTCTCTTGAATGGGAGAGGGTGACTACTCTCCCATCTCAAGAGGGAATTCGTGGAATTTGGTTTCCTGTGAATGGAAGTAACTAGCTCAACTTTGCCATTCTTAGTAATTCTGATATCCAGAAATGGCAGACTGGTAGGATGTAGTTCACACGTAAAGCACATACCTATCTAATTCTGATTCAAGTGAGATACAAAGGACTCAAATTGTGTTTGGTTGCCATTCCATGTGATGAATATATCATCGATATATGGCGCCCACAGCCCAATTAGAGATAGATCCTCCGAATCCTCATCCCTAAATACCACGTTCTCCTCCCACCAGCCCAGGAATACGTTGGCATACGAGGGGACACACGGGCTCCCCATTGCAGTACCCCTGAGCTGGTGGTAGATTTTGTTGTCAAAGGAGAAAAAATTATTGGTCAGGGTGAATTCAAGGACACGGAGGATAAATTGGCTGTGGGCGCATTATTGACAACCGCGAGACCTAAGGAAATATCCCACTGCTGCCAAACCCAGACGATGTGGTATCGAGCAATATAGAGCCTCTACATCAATACTTGATAAGAGACAGGTTTCCTCAAGTGTAAGACCCTCCAATCGTTTTAGGAGGTCCATAGTATCCATCTTATGGGATGGCAGCATGGTAACAAATGGGGCCAAAATACGATCAATATAAATACACAAATTTTGATTCAAATTGCCAACGCCCGACACTATAGTTTTCCCTTTCAGTGGTGATGTCCCCTTGTGGACTTTAGGGAGACAATAAAAGATGCATCTACGGGGATGCAAAGGGAAGAGGAAAGCTTATTCATCAGATGAAATGACCTGAGAATTCTTAGCTTCATCAAGGATAGATTTGAGTTCACACTTATAGATGTCAGTGGGGTCTCTCTCCAGGATCTCATAGGTCTCACTGTCAGACAGGAAACTCTTACACATATTCCTATAGTGCACTGAGTCCATGACCACAATATTATTCCCTTGTCTGCAGGTTTGACAATGATGTTGGAGTCATCCGCTAATGTAGAGATGGCAGTTGTCACCGATTCAGCGCAGTTGGAATAGTGTGAGGAGACTTTGAGATCTTCCAGGTCTTTAGTGACCATATTAAGCAAGACGTCGACACATTAAATTTCACTAGAACTAGGTGGCATTTTGGTACTTTTAGATTTTAGATTTGTAAATGGAACAGTGCCTGAAGTTGAATTCTCCTCCATATCTAGGGAATAAAGAAATTGCACATCTCTCAATAATTCCATCGGAACCCCTAATTCAAGACATTGATGTCTGTCCATGTATTTAAAGTGTTTGTGCCACCTCAATTTACGAATGAACAGATTCAGATCTTTAACTGCGTTGAATCTGTCAAACTTGGGGGTAGGCACAAAAGAAAGGCCTAGTTCTAAAGTGTTAATTTCGTCCTGGGTGAGAGAGCGTGAGGATAGATTAATTTCCTCCGGTCCTGAAACTAGTTTGGGGGTAATGGTGTGCGATAGCAAAGTAGATATTCTAGGGTCTGGCTTGGTTGCCCTAAAAAACGATTGTTGCGTCCCCGATATGAGCCATGAAAATGACCTCTTCTAGGGGTGCCTCTATTAGGGTACTTACTAGTCTTAGGACCGGATTCCCGTTCAGAATCAGAGAAATCTGTCTCAGTGGAAGACCTTTCTGAATTTCTCTGCTTGCTATCTCTTTTCATATTGTTCAAGGAAGAGTAGATACAGTTTTCCTTAAAATCAGACAGATCCCTTATAAACTGACAGTGTTTTCATCCCTTAAGGTGGTATTGATACTTCTCCAGGGTAAGTTGTAGCTGTTTTTCTCTGTTGGAAAATTCAGCCTCCTGTGAGAGGGTCTGCACCAGCTCAATATGTTCAGTCAGTTTCTGATTAAGGATGCTTAATGTACCTTTTCCTCTTCTAAGAGCAGCTTCATAAGTCTCAAGAAAATAATTGTGGCCTCTTGTTCCCATTTGGTCATAAACCCTGGATGTCGTGAACGAGCTTCTGGTAGATGGGAAATACGGAGACCGCTAGGGACTATGTTATTTTTAATATAATTATCCAGACTCTAAACCTCCTACCAAGACGTGATTTGTTCTTTGTACGCCTGTGTTACATCAGTGAAAGCTGTGTGAAAGGAAGGCAAATACTTTTTCTGGTGAAATTGTTTGTCAGTGAATATGTCTTTAGCTTCATGAAGCCAATTCTCTGCATCTAATCCTGTCGCCAAAATACCCGCCATGCCAATGAAGGTTCAATAAGCAAACAGAACAAAAGCTCTGAATGAATAAGGCTTTAACAGCACTTCACTATCAATTAACAAATGGGCCCCCAAGGGGAGAGTGTGAGTATCTAAAACATAACTTTTAAGATGATCTAAAAATAAAACAACCACTGTGATACAAAAACACCTAAAAGGGGTCCAAGCCTGGTACCCCAGTACTGGTAGAGTAAAAATAGACCTGCTCCACCTAGAGAAAGGCGGCAGCAGTCTTACAAGACCAATAAAGGCAGTGGGATCAGCAAGGGTGTCCAGGGGAGAACATCCAAAGGACATCAGGTGTAACCCGGAAGGGAAGTCACAGTCTTGATTGGCCTCTGTGTAGTAATGCAGTTTTAAACCCTAAAAAACCCTATGAATGGGGAAGGGGACTAGTTTCAATCTGCCTATCTACACAGATCACCCGTCCCTACAGGGGCAACCCCGTCCGGATACCTGTCCCTACTAATCCTTCACCAGCTCGGTGACAGGCATAACCTACTCCATCTCTCAGTTCATTAACTGTAGATCTAAGGGAGTCATTTACCGCATCCTGTGTGAATGTGGGATGGAATATATTGGCAAAACACATCTCACACAACAGAGACACCCCGGTGGCTAAACATGTACATTTTAGGCACAATAGCAGAGCCCAATTAGTGTTCATAGGCATTGATTTGGTCAAACCCCCTCCCAGAGGGGGCGATTGGGACAGGATTCTTCTCCAGCGTGAGTCACGCTGCATTTTTTACCTAAAAACATCAGCCCCCCTGGATCTCACTGAGAGAGTTAATTATGCTTGCTTCATCTGAAAGATTCTATATTCTTTTACTGCATTTTATCTATATATAATACATTCTGGTTGCTCTGTTTTACCATATCACTTTATGGATTACCATCCATATCCTGTTGTCTTTCGTCCCGCAAAAAATGCCATAAGTATGTAATGGTTATTATCCATGACGTTATCGTGGATGCACTAAATGTGTGTGCCCTACGTGATTTCCTGTTTACCTCTGTATCCAGGCAACCACCTGTACTGCCTCTCCACATCTGATCACCCGTCCCACATAACCACGGCGTTGGGGTCTGGCACCACACGTGGCGCCCGCGTCTGACGTCACGCATGTCTCTTAAGTCTGGCATCACATGCAGATGCCGAAGGTGGGGGGCATTCCCTTTAGGAGGAGCTTGGGCAAAGTATATTTAAATGTCACTGGTTAGGTGCATCATTGCGGCTGGTAGATTTTGTTTTACCCAACCATAAGGGATCTACCATATAGCGGATGACCATATCCTCCTGACCGACCAGCATAGGTTTACCTTTCCTTTGCAGAACTGCACCCAATTATCCTGGGGTGGCAGACACAAGTTTATTGACTTGATCCAGTTATTGCTGCAGGCTAGACACCTGTGGCTTTTTCTCTATTTTTCCTTTTGTACCTATTCCCCTGAAAATTTGACACAGACAGAAACGTGCCACGTCGTCATGTCATGGGAAGTGCATTAACTGGCCACATTCATCATTATTAGACTGAGGAATCAGGTCCGAAGTAGGGACAGGTATCCGGACGGGATCGCCCCTGTCGGGGGCAGGTGCTCTGTGTAGATAGGCAGATTGAAACTAGCCCCCTTCCCCGGCTTACACCTGATGTCCTTTGGATGTTCTCCCCTGGACACCCTCGCTGATCCCACTGCCTTTATTGGTCTGGTAAGACTGCTGACGCCTTTCACTAGGTGGAGCAGGTCTATTTTTACTCTACCAGTACTGGGGTACAAGGCTTGGACCCCTGTTGTGTGTTTTTGTATCACAGTGGTTGTTTTATTTTTAGATCATATTAAAAGTTATGTTTTAGATACTCACACTCTCCCCTTGGAGGCCCATTTGTTAATTTTATTTTTCACCCTCGAGGTATGTTTTGTGTGTCAACCTGTCAAAAATTGCCATTTTTTAAAGTATTTTTCGCATGACATTTTTTACTAATACTTTTTTCTTTTACAGTCGAAATTATAGATTGCTCATAATATAGGAATGCTCATATTTTCATCTAAAAATGCAGTGAAACAAGTAGCAGGTGCTTAAACAAACTATTTGGGAAAACACCTCAAAAACACTATCAAAATTCTATTCAAGACAGCCTTTTTTGAGGCATTATGTGATTATATAGATTGACAGAACCCAAAATGTTTGTGATGCAGAATCAGCTACTAATTTCATAACAAATTGTCGATCTGCAATGCTGTGAGTTTGGGTTAGTTAAACCCACTGTCAGAATGGCACTTGCGAGTAGTAGGACATATAATACAGTGTAACCCGAAGTTTACATACACTATATAAAAAGACACAGATGCATGTTTTTCTCAATATCTGACATGAAGTCAGAATAAACCTTTCCTGTTTTTGGTCAATTAGGATTTCCATAATAATTACTATTTGACAAATGCCAGAATAATGAGAGAGAGAATGTTTTAAGGCATTTGTACTACTTTCTGCAATGTCAAAAGTTTACCTACACTAAGATCACTATGCCTTTAAACAATTCTAGACTGCCCTTATGATGATATCATCATGTGTTTAGTAGCTTCTGTTAAGTTTGTTGGCAACATCTGAGTTAATTAGAGACACAACTGTGGATGTATTTAAATGCACACCTGCTTCTTTGTGTAGCATCATGGGAAAGTCTAAAGAAATCAGCCAAGATATCAGGAAGAGAATTGTGGACTTGTGTTTGGCTCAACCTTGGGTGCAATTTCAAGATACCTGAAGATGACTCATTCATCTATACAAACAATTATATGCAAGTACAAACAAGATGGAAATGTCTAGCCATCATACCGCTCAGGAAGTAGATGGGTCCTGTGTCCCCAAGATGAACGTGCTTTGGTCTGACATGTGCATATCAACCCAAGAACAAAAACAAATGACCTTGTGAAGATGATGGTGGAAGCTGGTAAGATTGTGTCAATATCCACAGTGAGACGAGTACTGTATCAACATGCGCTGAAAGGCCACTCTGCCAGGAAGAAGCCATTACTCCAAAAGAAACATAAAAAAAAGTCAGATTAATTCTTTCAAATGCACACAGGAACAAATACCTACATTTTGGAGACATGCCCTGTGGTCTGACATACATAAATGTAACTTTTTGGCCATTGTGAGGAGTAGCTCTGGTAGATAGCGGTGCGGGTGCAGTACCGAGGCAAAACAAGGAGTCCAGAATTGTGCAACAAACAGTGTTTTATTCACTGACACAAAAATAAACAGAAACAGTCTCTTGGTGGTAATTCACACAAGCCAGACACAAGGAGGCAAAGCAAAACAGGCCAACACAGGTTCAGTCACCTGGGAGGTGTAGGTGCAGGTTCGCACCACGCTGTCGGCCCCGCCGCAGGAGAATCCAGCTTCAGGTAGCCAGGAACAAAACACCTCCTTGCTGAGCTCTTTCCTCCAGGACAGAGAACTCCTCAGCCCTGTTAGCAGCTCCAGGATAATCACCTCCCCAGCTGCTAAGGAGGCTGCCTTTAAAGGGGCCGGATAAAGTCCGGCCTGGACCGTGGGGAGTAGGCACCCACCCTACACTTTACCTACTCCCAGTAAGAGCCGGCCCGGATTAGCTTTGCAGCCAAACTAAGTCACAGAGTCTAGCAGCACTAGCTGCTGCAGACAAAAACCCGGCTCTCACCTCACCGAGGCCAGCAACCTCGGTGACACGTACCTGCCATCGCATATGATACCTTGCACCCTCTTACACACCCCCCTTTGTTCAACCCTGAGGGGTGAACACACGTGAGGCAGTGGACGCGGGACAGGGCATCTGCGTTGCCCTGCAAGCGGCCTGCCCTGTGTTCCACGGAGAATTTGAAATTTTGAAGGGATAGGAACCACCTGGTGACCCGAGCATTCCTCTCCTTGGCCTGACTCATCCACTTGAGGGGGAATGGTCGGTCACCAGACGGAACCTCCTCCCTAACAGGTAGTAGCGGAGAGATTCGAGTGCCCACTTGATAGCCAGGCACTCCCTCTCCCACTATACTATATCTGGACTCAGCGGGACTGAGCTTACGGCTCAGGAAGACAACGGGATGTTCTTCCCCGTTGACCTCCTGCGACAGTACCGCACCGAGGCCTACCTCCGAGGCGTCGGTCTGTACGACAAACTCCTTGTTGAAGTCGGGTGTCACCAAAACCGGGGACCCACACAGGGCCGACTTCAACGCGGAGAAAGCCTCCTCCGCCTTCTCACTCCAGCTAACCCTCCCAGACTTTCGCCCCTTCAACAGGTCTGTCAATGGCGCTGCTATTGTGGCAAAGTGGGGCACAAACCTCATGTAGTATCCTACAATCCCCAGGAACGACTTTACCTGCCTGGTGGTGACCGGTCGGGGCCAGTTGCGAATGGCCTCTACCTTAGTTACCTGAGGTTTGATGACTCCCGCCCAATTACATATCCCAGATATTTGGTCTCTTCCAACCCAATCGCACACTTTTTGGATTGGCGGTTAGTCCAGCTTTCCTCAGGGCATCCACTACCGCCTGCACCTTGGGTAAATGGCTTTCCCAGTCGGTGCTGTGGATGACTACATCATCTAAGTAGGCCGAGGCGTACCGACGATGTGGTCGCAGCACTATGTCCATTAACCTTTGGAAAGTGGCGGGGCGCCATGCAGGCCAAAGGGTAACACCTTGTAGTGATATAGGCCCTGCGGGTAACAAACGCGGTTTTTCCTTAGCCGTCTCCGTTAAGGGTACCTGCCAGTACCCTTTAGTGAGGTCCAGCACAGAAAAATAACGGGCTTGTCCTAAATTTTCAACAAGCTCGTCTACTCGGGGCATGGGATACGCGTCAAACTTGGATACTTCATTTAACTTGCGAAAGTCGTTGCAGAACCGCAACGTCCCATCCGGCTTGGGTATTAGGACTATGGGACTGGCCCACTCACTTTTCGACTCCTCAATGACATCGAGCTTCAACATTAACTGCACTTCCTCCGCGATGGCCCGCCGCCGAGCCTCGGGTACCCGGTATGGTTTTAACCGGACCTTGGCCTGAGGCTCAGTGACGATGTCAT
Organism: Bufotes viridis; assembly: GCA_033119425.1. Classification (NCBI taxonomy): domain Eukaryota; kingdom Metazoa; phylum Chordata; class Amphibia; order Anura; family Bufonidae; genus Bufotes; species Bufotes viridis. Next base: position 183,609,441 of record CM065589.1, on the reverse strand, counting down.
GTCGGATGAGAGGCGTGCGGCCAGGGAGGTCTGAGAACACATCCGTGTTCCGACTGAGGAACTCCTGACTTCCTGAACTTGTTTGGAAGACAGGCTGTCTGCAATTTTACCGTGGTTACGGCTTCACAGGCCTCGAACTGTGGGGCTGGACCCTTTTCACCTAGAAGCCCTGGTCGGGGGCTGTGGTCGTCGGCCGCGTCCCTATCTTTCCACGGCTTAAGTAAATTCACGTGGTACACCTGCTCCGGCTTGCGCCGCCCTGGCTGGTGTACCTTGTAATTTACTTCCCTACCTTCTCGATCACCTCATAGGGGCCCTGCCACCTAGCTAGGAATTTGCTGTCAAGGGTGGGTACCAGAACCAAAACCCGATCTCCCGGATTGAAGTCCCGTACCCGAGCCTGACGATTGTACACCCTACTCTGGGCTTGTTGTGCTGCCTCCATATGCTCCCGGACCAAGGGCAACACCCTTTCCATCCGTTCCTGCATCTGGGCGACATACTCAATGACACTTTTGTGGGGGACAGGCTGTTGTTCCCATGCTTCCTTGGCGATATCCAACAGGCCCCGAGGGTGTCTGCCATAAAGCAGTTCGAAGGCGAGAACCCAGTAGAGGCCTGGGGCACCTCTCGCACTGCGAACATGAGATAGGGCAGAAGCAGGTCCCAGTCCTTCCCATCTCTAGACACCACCCTTTTAACATATTTTTAGAGTTTGATTAAACCTCTCAACAAGACCGTCTGTTTGCGGATGGTAAACGGACGTCCGTAACTGCTTTATACGCAACAATTTACACAGTTCCTTCATTACTTTGGACATAAAAGGGGTCCCTTGGTCTGTCAGAACCTCTTTTGGCAGGCCCACACGGGAAAACATCTCCATTAACTCTTTGGCAATGAGCCTAGCTGAGGTATGTCGCAGAGGCACCGCCTCCGGATACCGAGTGGCATAGTCGAGAACTACCAGAATGTGTTGGTGGCCCCTAGCAGACTTTGGTACAGGCCCAATTAAATCCATAGCGATTCGCTCAAACGGTACTTCAATAATTGGCAGAGGTACCAGAGGACTACGGAAATGTGGCTGGGGGCTAGTTACCTGACAGGTTGGACAGGACTTACAATAATTTTCTACCTCCTTGAACACACTGGGCCAATAAAACCGCTGCAGTATGCGGTCCTGGGTTTTCTGCCACCCCAGGTGTCCCCCAAGAACATGTTGGTGGGCAAGCTCCATGACAAGCTTGCGATACGCTGTGGGCACCACCAACTGTTCAACAGGTTCACCTCGGATTTGGTTCACCCGATACAACATATCCTGCAGAACAATAAATCGTGGGAACATTAATTCAGCCCCTGGTTTCTGGGGTTTACCATCAATTTCCAGCACATTCTCCCAGGCCCTGGTTAGGGTTTGGTCCCGGTGTTGTGCGGTCCCAAAATTTTCCCGGAGACATTGAGGTCTGCCAACTCAGGTCCCGGTGGCAAGTCCTCCGTGTCTCCCACCATTACACTCAGTGGGGTTGTCTCCCCACTACCGCTGCAGCAGTGGTCACCCCTACCGCTGGCCCTTCAGACTCGGGCTCCCAGGGTTCTGGCCTTCCAGTGGTATCAGGCCACTCTGCTAGGGTTACCCCTGTCTCAGGGCTATTAGACACCTTCACCTCAGGCCACAGTGATGGAAAACCAGGAAGTCTCTCCCAATTATCAGTTCATAGGGTAGCTTTGTGGAGATCGCCACCTCACAAGTCCAGGTGCCGGCCGCCGTGGACAGAGACATTACAGCAGTGGGATAGTCCTTTAAGTCTCCGTGAATGCACACCACACCCACTTTCCGGCCCGTATACTGGGTGGGCTGTACCAGGGCAGCACTTACCAGGGTTACCAGGCTCCCTGAGTCCAACAGCGCCACTGCCAGGTTATCCCCGACTTGCACCTGGCACAGATGACGACTGTCTATTGTCTCGGGGTGCCGGTCGCACACAGTCTCCGGGCATACATGGAAGGCCGGTACCCATAATTAGTCTCCATGGGTTCCCCCACTGTGGACAGTTGGCCCTTATGTGTCCAGGCTCCCGACACTGCCAGCAGACCACTGGGGACGGATCTGCAAGAGGTACATCCCGGGCGGGTTTGGCCGGCCGCCGGGACTGGGGTGGAGACTTCCGAGGTTTGACTGGCCCCCTCCCAAAAGAACCCCTTGCAGGTTTCTGGTGGCCTCATATCGCTCCACCAGGTCGACCATCTCAAGGGCATTGGTGGGGATACCTGGCCGATCCAGTGTTGAAGGGGGTAAGGCAAGGCCCTCCAAAACATGTCAGCCAGCAGCCGGTCCAGCATAGCAGTCGGACTTAGAACCTCAGGCTGCAGCCATTTTTGCAACCTGTGCAGCAACTCATAGTACTGCGGCCTGGCGGGTTCAGCCACTTTAAAGTCCCACTGGTGGACCCGCTGAGCCCGGACCAACACGTTTACCCCAGTCTGGCCAGGATCTCCCCTTCACCGTGGGATAGTCAGCAGCCTGGTCGTCTGCCAAATCAAAAAAACTTGCTGGGGTCCGGATGCCAGGAAGCGAAGCAACCACCTCGGCCCACTGGTCACGGGGTAACTTTTCCCTCACGGCGACCTTCTCAAAGACCGCTAGGTATGTCTCCACGTCGTCTGCGGGGTCATCTTTGGGATCGCCGCACGGACCGCTTCCGAGCATCATGGACGTGGTGGGACGCTCCTGCCGCCTGTAATGCCATCACATGTTGTAGCAGTAACTGGTTGGTCTCCCGCTGCTGCACGTTAGCTTCTCGACGAGCCTTCACAGCAGCCTCCATGTTGCCAGAGATCACAGGCTGCAACTTTGCCGGCCTAATATAGGACATTCACTTTTGCTCTGCACAAAAACAAAGTTCGGCGTTC